>OX336389.2:675329926-676018866 GCA_946902985.2 Meconema thalassinum
GCGATCCCATTGCTAGGCCTTCTCTCTGTGAGTATATTTTATTGTCGAATTGAAACACGGTTTGGGTGAGAACGACCCTCAGTAATCTCACAATCTCTTCGATTTCTTTTACCGAATTGTTGGATTTTAAGTTTTTTTCGATAGGGTTGATTGCTTCAATAATCGGATATTGGTGTACATGTTAGTTATTGAAGCAACAACCCTATCGAAAAGAAACTTAAAATCCAACAATTCTGTAAAAGAAATCGAAGAGATTGTGAGATTACTGAGGGTCATTCTCACCCAAAACGTGTTTCAATTCGACAATAAAATATACACACAGAGAGAAGGCCTAGCAATGGGATCGCCACTAAGTGGGTTAATTGCTGACATCTTCATCAATGCACTAGAAAATGCGTTCTTAGAAAAGACTTCAACAAAGGGAATAGTAATATGGAAAAAATACGTAGATGATGTAATTTGCATCTACGACACTGAACTAACAAACGAAGAAACAATTCTCCAATCCATTAATAGCCTTCACCACTCTATCAAATTCACTAAGGAATCCGAAATAGACCGGAAAATAAATTATCTCGATATATCTATTGAACGTAAAGACAACGACCTTTCATATTCCATATTCCGGAAAGCAACACAAACCTCGCATGCAATCGACAAACAGTCTAATCACCCCAGTACGCACAAACTAGCGGGTTTCAATTCAATGGTGCATAGGGCTTTAAACATACCCATGTCAAAAGACAACTATAATAAGGAAATAAGAACTATTATGCAAATAGCAAAGGAAAACAACTTCTCGCCAAGCAAAATAAATC
Organism: Meconema thalassinum; assembly: GCA_946902985.2. NCBI lineage: Eukaryota > Metazoa > Arthropoda > Insecta > Orthoptera > Tettigoniidae > Meconema > Meconema thalassinum. The sequence continues at coordinate 675,330,745 of OX336389.2, forward strand.
AAATTATAGCCAAACATAAAAATAAAGATAAAACGATTCCCAAACCGGACAGTAATGAGAAAAAATTTGCGCGTTTCAACTATGTGAATGCGAATACATATAAAATCACTAACCTATTCAAAAAGCAAGGCATAAAGATAGCTTTCACGACGAAAAACACAACCGCTAGGCACCTCCTAAATAGTAATCTAAATAAACGTGACCCGTATTCAAGATCAGGGGTATATTCTATAACGTGCCAAGACACCGATTGTCCAGCTAATTACATCGGGCGGAGTGGAAGGCGAGTAAACACACGTTATAATGAACATAGGAATGCGATAAAATACGGAACACATTCAGCCGTGTGCGAACATATGTGTGACGCAGGGCACAGCTTTACCAACATAGAGTCGGACCTTAAAATAATCCATCACGAATCGAAAGGCAGAGCTCTTGACATAAAGGAAGCAATCGAGATACACCTAGCCAAACGAAACAATCCCAACAATCTAAATGAACGCACGTTCATGGAGAGCTCACCCCTCTTCACGCTACTAAAAAACACACCCTGTCGGAAACAAAACACAATTTAGCGACACAGGCAAGCTAGATAAAAAAGGGGGGAAATTAGGGGTTTTTAATAGGTAAATGTTATCTGGATCTGGTGTACGATGTACTTTTCTTCTACAATAAACCAAGGCCCATATTCGCGGCAGTATTAAAGGTGCCGGGACGTCCTCATAAGACCGTCAACGCTTAGTTCGAATGGGTTATGCTCCACGCGTGGCGAGGGCTAATCCACGGTCTTTAATAGTTGCAGACCCACCTCATTCAATAAAATACATCTTATCTAGGTTGGCAACACCTCACATAAACACATGGCTATCACTCCCCACAGCACGTAGGGGCAAGGGGGGGGAGGGAGAAGGCAGGAAAAACCAGTCGTTAAGATAACCACCGCAGTCGACCGCACAGTGAGTTCCAGTGAGCACGAAAACTGCGAGTAGCTGTAGTACGGAAGACAATCAGATAAGTAGTTAGCCTAAAATTTTATAGTTTAACCATAGTTTACAACCATATAATCTTTCTAAAGTACAATCTCCGGATAGCTATCACCATTTAGCATTTCACCTAACATATATACTGCATTTAGCATACACTGACAGTTGCAGTACCAATACTGCAACTAAATAATTGTACATATTGTAAATATTTTCACCTGTATTTCAAACATGGATTTTGTAGCCTAAGTGTAATGGATCTGATGATGATCGCTTGACGATCGAAACTGGTCATCCTAGTGTTTTATTAATCTCATGTAATTTATTTCAGGATTAGGGTATAACCCATCTCCTTTGGGTACATTCGTGTTGACCGACTGAAAAGCACTAAACTCTTGTTTACTAAGGCAACACTGAAAATAGGGCTTCAAACACCACAATGTTCACGGCTAGTCAGGCAAATCGTGAAGCCAAGAAATTCAAATCACTCAGGCTTAAACTCATGAATTTAGACAAGTCAATTTGGTTCAACAAAAAATGTATAGAACTAAACCTCACCCCTAAATACGTACCAATTAAAACCGTACCAAACACACCTGCCTCGATCAATTCAACCAAACAAGCCAAAGCACTTTGGATAAAAAAAGAATTAAGATTTGCATACATAAGAAAGCAAAAAATTAACCAACAATTATACGACATTCAATTGCAACTAAGTAATTTCTGGCACTCAGCCCAATGGGACAGCTTCACCGAGCACCTACATGACACCATCAAAATCAGAGGAACGAGGAAGCATGAAACGCTAGAAAATAAATTAAGAAAACTAGGAGAAACACAGAACCATCAATCTAACGAACAACACACGAATAACAATGAATTCAATTTCCACAGCAGAGTAAACAACAGAACGAACGTAACCTTTTCTCAAGGTGAAATGAATATGTTAGACAAAGGTTTGAAATACAACTGCACAGACGCACACACGAACCACAATATAAAACAGTTAATCACAAATATTGAGATAGACAATCACAAGCTCCCAGCAGAAGACAGGGAATTAACCAAAAATCTCGCCACCAACGAAGCCAAAAAAATCCTCAAGCGAGAGGGCGATAGCAATAACATTCAAAACAACAAACAACTCAAAGAAATAAAGTCGTTGAAACAAAAAATAAAAGAACATGACTTAATCATCACAAAAGCAGATAAGGGAAACACTACAGTAATTTTGAACAAAACAGAATACATTGAAGAAACAGTTGAATTCCTAAACAACAACGAAATCAAGGAATTAACAAAAGACCCCACCAACAAATTCCAAAAACAAATAAAAAGTGCGCTAAAAGAAACAGAATACATACTGACCAAAGCCGAAAAATCAAAACTGATAAACATGAACCCGAAAATACCGTCATTGAGGGGACAACCAAAAATACACAAAAAGGAATGCCCAATGAGACCAATAGTCAATTGTAGGAATGCCCCTAATTACAAAATCAGCAAAGAGTTACTAAAAATCTTAAAATGCCGTCTTTCCAACGACTAAAACAACTCTGTAAAGAACACAACAGAACTAGTAACAGCATTGAACACCCAACAAATGAAACCAAGCTTCAGGCTAGTATCCTTCGACGTAACTAACATGTACACCAATATTCCGATTATTGAAGTAATCAACACTATCGAAAACAACTTAAAATCCATCAATTCGGTAAAAGTAATCGAAGAGATTGTGAGATTACTGAGGGTCGTTCTCACCCAAAACGTGTTTCAATTCGACAATAAAATATACACACAGAGAGAAGGCCTAGCAATGGGATCGCCACTAAGTGGGTTAATTGCTGACATCTTCATCAATGCACTAGAAAATGCGTTCTTAGAAAAGACTTCAACAAAGGGAATAGTAATATGGAAAAGATACGTAGATGATGTAATTTGCATCTACGACACTGAACTAACAAACGAAGAAACAATTCTCCAATCCATTAATAGCCTTCACCACTCTATCAAATTCACTAAGGAATCCGAAATAGACCCGAAAATAAATTATCTCGATATAACTATTGAATGTAAAGACAACGGCCTTTCATATTCCATATTCCGGAAAGCAACACAAACCTCGCATGCAATCGACGATCAGTCTAATCACCCCAGTACGCACAAACTAGCGGGTTTCAATTAAATGGTGCATAGGGCTTTAAACATACCCATGTCAAAAGACAACTATAATAAGGAAATAAGAACTATTATGCAAATAGCAAAGGAAAACAACTTCTCGCCTAGCAAAATGAATCAAATTATAGCCAAACATATAAATAAAGATAAAACGTTTCCCAAACCGGACAGTAATGAGAAAAAATTTGCGCGTTTCAACTATGTGAATGCGAATACATATAAAATCACTAACCTATTCAAAAAGCAAGGCATAAAGATAGCTTTCACGACGAAAAACACAACCGCTAGGCACCTCCTAAATAGTAATCTAAATAAACGTGACCCGTATTCAAGATCAGGGGTATATTCTATAACGTGCCAAGACACCGATTGTCAAGCTAATTACATCGGGCAGAGTGGAAGGCGAGTAGACACACGTTATAATGAACATAGGAACATAGGAACATAGCTGTAGTACGGAAGACAATCAGATAAGTAGTTAGCCTAAAATTTTATAGTTTAACCATAGTTTACAACCATATAATCTCTCTAAAGTACAATCTCCGGATAGCTATCACCATTTATCATTTCACCTAACATATATACTGCATTTAGCATACACTGACAGTTGCAGTACCAATACTGCAACTAAATAATTGTACATATTGTAAATATTTTCACCTGTATTTCAAACATGGATTTTGTAGCCTAAGTGTAATTGATCTGATGATGATCGCTTGACGATCGAAACTGGTCATCCTAGTGTTTTATTAATCTCATGTAATTTATTTCAGGATTAGGGTATAACCCATCTCCTTTGGGTACATTCGTGTTGACCGACTGAAAAGCACTAAACTCTTGTTTACTAAGGCAACACTGAAAATATGGCTTCAAACACCACAACCCTTTCTAATACTAACTTAAGCTATGCCGGCCGCACCTTATAGTGCTACTTATATCTTATCATTCATTCTTGTTTATGTGTAGATGCGTGTGTCTCCTCAGTGTATACCAGTGTATGAGTGTATGTGTGTTCGGTGGTCCGCCTTACCTTATACCATGATCATTTTTGTCGCTGGCTAGGTTATTGTACCTCTGGTCTTAGTGCCAGGAATTTTTATTTGTCTCTTTTCATCGCGGCATGCTACTTCGCGGAATACGCTTTATTGAGCCTTTTCTCAACGGCCGAGTGCCGAACATTTAACTCTCTAGGGATCGCTATCCCTATTTAAATTAGGCTATAATATTAGTCATCTGGCTTTATTGCCAGGAAATATATTTGCTCTGTAGCGTAACGTCGCGGAATGACCCCTCGCGCGTAATTAAATTAATGTACTGTCGGCGCTAGTCGCCGCTTTGTCGGTGCGTCGTCGCCGCGTTGCCGACGTCTCTTCTCCCCATTTATCGGACTTATACGCCACCTAGTGGGTTCTGCGATGCCGAACTCACTTCTTGTGTCTGTGTAACGTAATCTAAATACATGCTAATTTATATCTAGAGAAACATCTTCGCAAGTTTCCCTTATCCTATGTCGAAATATCCCCTGTGATTTACCGTTTTGCACAGCAGCTCACTAAATTTGCTTATGTCTAAGTTGCTGTCGAAATAATGCAACTATGTTCCCCCCGCGTTAAAATTTCCAACGAGGAATATCTCCCGTTTCCTGGGAACCGTGCGTGAAGATTCTGGTGGCTCCGGAGCCTGCCAGAACAGCCAGACCGAAGTCCTCTTGCACTTTCCTCTAATGCCCCCCCCCCCCCCCTTCTTTAATACTAATATGTTTGTGTATGTAGTGTATGGGCCTTTTACGCGTGTGTGTCTGCTGCTTTATACCCGCTTCATAGTCAATTATTGGACCTTTAATGGGTGGCCCAATTCCCCTCTGAATGGTCGCTACCTTCATTTACAGCTCTGGGGGTCGCTACCCTCCATTTACTCGGGCTCGGAACAAAATCATTATATATCATTCATTATTCATTATGTATTATTTATTATTGTTCAAGAATCTTCACCCCACATCCGGATGAGGACTTTCGTGGACCTGAGGGTAGTTCCGTTATCCCCAGGCGCACTTCTTCACTTCCATTTCGATCGGACGACTCATCCCCCGCCTTAGGGACGCTACTTAGCATACAGGCTAACTAGGAGTCTAGTCAAATTTGTCGTCCCTAGGTGGATTTTCTATCATGTCCTATGCGGAGTGAGCTATTTCTCCCATCGGACAGTCAAGTTGCCACCTGCAGGTCTGGCTTCGATGACAGTAGCGCATAGTGGGTGTAACCTTCTCCGACACGGTAGCAGGCTAGGCATACCGAGATCTTGATGTTTTCCCGCACTACATCATCGTCGCTTCGACCTTCCGTCTTTCTGTTTGAGTCTATGTCATGGTCTATCATTGCCTTCTCTGGGCTTGCCTTTCTATGGCCCTTTTTTTTATCGTCATTTATGTATTGTATGACGTCACCTGGTGTGCACTCAGATCCTTGATTATCTGTATATAGATAATCCTCTGGGGATGTAATTTAGTGTTTTATGTATAGTGTAATAATTAGTGTACAATGTCCGGGGTTGTAGATCAATCGAACCGCATTGGCTGCTTTCGTCCTTCCTGGTTCAGTTGGATCTCTCGTGCTGATATTTCTGTATATCTGTGGACATGTTAGTAGGGTTAGTGCGGGATCTCTAGGTATTGTTAGCAGGGTCCGCGATGGCGTTATTTGTTGTTGTTGTTTGAGTCTTCAGTCTTTTGACTGGTTTGATGCAGCTCTCCATGCCTCCCTGTCCTGAGCTAATCGTTTCATCTCTGCATAGCTCCGACACCCTACATCGGAGGCAATCTGTTTAACATATTCTAACCTTGGTCTACCCCTACAGTTTTTGTCCTCGACCCTTCCTTCCATAACTAAGCTTGCTATTCCTGGGTGTCTTAGTATGTGTCCTACCAACCTATCTCTTCTCTTCATTAGCAGTCGCCAGAAACGTCTCTCCTCTCCCACTCGTCTTAATACCTCTTTGTTTGTAACCCTATCTACCCATCTGATCTTCATCATTCTCCTGTAACACCACATTTCAAATGCTTCAATTCTCCTCTTTTCTGCTGCACCAATAGTCCAAGTTTCACTTCCATAGAGCGCCACGCTCCAGACAAAGGCTTTCAAAAATGATTTCCTAATACCTAAATCTATATTCGATGTCAGCAGATTCCTTTTTTGTAGAAATGCTTTCTTTGCCTGAGCCAACCAACTTTTAATATCCTCTTTGCTTCGTCCATCACTGGTTATTCTGCTTCCTAAGTAACAGAAGTCTCCTGCTTCCTTGTTAAAGTGGTATAATCGAGGGTATGGAAAGGTTTAGCATCATTGGACTCCTGTAATTCGTTGGCCTGGAGTCGGTAATGCTGTAAGGATAATCTTAATTTTACTGGATGGGGTTGGTTTGTTCCCCGGGTGCTTAAATTTCAATGTATCATGCTGGTGTAATATGAATATAACCCTGGATAAATGGATAGGATTCCCATGCATATATCGGGATTTGAGCGCATGTATATCTGCTGCTCAAGTGAGGAAAATGGGTTCGTGTGGGTGTAATAAGTTTATACTTGTATCATGCAGGAGTATTAAATAAAATGTTTGTTAGTACATTTTTTATGGCCTTACATCTATATAAATAGATGTATATCAGCATCTGTATTGCGTCCAACCACCCCTAGCATTCGGGTGGGAACCGTATGGCACGGGGTGCAGATGACCCTTTACTTTAAAAGCATGAATGGCTACTACCACCGTTTTCAATTAGTGTATTGTGTATGTGTGTATACTGGTATGAGGTATTAGGATGTATAAGGATGGTGTATGGATCTCTGCCCGTATGCTATTCTATGGGGAATTATGAGTGCATTATTCCTCTGTGCCTTATACTATGTAGCCATTCTCTCTCTCGGCCAAACTGTGTTTTTTTTTCGCTCTTTTACCTGGTATCTTTAACGTGTGAATCTTCATACTAGATGTCTGTATTCCTTTTTTGGAAGCGATTCACGTTTAGCGAGGTGGTCCTTTAACAAAATGTCTGCCTTTTTATATATGTTTTCCTTCATCTATTTTATAGACTTTAATATGTATTTTGTTGCTTCGTAACCTCAGGGGATTAATCGTCCTGGGCTATTGTACTTGCAACAGGGAATGAACCTTCCTGTAATTATTAAGGGGATAAAACTCAGGGAAATAATCATCCTGGCACTTACAATTAACAGGGAATTAATCTTCCTGTATTGACACTCATCCTCCGTCTTTGCTAATTAACGTAGCTACCATCTGTAGTATCTAAATGGAGCCAGTGTGTTAGTTACCTTCGCTTTACGTTTTTGTGTTTAAGTTGTAGAGTTATTCATTATGTTTATTGCTCACTAGAGCTGTACAACAATCCCTATCGATTCGTTATTAGAATATGTGTTCACTGCTCATTGGAGCTGCCTACTGCCCTTATTTTATCATTCATTAGATGAATATTTAAAACCGGTGTAGGGTGAGGAATATCTGTGGGGTTTTGTACCTTACATCTCACCTCTACGGTGGCTACAATATTTATGTGCCTATTCCTTTGTTTAGCGCCCTGTGGCCTGCCGTGGGCTTTGTGGACAGCCCTGATTTATATCTAGATCCGTATGTAACATCGTCGCTCTATCCTGGCATCCGTGTGCCATTTCATTCCTTATATTATTTATGTGTTTATGTCTTGTAGCGTTTACTAATGCTGTGCTTAAGGATTACTCTTCCTGTGTTTCATCACTGTAGGTTTTCCATAAAAAAAAAGGGGGGTGGATTATTTATCTCTGGGCGGGGTGTCTATTCGCCCTTGCCTCTAATTGTATGTAGTTTATGCGCCTAATTGTGTTATCTGCTCTAAGTGGCGGTCGTGTGTGGCAGGAGGCGTTCATGGCCTGAGCGTACACCGTGCTTTGGCGCGTGTTCACTTATCAGGCGGCATGTCGCCCGCTCGTGCCATGTTACCCGAGTCGCCTTACTCTCTGCGCGTGTAATTGCGTTCACTATGTAGTGTCCGTATCTCATTTCCGGAGCTGTCTCCTACATGTGTGTCCCATTTAGTCACGTGGGCGGCCTAAAGTGATAATGCCACTTGTGTTTTATAGTAGCCTTGCATTCTATGCATAGTGTCAGGTATTCTGGTGAAAGTGCTCTATTGATAATATGCTGAGCCCTGTGATTTTGCAAGTCTGTATTACTGGAATGGTTGGGCTCCCGTTATCCTGTTGTTTGCAATTCAGCAATTGCGTGTTATGTTTTTGTTTATGTGTCCGCAGCCGCATCCTCTTCAGGTATGTGTCAACCTTGGCCGCTACGGAATTTGTGGTATGTATTGTGCCCGTCAGAGGAGCTATCAGGGCTGCCAACAGCCGAAACGACATCCCTAACACCTCACCTGCCGGACCCATGTGCCATGTGGATCACGTGAATTTCTTATAGGCCATAGCGGCACGAGAATCCTTGATCCAGGGGATCCGTGATAACATGGTTGCTAAAAACGTCATAGACAGCCCAAGAAAATACACCTCCTAAAGCTAGACTGAGAAATAAACTTCCAGGCTTAAGTAAAACATGTAGAAATATTTATTCAAAATATTCAGACAACTAGCCTAGTTCGGAGGGTTTCTATCGGCTAATCCGCAAACTAATAAATAAACAAAAATAAAAGATCAGTACCCTACCTGTAAACTACTGTAAACCCTCGCGAAAGATCTATCTGACAAAGAAAAGCAACAACAGCAACGCTGGGAAAATGGTACGGCAATAATCTTTGTCAGGTTACAAAATAAGCTAAGAACGGAATTAACATTTAACAGGATAGCAATAGCAAGTCTAAGTTAGGATGATACCATTTCCTCATTTACATTTATTTTTAAATAATCTAGCTAATTCCTAACAATTAATACAAAATTTACGGCGATGACGTCCGTAAAGCAAAGACAGTTAGTACAAATCTACATGACAAGCCGTCAAAAAAAACATTAAATGCCCTCTTACAATCTAAAAAAGGGTAAACATGGGGTTATCATACACTTGAATAAATAATAAGACCATAAACAATATTATTCCTGCCTTCGCCCTGGGTTACTCTTTGTAAACCAGTGTCATCTACGTGCATGTTAATTACTGTGGCGATTGCGTAGTAAAACCTACGTCTAACGTCGCATGAGGCTCACGCTCCACCAGCTACTGACTAAAGGTTGAGCAAGCACTCCGTCGATAAAAATTAGTGTCATCTGTCCTAGATTACTTCCACAAAAGAAGTGTGCACAAAGCAAGTGTCAGCCAGCAGGTCCAAAATGCAAGAAAATCAAGGTTAAATGCTATAAATAGTTAATTATCATCAGTTTATAATGATGACGTTTTTTATTATTAGAATCGTTGGTTTAGATTATCGTTGGTTTATGGCGAATAGGCTGACAATCCTGAATACCTTGGGATCAGCAGTAGCAGTCTCGTGCGAAATCAATCTCTGCTATAAAACACCATCAACGAGCTCTCCCGCTCGGGCATAACAATAACACAGGTTATTAGTGGCTCTCGGATCACTTAATTTACCTCTGGGTAAGGCCTGGCATGAACATCAGTTACCTCCCTACAATAACACAGTCAACAGAATCGAAGTCTGGACACACATAATTATAGCCTCTATACAGGTGCCTCATCTAGCCTCTTAATTTCAACAAATAAACCTTAACATAACGTGTAATCATTCTCAGATGGAGAAGAAAGATAGTCGCTTCAATAGCGATGCAAACATATGGCTCTTGCCATTCATCTCAAAGTAGCAAAACATCTGATTATTACAAAATGGTGGCCTGGACATTGACCTACATATGAGACACATCATTTAAATGTTAGTAATGCTTTAAGCATTGTCAAAGAGTCTGAAAAAGTATGTCTCACTGAGTGAGTGGTGCTCTAGTACATTGTATGCTGGGAACTGTTACCACCTGTCCATGATTCGAGCTAGCCTCGCTACTCACAATCATCCACACGGACAGTTTAGAAAATGAACAACGCTGAAAGCAGGCAGCTTTCTCGCAGAAAGTCCTATCAGAAAACTGGCCTTGTTATCATGTCCCAGATATAATACAAAATCACATAAGCATTAGGCTTAAAATCACGCCTCAAAACTATGCACAAAGACGTGGCATGTTTGTAAAAGTCAAAGAAATGAAAAATACAGATATTCCACTTAGTCTGAACCTATTTGAATTGTGCAGATATGTCAGTTCATAACTGCTCTGTCTAATCATAACCAAAATAATAACTGTGTCGAAACACTTGACACGAAATAAACATCATAAAGGCGCAAATCTTACAATTGCTAAGTTTGCCAATGATACGGCATTCATTGCAGGGTGCGATGCTAGATTGCATACAAAATGTAACACCCTGAATGTGTTCATAACTTGAACTGGATGGCTTCATAGCACTTCAAAATGAAAATGACATTGAATTACAAAACTGATAGCTTCAGTCGGCTATCTAATGATACGGACTGTTCTGACTAATCAGTGGCGTGACAACATTTACTAGAAAGGGGTGTTATAAAAATAACACTGGCCATGACGTCTGATCGTCATCCCAAATAACTGTACACAAAATCACCCACCTAGGGTTGAACAAAACGTAGTAACAAAAACTACAGTCACGCTTAGCAGGGGTAGAAATAACATCTTAGCGATGTCCATCAGAATGCACCGTGATCGAAAAGAAATTCATTCACAACGGGTGAGTAACAAATCACTGAAAGTGAACTACAAGGATTAATTCTAACAGTACAAAACCTACCTATGGCTTGTCAAGGAGTTCGGCTGATTCTACAATAAACTACACTAAGCTACACCACAAAAGAATCTCACAAGGAATGAATTATTCGGACTCACAAGAAAGGATGTCTACATCTCAGTCGTTCCAACGACCTGAGGGATACAATAAGGCTTTGGTCTCCGGATAAGGGTTGTCCAATCTGGGCCTCCACATAGGCTCTCTCCATTTCCACGGCCTTTATTCGTTCTCGTCGTCGTCGTGATGATATGACCAGACTCCTCCCCAAAGTCGTCAGTTTCCTTGGCTTAGCGGATGCTAAAGTCATGGTTCTCCCGTCATCGGCTGTAGTTGTCCGGTCCTCTCCTTCACATGATGAAGCTTAACAGCTCATCTCCACAGGTGATGCGTAAAAAAGATCGTCGTACACGTGGTTATCAAGAAGTGACATTTTGAAGTACGAATTTACCACTTGAAAATACGAAAAATGAGCGTAGCACAGTTGCACTGAAGCTAGCTTTAATGTGGTACTAAATTCACTGCTGCTACACGGCGCAGATGGTTTATAAATTGGCCATGCACTATTATCTGCTTCACTAACACAGATTTTACTTGCCCACAAATCACGTGGCATCGACGTTGTGTTTCACAGAAAAGGATCGCACTTGCGATTAAAGCAATATTTGTAGTTATGAGTGTTGAAATGATTCACTCGGTTAATGATAATCTCACAGTGAATGATATATTCTATCGCCACTTGACGATGTCGAAATACGATGTTCAAGCACGTGGTTGAAAATATGGTGTTCCACAATTATAATCACTTTTCCAAAAATTCACAGTATTCGTAGCACAAGCCTTCTCCGGCTGTAATATTCACTAATATTATGTACTGTTCGTAGTTAAATAATGTGCGATGCACTTAGATTGCTTTCCTCGCCTCCAGGCGGACTACTACATCGTCTTTTAGACGGACCTGACAAGAACAACATCCAACTTGGATGTTAAACCAAACACATGTGATAAGAGCTCAGTCCTGCGCTGCATGAACTTGTGAATACACTAGTCGTGCAGCGACTGTCTGGTTCCGGTTCGCGTATCTGCGATGTTACTACCTTACCAAAAGCAGAAATAACATTCTAAAGAATGTTTCGATGATACAGAATTACAACATGAGAATATCTGAGCTTCGTAGAAAATAGAAGTGTCATAATTTAGCCTCAGATTATTTAATAATGGTTTTCTCCATAGTCAAATGATCAACCATTTATAACTCCAAAGAATGTTAGCATGTGGCGACAGCATGGTCGGTCCATGGGTACGTTCTAAAGTGATGCATGAAAAATGCGTTGCGATGAAAAATATCACATGAACCAGTGCTTAGCGGGTTCAGTATGTGCACCGATTGCTTTTGTTTTGATTACTTCATGTGTGTATGGCGTTTCAAGCCCTGTTGAGAAATTAAAATATTATTTCCTGTCTCGGTATTGCTGGCGTTTCACAATGTGTCTGTTTATAATGTGCCAACTTGCTGAAATTTGCTTCGAGTCCTTTCTCAAGATCCGCCTTTTTTATTCTTTATGTTCCACGTCAATTTATTCACTTTGTGTCCATTTTGTGTGTGTGTGTGTGAGTGTGACAATTGCCTAGTCGGATGACCTGCGTGTTTGGTGTACTTGATCTTCAGTTGGTCGACCCTGTCTTTCTGGCGTATGTCTCCTCCATGCCGGAGGTCGTTCCTTCGCCTCTGTATGTTATCTATACTTTGTTTTTATGCGTGTTATCTGTATTATATATATATCCCCATGTGGCATCTAGCGTGTGCTTTGTAACTAGGTGTCATTGAGTAACTTTCTTCCCAGTTACGCCCTGTTCTTCCGTGTCAATATGTTTGTGTCCCAATCCACATGATTTGCACTCTGTTGCAATTTCGCGTGTGATTAATAGTCCCTGTCTGTAGTGTTTTGGTTTTCCCTGAAATGCGGGCTATATGCGACTAACTGGAGTATTGTGTGGCCTTGGTAGAGCCTGATATGCCTGATATTGGCATTTCGGGGTCGCTAATTCCCTAATTATGTTACTGTAGCGTGTACTGTAAAACTGATATACATATGTAAAAATACAACGTGTCTATAGTGTTTTGGGAAATTTTGGTTGTCCCCAGTTTTGAATTTTGGGCGTTATGTGGTTGGAAGTTTGCCTGAATGAGTTTCTACTATCGTAATGTTATTGTGAGCTTCAGTACGTGTGCTGGTAACTCGCTGCTTCACCGTATTGTATTCTGTGTTCCTGCTGACCTAGCAATCGCTTCATATTACATGCGATAACGCCGTCTGGACAGCATGCTAGTTCCCGGCCGTGTGTTGATACTTCAAGTGTAAAACACTCATGTCTGCAACCTTGCCTGAGTGACGGTGACAACTTGTCTGCCATCCCTTGTGATAAAAGAACTTATTGCCCCGTATGCTTGTATGTGTCCAATCCTTTGACATGGCTACATGACAACGCTATGTATTGTTAAAGTTGTGTATTGTTTGTGTATATTTGTGTCCCCTGTCTGCCCGTGTGGCATCTAGTGTTATGTTTCGTTCTAGGTGTCGGTGTATTTTTTGCTTTGGAATCCTTTGTGGCATATTCTTAACTCGTATGAAATGTGGTGCGTAAATGCTGTCTCTGTGGACATGTAATCTTGTAAGTCCTAGGCCCGAGTCTCTATAATACTTTTGTCACCCATATCGCCCTTCTATGGGAATTGTGTTTATGTGTGATCCAACCAACAAAAAATGTAGCTTGTGAGTTTGCCCTCTGGTGTTTTTTTTTTCTTGCCTAAACGCTGTGATGGATTTTAAAAAATCCCTGTTTTATAGTGCAGAATCTGTACAATGTGTAGAATGTAGCATACAAAATATGACATAGAATATTGATGCGCATTGTACATTGGTAGGGTATAGTCCCCTTTTCATATGTATACATATACAAACACTGTGTACAAATACATATATATTGATTAACAATATACCTTGGTAAAGAAAAGAAAATTACATTATTCTTGTGGTCCCATTCAAGGGTTTGGGAGCGTTCGTGGATTATGTGTGATTTATGTCTGATTCGGCCTGTGTTTCGTCAATTGACGTGTACTTGTTCGGCCCTATCTCGTCATGTGTGTAGGTGTCTGTAACAGTCCTGGGTTTGCGCTCGTCGCGTGGCCTATTTAGGCTTTATTTCACGTACCTTTATTCATGAGCGTATATCTTTTGTTTAACCCATTGTATCTGCGTCTGAGCGCTATCGCTCGACAGGGTGATTGTGGGCTAAGCCCTTAACCGTATGAAGTTAATTGTTCGGTGTATGTGTATGTTCTTATGCCTGCTGTGCATTTTGGCATTCGGTCAGCGGTAATTTACTGCTTTACCTGCTGCCCAGTCATTTAAACCTGTATGTGTCATGTATTTCCCTGTGCCAGTCGCCCTTAGTTGCTGGCTCTAACTCCGCCAGGGGTGTCTGTGATAGGGTAACTGTGGGCCTAATTATTACTTAGAGAACTTGGGTTATTCACTGTGTGTTAGCTAATTATCCTTGTCTAGCGTCTGAACGCCCTTGCTATCCGGGGTGGCTCTCTTCGCCCCGTGATGACGGCATAGGCCTCTGGCAGCCATGTAGGCCTTTCTTTGATGCCTTCTGCAGGTGTTTTCAGCAAAGTGAGTTTGGGGTTTTGTGTACCATGCCGCCCCCTCGTTGGGTATAGTGTGCGTGTGCTTGGAGAGCTGTTCTCACGCCGCACTCCCCTGTCAGTGTTAGGAGGGTTGTATTGCGCCTTAGTGTATGACTGGCCCATAGGGGTAGGAAGTAGGGTTTTCATATTGCCCTGTGTACTATGTCTGTTAATGGGCGAAGTGTGGTGATGTGTGTAAGTTACTTTGTGAAGGGTTGGAATCAATCCCCTTCTGTATATCTGTCCTGAGGGGTTTGGTGTCAGTTCCGGCCTCCGTTCTGGCATTATCGCCCTCTGAACTGGCGGTGAGGGACGTGTATGTATGTTCCCCTGCCGTGTTTTGGAGGGTAGGTTGGCCTGTTTCTGCTCCATGGCCATGCCATACTCCTTCCCTCGCGTGTCGTCATGTGAAGAGATAGACATCTGTGCAAATGTTTTGGTCAATGTATCTATGTCGATGTCCTCCCTTTGTTGTGTAGGCCCTCCTGCTGCGAACTCAAATACCATATTGTTGGCCTGGTGTTCGCGATACGCTTCCCATATTTCTGAGTATTCATGGTTCAGCGCTATTGCCTGTTCGGCTACTTTTGTGCCACATGTCCCTATATATATATATATATATATATATATATATATATATGTTCTTCCCTAAGGCTGTTGTATTGCTGGAACATGATTTCGTGTAGTAGGTGTAGCCTCCAGTGTGACCGATTGAGCTGCTTGCGGAGGGTAGGGATTTTGGCCCTAATTTTGTTTTTCTGAGCCATGCTCCGTGTCCGGATAAGTGCCCTTATAATTATCATGTATTGAGAGTGTAGGAGCTGCTCTCCTGAGGTAATCCTGTCTTCTAGCGAATTCCTTGTGCCATGCGATGAGGTCTTGATAGTCCCTAATGTTCTTTAACATGGTCAAACGGTATAGGAGGGGGCATTTTTTATTTGGAGCAGTGAATTGAGCGTGAGTGAGTGTCTGTGTATGCGATGTAAATGTATATCCTAGTAACTGTGTTCTATTGGTGCCCGTGATCAATTCCATGTGTGTGTACTGGTAGGGCTAATGTAATTTTAATAGGGCCGGTTAGAGGAAAAACAAATCCTGGCCTCTGCACAGTGTTTCTACTCAATGCCTGTTGAAAAATACTGATAGTCCCTGGCCTCTATAAAGATATTCCTATTCAACGCAATGTTCAAAGAGATGGGCGCTACTGTGCTTGCAGTACTCCACTCTAGGGCTCGAAAAATTCCCTAACTTATCTTATTGGCAACTTTGTCGCTATGCTGGCCTATTTTGCGGGTGGTGTATCTCCTAAATTCTTTCTAGGGAGGGTGGGTGGGTTGAAAATAATGTAATCCCTCGTAAAACAAAGACAAAATGCATGGCGTACTCTGAAAAAAAATCTGTATCTACGCTTGGCTGTATCAGGTGCTAGGGTCGTAGTTCCAAACCTATTTGTTTGAGGTCGTGTCTGAGTGGTAACTACCCTCACTCGTGGGAACTACCCCGCGCCTCCCCCAATATTTGTTCTGTCCGGGGGTGAGAGGGATGGACGAACAAGGGGTGTAAAATGTCAAATTTAGGGGTGATGTCCAAAAAAGTGCAGGTTTCCAAGTATGTGCGGAAACTGCGAGTGTGGGTGTTTGTAAGGGAATGTGAGTGAAATGCGGGAATTAACTCTAAAGGGGTGTGATCGGTTCTCAAGGGATGCGCGATCAAGGTGGGGGCTAATTGCAGCGCTGAACAAACAATCGTGTATGCGCTATGAGCCTACCTGCTGAGTTGGCTGTACTGCCTGGCAGCTGGAGTTCTCCAATGTTAGCACAATAGAAATCCTTACTTAGCACTTATATAATTGACAGTCACGGGCAATTAGGAATGTCAGGCGGGGAGTTGGAACGTGAATACAAGTGTAAGGGGTTCAGTGATAACAAATGAGTAAGTGTACTAGTCAATGGTTTATTGGACCAGCACTGTGGTTTTAACGGGATGTCTCACTACCTTGAAACCCGAGAAAAGTAAGTAGGATGTGCGCAGTGTGGTAAAGCAGCTAGGAGATGGTGCAAAAAGTGTAATGTTGAATGCCATGCATATTTTTTAGTATTTGTGTATCTATATATTTAAAATGCTAAGATGATTTTTGTTACCGAGAGATTGACAGAACGGCTGAACCGATTGACTTCGTAATGCACTCTGACGAAAGTCCGTGGTCTCTATATTTGCAGAGTGTCTTTAAAATAAACAAATATGTTACCAATATTTTAACATTTATAAACAAAAATGCCCAATTATTGGGCCTAGCGCATGCGCAGAATCAGCTTGGTCATGTCAGACATGGCGGATGTCCACACCGCGTTTTAATGTGAGAGTTATTTATAAGAATTTTAAAGGAGGGGAAGACTCATTAATTGTTGAGAGTAGGTACTCCTCCCTTTCCATAACTTTCACAAGACTGATTATTGAAAATATATTATTTATAATTCACATACCTTTCTGGGAGACATTAGAAGTTGATTTTTATTTGAATTGTCACTGCTGCACCGGAAATATTTATCACGACAATATATCATTTTCATATTTATTTTTTCTATTGGGGAAGCCTCCGTGGCTTAGGCGGCAGCACGCTGCTCTCTCATCGCTGGGTCCGTGCTTCAAATGCCGGTGAGATTTGTGCCACTAATATGTTGCAATGTCGCGAGTGCAATCATTTGATGGCCTTAAAGTTGCAATAGTGCCAAAAAGTAATCGCAGAAAGAATGTAACTTATATAGGAAACTTCTTCAATAAATATGTTGTTCATTGTCTGTCATGTTTTGACGGGTTTCAACTAGTTTTTCATTATTTTCATACTTCCAATGAGCAATTTTATTTATAAGAGGTATTAGAAGGAAACCAACTGTAATTTTATACTGACTGTGTACATTCTCAATTGAGATCAAACATTTCCCCATTTTTGTTCGAATTCGTGCATTTTGTAATTTTTGTTGTGCTAATGCAACATTTGTGTGACTAGGTACTCACTAATTTCTCGATTAATAGGCTGCATTAGTAAGAGGTTAAAACATGGAAAATGTTCCTTCAGTGAACAATTCTTTTACCCAACCCATAAGTGCCCACTGTCGACATGTCGTTGTGGAGAATCTCAGGTAAACTGTGTCGGGGAAACCTAAAATTATCATAACTAGTTTGTTTAGGTTCCAAATAACTGGTCTAACAAAATAGGCTATATTACATTTTACAAAAAAAAAAAAATGGGCAGATATGGATTCAAGTCCCCACCCCCTCAATTCTAGACCCTCTAAAAATTGGTTACACTACTACAGTCACCCTGACGACTTGGGTGGCGTAGTCGGTAGCATGTTGAACTGCTATGCCCAAGATCGCAGGTTCAAACCTGGCCGAAGTCATCGGATTTTTATGAGTATTAAAATCCTTCAGTATGCCTTCCATCGGAGGGGAAGTAAAGCTGGCGGGTGCATATCAAAGTCTTATGGCATGTAAAAGAACTTATCACGACAATTGGCAGTGTGTAGCCAAATTTGTAGGTTATATTTGGTTAGAAACGCTCTATGAAGTTCCAACGTTTGCCGCTAGGTGTCTTGACATCTGGTAGCCAAAGTTGGAACTGCTTGAAATTGAAGTTGTTGGGAGCCTACGGGCATTAAAAATACCCTGCTATGGCCATTAGCTGCAATTCAAATATAAATAAACTAGTCACCATGGAGTCTGATTATCAAATTCAACGCACCCAACTACTTTTTGGACTGTTCCAAGTCCTGTAACTTATTTGTTCATTTTCGGCAATCTATATCAGTTGCTCATTTAGGTCAACTCCATTTTCAATTTAATTTTGCTGTTTCTCCTTTACAGGTGACCCAATGTAGCAGTCATCAGTGTGCTGAACAACTCAATCCTGCAAAATCAGCATCTGAACCATATATAAGTTCTCAGTTAATAAATATGTTTTGTTTCCTGAGCGATCTAGATTGCCTTGCATGTTATGGAGATACTGATTTACTAAATTTCAAATATGTACAGTATCTGATGGCGCTATGAAATGGGAAGGTGTTTTGCTATAATAAAAGAAAAGAATTATTTTCACCTCTGTGTTATTTTTCTCAGTAATAAGTAACCTTCCTTTCATGAATTAAATGATGAAGTAGTGCCTCAGCATGAAAGAAGTGTTATGGATCAAGTAGAATTACCAACCAAGTCAGCTTTTATATGTTTAAACACCGGTGAGAAAACAATCTAGCGAGTTGCGTGTCAACTGAATCTGATTATCGTGGCAATAGTGTGTCCAAGTTTCACAGCCATACAGTAGCGTTAAGATGACAACAGCTTTGTACACCATGAGTAGGGAACTACTAAACCTTCGATACCTTCCAACGAGAGGTAAACCCAAATCAAAAACATATTTCCTTGTATCGTGATTTGTCACTCGCCTTAAGGTCAGCAATATTCTCAACACCATCATTGTAGTCTTATTTTGCTGCTAACTTTCTTGACTAAAACTTTTTATAGTTGTCAACATTTAACAAGTTTGAAATTGCTTATGATTTTCTTTAGAGGTAGAAGAGGGAATTTTTCTCTTCAAAAGCCTGGCAACCATAGGTTTTAGCGTTCAGATTTATGTACAGTAGAGTGCAATCCACACACCAAAAATTCCTAGGACCATTTTGTTTCAGCCCCAAATATGAGGCGACATGGCTCAAATAAATGAGCAAAATTATGTTTGCTAGTAGTACATGTCCATACCACTAGAGTCTGCTTTCTTGCATCTTCTCTATGATTGGTGTGACCGAATCTTCAGGATAGAGACGTAATAAAAAAAAGTCCACACAAGGGGATTTAAGGAAGATGGGAGGAGACCATCACATCGTATCTGAACGGAGGAACAGAGATTACGACAATTGGTGAAATTGAACTATTGGGCCAGGAAGAAAGCTCGCAAAATGTTGATTTCACGTGGTCCGTAAATGGCCCATTAGCGAAGAAAAAGGACATTGAATTTAAAAAAATCAACTCCTGGCACTATACAGCCCATGACGGGCTAAGGCCGACCAAGCGACCGCTGCCCAGCCATTCGGCCTGTAGATATTGGGGTGACGCGTGATCAGCGCGTCGGGTCCCCTCGGCCGTTAATCTTGGTTTTCGTGATTGGGGCGCTGTCTCACTGTCAGACAGCTACTCAATTGTCCTCACGAGGCTGAGTGCACCCCGTTCCAACCCTCACGTTAGTTTTAAAATCCCTCATGGAGCCGGGGATCGAACCCGGGGCCTCCGGGTGAGAGGCAGGCGCGCTACCCAACACCACGGGGCCGGCGGACATTGAATTTACTGATTAAAATGATGGCATTGGTTCTTGGCTGTAAAAGAGATTTCTCATGTGGAAAGACAACAATCAGTCAACCATAAAAAAGAAATAGACTGGTAAATGAATTAGTTTTGCCAAAAAAAACTAACTCGAAATATTATTTTAGCACTTGTCCTTCAACATTCAGGGGTGCACTTTTTTGGCTCTTGTCTCCATTTGGCACATTCATGTCTGATCACGGGGAGATCCAACGATTTGCAAGGTGTCAAGCTCTCGCTATGACAGATGTGTTTGCTAGTAGTACATGTGCCTGATCACAGGGAGATCCAACGATCTTCAGGTCATTTTGCAAGGTGTCAAGCTCTCGCTGTGACAGATGATGCGTTTGCTAGTAGTACATGTCCATACCAGCAGAGTCTTTCTTGCATCTTCTCTATGATTGGTGTGACTCCATATTACCATTTACCAGTGGTGGCCGGTAATTAGGTTGTAGTGTTGCACTACGGCCAGATTTTAAATAAATAATCTTTTAGCAGTAAATAAAACTATGCACCTCTTACATGCATAGGAATTCATAGTTTTGTTACTTAATCATTCAGAAAAACTTGTAGAACCGTACTGCGAACTGTCGTGTGGTCGTTGCCAGGCCCGGGCACCGACTAGATCTCATTAGTGGAGGGACCAAGAGACGCTAGACCAGGTAAGTTGACTCAGATGATTGCTAACTCGTTGCTCTCTGATTGCAACAAAGAGGGTAAAGGGGCAGACGAAAACATCCGAAATTTGCCGTCTATTACCGATACCATGTCTCGCATTGTTATTTGAGCGTGAGTGCGACACTTGCTCTCGCCCTCGTGTAAGCTATAGCTTACGCCGTTTTGTTATCGTGAAGTTTTTCAAACAATTTAATCTTGAGGTGAATGTGATGTTCTCAGGACTGCAGCATTCGTGACAAATAAGCTACATCAGTTTTACCGAGCACGTGTATACCGTCCTCTCTGGTATCGAGCAGTCTTTTGCCCAACTCCACCTCTTCTTAGTGTAAATGGTGCAACACCCAGAACAATTCTCTGCCAGCCACCACTGCTATGTACCATTTATGACATGATCAAACGTAATCACACCAGATGTCCAGCGAAGCATTCTTGTTTCCACGACAGCAAGTTGATGTTCTTCTGCCTTGGTAATCCAAAACTAATACATACTGATATGCAGAGGTCGTTAAGCACACAGATATATCAATTTATGAATTTTTATAGTTCCTTTGGTTGAAGGTATTTCTAAGACCTAAGGATATTGTGGTTATCAGCATGTGTAAATATCTCACTACTGAGATATTTGTGCTGGGTACTCGCATATCTCTGGAATTTAAAACATTGTATCATTCACATAGTTTTATACAGGGTGAGCTTTCTTTAGGAGCGGGGCCAAGATAGCCAGGAACGCGTATGCCTTCCGCTACCCAAGATGCCATGGGCCGCTGCAGACACAAAGACAGAATCCAGTATTTAACGGTAAATTAGAGACAAAATGTACAGATGTAATCCCCGTACCCTGGTCTCCACCAGGGAGAACAATTTACGGGTGGAGAAGGAGAGTTATGTGTCGATGCCAATTTATTTACACACTACAATAGCTGTTTGTTAATATTACAAGTCTGATGGGTCTTTGCTAGTTAGAAGTGAGTGCGCTGCCAACCGGTTACATCTGTCTATCGATAAATCTACATCCGGACTAGTGTGAGACAAGAGATTTGTATGCCCCACATAAAGTGTTAGTGACACAACGAGATTGCATGCTTTACTGTTTCTGGTACTTACTGTGCTAATAAACTACTCTCCGTTAAGCATATGAATGTCTTAAAACTATTCACATAACACAAAATTGAAACACCCACCAGATCAAACGCAAAACTGGTGCCACAATGATTCATTGATATACATGCAGACTGTACTGCTGTATCTGGGAAAACAGATTGCGTCACACCACTGACAAATTGTAGTTCATGCATTGAACTTACCACCGGCAGGATTCTTAATAGGTATAATGGAAAATATTTCCAACACCTGTGAAAAGGTAAGTTCTTTAATAATGAATTGCTGATTAATTAACTATTAATGATTGTCACTTCACGCAAGCAGTGGCGCGACCTGGATTGGCTGGTGGAAGCCCCGCTCCAACAAAAAAAAAAAAAAAAAACTCACACTGTATAAGCTGAAATGGGTGTTGAATTTTGTACAACTGCCACAGTGATAGATGTAGGCTATAGCAAAGCCATACTCCTATGGGCATATGATAAAACTCTGTTCAAAAGAACTGCTTGATGCCATATATGGTAATGTCATCTCTACTGACTTCGTGCGATGAAATAAGTAACTCGCAACGGTACTGCTTAATTATATTTGATACAATGGTACACGGCAACTCGGCAAGCATGAATTAAGTGAGGATTTTCTTTTCATAATTGTGTGTTGCAATATGTAGTATGTTTTTTTTAATACGAGGATATAACTCAGGCAAGGAAATCATTTCTATAAAAAAGGAATCTGTTGACATCGAATATAGATTTAGGTATTAGGAAGTCATTTTTGGTGCAGGAGAATTGAAGCGTTTGAAATGTGGTGTTACATGAGAATGATGAAGATCAGATATGGGTGGACAGGGTTACAAACGAAGAGGTATTAACTTAAGACGAGTGGGAAAGGAGAGATGTTACTGGCGACTACTAATGAAGAGAAGAGATAGGTTGGTAGGACACATACTAAGACACCCAGGAATAGCAAGCTTAGTTATGGAAGTGTAACGTTCCCGGTCCTTCTAAGTGACCAAAGGTTACGTTCCTGGCGGGGCTCCAATATTGCGTTCTCCTGGAGTACAGTAGAAGAATCGCAACAAGAACAAGCACCGCTTTACTCACACCACCAATAGCATACTTACCTCTTACCTGTTCATTAGCAATGATTATAATCAGCTCG
The DNA here is from genome assembly GCA_946902985.2 of Meconema thalassinum. Classification (NCBI taxonomy): domain Eukaryota; kingdom Metazoa; phylum Arthropoda; class Insecta; order Orthoptera; family Tettigoniidae; genus Meconema; species Meconema thalassinum. Next base: position 675,353,697 of record OX336389.2, read on the forward strand.
TGTGGGCGCCAGGACACCTAACACTTACTTTAGATGTGCCAAAGTATTTAATTAAAATAGTGATAGAGCACTCGAAACGTCTTTCTCTCAAGCCGTGGTATAGCTGAGCCATTAACCAATTGTCTTATCGCTACTGGGAGAAGGTATGCATTATGTCTAAAGCTAGCTACTGGAAATGAAAGTCCTACCATTACTTAAGAACAAAATTTAATTGATCAAAATTTAAAGCAGCAAAAGACGTAAAAAGAGAAACAAATGAATTTAAAAAAAATCTGGAAGTTATATTAAATTGGCGAGAGTTACAAAATGGAATATGAATTAAATTTAAACAAAAGCTGGATTCTAATTTGCCATAAACAGAATTACAGAGACTTGATTGGATTTAGTAAAGGAACTCACGGCCGTCTTCTTCATAGTGGTAGTCTGGTTTTCCCTCTGATCTTGCTGGCGGATGTTGTTTGGTTCTGCCTCAATATTGTATAGATCCTTATCTTGATACGGGCAGGGAACCGATTTGTCCCGTCTCCCGACTGACATATGTGAATGGCTTTGCTCCAAAATTCACTTTTGTGAATATGATCAAGGACACGATCATATTCACGTCAGTAGTATTAATTTTAAAACTTCTTGAACTGATAAGTTGCGATCTCGCAGCGAAGATGTCTGATAGACGTGAAGATTCAGAAAATCTCAGAAGATTGGGGGTTGAGAGTAGATGACCATTGGTTTTTATGGAAGATGAACTTCCCCACTCTGCAGTATTTCTCGACCAATCAATTAGGTATCCTGATGACGTAGCTCCCCACTCCAGATCCCTAAGTTCTGATCATGCCTCTTCATTAGTTGGGTTAACCACGTGGGGTTGCTTCTGAAGTAATTTTAAATCAGCGTCCTGATGCGGTGTTCTTCCGAGAATTCGTGACGTCAGCGCTAACTGACCAACTTGCTTTGTCTTGAAGCCTCGCGTCCCCGGAATGTTTGTACATATATCTCGAAAGTCAAGTCTATTTTTGGCGGACTACCCGTGGCGAAACTGACGACACGTTGAACGAAATATTTCCCAATCAAGTCTTGTATAAAATATAACCTATAACGAATCTAACTAAAATCTCCATTTTATAACTTCCGCCAAACAATAATTAAACCCCTTATATATATTGAACCCTTGCAAAGAAGCATATGAGACTCAGATTCGGGGCGTAACAGGTCATATTCGTAAGTTGCTGTCAGGGCGCTTCATTAACTTGCAGGGTAACATATAACAAAATAACATGCAGGAAAGAGTGAAGCCAGGGTTAAAAACAACTGAATTTAATAACAAATCACCATATTTACACATAAACAATTAACAACAAAAACTCCCAACTGACTCCCGCTTAATAAAAATGCCAAAAACTAGGCGATATCTCTGGAGAGATTAATTACCTGGACCAAGTGTCCTTAAATAAAAGATACAAAAGTGACCATATAAGTGCGTACGCCGTTCTACATGCACCACGATGTGTACTTTGAATGCGTGATTCGTTATCATCCAGAGTGACCCTTCAGACAACGAATCCGCATTTCCTAGAGCTAGACCGACACAAGGGAACACAACTACAATACATTAAATTAAACCGACACTTCCTAAATCTACTATAAACAAACACAAAATTTCCGTGTGAAATTGGACTTAAATTGCCGTAGCAACATTTACTGCCTAAAAACTTAGGACTTCTCACACAAATCAACACAAGTACATTAACACGTGACCAATAGAAAAATACTCAAATGACCGCTGTCAAAATTTACAAATACTCTACCACTACACCACACGGGTGTGACAAACAAAATTACATGAAATCGAGTCATCAACAAAGCAATAGGCAAACAGCCAACATTTACGTTAATCACAATATTCTTATCCATACAAGGTACAACAATCCGTTACACACATGGCGAACTCCCCAATTAATTATGGCTTAAAATTAGCCATCACAATGAACAGGTTTGCTGCATGAAAGCTTACAGGGTTCAGTCGGACAAAAAGGACTGCCTATCAAAATAAGTCACAGGCAAAACGGGCGGTTTGTGGAACTCTGCATGTCTGTCAACCCACGTGTCAATAACCTCGACCTCCCAGAGCATGGGGTCGAACCTCGAAGAAATGTGCCCCAAAGCACAATAATACGTGTGTGTCAGAAAAACATATGGACAAGAATCAGCAGTCTCCCAAGAGCACTCTGTCTTTCCATCTAAAATACAACAGCAGCAAAAATAGATAAGGGCGGTAGGACAACTACCCCCTCCTCACGTAGAATCAACACACACTAGACACATCAACACACACTGAATCACACGTATGGGTTGTGACAGACCCTGAAATAAAAGACACGAATAATATCCACATGCTGGCGCCATCGTTCTATGCCGTGACTAGTCACCTGAAAAGGACTCAAGAAAAATCTATCAAATTAGAACGAAGGTGTTCTACAATTACTTTTAAGTTGGTGCACTCGGCTACCCTAACATGAATAATAACCTGTTCAGCAAAATGTTTTACAATCATTCCCTCCCATTCCTATTTCAAATATTAACGTTAATAAAGCACCATTTATCGAATGTAACGGGTTCCGCAATTGCAAGGATAAAAATCACGCACGCACGCCGCGTACATTACACATGACTCCAAAAAAATCAAAATATCAACAAACACATTGGCCACGCGCCAACGGACATTTAAACATATAGTGTCGGTACAAGAAAAACAGCTATAAAACAAGAAAGAAAAACATGACTATTTACAAAGTTCCCCGGCCAAATCTAACTACATAATTGAAATAATCCAATTTTAGTACATCACCGCTTCTGCATGGAGGACTAAGGACATCCTCCTCAACCCATTGCCCTATGGACAATTTAGCACTCCATAGTAGTCGTCTGCGTTGATTTCTTGAAGCTCATCCCAACTTCAAACCACGTGCTGATCATCTTGGTCTCGACTCCTTGGCAGAAAAGTTCAATGTTAAATATTTGCCTATCTATAATCGCTTGCAGGCTACTCAGTTCACCCACAATTGTCCTACTGCGATTAATAGCGAAGACTGGCCCTAATTATATCGCACATACGCACTATAAAAACACACATACAATACACACAATTTATACATAAAATATACATCTCGAGTCCGCGCCACTGGCTCGTTAACAAGTTCAAAATCCTGGCTGCACCAGCAGTCGCTATCTCGTCCGGTATTTCCGTCCCGTCTTGGACTTCGGTTCTGGTAAGCGCTAATTAGGGTGATACGATACTTCCCCCTTAAAGTTGAACTCGTCGTCTTTAAAAGAATGTTACAGTTTATCACGCGCTGGCGTGAAATATTTAGATCACACAATTTGGTTGATTTTAGAACAAAATGTATTATAGCTTTTAAAATTCGATACTGCAAACGCTGCGACTTTAGCTCCCCAGAGCTCGGAAAATAAATTAGCTTTACTGATTTTAGAGCGTAAAAATCACATTTCGAACTGGCGTGGAGTATGCCTCTGAAGGCTCCACAAGAATAGTACTTCGATAAATTCGAGCGTCAAAATCACACTTCAAACTGGCGTGGAGTATGCCTCTGAAGGCTCCACACAATAAGACTTAGATAAATTTGAGCGTCAAAAATCACACTTCAAACTGGCGTGGAGTATACCTCTGAAGGCTCCACACAATAAGTACTCCGATTGGCGTCAGGCCAGACTATTTATGAGAAACTGACAAGGGCGGCGGAGTGGGGCATAGTCGGATAAAAACTTCCAGAGTTTTTGTCTCACAAAGATGGGGCTAGTGTCATTCTTCTCCAAATAAATCCAACGTCTCAAATTACTCGGGCGGAGATTAATCCGTTCGGCGGTTCCTTAGATACACACTTCCGCGCGCTTTTTACTGCTGACGCCGTCCACCTCGTGGTCACAGCTTGGTCTCTTGCGATTGGCTGATTCAATCGTATGTTCGTTGAGAGGACCTCGTGATTCTTCCTTTATGTCTCCAATTTTGGTACAGTAGTTGCACAATTTGGCCTTGAACTCGACTAATTCTGGCCGTCCCCCAGGAATAGCTACCAACTCAGCTTCTGTTGCAATCATTACGAAATGCTGGCCTCCCTAATATCCAAGTCGACTTCCTTATGTGCTGCCTGGGCCGTAGTAATAATAATAATAAATATGAATACTTATTTATCGAAGATCAATAAGGGTTCAATATATATAAAGAAATTATGGAATAAATCTAGAATCGATATGATAATTAAAATATACATAATAATAATAATAATAATAATAATAATAATACTAATAATAAATTAATTTTGCTGCTTATAAAACATATAAATTAAGGGGAAGTATTCGGACTGTTACATCGCCCTTAGAATTTTTTGTCCAATCTTAGATTTGGGCGAACAAATTATATACACATTTAACCTAACAATTAACAGCATCATACAAAATTATACCCTTCAACATTAAAAATATACATATATACCCTTCAATATTTACAACAATGAATACTTTGTTGTTGCTTTAAAGCGTCAATGTTCATTTCTTTCTTCCTGATATGTATGATTTCATTCATACTAACACTCGTTTGTTAGGCTGATATTCTGAGAGACTTGTATCGTTTTAATTCAAATCGTTATTTTTCTTGTCTCCAGAATAATTATAATAAATATTGCCTTCACTAATTCATCACACGACACATCACACGCATGTGATAATCCTGCATACTTGATTCCTCGCAAGTACTCTGTAATGAATTTACAAAATTTTACCTATATCACATAAAACAAGAAAGCATAGTTTTATACATAGGCATAATATTTGAGTGCAAGTTACCCCATTAATTCCAAAATATAAGGTACTAGGTCACCCTTCGCTTATCTGATTCAGATAACTCACTCGTTCCAGTATATGTGTCAACAGTCGGATATGCCTCTTGTAAACTTAGTTACCTATCTCTTTAAAACTACTAATTGTATACCAGGGCATTAACACATGTTGTTCCGTTACACACGAGTCCTTACCTGACTCATTCCACGTATTTTCTTAAAGAGTGTACATTATACGTACCATACAATGTTTTGTCTCCATCCGCTAAAACATATGCACAAGGTCCAATCCTCTTAGTGATCAAGAAAGGGCCCGTAAAGATAAGGAAGAATTTCTTCATTACTTTGTCCGTTTTGCTTGATTGCCTCGGAACAAGTAATAGGACTTTATCGCCCACATCGAATTCATCAAGCTTTTTCTTCTTTTGTTGGCTTTGTCTATATTCTGCTGATTTTCTCAAATTCCTACCAGCCAACTGGATAATAATATCCTTCCCTGTTTGATTTCCCTCACTTATTCCCAGTACATTTGCTAGTTCATTATGTGGTTTCCTGCCGTAATGAATTTCCCAAGGCGAAAATTTCGTACTTTCGCTCTGAACAGAATTCAACCAGAGTTCAACTTTCGGAAGCTGAGCAACCCAGGCCGAATGTCTATCATGAACCAAAGCACGAAAAAGACGAGATAATTCACGCATCGAACGTTCAACTAAATTCCCTTGCGGATAGCGAACAGATGAGTGAATGTGTGTGATACCGACTTCCTCAATTTTGGTTTTCCAATGTTTTGAGGTAAATTGCGGCCCGCTATCTGTCAAAATTCTGAGTGGGAGGCCAAACTCAGGGACATACTTCTCTAAAATCAGTCGGATACATGCTTTACCGGTAGCCTTCCTGAGAGCATATAGTTTGACGAATTTACTGAATGCGTCAACTATTACGAATATGTATTCGTATCCGTACTGACCTTTAACGACCGGCCCAAATAAGTCCGCACATAATAACTCACCGGGGTTACTTGTGATGACTGGCTGCATAGGTCCACTTAAATATCTTACTGGAACTTTTGACTTCTGACAGAGTTCACACCTAGCAAGGATTTTTCTAACCTCCTTTCCCATTTTCTCCCACACAAAGTAATGCTGAAGTTCATATAAAACTTTACTCGGACCAAAATGACCTAACTCCTTATGCGTAAACCACACCAACTCTTCTCTCATACCTTTAGGAACACATATTGACCACATGTCCCCCGTGCACTTACGTGTTACAAATCCATCCTGTAATTTGTACTCAAATCTCCCCACTGTCACACTCTCTGAGTCACCCTGTTCTAACATAAGAAGGGGCTCACACAAAACTTCATCCTCTCTCTGCTTCTCCTTAAGCTTCCTTAGGGACTCTAGCGATATTTTATTACTAGGATCGAGACATGCGCAGATCAAGATTCCCTGGTCAGCCGTGATCGTAGAACTCTCTGAACACAAATTTCTGTCCCTGGACAGCATATCAGCCAAGATATTGTCTTTCCCTCGAATGTGATGTATTACAAATTCATACTCTTGCAAAGCCAAGATCCATCTACTTATCCTATTAGAGCTTAACTTGCAAGTGTTGATAAATGCCAAAGCATGGTGATCAGTATAAATCGTAAACTTGCTTCCTAATACGTACATACGAAATTTACACAAACTATATACAATACCAAGGAGTTCCAATTCTGTAATGGTATATCGCTTTTCTGCTGCAGAAAGCCCTCGTGACGCCAATGACACAATTCTGAGATTGTCATCATCATCCTTTTGGCACAGAACTCCCGAAATTCCTATATGTGACGCATCGGTCAACAACACATACTCCCTGTCTCGAATTGGATACCTTAAAATAATGGCGTTCTCAAATCCCAATTTGAGTGCTTGAAATGCCTCGGCATGCGATCGAGTCCAAACCCACTTACTTCCATTCCTCAACAATTCCCTGAATGGTTCCACCAAGCACGCATACATCAATACGAACCTGCGGAAAAAATTACAGGCGCCAAGATAACTTCTTAACTCCTTAGCGTTCCTGGGTTCGATCGCATCCAAGATCTTCCCCACTCTCCCTTCTTCCGGTGTCACACCTTCCGTAGAAATTTTATGGCCAAGAAAAGTGATCTCCTGCCTACAGAATTTAGATTTAGTTAATTTAAGGGTAAAGCCTGCCTGATCTAACTTACTAAAAACACACTCTAAATGACCTAGATGTTCCTCAAGAGACCTGGAACTGATGACTAAGTCATCGATATAAATAGTGACAAAACTACTAGTATCATCGCCTAGTGCAATATTTAAACCTCGAATTAGAGCTGCTGAGCTACTTTTCAAACCGTAAGGGGTTCTGCAGAATTGATACAAATTGTATCGGTGGCAAAAAGCTGTTAAAGGTCTGTCTTCTTTACATAATGGAATCTGCCAAAAACTCGAACTTAAATCTACTGAAGTAAACCACTTCTTTCCTTCAAAACACTGAACTAATTCTTCAATGGACTGTGACCTCAACTGATCTTGTGAAATATGCATGTTCAAAATTCTTGCGTCTAGACACAATCTTACCTGGCCATCTGGTTTAGGTACGGTAATTAGGGAGTTAGCATAAGGGCTTATAGATGGTTCAATGATCTTATCTCTTAACATGTCGTCAATCTGCTGTTGTACTGCCTCTTGGTATTTAAATGGGATAGGGTATCTATTACCTACAAAGACTTTGCGATCAATTACATTTAATGAGTGTGTGTAGCAATTGGCCTCGCCAATCCGATTCTCAAAAACTCTACTATTCCTTACTAAAACATCCAATAATTGATCCCTCTGATCAATGCCTAAAGAACTTTCTTCCACAGCCTGACATAATGCATCCTCTAGATTGTCATTAGTCAGCAAACTGCCAATAAAATTAAAACCATCGTCACTACTTCCCACCTTATTGTCACCTGACAAAATCACTTTAATAACGCACACTCTTTGAGAATAATCACTCTTACCTGGCTCATTAAATGCAATAATCACAGCTTTCTTCCCCCATTTCATTCTAATACACCTCTCATCGTAACACACCTGAACCTGATTAGCAGACAACCAATCAGTACCCAATATCAAGGAAAACACAAGGTTTGGGATCACCAAACATACCTGCATACCTATTACATTATTAATACAAATTTCCACCAGAACCTGCTTAGAAATGACATGAGACTTTTTACCTACAGCTGTTATTACAAAAGTTGATTTGATAGGGATTTCTTGAAATATTACACCTTCGTCTCTCATCCTATTATAAAATGACAAGCTAATGCAACTCTTGACACACCCTGTATCTATAAGCGTATCTATACGCGCCCTCAACACATTTATGCTAATGACGGAATTTAAATTTTCAATATCACTAAGTTTTGTCACCTTTTCATCATAATCGCACAAGAGATCATCTCTTACATTTAGGTCATAACCACTAAATAGAGTATTGGCTGGGAATATCAACGACTGGAAATCTGACCTCGCATTACAGTCTCGATCTAGTTTAAAGCTCCGGCACCATTAGGTTCATTTACCGACTGCTGACTGGGCACTTGATTACTTGCCTGGATAACCTGTATGTCCTCCCTAGGACTGGCCTGATTCTGACCTCCGCTAACCCTCTGGTTCTCTCTGTTCTGGTAAGAGCCTCGGTTATTGCTCCCTTGGTTCTGATTACCTACGTTACCTCTCTGGTTCTCTCTGTTCTGGTAATTACCTCTGCCTTGATAGTTATTTTGATTATTATTACCGGAATAATTATTATTATTATTGCCTCTATTGTTCTGATTATAATTCTGATTATTATGATAATTCTGATTATTAGAATAACTCTGATTATTTCCCCTATTGTTCTGATTATAATTTTGTCCTCTCTGTTCTTGCACACCTCTATTGACATACTGACTTGGCGGCTGTTCACCATTGCTTCCTAACACATCGAAACTACTTAACAATTTCTCCATTTCTGTTACTGTACCTATCTTCTGAATACAGGCGGCCTCTTTCACCCGATATGGAAAATGTCTCAGTAACAACCTTACCATGTCGCTTTCCTGAGCCATCCCGTCTAAATACTTACACGTGAGCACCTGATTCAGGAAATACTCCGTCATAGAACTGTTGTTCTTAGGATTGTATTTACCAAACACCATACCTTCTCGTTTCTGACCTTGAATTTCCTCATTCCAGTACTTGATACAGAATTTATTTTTAAAATCTCTAAAATCTTCAAATCCATTCTTATAGACTGCGAACCATCCTCGGGTCTCTCCAACAAAAGCCTGATCTAAAATATCTACTACATTACTCCATTCAATTACTTGGTCATCTAACCTATCTTTGTATCTACTTTCCACTACTTCCATAAATTCCATCGGGCAACCTTGCTTATTGCTAAATTTAGGTAAGTCTGCCTCCCTAATGTGACTACCACTCGAACATCCTACTCTACTAACATTTCCTTCCTGCCTCATCCGTGACTTTAATTTTAACTCTAGATCTGCTATCTGTCTACCTGCCTTTTCTACTCTTTCCTTCAACACCTTTTCTCTTTGATCTAATTCTCTCCTTAAAACACTCTGCTTTTCCTGTACTTCGTGAATACTCTCCACATTATTCCTAATACATTGTTCTACTTTATCTCCCAGCTCAGACTGTACTTTAGCGATATCACTTTCTAATTGATCTTTAATCTGTTTATTTTCAACTTGAACCAGTATTTTCATGCTCTCTCCCTGAGTAGTGAGACTATTTTCTAGCTTCTCCTGTACCTTATCTAGTTTACTATCCACCTCTGAAATGACTTTAACAAAGTTCTCCTCCATTTGAGTTTTAAATTCACTTCTAATTTCATCTTTTGTTTGATCTACACTCTCCTTGAGTTTCTCATATTTCTCACTCAACCTTTCATTAGCCTTAATCACATCATCTAATTTTTGATTATTATGCTTTAGACCCTGATCTATTTTCGCCATCTCCTGTTTTAATTCTTTATTTAGTTGCTCAAATTTATTATTATTTTCCTGTCTCATTTGAACTAATATACTCAAAATGCTATCCTGTGCTGACATCTCCGATGAACTACCCTCTACACTAGTCGCATTAGAATTTACCTCCGCTAAATTCCTAGCTTCGTCTATCTCCTTCTCCAGATTCACGCTACTACCATTCTCTTCACCATCTCCCGTCACCTCTATACCACTTCGCAGCTTCATCTTATCTTTATCCGCCATACCGACACACACAAAAAACTTATTATCACCCCCAAAAATACTTGCACTGAAATATATCCTTTTCCCTTCACGACAAACAATTGGTTTTCGTCCCCACGTTGGGCGCCAAATGTAACGTTCCCGGTCCTTCTAAGTGACCAAAGGTTACGTTCCTGGCGGGGCTCCAATATTGCGTTCTCCTGGAGTACAGTAGAAGAATCGCAACAAGAACAAGCACCGCTTTACTCACACCACCAATAGCATACTTACCTCTTACCTGTTCATTAGCAATGATTATAATCAGCTCGTGTGGGCGCCAGGACACCTAACACTTACTTTAGATGTGCCAAAGTATTTAATTAAAATAGTGATAGAGCACTCGAAACGTCTTTCTCTCAAGCCGTGGTATAGCTGAGCCATTAACCAATTGTCTTATCGCTACTGGGAGAAGGTATGCATTATGTCTAAAGCTAGCTACTGGAAATGAAAGTCCTACCATTACTTAAGAACAAAATTTAATTGATCAAAATTTAAAGCAGCAAAAGACGTAAAAAGAGAAACAAATGAATTTAAAAAAATCTGGAAGTTATATTAAATTGGCGAGAGTTACAAAATGGAATATGAATTAAATTTAAACAAAAGCTGGATTCTAATTTGCCATAAACAGAATTACAGAGACTTGATTGGATTTAGTAAAGGAACTCACGGCCGTCTTCTTCATAGTGGTAGTCTGGTTTTCCCTCTGATCTTGCTGGCGGATGTTGTTTGGTTCTGCCTCAATATTGTATAGATCCTTATCTTGATACGGGCAGGGAACCGATTTGTCCCGTCTCCCGACTGACATATGTGAATGGCTTTGCTCCAAAATTCACTTTTGTGAATATGATCAAGGACACGATCATATTCACGTCAGTAGTATTAATTTTAAAACTTCTTGAACTGATAAGTTGCGATCTCGCAGCGAAGATGTCTGATAGACGTGAAGATTCAGAAAATCTCAGAAGATTGGGGGTTGAGAGTAGATGACCATTGGTTTTTATGGAAGATGAACTTCCCCACTCTGCAGTATTTCTCGACCAATCAATTAGGTATCCTGATGACGTAGCTCCCCACTCCAGATCCCTAAGTTCTGATCATGCCTCTTCATTAGTTGGGTTAACCACGTGGGGTTGCTTCTGAAGTAATTTTAAATCAGCGTCCTGATGCGGTGTTCTTCCGAGAATTCGTGACGTCAGCGCTAACTGACCAACTTGCTTTGTCTTGAAGCCTCGCGTCCCCGGAATGTTTGTACATATATCTCGAAAGTCAAGTCTATTTTTGGCGGACTACCCGTGGCGAAACTGACGACACGTTGAACGAAATATTTCCCAATCAAGTCTTGTATAAAATATAACCTATAACGAATCTAACTAAAATCTCCATTTTATAACTTCCGCCAAACAATAATTAAACCCCTTATATATATATATAAAGAAATTATGGAATAAATCTAGAATCGATATGATAATTAAAATATACATAATAATAATAATAATAATAATAATAATAATACTAATAATAAATTAATTTTGCTGCTTATAAAACATATAAATTAAGGGGAAGTATTCGGACTGTTACAGAAGGAAGGGTCAAGTACAAGAACTGTAGGGGTAGACCAAGGTTAGAATATGTTTAACAGATTGCCTCGGATGTAGGGTGTGGTAGCTATGTAGATATGAAACGATTAGCTCAGGATAGGGAGGCATGGAGACCTGCACCACACCAGTCAAAAGAATGAAGACTCAAAACAACAGGATTTTCTAGAGTAATTTTTAAAGTACGGTATGTGTTACTCTTACAAAACTGAAGATGCTGGTGACCTACCACTTGCATTTCACATCTGGGAAACATTCTACTTAGAATTGGTACTGCATCAGTGTAGGGTTCACATCAAAGAGGATATAATAAGAGATGCATCTCAAATGTTAAATCTTGACGCCAACCTATTGCTCGGCGCATGTAATTCCAACAGATAGCGTGGGATGGCGCGGCAATGCACTTCCGAGCGCGATCCATCCAAGACCCACCCTCCCTCTCCCCTTTTCCATCCCACCCACTACTTTTTTATTCCTTCTTTTCTCTCCCCTTCCTTATTAGGCCTACGGTCATGATTTAGTAATTATACTCTTCCAGTATATTAATAATAGTGATATTTTTTTCTCTCTGTGATATCAGCTGATAAGAATCTTGCATTTAATGGCACAATACCTCATTAGGCTATTGTAAAAAAATGAAGTCGTCAGAATATTGATATCCACATACACCTACTGTACTTCAAATGAAGTAACATTGAAAATTGCACCTGATAAATTTTGTCAGATAACTTACCAGTGCAAATGTTACACCATTAGCAATCGAGGGGGTAATAGCATGCCATACAGGTTGAGAAAAGTACACAACATACCGTAGGCTATATTTTGCTGTTATGGCATTATTAATTCACAGCAATCACAATAACTCATTAGGCTATTGTAATGTAAAAAATTATTTTAGAAAAACATGGATTAAGATGTGCAACAAACTCCAAGTACTATTGGAAAAATGTATGAGTTATTGTGTTGGTTAGTTATTGGAGTTTTAAGGGGCAAAACATCGGTTCAATCCTACACATTGAGATTCGGCTTCATAACAATGAATTGGAACTTAATAAGGGCAGTGACTTTATCTCCTTTTAATTTGTATTGTTTTCTCCCTACCTTGTCCATGCAATAACAACTAAGTTAACTGATGATAATTTTGAGGAACATCACATGGCTTCTTAAAAAAATGGCACTTGATGTTTGATATTGGCTACCCTTCACGCTGCAATATTCAATATCATTGAAATATTATAATTATTTTTATTATGGTATCATCACTAAGTTCATACGAGTACGAGTATAATGCTCAGACAACAAACCATGGTTTCAAAACATAACTTCACAAAGTGAAATTAGGTTTTGGATGAGGATGTGTGAATGGTGAGTAGGTTATTTCCAGAAAGTCACATGCATACTGTTGACTGGCCTGATTATAAGCTAGGCCTATTCAGATATACTTGTTATTTTAGAAACTGTAGATAATCTGGAAGCTATCAACATAAATGTTAGGGAATAACCCAGCTCTTTTGGGAAAAACTCTTGTTGACCGACTGAAAAGCATCAAAATTTCATAGGTAAGCCTTTTGTTTCAATGTTTTTCTGACACTACCAACTTCATCTAGCTGCATTAGCTTGAATCTATCACTTTTCAGAAACAACCAACACTCCTGAGGGAGAAAACATCATGACTCATAACATTCCAAGAGGCTTGCAGGAAGAGACAAATCCTGGGGAAGTTAGACACCCAGCCTGTCGGTCAAATGACAGCAACGAGTCAAGGCAAAATAGAACACTGCGTCAAACCATGTGTTCTTCATTATGTGTCTGCATACATTGAAACACTGCTCGCTGTTGCCATGGAGACCGTTACCTCTCTCGTCTCCACTCCTCACTTCACCCGACAAGCGGATGCCAGCCGTCACCTTTTGAAAATCCGAGTATAGTCACAAGCACCCAATTTATGTTAGCCTACAGCTCAAGATGTCAGAATTATTCTTGGATCAGAAGGTACAGTCTAGGGAAACATAGTAGAAATAAATAAAGGAACAAATTGCTGTGAAGGAGGTTTATTTAATATCTAAAATTTCGGTGCTCACCAACAAGTTAGTCATAAGGTTATATTCTGCTTTACTAATTCATAATTTGGCGAACATAAAGAAATAACAAGCCGAATATCTCCACAACATTAGTCTTTGATGTTCCATAATTGTGGACAGTTGCTTGTTAAGTGAAAACACAAATTTATTTATTACAAAGCACTGAATTGTAAACCTACCACTGAAAAGTAGATATGTAATACAGACTACAATATTACATCAACATGTATATCCTTGGTCACTTGTAACAGTTTCGTGGAAACTAGTTGCCAGAAAATCCAAATATTTATTGCCTAGATACGTTGCTTCGCTTGTCATATGCCACATAACCTACTAACATTGTCAAATAACACTCCAAATAGTTGTCACTGCTTTGAATCATAATTAGAACCAGAAATCGTCACTATTTACGGTACGCAAGTGTAATAACGTCGCTGGTTAAAAGAGCAGATTTTTTTCGAAATATGCAACGCATACATTACGCAAATTTCAATCAGCACACTTTAACTTACAGCAGTCACCAGTCATGAACGTGATAGATTACGTTTTAACAAATTCTACGGATGAGAGCCACTGCATCATGGAACAATAATGCACTGCATTAACACTAGAGATCAAAGAATAGAAAAAAACATTCCGAACGAATGTAAATAAACGGTCAAACATTTAAATACAATACGTACAGAATCGATAGAATTCGCTTGTATCGATACTATCGATAGACCTGAATGAGAGAGTATCGATCATCACGCATCCGGCGTTTCTCAAATGTATGTATTATTATTATTCCCGTTTTTCCAACGGGGTCGGGGATGAGATGCGATGGAAGTATTTGTGGCGATGTTTTTTACGGCCGGATGCCCTTCCTGACGCCAACCTCATGAGGGGAGTTAATGAGAGATGAAAAGAATGATGGTGAATGAAACTGGGCAAGGATGTGGAAGGAAGCGGCTGTGGCCTGTCAGAAGGTGCCGTCCAAGCATTTGCTTGGAGTTGAAAATGGAAAAAATATTTCAAGGACGGCCGACGGTGGGTCTCGAACCCACGCGTCTACCGAAGTCAGCAGAGAGCTTGGCCCCATGACCTAACGCTGCGCTTTAGCGAGCATAGCCACCACTGTCAGTCCGGCGTTTCTCAAATAATAGAAAGAAAACAAGACGTTCTCCTTGCATTCCCATGATCTGAAACGGTCATATTACTTACAAAATAGGAATAAAATAATTGCAAATTTCGTTGTACCCTAATCTTAACTTATTGGCTAAGTTATAAACATTTTTTTTTTTCTTTTTGTCGTTTACCCTCCAAGTTGGTGGAACCCACGGACTCAGCGAGGGAACTCACCACTACCACCTCTACGGGCAGTGTCCTAGAGCTGGGAACATCGAATCGGAAGGGATACAACTGGTGAGGTGGGATTGGCACCTCGCCCAGGCGGCCTCATCTGCAAAGCGAACAGGGGCCTCATGAGGGAAGGTAAGGGATGGTGAGGATGGATAGGCAAGGAAGAGGGAAGGAGGCGGCCGTGGCCTTGAAGAAGGTACCATCCCGGCATTTGCCCGAAGACGAAGTGGGAAACCACGGAAAACCACTTCGAGGATGGCTGAGGGGGAATCGAACCCCCCTCTACTCATTTGGGCCACCCGAGGCTGAGTAGACCCCGTTCCAGTCCTCGTACCACTTTTCAAATTTCGTGGCAGAGCCGGGAATCGAACCCAGGACCTCCGGGGCGGCAGCTAACCATGCTGACCGCTACGCTACGGAGGCGACTCAATAAACAATATTAAGATTGAAATTAGACTAACTCGTGGTGTAGTGGCTAGCATTCTTAGCATTCTTGGCTGCTGCCCTGGAAGTCCGAATTAGATTCCCGGCTCTCTGCCAAGAAATTTTAATTCTAGTCTGAGGGCTGGAACAGGGTACACTGAGCCTTGTGAGGCAAAACTGTGAATTCGACAGTACGGTACTTTTGAGAAATAAATTATCGACTTGTAAAAAAAAAAAAAAAAAAGTTTACCTTTCTGCTTAGTAAATTGACAAATATTTAGATATTTGCCATTCACACTCCATAGATCATATTAGAAAATTCATTAAGTGTAAAATTTTATTTGTGTGTTGTATTTTTCAACTTTTTTTTTGGTATTGCCTGTATTGTAGGCTATATAAACTTTGAATCTTATCTAAAATAATTACACAAAGTTATATGCTCTAAGATACTGGTTGATATTTCTGGGTATTTTGCGGTGACAATCCCCTGAAAATACTCACAATTTTCCAGGATAGCCATCCCCCCCCGAAAGAAATTGTGTATATGCCCCTGATGGATACACTACAGGTTTCATTAAAAACGAAGATTATCCTGCCATCTATTGGTTACAAACATAAATAATTGGTGGCCTGAAATGACTCCTAGCGCTTTGAACGCTGCCTGTTGGAACCACTAGAGCCAAGCTAGAGTTGGCTTCAAAACCCCCTATACAGTTTTAGGGGCAGATGACCTCGTAGTAAAACAGACAGCAGTGGTTACGCTGGCTAAAGCGCAGCGTTTGGTCATGGGGCCAAGCTCTCTGCTGACTCGGTTGACGCGTGTATTCAAGCCCCACCGGTGGCTGTCCTTGAAATGGTTTTCCATTTTCAACACCAGCCAAATGTTGGGACAGAACCTTCTGGCAGCCACGGCCGCTTCCTTCCACATCCTTGCCCAGGTTCATTCATCTTCATCATACCATCTCTCATCCTGGCGTGCAGGTCGCCCACGGGCGTCGACTAGAAAGATCTGCACTCTGCCTCTCAGGTAGTCACACGCAAAAAAAAAAAAAAAAAAAAAAAAAAAAAAAATCGTATTTCCACCCCTTACAACCTCAATAACTAACTAGAGTTTCACCGGATTCACATTCAGGTACCAACGATGATACAGCAGCTTAGCCGCTACTTACCAAGGCACAGGGCCACCAAGAAGTAAGTTAGTTATTGTTGTTTTAAGGGGTGGAACTACGAGGTCATCTGCCTCGCCATCAAGAAGGGGGAGGGCAAATGCATAGGGGCCCATAAGCAATGAGGGCCCGTTACTGGTACAAGTTAGTAGTTTATTGTAGCTACTTTCGTATTATGTAAATTGTTGGCCATAACTTACCACCTGTCCGAGGCTTTGCGGAGTAAGGATGTTGATTTACGTACAGCTCTGCAGAATATGTCTCATATTACCGAACTTTCAACTGTCGATAGAAATGAGGCAGAAAAAGTTCCTCGATTCTGCAAATGACACAAAACACGTAATGTACCATACCTTATTCTACCCGAAGAATTATTATCGCCAAGCCACTGGCATGCTCTTGACGTGGCTGCATGTGTAGCAAAGCGTCTTGCATAGCCTTCTCAGTGTGTGCTTGCTACGCATCTTGGCAGGTGTGTCTTTATCAACTGAAGACCCCAATTGGCACAATGGGGCGAAACGCTAGCAATTTGTTGAGTTATGCAGGAAATTTTTATCACTTTATGTGTTAATTATAATGGCTCAACGGACAATATTCATTTTGATTCTCTTTCGAGATCATTCGATTATACTGCTGACCAAGCAAAGGAGCGGTACCTTTGATAATGCCGGACGCAGTTTCCGGTGAAACGTCGGGAGATATCATGTCTGGACCACGTCCTACAAGCTCGAAAAACTTGCAACTAATTATGACGCCGGTCGTGAAAGCCTAAGCTGTTATAATGGTTGCAGTCCAGTGTTAATTTCACATGTACGAGGATAATAACTGGCATAACTGCTGACTTTAGTGCAGTCATAACCCCCTATACTCACCATATTGGAACCTTCAGAACCGACGGCAGGTTTTAGACTAAGTCCGTACATTGCCAATGCGTATGCGCTAGGAGTTACACTCCCTAGGAGATGGGATGAGAAGTTACCAACACACAACAATTTTCTATTGAGAGCTGAGCTATTAACGTTGCGAGAGCAGAAAATACGATAGAGCTAGTGAACAAAATCCGAATAATTTTCTATTATGTAATAGATAATGTGAACATTACAATTCTGTGGTAAGATCTGAAGCACTCTTTGGAACTGAAACATTAAAGTTAATGCGGAAAGGTGACATAAACAAGATCATGCTCATGGAAAGAAGATTGGTTCGATTCTTCCTTGGCCCGAGGAAAATATAAACAGACTATAACAGACCACACCCATGTGGAGAACATAATCCACACCATGAGCAAACGACGGATGTCATTTTTTGGGAATTTAAATAGTGTTATGGCTGTGAGTTTGTTTCATCGCTCGCCGCATGAGTCACAACTGCCCCAGGGCTGGGCTGCTCTGCCTCAGTGTATTGCGTGCGCCTCATGCGACAGGACTACTAGGACAAAGGGATGGTCCAGAATATTCGTGACTGAGCCAGTGAAGGAAACCTCGAGAAGCCGTGAAACCTGAATGGGTCTAGAAGCATTTATTGAGTCACCGGCCTGCTATATAAGAGCGACCTGTCAAGCAGTTGTTGTTGTGTTTTACGAGCTAGTGCGAGCGTTTATCCTGAGCGACAGAAGTGTGGTGACTTGCGAAACCCCTAGTGAAGCCGTTTCTCTTGACAGCGAGGAAGTGAGAAGCATACAGGGGACTGCCTGTGTTTTGAGTGAGTGTGATTTCACTGAGCGTCAGAGATATTGTGGTGAAGTGCCGTGCGAGTTACGAAATCCAGTGACATTGTTTCCCAGCTCGTGAACAGCGAAGCAGCGTGTAGAAGGTTGTCGTAAGTAACTGTAATTTGTGTACAAAAGGAAGAGTTGCATGTAGTTCTGTCAAGGCCACCAGACTCATTAGCGTGAGGATTAACTGTTGACAAGTGAAAAGGGGGCAAGAGCTCTCCATAAGCAAGAGACTTGAGGAAACTGGAGTAAGGTTCCAATTGCTTGTATATGCTGATGAGTAGTGTATCTTTCTGGCCGCAATCAAATTAATTATTTCTTTAAAGGAACATCCTGTGTTGTGCTTTCTACCCACCGTAATCCAGTTAACAAAAGTGCCACTAGGGGGTGGCACGTAACAACTGGTGTCAGAAGCCAGATTACGAACTCACGCACTACACCTGACGGTCCTGGTTTCAAAACCCGAGCAGGCCATTTTTCTCTAATTTTCCTGTGAGTGCATGCCCTTAACAAGACAAACAACTAAAATGGAGGCGCTATTGGCAGCACTGCTAGAAAAGTTAAGTGGCATGGAAGCCAGGATGGAAGACGGCCAGATGAAGATGGAGGACGGCCAGAAGAAAATGGAGGACGTCCAGAAGAAGATGGCGGTCGGCCAGAAGAAGTTAGCAGAGGCCCTGAAGGACGGCCAGAATAAGTTAGCAGAGGACCTAACCGCCAAATTTCTGGATGGCCAGAAAAATCTAAAAGAGTGTCTGCTGACGAAATTAGAGGAGAGCCAAAGGAAATTAGAACAGGGCCTACGTGAGGAAGTCGCAGCAGTGGAAAAGAAGTTCGACGCCTTACAAGTGGAAGTTGCCGAGCTGCGCCAACGCCCGCTGATGGGGGTGGAGGAGAAATTCAACGCCTTACAAGTGGAAGTTGCCGAGCTGTGCCAACGCCCGCTGATGGGGATGGAGGAGAAATTCAACGCCTTACAAAAGGAAGTTGCTGAGCTGCGCCAACGCCCGCCCACCGTTACACCGGGAATATCAGGAACGGATTAGCAGAGTGACGCCCCCAACCTTCGACGGAAAGGTCCCGTGGAGCACCTACTTACGTCAGTTCGAGGCGGCCTGTTCCATAAATAACTGGAACAACACAGAAAAGGCTAGAGCTCTCATTGTAGCGCTGAGAGGTGACGCCCTTAACGTCCTTCAGGCCATCCCGACTGGATCCCAGGACTACGCTTCACTGATCGCCCATATGGAGTCCCGATATGGAGATAGCCATCTTCAGCAGGCCTATCAGATGCAGCTCCGGACCCGGGTACAGAAGAACGCGGAAACCCTGCAGGAGTTCGAGATGGACATCGCACGCCTCGTAAGGCTCGCCTATCCAACAGCGCCGGCCGACTTTCTGGAACAGATTGCGACGCAGACCTTCACCGACGGGCAACGGGACTCGGACACTCAACAGGCGCTGCGACTCGCGCGCAATAAGACCCTGGCAGATGCGCTGAGCCACGCACTTGAGTTCGAGACGGCAAAACAGGCATCTAGAATGCACGCGCGGGTGCGTCAAGTGGACGTCGACGAACCAGTAAAAACCAACGAGACCAAGCCCCTGGTCGACGAATTGATGGAGGCGCTAAGCCGTTTCTTCGATAGTCGCGGCACTACCAGCAACGACACAGCCGGAAGACAACCGGAGAGGCGGCCCGGAAGAGGACTACCGACCTGCTGGGCCTGCGGTAAGAAAGGCCACCTGAGCAAGGACTGCGGTGATCACCGCCACCGAGGGTATCCGACGGGAAATCAGTCGTCTGAAAACCGCGCCGCCCAGGGAAACGAGTATTAGCCAGCCTTGGGGGGCAAAGGTTGGCTTGTGACAGTCGTCAAGCACCGGCAGTCCAAGTGCGTGTGACGAAGTTACGGAGGGAGAATAGCAGCCTGATGGTCGACGGAGTCGTCAACGGAGTGAGCTGGCCCATGCTGGTCGACACGGGAGCGTCGAGGACCATCGTCAATCCCACCGTGATCCCGAAGTGGAGAGTGCAACCCACACAAAGGAACCTCCAGCTAATAACCGCGACCGGAGAGACCGCACCGGTATATGGCGAAGCATCACTGGAGCTCGTCATTAGTCGACGTGCGGTGAAGCATCCAGTGCTTGTGGCTGACGTATCAAACGAAGTGATCATCGGACTGGACATCCTGGACCAGAACAACATCATATTGTACCTGAGTACCAACACTCTGCACTTCGGAGGTGAGGAACTTGCTTTGCAACCAGCACACGAGGCCGTCACCGCACGACGAGTAAGGCTGAGAGAGGACGTCATCGTTCCCGCCAAGACGGAGGTCAGTGCCGCCGTAATTGTCGACGGAGCTGCTGAGGGAGTGGCGGCTGTCATCGAGCCAAAATATGAGGACATCCAGACAAAAGGATTGCTAATTGCCAAGACCCTCATCAACACGACGTCTCGGCCGTACGTCCGCCTGTCCAACCTGAACAACTACGACATTACGGTTCACTGGGACACCAACCTAGGAGTCTGCGAGCCCGTTACCTGGATTGCCCGCATCACAGATACGACGGACGGACACCTGCAGACGGACAACCGAAGAAGACGCACACTGCCAGAAGAACTACAGAAGCTGTACCAAAGATCCCAGGACCATTTAGACGAGGAACAATCACGCCAACGTCAGGACCTGCTACGCGAATTCCAGGACGTCTTCTCCGTGGGGTGCAAAGACTTCGGCAGGACAAGCTTGGTCCAGCACAGAATCGACGTTGGGGACAGCGCACCGATTAGGGCCCCATTCCGACGTGTCGCGCTCGCCAAGCAAGCCGAAGTCGACCGGATGGTAGAAGAGATGAAGGGGCAAGGGGTGATCGAGCCATCACATAGTCCTTGGAGTTCTCCGGTCGTGCTTGTGAAGAAGAAGGACGGTTCCGCCAGGTTCTGCGTGGACTACAGGCGGGTGAACGACGTCACGAAGAAGGACAGCTACCCTCTACCCCGGATCGACGACACGCTGGACACCATATCAGGGTCAAGATGGTTCTCCACCTTGGATTTGAAGAGTGGCTACTGGCAGGTGGAGGTCCACCCTAAGGACCGCGAGAAAACGGCGTTCTCTGTGGGCAGCGGGCTCTGGAAGTTCACCGTCATGCCATTCGGACTGTGCAACGCCCCTGCGACCTTCGAAAGGCTAATGGAGTCCATTCTGAGGGGACTACACTGGAAGACCTGCCTGGTCTACCTAGACGACGTCATCGTTCTGGGGAGAAGCTTCGAGGAGCACTACAGCAACCTGAAGGAGATCCTGATGAAGCTACGGGCTGCCCAGCTGAAGTTGAGCCCCAATAAGTGTCAGCTCTTCCAGAAGCAGGTCCAGTACCTTGGGCATATCGTCTCCGAGGAGGGGGTGCGCACCGACCCTGAGAAGACCGCAGCTGTGAGGGAGTGGCCAGTTCCGAAGGACAAGTCCCAACTACGAAGCTTCCTGGGACTCTGCACTTATTACCGTCGCTTCGTGAAAGGATTCGCCGACATTGCCAAACCTTTACATCGACTGACTGAGAAGGACCAACTCTTCACGTGGACAGCAGAATGCCACAGTGCCCTCGAACAACTCAAGCAGGCTCTGTGCACCGCGCCTATTCTGGCCTACCCCAGACCTGGAACAAGGTTCATCGTCGATACCGATTCCAGCGACTTTGGCATAGGGGGAATCCTGTCGCAAGTAGTGGACGGCGAGGAGAGAGTAGTGGCCTACTTCAGCAAGGCCTTGTCAAAGCCAGAAAGGAACTACTGCGTCACCAGGAAGGAGCTGCTCGCCATCGTGAAGACCATTGAACACATCCACAAGTACCTGTACGGGCAAGAATTTCTCATCAGGACCGACCATGCATCCCTGCGGTGGCTACTGAACTTCAAGCAGCCCGAGGGTCAACTCGCGCGGTGGTTAGAGAGGCTTCAACAGTACAACTTTGAGATTCAGCACAGGAAAGGCCAACTGCATTCTAACGCCGACGCCCTGTCACGAAGACCGTGCCCAGAAGACTGCACCTTCTGTACTAGGAGGGAGGAGAACACCGGAATACAGTGCCGAAGGACTACCGTGGAACTTCAAGGGAGCTGGAGCCGCGAATCTTTCATGCGGGCACAAGCAGAAGATGATGACCTGGGACTGATAGCCGAATGGAAGAGGGCTTGTGTCCCCAGACCTGGGCGGTACATTGTGAGTGACTGCAGGCCAAAGTGTAAGTCCTACTGGGCGCAGTGGGACTCGCTGGTTGTGAGGGATGGCCTCATATGCCGCGCCTGGGAGAGCACCGACGGTAAGACATCTCGGGAACAAGTCGTCGTTCCAAAGGCTATGATGGAGGAAGTCCTGAAGGAAGTCCATGGAGGATCATCTGGTGGACACCTAGGGATAAAGAAGACCCTGGAGAAGCTGAGAGAGCGGTTCTACTGGATCGGATGCCGAACTGACGTAGAGAACCACTGCGCGAGGTGCCACGATTGCGCAGCCAGCAAGGGCCCAGGACGAAGACGACGGGGTCGACTGAAGACCTACAACGTGGACGGCCCCATGGAGAGAGTGGCCATCGATGTTGCTGGGCCATTCCCGTTAAGCGAGGCAAGGAACCGCTACATATTGGTCGTCAGCGACTACTTTACCAAATGGCCGGAGGCGTATGCGCTCCCTAACCAAGAAGCCGCGACGATTGCAGAGACCCTGGTGAAGGAATTCGTCAGCCGGTACGGAGTACCCCTGGAGCTGCACTCCGACCAAGGGAGGAACTTCGAGTCGCAGGTGTTCCAGAACCTATGCCAGCTGCTGGGAATCTGGAAGACAAGGACAACGCCGCTACACCCTCAGTCCGACGGGATGGTAGAGCGATTCAATCGCACCATCGAGAACCATCTCCGAATAGTCGTCAGCGAGCCCCAGAGGGATTGGGACAAACATCTTCCACTATTTCTCCTGGCCTACCGCGCCGCCGTGCATGAAGCCACCGGGTGCACACCAGCCCGGGCCATGTTTGGGAGGGAGCTCCGTCTACCTGTCGATCTTGCCTTTGGCCGAACTGGGAATGATCCGGTCCCGGTAAGCCAGTATTGTCAAGAACTGGTCGACCAACTGGAGGACGTGCACGCGTTCGCGAGGAGGAAAATGCGGATCGAGACCGACCGAATGAAGACCCGATACGACCAACAGACGGATGCCGGCGGATTCCACGAGGACGACCTGGTCTGGCTCTTCAACCCATTACGGAAGTAGGGCCTGTCACCCAAACTGCAGAAGTCCTGGGAGGGCCCGTACCGAGTCGTGAAACGGATCAACGATGTCGTCTACAGGATCCAGCGGAGCCTGAGGGCGAAGATGAAGATCGTGCATCGAGATCGCCTGGCAGCCTACGGAGGGACACAGACGGACCAATGATTGATCGGGACGATCAGCCTTTTAGGAAGGGGGTGGTGTTACGGCTGTGAGTTTGTTTCATCGCTCGCCACATGAGTCACAACTGCCCCAGGGCTGGGGTGCTCTGCCTCAGTGTATTGCGTGCGCCTTATGCAACAGGACTACTAGGACAAAGGGATGGTCCAGAATATTCGTGACTGAGCCAGTGAAGGAAACCTCGAGAAGCCGTGAACTCTGGATGGGTCTAGAAGCATTTATTGAGTCACCGGCCTGCTATATAAGAGCGACCTGACAAGTAGTTGTTGTTGTGTTTTACGAGCTAGTGCGAGCGTTTATCCTGAGCGACAGAAGTGTGGTGACTTGCGAAACCCCTAGTGAAGCCGTTTCTCTTGACAGCGAGGAAGTGAGAAGCATACAGGGGACTGCCTGTGTTTTGAGTGAGT
The DNA here is from genome assembly GCA_946902985.2 of Meconema thalassinum. Lineage (NCBI taxonomy): Eukaryota > Metazoa > Arthropoda > Insecta > Orthoptera > Tettigoniidae > Meconema > Meconema thalassinum. The sequence continues at coordinate 675,378,032 of OX336389.2, forward strand.
GTGATTTCACTGAGCGTCAGAGATATTGTGGTGAAGTGCCGTGCGAGTTACGAAATCCAGTGACATTGTTTCCCAGCTCGTGAACAGCGAAGCAGCGTATAGAAGGTTGTCGTAAGTAACTGTAATTTGTGTACAAAAGGAAGAGTTGCATGTAGTTCTGTCAAGGCCACCAGACTCATTAGCGTGAGGATTAACTGTTGACAAGTGAAAAGGGGGCAAGAGCTCTCCATAAGCAAGAGACTTGAGGAAACTGGAGTAAGGTTCCAATTGCTTGTATTTGCTGATGAGTAGTGTATCTTTCTGGCCGCAATAAAATTAATTATTTCTTTAAAGGAACATCCTGTGTTATGCTTTCTACCCACCGTAATCCAGTTAACAAAAGTGCCAATAGGGGGTTGCACGTAACAATAGAATGAATAATGACAGGCTAACAAAAAAAAATTGTATCAAATTTTAAAACTTAAAGTTCAACCAGCGTGGTTTACACAGACATTAAAGGATCTTAAGGAAGCCGACATTGACATTACAGATACAAATAATAGGAATTTATTTTGGGACAAAATTCAAAAAGTGATCTTCAGGGAGGAACAAGAAAGACAACGAAAGCAGCCACGGAACATTGAACAGCTCCGAAAGCAGAGATCAGAAAGGATGAAGCGAATGTGGGCAGAGAGAAAAAAGACATGTGGCAAGATTTGAAGTATTGATTTTACGTGCTCTGTAATAGTGCTATTCGATTAAATGAATAATAATAAGTTAATGTGACCCAGATACAGGAGATGAACAATTTATCTCTAGAGGGTGTTGCATTTTATTTTGTCGCTTCTCTCACAAGTGGAGAACATGGAATATGGCTTTACATACAAACACAAACCTCTATCTGGGGCTTACACCCCAGACCCCATTGCTTGTAGTACGCCTAGAAGCAGTAATTTTCGCCCATACTGTCGTCTAACCTCACTACAGGGGAGTGCGGTGAAGCGCATAATTGCAGTATGTCGAGGGCTATGAGATATTGTTGATAATCTCTGAAATGTTGCATCTGGGATGCATGTGCAGTGCGTATCCTGTGCGTATGTGCAGTTGAGTATTTTACGATTTGTAACATAGTTTGCTCGTGAGTTAGCTCAGCGAAAGAATAGCCTGCATATCATAAGAATAAAATTATCATAAACATGTCAAAAATACCCAGTCCTCGAGTCAGGGATTGAACACTGGAGATAATCCCCACAGCCAGGTCAGGAATCAAACCCACAAACCTTCAGGTCAAAGCGTAGAATGCTAAGGACCTCTGGATGCAATCGTGGATGTTAAATAAAAAAAAAATACATATCTGCAAATTTGCTTGTATAACAAAGAATCCCTCATTGGTAAAATTTGGCTCCCTGGTGTGACATTATAGCAGTTATTATTTACATTAGTATTTACAAAAGTCGTTGCCTGGAGGTAAGCAACAGGAAAATTGCATTCTTTTCTGGCCCATTGATGGACTGACACAGAAATGCAATTGCACAGGTCAATGACTGATAGGTTAACAATTGTTTCCTGCAGTCGAGTACCCGCAAGAAGGGCTTTCCGAAACTCAACGATGCGCAGAGACCGATATCAATTGGCGTATTTTAATGCCCATTGCGGGGCTCCTGCGTGTCCCCCAAATGCTGACTACCGGGCTCACTCAATTCTTCAACAATGCGGCACACTCCGAGACCCGGTCTACAGCTATTTTATGTATATTACGTAGCTGAAAGTGCGTTTGATGTATACCTAAAGCCTTGAAAATTGTGTATAATATTCAGTGTACTTAGCAATGTCACAGTTTTGCTCTAAATTAGAGAGTGCCAAAACTTTACAGCCAAAGCAACATAGTGTCGGAAAGGTCGGTGCGGAATATAATACAAGGCGCCAAAAAAAATTAAAGTGGTGAGGTGGATTCATTTTCAACGCCTGGAGAGAGGAGGCCAAAATCTGTGAAGAAGTGCGATTAGATGAATGAAAATCCACAGCCTGCTTCCAGTCTCCGACCGGGTCAGGAATGGAATGAATGAAGTCCCCATTTAGCGGCGAGGATATGGACTATGCCGGCTGCCGAGGCCTGACGCACTCCTCTGGGGCAATGATTAAATGAAAGACAGATGAAATGAAATGATAGTGGAGAGTGTTGCTGGAATGAAATTTTGACAGGGAAAACCGGAGTGCCCGGAGAAAAACCTGTCTGCCTCCGTTTTGTCCATCACAGATCTCACATAGAGTGACCGGGATTTGAACCATGGACCCAGCGGTGAGAGGCCGGCGTGCTACCGCCTAAGGCACGGAGGCTTACAAGTGCGATAAGATGATTTTGATAAATGCGTGGTCAGGCGTACGATTCACAATTTTCACAATACCAAAGGCGAGAGACCAACGCTGGAAAAGATCTGTAGGAAACTGGTTGAGGACATCAATTTTAAAGGTGGTGTACGAACATTAAGCAAGATAGTTCGAGGCCTAGGTTTTAGATGGAGGAAGACAGAAGACATGCGTATAATAGTTATGGAGAAGCCTGACATAAGGCTCCTACGTATCCAGTACTTACAGAGCATTAGGCGGTACCGACAACAGGGTAGGCCTATTGTTACACTGATGAGACATATTTGCATAGTTCGCACACTAAGCCAAGTGCTTGGAGTGACTAGTCCTGTAAAATGACTCGGCATTTATAAGTCGGGGCAAATGCCCAGGATAAATGTCCGGGCAAATGCCTAAAACCCATAAATGCCCAGGCATTTTGGGCATTTACCTCTTTTAAAAACATATTCATAATGCAACGCTTATATAAATATTGTTTTAGCCATATATGTATCTACATATATGTAATCTATATATTTATCCATAAAAACAGGAGTTGAGGCAAAAATAGGCTACAGAAATTGTTGTATGAATTCACTGAAAGAACCTGATTTTGGTTCTGAGGCTGAGTTTGTGCTTGGTACTGCAGATTTGTTGTTGAAATCATTCACTTTAAAGGTTCATAAGGGGTTTTCTTTCGAAAAGGTTTTTCAACCAAAGTAACTGTACCTAACTGAAGCACTTTTTTTTAGATCTTGAGGGCATTTAAAACACTTTTTTATGTGCTTTTCCATTTTGTTTCAATGTGACTGTTAATAGTCCTTATTACAATATTTACAAGATACTCCTTTCCCTATCAAATTAAAAAAGTTCCTAAGCATTTTGTAATGATTTAATCTAACACTTAAAACTATAAATAGCCTAAGAAAGAAGTGAGGTTATCTCAGACTCAACCACTCAACAGACAGCTCTACTTCACAACTAACTGGGCTGGGCTGCTGGTGGTAGAATGCCTCGCCAATAGTCCACAACCACCCTACCCCCACTCCAAGATCATAGCACAATGGCAGCTCAGGGCCTAGCCCATCCACCCCCCTCCCAAAGGCACTATTCACACCATAATCAAACTCCTACCTAATTGTCCTAAATATAAATGAGTAGGCCTGCAGGCCTAACTCAGTAATACAATGTTTTATTGAAACCAGATATACATAATTCCCATTTAGATGTTATTGACAACATTGACACATGATAATTAAATTATTATTATTAGCAATATTCGGGCATTACTAGGTTATCCATGAAATGTACCTTTGATCAATGGTCTTTATTATGTTTTAGAAGCTCTAGTAACAATCACAAGTAGTAAAAAGCGCTTAAAACTGCTTTGGGCAAATGCCCATTTATAGATGTTCTGCCAACTGGGCATTTGCCCGGCCCACATCATTAGGAGTGACGGTTTTCTTCATGGACTGAAGTCACTTATCTCGAAAGGGCAAAGAGTAATTGTGGTACGTGCCGGTTCAGATCCAGGTTTCATTCCAAATGTTTTTTGTAGGTTTTCAAATCCAACCAAACAACAGGGGTCTATCACGATGAGATAGACTATAGAAATTACAAAAAATATCTGACAGATAAATTAATTCTTAATTTGCCACCCAACTCTGTAGTCGTGATTGACAATGCCTCGTACCATAATGTCCAATGTGAACGCGCACTCACATAATCTTCCCGAAAAACAGTTATGCAGGATTGGTTGACCGATAGGGGTATTCCATTTTCTACAGAGATGATAAAACCTCAACTGTATGCTTTGATTAAATCCCATAAACCACGTTATAAGACATATGAAATCGACAGACTACTTGCTAACTATGGACACACGATATTGCGTCTACCACAGTACCACCCTGATTTGAAACCCTATCGAAATGATTTGGGCTCGTGCTAAAAATTATGTAGCAGAAAAAAAATGTTACTTTCAAACTTGATGACGCATGAACATTACTTATGCAAATAATTGCGTCAACTGGAGCAGAAGAATGGTCAAGTCGGTATAGTTACGTAACAGACATTGAGAAGAAGTACATTGATAGCGATCACATAATAGATGAAGTAGGCTATCAGACCGCATAATCATTAGTCTGGGGGACGACAGTGACAAAGAGTGTGTTAGTATCGTCAACACCAACAGCACGGATGACAGTGAAGGTGATAGGAGTGGCTTTCAACCTCTTTCGGAAGACGTGGACTACTATCAGATTTTTTATTATGGACACTCGAGTTTAGGCCTTAATTACAAACAAACCAACAGACAGCCAGCTTGGTGTCCTAGGCGAAACCCCACACAAGACACCGCACAAACCTAGAAAAATTACTGAGTTTTAACCCTTAGATACACGCTAATTGGCACTCAGTGCCGCTTTTTTTTTGCAAAATTTTGTTTGACGTGGGAACTATTTACGAATTCTGTGAGAACTCCCGCTATATCCTTTGTTCGACATGTGCTGCAGGGGAGGGGGTAGGTTCGGAGCCTGTCTGGTTCCCAGTCGATCTGAGACAGGTTGTCAAAATGCGAGGTGCGCGAACGCGGCATTCCGTAACGCTAGCGTGTAACAACTGGCTGGAATCGGCGTTGTGAAATAATGTAAGTATTTAACTTATTTTACCTTTGTTGTTTCTTTCTATGCTTCTATCATTATTATCGATGTCAGCACATAGTCTGCAAGCTTGCCTTCTTTTTATAGGTCACTGACATGGCTGTCAACAACAGGAGATTGAGAGGTTGCTCTAAGTACTTGATGAGAAAGAAGGGTCTCTGGATGAAGAGGATCTATTCGATTTTTAAGTCCTAGTGCAGAGTTATTTTGTGTATTTAGGCACTGCATATTATTTCATACTGTAAATTAGCAGAAAGTGTCCTTTTCCAAGCCAAGAATCTAAGTGTATAGGCCTACATGATCTGACAAACAGTTTTATTTTTACTCTAGTGTATTTCTTGAGCTTGTTGAGCATCAGGTACAATGTCTTGTAATATGAGCCTGAAAAAAGGGCAATCTCAATCCAATTATTCTCAATATCTCTTTTGTGTGTGAAAATTATTATTTTTCTTCTTTGTCCATTAAATGTATACGGTATACGAATTTTTAATTACATTATAATAATAATGTTATTGGTTTTACGTCCCTTTTAACTACTGCGGCTTTTAGAGACGCCGGGGTGCCGGAATTTTGCCCCGAAGGAGATCTTTAACGTGTCAGTAAATCTACTGACACGGCTCCCTCGCATTTGCGCACCCTCAAATGCCAGCTGACTGCGCCAGGATACGAACCTGCAACTTTGGGCCGAGCTTAATTACATTAAGTATGAATAGTAAATATGTCCTTATCCCATCCCTCCCAATAATATATTTTATTAATAAGAATTTCGTACTTACTGATAAGATTTTTTCAATGTATTCTTATAGGTTCTGTATAATTCTCCATACAAATCAATTTTACCCGTTTAGCATGTCACTAAATTACGAAAATAAAATGAAAAAATATATTGCGGCATAGAATGCCGCTAGCGTGTACGAATGTTAGTGAAAGAGATGCATGTAGCTAAGGGTTAATTCACGGGCCGTGAAAGCCAATATACCATCTTAATCACTTTGTTGTTTCCTTCATCTTCATCAATCTATTACTGTGTCCTGGCTCAGATTATAACTACTGTGTAAGGCATTACATACACGCACTGAGATCTCACTTGAACCCCAGTCATAGTTCAGCCAAGCCTGGGCAGTCATCCGTTAACAAAGGCTGCCAGCGAGCTACTGAGCGAAGTGGGAGGGGCGTGTTCTGCCACTACCGAGCCCGCCGTTATTAAAAGTGCATAATGTCCGGTAATTGAGGTCCGTATTGACTAACTATATATTAGAAAGAAATAAAGGGAATGTCTGCCTTTTCAATACATATATTAAACCCACTCAAGGTACCGTACATGTTTCGAGGGTTGTTAACTCCCTTTTCCTCAGCCTGTACAATAAATATCAAAGGAAAGGAAATCGATCATTGATATTTATTTTACAGGCAGAGGAAGAGGGACTTAACAACCCTCGAAACATGCATCTGTGAGTAGGTTTAATATATGTATTGAGGGCAGACATTCCCTTTATTTATTTCTAATATTAAAAGAGCAATAAATAAAAACGCATATTTACTATATGAGGTGCAATAATGACCAGGGTTCCTAATTTCAATATGTAATATCGCCCAGAAGATGAAACAAGGACACAGGTATGTAAAAGGCACATTCATGTCTGGTGCAAGTGTATAAGCCGCGTTCTACTTTCATTCAGAATTAATAGGAAACCTGACTCAAGGTTTGCAGAAGAGAAGCACGACCAATATTTTAAACCTGGCTCAAGGTTCGTTGACAGCACAGCAATCGCTAGACCTCTGGGAACTGTTCGTTCCCACGAGCTTTATGAACATTACATTCTTTTTATATGGAATTCCAGGAATTATTTATATATATATTCCACAATTATATCCAAATACAAAAATTATCGAACGTAACATAACCCTCAATTTACGCTCACACACTTCCATTAAGGCGTTGTTTTCGAAATTCAGCTATTTGATATACACATCGCTGGACTTAGAACTTCTCACAAATTTTATATGCTCCTCAGCAACGTAGTTGGATTATCGTCCAGTTTTCCTTCACTGCTTCACTGTAATTAATTGTAATTTTACCATCAGCTGTATATCATATTTTTCAAAAGACTAGTTCCGTTGAACATTAATACTCCATGCCATTACGGAGAATTCTTAGCTCGCAAGTGTTGGGACCAGATAAGATCAAAGAATACGGACAAAGATATGCCCTGCAGAACATTCTTTCGAGAACTGCACGGCTACACAATCTAACCAATGGGAAGGGCGTATGAAACGCCCGCTCTGTGGCTTCTAGCTTTTCCAAATACGCCAACCGTAAGACGTGGAATGACATTTTGTGGAAGCTTTGTGGTTTCACTTAGGGTCCAACACCAATACTCTCTGTTGTTCAGCTGTTGACTTCGTATAATCTGTCACTGAATACTGTGCACCAGTTCGGATAGAGAGTTAGTTGTAGTGATATTGTGTTCATGTAGCCCCGTGTACTTGGACGTGTGTGGAATTTGTCTGATGAATTGTGTTATTGTGATTGCTGTATTAGTGTGTGTAGCCTACTTGTTATTCAGATGAGGATTGGGAAGGAGACGGCCATGACCTTAATTTAGGTACTGTACTCACGTAACCACCACCTATTATCCTAAGGGCGGAAGGGATCGCAAGGGACGTTGATACCCAGCTAGATAAACCTACAATTCCCTGCTAGGCGGATAGCTAGGAATCTCCCGGTACAACGATATTTATAAAAAATATGATAATACTAGTTACGTACTGTACCCGAATCCTCGTGGTTCTTACCTGTTGAATCCGTAGACACAGCTGGATAGTAGAATCTGGAAGTACCTGGCTAAGAAAAATAGAAAAAAATCTACCAACATGGAACAACCAGGGATAGGAACACACAAAGCTTAAAAGAATGCGTTAAGAAAGCAGCAGTGGAAAATAAGAAAACTGAACTAGCTCAATGTAGAGCTCGAGAATTTGCTAACGATCTCGTCCGTGAAGGCTAACGATGGGAAAAAGCAAGCCACTGGCCCCCTAACACATCCTGTTATTAATATAAATTACTAAATCGGGGTGGAATTTGAAATAAAATGAGTAATTTATTCATTGAAGACCTTCTGAAAATAGTGGATGACGATGGTCACATACGAAAGAAACAAATATCAATCATGTCTTCTGAATCACTATACTGACGCAAACTTGCATCAGTTCCATTAAATTTCATCACCTATAATATTTAGAGGTGATTGAGCATAAACTTGCTTGGTCATATATACGTAGATTGCATTCACGAGAAATTGTTATATACATGTATTTACAGTGTTATTTATGTAGACATCTAGCCAAGATTCACGTCTACTAAGAGACTTAACTCCACATCAAATATTGCGTGATTATGGCAAGTCATGTCTAATCTGACAAACGGTCAAGTTAATCAAACGTTTCATTCAAGTTCGGTTATTAAATCGGTAATATGATTCCTTTTTCAATATTATTAAAGTTTCAATTCATGTTGCACAACTATATCATGATTTATGTTTGACAATTAATTTCATTATATTAAATATCCCTCTTTGAAATTTATAGGCGGGTAATATTATAAATATCAGTTTCATTGCATTAATAGTCGTGCTCTTTCACGAATAACTTCAACCTCAATTTAACCAAGCGACTGTCAATCAACTCGCGTAACTTTCAATAAATTCATCATAACGTATTATTCCCACTGGACTTGAGATTCTTTTATGAATAACATTACAACCTTCAATATTTCCAATAATATCATAGTAATTTAATATGGTTACACTAATCCATGTATTGATCAATTTCAATACCGAAAATGCTTTGAATAACTGTACTTTAAACGCCCACACCTTTCTAAAATTTCTTAAATTTCAATTTATAAGTATGAATCATCATGCCACAATATATTCATGATTATTAGTAGCTTTTAACATTTCTTGAAATTTACCTTTACATTACAATTATTATCCATTTCACAAATGCAATTTGTTTATCACGTATTTGTCCATTACAATATTTTGATTAATTTGTTCTTAAGACTAGATTCATTTCCGTAAGGAAAGTTGAAATATTTCAGCCTTAAGTGAAAATCGTTCAATCCTATACCATGTAAATTATTCCAAATATTAATTGGATTCAATAAAGACCATTAGAAAAAGAACGAAGTCAGAAATGACTAAGCAAAAATCTCGAACTAAAGAAAACCTTGAAACTGAAATGTCTCCCAACCAACAAATCATTCTCGCAAATGTTACTCAAATTTTCTATCATTTCAAAAATATCAAACATCCATAAATACAACATTCAAAATTTCACTAGATTCCATTTCATATTTTAATCAGCGTAATAAATTATATCATTCAAATTGCTTTGCTTTATCCAGTCAAAGGCCATATTGCTTCACAATTTTACAGCACTACAGAATTATATTGTAGAATGTCTATCTACATACTCAAAATGTACTCTTCTTTTTATACGCAATATTCTATACAACGGATATCTTCCCCTAACGCATATCCTCTTAACTGATGAAAAGTTTCAAATCGTATTGCCAAAGTATTATAACGATGCTCGAAAAGTAGAATCTAAAGTATTAAAACCTACAAAAACCGACAAAAGATACGTTCGTAGTCGAACCAAAATCTTAGTGAAACTTCTAGTTAAATATGACAGAAGCGTCATAGTTAAGCTATCAGTTCACTTTCAACATATTAATAAAATGTGGTGACAGAAGGGCTATCTACAAATACTTCTACATCTACTATCTACATAATCAAAGATTCTTCCAGCTACCTTGAGATGGCTTCAAGCAGTATAGTGCATTGGAATACACCATTCCTATTTGGATCGAACCTCAATTCCAGACTGCCAAATGACCTGCCCCGGTCTCGAACCAGTGATCGAACCCCTCTCCACGCCAGCTCGAACTCCATTCCAATTTCCACGGACATCTCTCTCGACAACCCTGGATTAGGTATCGTTGCGATGAGTTTGTAGACGGCAAATCTCTTGGTTGTAGAATCATCTCCATCATGCAATGGCATTTATTTCAGAATGGTATAAGTAAACTCCTTACGTCTGTATTTGTAGTTTTCTTTGGTGTATCTCATTTGCAGTTTTTAGCATGGAATTACTCTGGATACTCTGTTCTATTTCACTGTCGCGTTCCACTCACATGCTTAGCAATTCATAAGCACGTGTTCGAAGAACTGCGTAGATATTCTCCACGACTCAAGTGTGAATAACATGGTGAAGGAATAAAATGTAGTGTAGTAATATCAAAGTCGAAGTATGTTTCAGCTGCACCTTACAACGGTTTGCATGTCCTTCATAAATATTTTAATTTCAGTACAGGTGCTCGCATATTGTAGAGAGATGTTGCTGTTGCATTCTAAGTCCTTTATGTGCGGCTAGCATGTATGTATGCTCGATACAACGTAGCATAAGTTATGAGAATACTGTTATTTCACTCACGAATGTTGACAACCGCACAGTTTGAAAATTCACACCGCATTAATTGCTCCAGTGAATATGTAACTCCTGCACGGCAAGCTTCCCCCTCTCCACAAGATGGCTCAATCGATATTTATCAAATTCATTCACATACAATAGCGATAAATGCATTTTAAAGGCTTTTGTGGCTTAGAAACTTATTCAAAACATCTTCATTATACGTCTTATAAGTATTAATAACAAATGCGTATAGTTGTACCCCTCGCTAATCTCTGTAATTTGTTATTATGTGTATTTCATGCGTCCATTGCGAGAGATTGCTACCCCCACTGCTCAAGACGGTCCTTGACAAACATGTGGGGTGAGGTTAATGGACTGGCTTGTGGCGAAATACGTCAGATGCAAGGCGGGGTAGTGTCAGAATTACTCCTAAGCTGCATACAGATCACAGCTCTCTGCCGAGCGTTTAAAGTGCCAAAGCCTCATATAAAAATATTTCAGACAAAATTATACTAATAGGCACAGAAAAATATTGGGACATCATCCCCTCGACTCAATAATAAAAGTGTGGCAAATACTTTTATTAGCATCATTCCACATATTCTTTTTTCAAAGATAAATATGTCGAGTATTTTTCTGCGATTTAAACAACCTTCTCAAAGAACTTCCTAAGGTTCTTGGCGTTGAAGTGGCCTATATCTTCGTTAGTCTGGATGTCGAGAATCTTGTAGCAGTTGTTCCCGTTTACTTTACCTACCTTGTAGGGGCCGTAGAAGAGAAAACTGATTTTTGTGTATATTTTCTTGGCGACATCTGCCTTACTGGGCTTACGGATGAGAACTACGGCATCTACCTTTAAAGGGGGACTGTAGCGCTTCCCACGGATTCTCCTTTGTCTCCTTTCTGCTGCATCCATCAAGATTTCTCGGGCATGAACCACCCTTTCCTACTCTGATGGTTCAATATATTTGGGAAGGAACTCCGTTACTTTAGCCCAAGCTCTTTCTGGCCTCTTGTTAAGATGGACTAACATGGGAATATCCGCTAAGCTCTCATGATGGGCGGAGTTTAAGCATGTTTTTATAATTGGAATATATTTTACCCAGTTAGGGTGATCTTCTGGGCAGTATTTACGGGCATATTTTGACACCTCCGGCATAAGGCGTTCCGAGCTGTTCGTCTCCAGGTAGCGTACACTAGAAAAAAAAAAACGTGCCGAATACCTAACCTCGCCATACTCGCCTCAAATTCATGGGACGTAAACTGCGTTCCATGATCAGAAAGAATAGTTTCAGGTTTGCCAGCCTTAATAAAAACACTATTCTCTAAGCGACTTAAAACCTGAGCCGTAGTTGCCTTTTGCATTGGGTCAAGGGTAACGAATTTAGAAAATACGTCCACAGTAACGAGCAAAATTTTTTTCCTCTGGTCCCCTTAGGGCACGGGCCAAAAATATCACACGCCATGAGCTCATGAAGTCTATAAGGGATTATAGCCTTAGGCTCTTCCTTAGAGATGGCGGAAGGATATATGCCCCTCTGGCAATGTTTACAAGACCTAATAACTCTAGCAATGGATACACGCATCTTCGTCCAAGTAAAGGTCTCCTGGATTGTCGTCATGGTCTTATCTAGACCTCCATGACCAATGGTTCGGTGCGCTAACCAAATTATGGGGGTAATCAATCTGGGCGGAACTGTAATTCTTAGCTTGATCTTGTCCTTGTCCACGTATTTACATACCGTTTCGCGCATAGAACAAATCTATCTGAGCATCTCCTTACTTCCCGCTAGCTTGCATTCGAGTCATCCATGTAGCCTTTCAAATACCTGTACATGTTCCGAATTAGAGTGTGTCTCTTCTGTGACACAGCTATCTTCCGTAGATTTCCTAGGGTCACTTCGTCTTCCCCCTCCAATTGTACTATGTTTATCGCGATGTTATTCAATGGATCCCAAGAAAGAGCATCCACAAGTAAATTGTCCTTGCCCGGCTGAAGTCTGATGGTGGCATTGAATTGTTGTATGAACAACGTCCATCTCTCAAACGATCGCTAGACAGGTCAGATTGGAGCATAAACTCTAGAGCCCTGTGGTCAGTAATAATTACTATTTGGTGTCCGATTAGTATCTTCTTCCACTTCTGCAGAGCGCAGACAAAGGCTAAAGCCTCGAGCTCTGTAGTGAAGTAATTCCCCTCATGAGGCCTCAACTTTCTACTGCAAAAGTCAATGTAGTGCTTTTTGTGCCACCCCAAAGACTAGCACACGTTTTCACTCCTGCCTGCCCTCCCCCGGCAACCCTTTCTACAAGACTGTACAAATAAATCTTGCCCGGCTCATATTTGAATGTCACGCCTGGTGCCTCCCGCCATGTTCCTTCCCGGCAAAGCTAAGTGCTCCTTCCCGGCAAAGCTAAACGATGACCAGAACACTCTAGAACAATTACTCCCGCCGAGCGAAGAGCCAATTACTTCGCTGCAACCCGTATTTATTGTGGGTAAACTCTGTGTCAAGCCTGCTATACCAACTCGCGCGCTGGCGAGGTCTACTTATGGCAGCAAGGAACTTCTAAGGCGTGCCAAAGTTGGCAAAGTCCGCTTCGGAAAACTTCGTGAGGCGTGCTCGGCTCTGCTCGTCGGCCGCCTAACTGTACAAGAGAGACCTTGCTCTCTCCCCACTTGAGTTACAACGATGTGACCGAAAGGTCACCCCTGCGGGCAAGCTCTCGGAAGCTTGCCCATGCTTGCACATAAGCATTCACCAAAACTGAAGGTATGGTCTCTGATCTGATTTGTGTCTACGATAGAAATGACTGTTATTTAATTAAAACATTGAAGTGATTATTACTACTCACAGTGCCACCGTGAGAAAGACATTTTTTTTTTCAAGAACAGAGTTATTAAATTAATATTTTTAAATGCACACGATTTTTAGAACTGTAATTATCTGGAGGGAAATGGCCGGGGCTGCCTACCCTCGTATACACCTCGTGTTGCAATCTCAATTCATCTTGTTTGATATCTAACTTTATTTCGTTCAAGCTGTATATTTTGATTTTATATATTTAGGTAATTTCGCCTAGCATAGTATTTTTGGAGGGTTATCTTGGTTAGACGACAATGTCTTTCATTGTCTGGTAGCGTGGCCTACAATGGCTAGCGGCTCAAGTCCTTTGTTGGGCAGTCGTTAATCAGTTCCTTGGCGCCTTCGGTTGTGTGCGGACGTCTGTGTTAAGAGCTCCTGCTCTTGGGTTTTCAGTATAGTGTCCTAGCCCCAGCCCTTCATAAAAGGACTGTGCCTATACATACATAAAATATAATCAGAAGTAACTACGTAAAAGACGGCATGGCAACACGACTACGGAGTAAGCCGTAGGTCATAGACCTAACGTCCAACAGCAAGCAGGTAGACAGGACACAGCGGACATTACACTCCCAACATACCGCTGAGTGGACTGACCAGGCACATTTTACCTATAAATAGAGGTACGAACACGCTCCGCGCTCTCTTAAGCACGGGCTCTAATTGGAACGTGGACTCTTCTGAACCGTCGCTTACAGTCTTACACTCTATCGGAGTTGTGCTACGCCGGACCGATATGGGGCATCGCCCCATATCGAGTCCCAACGCCACCAACATCATAGAAGACTGGTATCAACGGTGGGGTGAGGGATAACGTGCCTGCTAAATTCCTTTTTCCCCCTAGATTATTATTTCCATCCTCCCCTCTTGTCACTGCCACTATTACGTAATAAACCCCCTTTTTGAACAGTCTAATGATTACCTTTTTATTTCGTTTAGAATAAGAAGTCCTTCCCTTTAGATTAGTACCTAGTTTAAGATCTCCATTGAACGCTGCCCAGCAGGAGGCGATGCACAGCAAGCGTGCGGCCTACTAAGCCACATTGAGGTAAGCTAGGTGAGTATTCCTCCCGCCAGTTCCCCTGTATGTCAATTGCTCTCTAAATGTGTCCGCAGTTCTTCATAAGACATCCTAGTACATCCCCGTAGATGCAAGGATGCCCAATAATCAACACCCCTTTTGAATGGTGGTTAAGGCACCAATCAAACATCCTTAACAAATGCTGAAGGCACGGGGTGAATCCCTCTAAAACGGATCAGCTCAGCCCTCAGACCAATCAAACATCCTTAACAAATACTGAGGGCGTGCGGGTTAGACAATCAAACATCCTTAACAAATGGTGGTTAAGGCACCAATCAAACATCCTTAACAATAGCCTAATATTTTCTATTATATTTTGTTTTAACTAATTGTGGTGGCTTTCGCCATTCGAATGTAAATTATTTTATTTTGATGGAGTTGCTGCTCCAGGATTTCCTCGTGTTTAGAGGATTTAAGTGTTTTGGACTTAGTGATTTTGGTAAAGCCTCATGGCTTGTGTTAGTTTCTGTTTAAGGGATTTTCTTCCCAATTGTGCTTAGGCCTATGCCTTTTGCCTATCTTCAGCCCATTGCTGGGGCATATGATTACTATATTTCTCGTCTCCGAGAAATATGTTCTTGGAATTTAAATATTCTGATCTAAACAGCCATGCATAACCGTTGGCGTGCGAACTGACCACGTGGGGAATTGTTATGCTAGGAGGGTTCATTTTCTTATGTTTTGTCTTGTGTTTTGTTTCCACTGTCTGTACATATAATTTTATTTCAATACATTCCTTGCTATATTGTGGTTTTAACCCAAGGTTATAATTTGAACATGCTGCCCGTCTCCCACCTCTGTAACACGAGGCTCACTACCACTCCACAAGTATTCACTTGCCTGGCGTGCCAATATTTCGGTAAAGGCCGCCATACATTTTACCCTCTTCGTACTTCTGGTAAAGAAAGGCACTTAATCCTACTCTGGAGGCGTCAGATTCTATTGACGTCAGAAAAGTTGGATGGCGCAGCCACGCGGTAGAATGTTGAAGCTGTAACATAGTGACTGGTGAGCATGGTGAAGCATTGACGTCGTGATGGATACAGAAAGGAATTGTCAAATTCGAGGAGGTACTGCTCTGTATACGGTTGCAAATCGTATAAAGTGGGTTCGAAATCTCTTCACTACTTTCCTGTACAAAAAGTTCAGAGAGAAAGATGGGCTTCGGCGCTGTCAATTGGAAAGCGTGTTACACGTTACATGACAGTGTGCAGTCTGCATTTTTGTGAAGACGACTTTTTTCCACAGCATAAGCACCGGTACTGTTGATTATTGATAGTTATTGTCTCTAATTTGTACTCACAAGGATTTAGCTACATCAAAAATACTGATAAACTTGTAGCCTAATACTTCTGTTCCGTAGGCCTACATAGAATGTAATCCGTTCTTCGTAAACTTATTTTAGGGGTTCTTCCGATTGACAATAGCCGAATGGGTAGAAAACTTAAGAAAAATGCTGTTCCTAGCCTTAATTTGCCAGAGAATTTATATTCTTGCCCTTGAACAGCAAGTATGTAGGTCAATATTTGCAATATTGAAGTATGATTTGGCTTAAATTGTGTTTTGGGCTATGATCTCCTTACTGTTGCATTTAGTTGATTAATGTGTAAAATCTTAGTTTTAAGTACCAGTTTGGTGACCCATCATCCCAGGCAGGCCGGTAACACCTATACTACTCAGGCAGATAGGTCACTTGTTATAGTGATGTTAAGTATACATATGCGGTAATGTAGCAGGAGACCTGATCGGCCTAGGCTATTCTAACTTTAATTAGTACCCATTTCAGGGTTTTTCAGTTTTGAGTGCGAATAGTTGGTTTGAAAGTTGTACAACAGTAAGGAGAGTATGTTTTCTATAATTTTTATTTGGTATTATGGTTTATGTCGAGCTGAGGAGTGAATTTGATTTGGCTTAAAGTGTAGTTTTTGAACTGTTCCGTTTGCTTATGACAGGATCAAATGGGGACTCCAGCTTTGTTAAATATCTGTATTTTAAATATTTAATTAAATATATTGATAAAGAGGATGCCTCCATTTTAACTTGCCTGTGGCAAGAGATTGATAAATTTATATTCTTGCCTTTGAACAGCAAGTATATAGGTTAATATTAGCAATATTGAAGTATGATTTGAGCATCCCAAGTAACGCTTCCTTGAACCCAAAACATTCATGCAAATTCAGGGTTGCTGGATTCAATTTATTATCAGGGAGTCGTCCTTTGTGTTATGTGAGATATATATATTGTGAAATTAATAAAATCAACGATACCGCTAGGCTCCCAAGTACAGGCTTCATATATGTAACAGCAGACAGTAAATTAACTAACTACATGTGGGTAATATTTTTAACTGGTAGTAATTAAGCACTGCATTTAAATTGATTATAAAAATATTTCTATCAATGAAAGAAAATATGTAATATTTTGCCATCATAAATTAGAAGCCTTAACAAACGCTCACCCAATCACTGTCTTGCTTCTCGTCACTATCTCGCCGCCATATTGGAATCAGCTGACCGTAAGCTCCTCCCCCGTTTCGGACGTCAATAAAGAAAGTGCGGGTGAATTCCGGATATTCCAACGTGACACAGTCCTTCAGCATTGCCTTCGCATTCTCGAAGGCCTACTCACTTAGATCCGTCCACTTCCATCGATTGTTTTTCTTTAGCGGCTCATATAAAGATGCCTTGGTCACTGAGTATCTGGGACAGTGACTACTCAAAAACTAGCACATGCCCAGGAATTGGCGAAGCTGTTTGATTTTACTGGGTCTAGGGAATTGTACTATCTCATCTATCTTTTTAAGATTAGGATGATATCCAAACTGGTCAATGGAATGGCCGAGAAAGTTAATTTTCTCCCGCATGAAATGGCACTTGTCAAAATTGACTTTTATATAGCCTCACGAAGGTCTTGAAATAATTTTCTCAATTCTGCTAAATGTTCTTCTACAATGGCTGATGCAATGATGAGGTCATCAATATAATAGGTGACACTCTGTTTTACCTCATCTGACAGCTTACTGTCTAATGCCGTAATGAGAGCTGGACCAATATCGATCATTCCAAAGGGACACGACAGAACACGAAAGTTGTTTGGTCGAAAAGGAACCCGGTATATTTCCTGCTGTCTTCCGTCAATTCCTCTTGATAAAACGAAGCAGTTAGATCAAGAACAGTAAAGCATGCCTTCCCCTTGAACTTCCTGAGAAGATATCGGATTTTGGGAGGACGGTCCATCTCTAAAAGGATACGCGAGTTAATTTTCCGTGCATCAAGACACAGACGAAGCTGACCATTACTTTTCTTCACGACCGTAATGGCATTCAGGTAGGATGAAGCCTGTTTTTTTTTATAATTCCCTCTTCTTCCATTCTCTTGATATTAGTTCTTATTTCTTCATGATAATTGTCAGGAATCGGGTATAACTTAGCTTGGTATTGGGAATCATCTGTTAGTCTGATTTGGTATTGGTGATCTTTAATTAAGCCTGGCTTACCATCAAATATGTCGGCAAATTATTTGATTAAATAGTTAAACTGCTGTTCTATTTCTTGGAATCCCTCGGCGCTGAGGACTTATTTCTTCCTCTCTTGCTCGATTTCATTTACCATTGTTTCCAAAATTTCTTCCCTTATCAAGTCCTCTGTATTGTCGTTTGGGTCTATTTCTTCGGACGCTATCTTCCTAGTAGCATTCTCATGAAATTTAATTATTCTTTTATCCATACCAATGACTATTCTAGCCTTTGTAATGAAGTCTATACCCAGAATTACATCAAAATTAATGTTCTTCACGACAATAAGCACGTATTCGAATATCCTCTCATTGATTCAGAACTTCATTATTACCTGGAGCTTGCATTTAATGGATTTATCTCGGAAAATGTCTTTAATTTTGATTGATGAAGCCAGTAAAGTAGTAAATTGTTGTGCCTTTTGTAGTCTTATATAACAATCCTCTGACAAAATAGAGATGACCGCTCCCGTGTCCAGAAGGGATCTGCAGTGTTGTTCCCCAACAGCAATGTCAATTACGGGCAGTACCGCGCGTTTCTCAATAGAGCTACTCTCCTCTTCATAAAGAGGGTCATCATCGGTTACCTCAAAAATGTCGTTAATTGTGATGTCAAAAGGAGACGGTGAATCTTGTGTGGCTAGTGTCAATTGGAGATTGGCTTTTTTCTTTTCTGGCGGAACCCTTTCCTGGTTTCTAGCCTGTTGACTAGTGCCGGGTTCCTGATGAACATCGGAGTTGTCTCTCCTGATATCCCGTTCATCCCATTTATTTCTCTCCTTCTTGAGTCTTTCCTTATCCTTCTGATTTTGATTTTCCTCATCCCGATAGTTCTTATAGCGTACATAACCTTGCTGGGATCTATCCTCCTGTTGGTGCTGATTCTATTTATAATGGTTCCTATAAGGATTTCTGTCATTTCTATTACAGTTTCGTGTGTAGTTATTCCTAGGTTGATATTCCTCTCTATAATTATTTCTATTAATATCATCATAATTCCGGTCTTGGTATGGCCTAAACTGTTCTCTATTATACCGTTCCTGGTATGGCATATATTGTTCCCTGCTATACCGTTCCTGGTATGGCCGATATTGTTCCTGGTGTGGTCATTATTGTTCCCAATTATAACGGCTGTTATATCTCCTATTAGGGTAATAACCATTCCTAGTGGGACCTATTCCTTTCGATTCTCTATCATATGGCTTCTCCGTCTGTTGTGTACGGTCCATGACCACAGAATTTACAGTCCTAGCTTCCAGTCTTGTATTTTAGACAATACTAGGTGTACTAGAGGTATGGTCTAGCCTACGCAGAAAATCGTCCCTCGTGGCTAGATCTGATACTGCAGATGAGATCACATTACGTCTTACCTCAACTGGCAACTGTCTGGATATGGTTTCAATCAGTTCTCCCTGAGTGAGAGGTGGTTGAAGGAATCTCAATTTGGCCAATTGTAGCGAAAAGAATTCGTAATAACTAGTTGGACCAGTGCTGGTATATTTTTGAGTTTATTTCGGCTCTAACAGCATGTTGTATCTCAATAGATCAAAATCGTTTGATAAAAGCATCGGCGAATTGGTCAAAATTGTCGAAAGTATACCTGAATGCCCTAAACCAATTTAACGGTCCATCTGCCAGATAGCGTTCGACAACTCTTAACTCTTTGTCCTTAGATATATGATTCTCAATAAAGTAGTCTTAGAGACTTCTAATAAATTCGATCGGAGTTAAACGATCCACATGATTAAATTTGCAGGGTTTTTCTTCAGATCTGTATGTAGGCATGGACATCCTAAAATCACTTGTGTTAGCATCTAACGTGTGTGCTTTGCAGTTCCGGCCTAATATGAACTAGTTCTGTTCCGTTTGCCCCATCTGAACGCGTGATTCCATCTACCACGGGTGACCTAAGATCGCTTGCGTCTTGTTCCTGCCTGCTGATTCTCTATTCACAAGAAATAAGTGAAGTTTTTAAGTTGTCGAATTGCCCCATAAATTCTTATCTTAATTTGTCTATGTTTACGTGATCCCCGAGATAAATGTGACTTAATTGTTTTCTCAGTTCGTTTAATTCTGAGGTCTTCTTTTCTCTTTCTGAATTAACATCAAGCTTATATTGATCAAGTTTAACGTTAACATGTTTGATTTTAGGTTCGATAACCTCCCGTAAGTCTGACACACTCTGAACCTGTGTATTTTGAACTAAATTGATTCTCTTACATAGGTCTTCCCTTACATCTGAAACATCACGGTTTAACCTAATTTAAGCGTTGGACAAATTCGCTTCAAGATCTGTTTTAATGCCTTTAACAACATCTTCATTAATTTTAGTGATTTCTCCTCTCAAAATAGTAACCTGTTCATTAACAATTGCCATTAAGCCGATTGCAATGTTCTTTCTTAAACGTTTGTTATGATCTTCGACTTGGTTACGCAAAGATGCAATGTCTCCCCTTAACTGACTTAACGTGCCCTGAGAAGTAATGGCCTCGATAGAAAATTGTAGCTGTAAGGCAACCAAACTGTCCCTATTCTCCTTTTTGGTAGTATCTAGTTCCAGTCTGATGTTTCTGACATCATCTTGTATGCTAGACACGTCAGACTGTGAACTATCTACTTTGGTTTGTATACTACTCACATTTGATTGTATACTTGCTACATCAGACTGTGTGCTATCTACTTTGGTTTGTATACTGCTCGAATTTGATTGTATACTTGATACATCAGACTGTGTACTATCTACTTTAGAACGTGCATGATTAGCTTCTAAGTTTATATTGCTCACGTCCAGTTGGACCAATCTAACTTCTTCCTGAACTCCGTCTATGCTGAGTTCCACATCACCAATCTTTTCCTGAATTATTTTAGAACCGTCTTACAGTTTTCTATCACTATCTTGTATGCGCTTAAGAGATATATGCATCAGAGAAATGTCTCGCTTTAAACTTTCACCGACACACTCCTTAACTAAATCTGTACTTTTATTGACAACATCATGACTATTGTCTAAACGTTTTTGGGTACTAGTGCGAATATCAGCCAGATTTTTGTCAAGATTCCCTATCTTCTCTTCGTGAGAAGAGCATGTATGTCACTATTTGTGACTGGTGTCGACGACATTATAAATAGTATAAATGTCAAAAATACAGGAACACAACAGAACAAACCAGAAGCAGAGCATCATAGAATAACCCTTTTCACCAATAAGAAACCTTTCATCTGTTTAGCATTAAACATTAACAACTACTTAAAATAACTTACAACTATATCAATGATGTGGGAGGAATGTGATCATAGTGATTTATATTACTTATTTTAATTACTATTACTGATTGTTATTCAATGAATTTAATTTAAACATAATGATTTTATTTCTACTGATGATTTCCTAAATAGCATCCGCCGGTTCCAAGCATAAAATGGATGACTTGCATGGAGCGTAATAAAATGGACTCCATCCAGTGCCCCACTCGACTAGGCAGGTCAGTAGAGGTTTCCGTGAAATTCCTTTTATGATCTTGTTCTAATCGTTAACACAATGACATAATAAAGGCTCTTTCTAATAAATCAAAGCAAACTAAAGTAAATGGCAGCAATTCCATATGTATCCCATATAGATTGAGAAAACCTCATATTTGCGTTTCCAAACACGCAAATTCCTAAGGAATTTCGAGCCCGCACGTATAGGGTCGCCATAAACTTGTGTACCTGAATCCTCGTGGTTCTTATCTGTTGAATCCGTACACACAGCTGGATAGTAGAATCTGGAAGTACCCGGCTAAGAAAAAAAAATATTCCACCAACATGGAACTACCTGGGATAGGAACACACAAAGCTTAAAATAATGCGTTAAGAAAGCAACAGTGGAAAAGAAGAAAACTGAACTAGCTCAATGTAGAGCTCGAGAATCTGCAAAAGATCTCGTGCGTGAATGCTAACGATGGTAAAAAGCAACCCACTGGCCCTCCTAACACATCCTGTAATTAATATAAATCACTAAATCGGGGTTGAAATTTAAAATAAAATGAGTAATTTATTCATTGAAGACCTTCTGAAAATAGTGGATGACGATGGTCACATATGAAAGAAACAAATATCAATCATGTCTTCTGAATCACTATACTGACGCAAACTTGCATCAGTTGCGTTGAATTTCATCACCTATAAAATTTAGCGGTGATTGAGCATAACCTTGCTTGGTCATATATACTTAGATTGCATTCAAGAGAAATTGTTATATACATGTATTTACAGTGTTATTTATGTAGACATCTAGCCAAGATTCATGTCTACTAATGGACTTAACTCCACATCAAATATTGCGTAATTATGACAAGTCATGTCTAATCTGACCAACGGCCAAATTAATCAAACGTTTCATTCAAGATCGGTTATTAAATCTGTAATATCATTCTTTTTTCAATATTATTAAAGTTTCAACACATGTTGCACAACTATATCATGATTTATGATTGACAATTAATTTCATTATATTAAATATCCCTTTTTGAAATTTATAGGTGGGTAATATTATATATATCAGTTTTATTGCATTAATAGTCGTGCAATTTCAAGAATAACTTCAACCTCTATTTAACCAAGCGGCTGTCAATCAGCTCGCGTAACATTCAATAAATTCATCGTTACTTATTATTCTCACTGTCCTTGAAATTCTCTTATGTGTAACATTACAACCTTCAAAATCTCCAATAATATCATAGTAATGTAATATGTTGTGGGGTTTGAAGCCATTTTTCAGTGTTGCCTAAGTAAACAAAAGTTTGGTGCTTTTCAGTCGGTCAACACGACTGTACCCAAAAAGAGCTGGGTTATGCCCTGAATCCTAAAATAAATTACATGATATTAATACATATTTATTTATTATTTATAAATATGTGTTGGGATTTCAACGACGAAGGGCCTATGACCTGAATTTCTGCACATAGTCGAATTCTTTAAGCATGTTATGTCCATTTTTAAATTACTTTGACGATTGTAAAAAGATTTTTTAAAGTTTTTTTAACAAGATCAACACATAGACTGTCATATGAGAATCATTAATGTGTTTGACTGAAGAAGGCTCACAGAGCCGAAACATGTATCTAAGAGTGTAAGGACATCGTATAAAAACATTTTCGTATTGTAAAGTGGATATTGGTGTAATATACCGTAAAAGGTTTGAATAACTGTACTTTAAACGTCCACACTTTTCAAAAATTTCTTAAATTTCAATTTATACTTATGAATCATCATGTCACAATATATTCATGATTATTAGTAGCTTTTAACATATCTTGAAAAATACCTTTACATGACAATTATTATCCATTTCACCAATGAAATTTGTTTATCACGCATTTGTCCATTACAATATTTTAATTAATTTCATTAATTAATTTGTTCTTAAAACTCGATTCAGTTCCGTAAGGAAAGTTGAAATATGTCAGCCTTAAGTGAAAATCGTTCAATCCTTCGCCATGGAAATGATTCCAAATATTAATTGGATTCAATTAAGACCATAAGAAAAAGAACGAAGTCAGAAAAGACTAAGCAAAACTCTCGAACTAAAGAAAATTGGAAACTGAAATATCTCCCAACCAACAAGTTACTCTCGCAAATGTTACTCAAAATTTTCTATCTTTTCAAATCTATCAAAAATCCATAAATACAACATTCAAAATTTCACTGGATTCCATTTCTTATTTTAATCAGCGTAATAAAATATATGATTCAAATTGCCTTGCTTTATCCATTCGAAGTTTATATTGCTTCACAATTTTACATAACTTCAGAATTATATTATCGAATATCCATCTACATACTCAAAATGTACTCTTCTTTTTATACGCAATCTTCTATACAACAAATATCTTCCCCTAACGCATATGTTCTTAACTGATGAAAAGTTTCCAATCGTATTGCCAAAATATTATAACGATGCTCACAACGTAGAATCCAAAATATTAAAACCAACAAAAACCGACGAAAGGTGCATTCGTAGTCAAACTAAAATCTTAGTGAAACTTCTAGTTAAATATAACAGAAGCGTCATAGTTTAGGGTTTCTTTGTGGGGGTGCCCTACAATGGGGTGTTTTTTGGGGAAGTTAAGATGCGAGTGGAGCGGGGAGTGTGATTGAGCTGTCTAGGGGCAAAGACGTAGCTCTGTGGACGAGCTTCCCGATTGTTCAGATTGCCGGGAGAGCTCGGGGGTGTGAAAGTGGTGCTGGGGGGGTTAGCAAATAAGGACTTAAATGGTGCTGCCACTACTCGGCTTAATGCTAGCGTAAGCTGGCTAGCGAAGGCTTAGAGCGAATCCGCTGACTCAAATACTGTGACGGAGTAGCAAGTGGCTGTCCGCTGACGCCACGAAGCAATTAAACAATAATGCTATGGGATCCCACCTGTAGGGAATCTAGAGGGTAGGAACTTACTAGCTAATTAAATGAATGGAAGGACCAGTTATCTAAAGACGTCTAGTTTTAATGGGTTTACTTGTAGGAAGAAGTATTAATAAAGATTTCAGAACAGCTAAAGTGCTAATACAATTGCAGTACAAGTAATAGGGGATGAAATTGTAGGTGTGTGTGAAGTTACTCGCTATACACTTATTGGGATGTATTTGTATGGGGTGTGTATAATAGGGGGTGGGGGTGGCATACCCTAAGGGTATAACAACTCCCCTGGCGGAGTTAGTCATCGTCCTCGATGACAGGACGAGACGTAAACGTAGGGTAGTTTTTGAAAATAGGGACATCCTCTTCTTTCTTCTATTTCTTCTTTCTTCTGCGCTCCTCTTCTTTCTTGCCCTTTTCGAATAGGGTGGTAAGGTCGTTGGGGGTGTGTAGATGGCCTCGTGGTAGGCGAGTCGTGGATGCGAGTGTAAATTCGATAGATAGATGGGGTGTCTCATGGGATAGAACGTAGAGTGATGTTGTTGGAGTTGTGTGTAGAAAGTGCCTCGTAGGATATGAAGTGGGTGCCTCCGGTTTGTGTATAGCGGGCATGTGTAAATGTGTGGGTGTGGGAACAATGTTTCTTTTCACATTTAAATCTCTTCACAATATTGGTGCCCTGGGAACATAACAAGTAACATAATGGAAACTGTGACATAACAATAAAAGCATGTGCGAACATAATCTCATCATGAAGCATAAACAAAAACAATGGGTGGCTATCCCGAGGGGAAAAACATCTAGAAGGGTGGGGCTTACCCTCCGTCCGCTTATTAAGGAAGGGATGAAAGACTGCCCTCGGGTAAACAAAATACATTCGTACATATAATCGCATAAAGTGTAGAATAGTAGATAGAGTGATAGAACAGAGAAAGAGAAACAAATGCCTTGGTGTGTTGTATTAAGGGGAAGATATAAACGTGTTTATTGTGTGGGGAGAAAGAAGGCATTTTTAGCCTACTTTCCACATTTTTTAAAAATGAGGAAAAAGTAGACTTATGAGATCGATCCGGGAAAATGTGTGTCTGTCTGTCCTTCTGTCTGTCTGTCTGGCTGTGTGTGTGTCCCGCCCCCCCCCCTATCAACTCCTAAATGGCTGCAGAAATCGAAACCAAATTTAGTTTGAGTAAAGATGTATACCGGAATATCTCACGTCCATATTTGAAAATGATGTCAGTGCTACCAACTGCTGAAAAAATGCACTAGAAATTTGAGCTCCATGTTTGATATCTTGGAAGGTATGCATGGGAGCTATTCCAAAATTGGCATACATGTAGACAATACTATTTCAGTTTAATTTCCAGGAGGCTATACATGACAGTGTTGCCAAAATCATTTTAAGCCTTCTGATAGTTCCAATTTTTAAATGCCTATAACGTTTACACTATCAATTGGATTTCAACCAAATTTTGTATGTAATATGTGTACATACGCAGATATGACTGAGCGTATTCTTATGAGCCACCAGGGCTGCCAACTGTTAATAATTGCTCTCTCTATTCTTTTATCCAAATATCAATATATCAGAAAGTATGCAAGCCGACAGCTTTAAACTATGCACACGTATAGTACCTGACATTTTAGATTAATTTTGGAGTAACTTATATACTTCAGTTCTACCAACATGATTCTAAGCCTGCTGATAAGGCCAATTTTTAAATACATGTAATTTCTATACTATCAGTTGGATTTCAACCAAATTTCGTATGTGCTAGTAACATAACATATATGACTATAAGTATTCTTAAGAGCAATCAGGGCTGCCAACTGTTAATAAATGCTATCTATATCTTTTAACCTAATTTCAATATATCAGGAAGTATGCAAGCCAACCGCCCTATACTTTGCCCACGTATAGCACCTGACATTCTAGATTAATTTGGAATAATTAATATAAGTCAGTGCTGCCAACATGATTCTATGCCTACTGATAGTCCAATTTTAAAATACATGTAACTTCTATACTAACAAATGGATATCATCCAAAATTGGCACAAGATATCATAATATTTCAGATTATTTCTGACCAGCACACGCATGACATTTTTGCCAACATGCTTTTACGCGTGCTGATAGATCCAATGTCTAACTGCATGTAACTTCCATTGGACTTCAACCAATTTTCTATTCTGTACCTTAGGAGATAAAACTAAGAATATATTCAGTCACCAGAGCTGCCAACTGTAATGCTCTATTAGGCTACATTATACCAGGTATATTTCGAACTAATTAGACATTTCGATATTACCAACTTAATTTCGTCATTATTCTAGATAGGTTCATACACTGTAGATTAATCATTGTCATGAAACTTAATTTTAAGAAAAGTAGGCTCTTTAGTTCGTCACGGAACTTCTTGTTACAATATGTATTTTAGAAGAATAGAAAGGAAAAATAAAACAATGTGTGGCATTGAGCATGTGTACATGACAATCGTGTAATTATGAGAGTGAGCATGGTGTATTACATGATAACACTGGTGATCCAAAAATAGTTGGCAATGGTACCTTCTGCTCGATATTGGATGTATTCGCATATTATCTCTGACATAGTAGCATCCATACATAAACGTAATAGTCGCATGACTATCAAATATCCACTCTGTATCGCATACAATATAACCCTGTGAACAGTAATCCTATGCGCGCTAGTGGCTAAAATTACCTTAACTACTATTTAAGTCTATGGCCAGTGTACATAAATTATACCTTCATTGATCGTCCCCTGTGGGTGAACGTCCCATCTTGACTAGGAAGATCGTCTCTTACACCCTGTGGGTATGACCCTCGTTGCCACATTTCACCTCTCATTTCATTTGCATCGTGGGATCCGTCCATCGGGAGTGGATATCCCACAGTTATCCCTTACCGTGGTACAGATATGTGTAATAGTAGGGAGATGTGTGGGGGAAAAAGTGTAAGAGCTGGGCGTGTGAGCTCTGTGTGTGGGAGAGATTGCGACTGGCGCGTGTTAGGGTGTTGGCAAAATATATACAAGGGACTATATACAATATCGCCACCTGTTGGAAACAAAGAAATACAAGTAAATGTGTAGGGTGTCATCCCTGCCGGCTGCTGTGCGGACCTGTAAAATATACTGTTATAATACCTCTCAATCATTGTGACCTTCAACAATCGGTTGAGGTTAATTATTGCAAAAAGGATGTGTGTACCCTGTGAGGGTACAGAATATATTATCAAGGATTATGGTACCGTGCTCCATGGGCATTATTTGGTACCATGGTCGGTAGCTGATGCTGTAACCGTACCTGTGGATGTGCATGAGAAAACAGGTCAATATGTAAAAACATAATAGTAACAAACACATAGGTGTATCATCATTTGTGAACACTGAGAGTACCCATGTAGGCGCTACTCTCGCCATACATATGTGGATAGTACCCCTTGGTGCCATGAGTTGGGAGCTGGCGTCCCACGTTGGAGCTCTTGCTGAAAAAAAAATAGATAAAACATGTAATCGTGAATGTCAATGGCCATGTGTACTCCTGTCTAACATCGTAGTTGTGTGCTCCTGGCGCTCAACTATGGGTTTTCACTACCATATAGGTAATAAAAATGTAGCGATTGTCCATTTATATTCAAAATGGCCTTGCGGTTTCAAATCATCATAGATCGCTTGCTGATCGTTCGCCTGGAATCGTCGCAACGGTAATGACCGCATTGTCGGGCTTGCAACGCCGAATTGTTCGGACTTACGAGGCCGATCGCTTATCTATCGATCGTTCGCCTATCGCATATATGTATCGCAAACAGTCGTCTATTCATCGCTGCGAATAATCGCATATTCGTCGCACATAATCGCATGTTCTTCATACTCCTAGTATGCTTGCTCGATTGCAAGGACTATCGTCGCTGGACTACTGTCCCTGCGGACTGACGTTTGAAAAATGCTTTGTCCAATACGCAGGGTGGTATCAGAACTTCTGGAGCCTTTAAGGACTTCCCCAGCACCTTAAAGTACGTACAGTAATCCTAGTGACCTTCGTCCAATTTGCAATGTGGTATCGGAATGACTAGTAACCTAGTGGGCTTGGGGACCGAGTGACCAACGAATGCAGATTGTGGTTTGGGAAAACTGCGTCTTCTGCCTAAATGGAATTACCTGGCGGCCTTTAAGTAGTTACCCCGTACCGAGTGTCCTCACTGCGCATTGGTAACGATGCGATGACCGTGAGAACGGCTGTGACCGTAATGGCGATCTCGCCCGGTCGCAACCACGGCGAATGCTATTGCCGATCGGTAACCTACCGATCGATCCTGAGGTTCATCCTGAATGATGACCTCATTCGTTACAATAAATCGGGTGTCCCCGGAAATCATCAGGGATCGATGATCATTATGTTGGCTGCCCAAGCCCTCACTACTCGCATTGTCGACATGGAAATCTTTGAGTTCCGCTGAATGCTCATTTACGTGGGCTACGCGTTAACTTCACCTGCAATAGGACTTTGTGGCGTTACTTGACGCATATCTTGGCTGCCCAAGCCCTCAAGGCGCGCAATGCCGACATTGAAAACTGTGAGTTCCGCTGAATGCTCATTTACGTGGACGTTGAATGCACTGCCCAACATTCCTTATCAATCAAGTTCCGAGGCGTGGGATTCAACAAACATCATCGGGTGTGGTCAAGAAAGGTCATCTGTACGCACTACCTCGGCCCGGGAAAAATTCATGTCTTCACCTATAATAATAGGACTTTATATAATGAGTATTCTTCACCTGGGGTATGATCAAAGAGACCATCGGTGACCAATACCTCGGCCAGGGAGAGAATCTTGAGGACTTCACCTATATTGATAGGACTTTATATATATATATATATATGCATCATCGGGGGTGCGGCCAGGAAAAATCATCTGTGCTCACTACCTCGGCCCGGAAAAAATGTAATGTCATCACCTAACATGCAAAGAGGACTTGAGATTTCACCTTCCGCGTAAAATGACTTTGTGTAGACTTCACCTACGATGCATATTAGGACTGGCGTTGTCTGTGTTCGCGAACAGATCTGACTTCCACGCACCAGGAGTACCGTACTTACTTACATGCTAACTATGATTCTAGTCAAATGGGTCGTCCCTAGGTGGATGTTCTATTATGTCCGACGCTGAGTGAGCTATTTCTCCCAACGGACAGTCAAGTTTCCACCTGCAGGTCTGGCTTCACTGACAGTAGTGCATAATGGGGGTAACCTTCTCCGACACGGGGACAGGCTAGGTCACCCGAGATCTTGACGTTTGCCCGCACTAAGTCATCGTCGCTTCGACATTCCGTCTTTCTGTTTGAGTCTATGGCATGGTCTATCACTGCCTTGTCGGGTCTCGCAGTTCGTCTTGTCTAAATTGGTCATTACAATATCAGTAGTATGTCGGTCTGAGTTGCAATATTTTGCCCAATCTGCAATTTTCAATTTTAATTGTAGCACCTTGTGGACTTGCCATCCAAGTACAGTGTATGGCGAGATTTTGTGAGTGTGGGGAATAGTGTGTGCTTTTTACAGGGGTGGGGGAATGTGGCACAGTGCGCAGTCATTGCGCCTAGCTTTCGGATTCCCAGCTAAATTCAGTGATGCTCTCCATTTCTTCACAGTTAGTAGGTGAAGACGGGAGTGGGAAAGTATGATCCTCGTTATTAAGTAAGTAGACATGTTAAGTTTTGTTATTGTGTGGGTAATAGGAAAGCTATAATGGGATGGGGTCCTGTGGTACTAGTGCGATGCAGGAAGTTTTAAATGGTGAGGAACATTTTACTGGTTTGGTGTTAAATATCCTCCTGTAGGTAAAAATACAACATGCGGGTAAAAATATAAATAATATAATAATAATAATATTGTTATTAGGGGAATGTTTATTCTATTTCACTGTTAGCTCTCAACTCCGAAGTGTTCCATCTTAACACTTAGCTATGAGCGATATAGCATTGGGCGCACCTTGGTGTAGCATGGACACCAAGTGCCTCGCATAAAAGGGGTTGAGGGGGGGGGTGTAAATATGTCAATGTGTAATTTGTGTGGCAATAATCAAGGACTCGTACTCTCCTTAATTTACGTCGGGCATCTGTGCCCTGTTATAAGAATGCACTGCTGTCTGGCTTTGTCATATGAGAACTCTCTCATCTATATATGTATATCCTATCAATGAACTGGTCATCTTATATATATATATATATATATATATTCCTTAACATCTATGGGATGGTCACTGGATTGTATAAGGATACCCTGTGAACTATATTACCCATTAGGAATATTGGTGGGAGTATACCCTGAGGTATATCCAATACTAGGTATTAGCTAGAACTATGTATAGATATATGTATCCGATCATCGTATTTATAATATACGGTGGTCAAATGGCGCGCTCCATGGCTGCTGAATCCCGTAAGTACTATATACTATCGCTGTATAACGGTATTCTGCTATCCTAGCTAGGAGGATGCAACTGTGTATGTTTGCCTTAACCTGCACAGATCGTTTCATCTGTGTATCTGGGACTGAAATTCTATCACCCGTGTGCTCATTTTAACATAATTATGGTGAAATCGTGTCCCTTGTGGGGACTATGTCTCCAAGAGACGCAATTTGTGGTGTGGAGGCTAGTGCTATAAAACATGTTTCTTGCCAACCTATGTCTGTGGCATTCAGAGTTTGCAAAGAGTACGTTTTGGGTACTATAGGTACATCTGGGGGTATGTAGGGAATAATAGTGGAATAATAATAATAATAATAATAATAATAATAATAATAATAACAATAATATGTAAGTGTGGACCCTTGTATGGGATTTATGGGAAGAACGGTGTATGATTACCGTGATAGACCTTGCTGGTCGGTAATCGTAATGGAGTGACTCCCTGATAAACTGACATAATGTTGGTAGAGATTATCAAAAAGAGATGGGTGCCCAAATATATAGTGGACTGAGAATATGTCCCTTGTACGAAATAACTATCTATGTCGAGACCAATCGACGTGTGGGATGTCTGTTCCGATCCCGTCATGTGTGAACAGTATTGTATTAATAATAAAAAGTATAAAAGTGTTATGGATGACAGTCAGCATGCGGTGAGAAGCATTATGTGCGCTCTTTGCATATCAGTGGCAAATGTTCACTAACTGTGTCGGGCAAGGAATGTATTATGCCCCAGTAGGCGTTGAACATGCTGTTGCGGCGGGATGTTGAGTAAAGATGATATCAAACATGTGTTACTATGACAACAGTATTCAAATGTAGCGCGCTAGTTTGCGCCCTGAAAATTAATGGCCGACCTGTGCTGTCACGTGCTATGATAACTGACTAAGAGATTGTATCCCTTGTCGGGTTAGCGGTTGGAACAATATGTTCTGTTATCATCAGCGGAGTGGGTCCCTGTGACTGGTTGTATGAGACTGTAGGAGGCGTGTTGGTTTAATCCGCGCATGTGGTTGGATCGTAGCGGCTATCGCTTAGGTTGAGGAATGGCGGCTTTTGTTTACATTGTGTAGACGCGTGGTCAGTTGTGTCAGTCAAATGACATTAAGGTATCCACTGGGTATACTGCTGGTATAGTGAATAGTGTGTTAATTCTATAGCCTATGTAAAGGATTCGATCGCCTTTAGTGTGGAATAGTGGAATTCTGTGTGTTCTTCTTTCGTATGCCTGGAAATATTGTGTCCCGAATGTTGGTACTTCTGTAGGGCAGAAAATAATGTGGATCTGACGTTTTCAACTCCGTAAGGCGGAAAATAGTCTATTACCGATGTCGTTATCTTTGTAAGGCGGAAGATAGTGTATTTCCGATGTCGTTGTCTTTGTAAGGCGGACAATAGTGTAGGCCTAATATTAACTCCTTAGTAAGGGGAACGATAGTGTAATCCTACTGTTTGGTTGCCCGTTATGCGGTAAACAATATAATCCGGATGGTATCTCCACCGTAGTGTATGAGTACTGATGCCGTCGCCTTCCTAAGACGGAAAATAGTATGTACTCTTGTGTTTCCTCTTCGTAAGACGGAAGTAATAGTGTAATTACGTAATGGTGTAGTGAATTGAGTATTGCACCTCGTATGAGGGTGATTGTAGGTCTGGGTACATATAGTGTAACCCTCTGGACAAATAACTGTCCGCAATTGAGGTGTGTTAGAGTGGAATTCTGTAGGCTAACGTGAAATTAAGAGAAAGTGGTCCTGAAATTCGTGTCGTATGTTTTGTGAGTGCAAGTGCCCAGTTAGTGTCTGAATTAATAGGATCATTGGGCCGTTGTCTATGAATGTCCTAAAATTAACACACAGGGATGGTATAGGATGTCCCCTGTTATTTTTACAGCCCTGACTCCTTAGTTCACAAATGTGTAAACATGAAACTGGAAAACGGGAGAAGTCCCATTGTAGGTAAAAATAGACTGGATGTGTGTGAGTGAAGTGTGCCGCACACGGCGTGTACATCTTGGTCACCCTGTCGATCACATGCTGTGGGCATTGTGGGGATTTGTGCTCCGTAATCTCCCCCGCTTCCGGGACAGCGCGCGTGGACCTTGTCTCGCCGCTCGTAATCAGTGCGAATGTCTGTCCGCAGTGGCCAGTGGGATGTATTGGATAATGTAATATGAATTTATTGCGTGTGATACTGTATTGCATATGTAAGTATTTCCTTATCCTTTTCCAACAAGTATGTTGTCCTGAGGACCTGTTGTGTCCTATACCCTGATTGTATGGTAACCTGTGTTATTGTGGTAGCTCGTTGATGGATTTGTTGATGGCAACTAACTCGTGTTGTTGTGGTAGGGAGTTCTTGCCTGTGCTGAAGGCCGCTAACCTGTGTTATTGTGGTAGGCAGTTTTTGGTCGTGCTGAGGACCGCCAACCTGTGGTATTGTGGTAGGCAGTTTTTGGTCGTGCTGAGGTCCGTTAACCTGTGTTATTGTGGTGTCCGTTAGGTTAACTGTGAGCTACCCCTGTTATCGTATGTGGGCACGGTATATGAAATTAATCCTGCCAATGTACTATCCGATTTGGTGACACTTAAGTGGAACGAGGCTGTAAGCTCGCCTCGGTATGAGGTCGATTCTGTAATCCGAGCACCTGGAGCTTGTGTGTGTAGTATAGCTACGTGTATCGTTATCTTTCGCGGTAATTCTAGCACCGGTATAGCTGTATAAAATTGCCTTTTTATTTTATGCGGGGCAACTAATTGTTGCATCCGTGTATTTTAATCTTCTGTCGGTCGCTACCGAATGTATATAGAATTATGACGTGTGTGGGTCGCTATTAGTGTATATCGTGAATACAGTTGCCTTGTGAGGGTATGCAAGTCCCATTGACCTTGTTTCCAAGTAAGTTAATCTTCGGTCGGTCGCCTAATGGACCTGCGCCTGTATGTGATTGTGAGTGTGAAGATTTAGGTGAATATGTTTCTCATTATAATACTGTGTGACCTGTACTGCATGCGTGGTCGTCTACTGTAAGTGAACCTTTCTGCGATATCATATGTGTACTCCGGGGGCATGTTCTGGAGTACGCTCGGCTGTGTATGAGTGTGCCTGGTTGCGTGGCTTGCAGCGAGCACCTGTTATAATGGAAGTAGGTTATGAGCGCTGAGTCGACGAAATGGCTCGGGTTACCATATCCTGGTTGTATAGTGGAATGACCTGAGCTTGCTGCGTGGAAACATGTGTTCAATAGTACATAATATGCGCTCCCTGAAAATTTGTACATGCACCTGGTACCTTAAAACTATGCAACAAAATAATACACTGTTTTGGAAACAGTAACATTTTATCATGCAACTTATAAATAGTCCGTGTATAGGCGGTAAATGGGTGCCTAAGTATGGGAACGACGGGTTATTTTGTATTAAGAGGACTTGAGTTCGAAGGGGGACTTATGTCTATATATATATATAACGTTAGGGTATTCTGTGTCCGTAGCGCCTAAGCCTGAGTTCTGGGTTAGAAAAATTGTGGGAATGGCACCGACACCTATCTTCCAGAGTGGGCTACCGGATGCCCTAGCGTATTTGGTGCTCTTGTTTTTGCTTTCCTGGCATATTGTGTCCATGGGGACTTATGGGGATAGTGCGACACGTGTAGCTGAGTCATGTGGCTTTGTAACCTACACCTACATGTCTTGCTCTTCACTTAATTGTATAAATGTGGCCTATGGCGTGTCTACTATGGTAATGTCTGTTGTGGGATCTTGGAGTCTTGGGTATGATACTCCCTTACTCTCACCCTTTAAGTGTTTAAAGAATGGGTATGATTGTACGTATATGTGAGACCATGTTTTCCCTGAGCGTATTTCTAATGTAGATAGTGGCTCTGTTGGCCTCGGATGACTAAGGCAGCCTTGGCTCCCGGGATCCACTCAGGGGGTGCAGTCTTTGTTCGGGGCGTCTGGAGGAGGGTGATTTTAGGCTTATGCTGCCTTCGCTCCTCTGAGGGTGTAAATGGGATTTGCCGGTGTACTGGTATGGTTGTTTGGCGGGACGTAGGACTGTTGTTCGCCAGCACGTGCGATAATGTCCTAGGGGGCAGTGTAAGTGTGGAGGGTGGAATGTGTGCACGTGGAGGCTTAGGTGTATGTAATTGTGCACCCTTTTCAAGTGCGGACCTAATATGTGGCATGGCCACGGTGACCTCCTTTCTAATGGGGTGTTCTGTGTGGAGATGATCCTATCGGCCATCCTGGAGGTGATTTTTTTCTATATCTCCATTTAAATGTGTGGGCCTATGTATTAAGAGCTCGAACATTATATTGTTCGCCTGCAACTGACGGTATCGTCGCCACAGTGTGGCATAGTGCAGGGTGAGTTCCCTGGCTTGTTCCGCCACTCTGGTGTTGCCAGTGTTCACTCTAAGGTGATCTTCCCTGAGTTCAGAATATTCATTGTAAAGAGCCTCGTGTAGTAAGTGTAATCTCCGGTGTGTGTTAATAAATTGTTGCCTGATTGCTGGAATGGGGCCTCTGATAATGTATTGCGGTCCCTTTTTGTGGGATAGGGTCCCAAGAATCCTAGTATATTGAGCATGTACCAGCTCCTGCATGCGGTTCAGGTGATCCTGTTTATTCCGCAGGGATTTGTGCCATGCAATGAGGCTCTGAAATGCATCTACTCGCTTCAGTATAGTCAGGCGGTAGAGAGATGCCATATTGTATATATAAAAATAGGCTGTGTCCGTATAAAGGTATGTCCAAGCCTTGTGTGGGGCTGCTAACGTTTGTAAATATGCCTAGCTTGTTCGGGGGCGACTTCTGTACTGTGAGCGATAAGTATGTCTGTGCAGGGGCGTGTTCTCTGCAGGGATGCGTTACTTATTATGTGTATCCTATTCACCCTTACTAATTAAATATATGAATGTATTCGGGCAGTCCAAGCCGTGGGAATAGTGTCCCTCTCTGTAGGCAATCTCCCCTTACTCCACGTGTTTGGTGTACGATAGAGTACCCTTGCAATCCCTTCTGGGGAACTGGGGGTTCGGGTGAGCGTGTAATTAATTAATATAATGATCTACCTATTGTACAATGTGTGAGAAAGTCGTATCTTTTTATTTGGGAGTATAAAAATCGGTTTTCGTTTAAGGGTGTTTGTCAAAGGCCTATACCTGTCTGGGGGGGGGGTAGGGGGGGGGGGGGTATTTACTAAGAATGTACTGCCCCCGTAAAATGAATTATAAGGGATGAAAATGGGAATAATACATTTTTTTTCGAAGCCCATGATAAAATTTAACCAAGGAATATGATGGCTGGAACTTGGCAGAAACCAGTCGTGAGGCGACGTCGAGCTAGGAGGGAAATTCCGTCACGTGATAGTATTGCGCAATGGAAGTTTCGAGAAGCTTGGAATCCACCTAGCAACAGTGAATATTCCCAGGATTTGTTTAGTTATTGTTATAAATTATCCCATTGGATATGAGCTTACAGCCAATAGGAAGAAGTTTTAGAGAAGACGGGAGTTCCAGCAACTAAATTTTTATGGATATTTAATTCATTTAAGCCCTTAAAGAATGAATTTACATATTGGAAAAGATAAGAATATGATAATAAAATATTGGAAAAAATATTGGAAATATTTTATAAGTCAATAGCAGGTCGCTATTGGAAGAAATAAGCGATTTGCTAGAGCCCACGCGAATTCGAGAGGGAACTCGAAAAGGCGGCTAAAATCGGTAGACTTGGAGGGGAGACGCCAAGCACCGAGGCTCTTGTGTATCTGAACGTCGAAGAGGTCAGACGTGTGAAATTGGAGGAGATAGGAGTTCCGAGTGTTTCACCGTTCTAGTAGAAGTTGACCCGTGGAGACAAGGCTTGAGCGAGAGAGGAATCAGGAGACGACCGCGCCTTGAATCTAGGTGAAGTTGCGAGGTTTACGTTTACCGCATTAACTTCGGTCTGATCGACTTCAGAGAATTCATTTCAACTACGTATTGTAGCTGACTAGCAGATACTGTATATTGCAAACTTACAGAAGTTTGGAAGAATTATTTCAGCAATTATAAGCAGTTTTGTGAAGCGCGAGAAAAGTGTTTTTCTCCAGCGCGATACGACTCTTTGTCCGTGCGACTGCAGCTCAGGCAACAGCCACCCGTGAGTACGAGTGTGTATTACTATTGCTTGTGTGGAACTGTATTACAACACTTAGGATGGAGATGTATTCCATAGTGAAGAACAATATTCAGTCTAGCATTATGAAGATTATTATGGACTAGATTATTATGTGCGCCAGGAGTATAGGCAGATAGAAGCAATATAGGCAGCGATGGAGCTTCGTTAGAGGAGACTGTTCGTGAATGTCTACTTAGTGAGCAATCATGAGACTCAATGCACAACTCCATTCTAGTGCATTCTTGTCAAACGTGAGCTCAACATTAGCATCAGAGACTACAGAACGATGTTCAGATTCCATCTACATGAATGTTCGTTATACGAGTGAGGTCCAAGACTTTCTCTTCAAATGCATTTTGAAGTGGAAAGCAGAAATTTCGACGCTACTCACTGTTGTAATGAGACTGTGCTGTGACGGAGATAGAAGAAGCATCAAGATTTTCAAGAGGTCCAGGGTTATCCCGGTCAAAATGAAGATGATGATTGGAGGCCCGCAGTTCGATTCCGGTCGGAGCTTGCTGTTTCCAGTGGGGGAATTCGTTCCTTTCCTGAGGTCACGAGTTCGTGGAGACGAACTAGGATCCAGCCCAGATCTTTGGGAGATGTAACATCAGAGTATTTTGTTATACTCTATCTTGATCTTCTTGACTTCGAGACCAGGTAGCAGTGTTCACTAACCTTGTAGTTAGAGCTTGTAGTGACATTTACTGAGCAAATCCTTTAT
This sequence comes from Meconema thalassinum, assembly GCA_946902985.2. NCBI lineage: Eukaryota > Metazoa > Arthropoda > Insecta > Orthoptera > Tettigoniidae > Meconema > Meconema thalassinum. The sequence goes on from OX336389.2 coordinate 675,415,724, forward strand.
CCATTTTTCGTTACAGTATTTATGTACTCCATGTATAGCATTGTTATTCTTCGTAATTTATTATCGTGATCGTCTAGCGATGCTATTATCTTCGTTTGTTAGGAATCCAGTTTCTGAACTGAGATTATTTACTTGTTCGAGGAACAAGATTTTGTCATTTCCTTTAAGGAACAGTAATTTATTTTCGACGTTTTTGTATTCATTTTGAATACAGGTGATAGACATTTTCGTCTATGTTACCCATTAAATTAATTTTTATTAGTTTAATTTGGGCATTGTATCCGTCGAGAAGAAACGTCAAGAAAGAAGATATTGGTAGTGATATATTGTGAAATATCATGTCACATTGTGGAAAAGAAACATTTAACGTGGACACGATTATTATCGTCAGAAATCATAGACATACGTTCTGAATGAAGAGAATACGAATATGACTAAATGTATATTTTTATTGAAGAAAGCTTTGAACTTTCAGTCATTTAATTTATTTGAAGCTAGAATCTTCCTGGAAGATTATTTATCATCCGACGTTAGGGTAGTTATCGTTTGATATCCACGTCGTGATAGATTCTTGTTGGACACGAACACATAGATATGATGTTGTGATTAATTACTTACGAGGAGTAATATCATGTCACGTTGTAGACATAATATTCCTTCTTCGATTAAAGTCGAACCCAGATGTGTGAAGATGAGATGTAGTATTTTTATTAAATGTATGCACGACAGTTTATACTTATCAGAGTATCGTTTCAAGAGTATTAAGTGAGGAGGTTCAGTATCGTGAATTCCAGAGGTCGTTATGATGTATAAATTATTAATTTAACAATTGTTGTTATTGCTCATCAGTCCAGCGATTGTGGTGACAACGCTGTGAAATTATGCCCTTTTGAAGGAATACCAGGTTGATAGAAGTGGACTTGATAACCCTTTGATAGTGGTGTTTTTGTGTATTTCCGTATGTAGTTGGCATACGAGGTTATTGCGAAGGTGTGTTCCGCATTTTATAGTACAGTGATTGCGTGGGCATGACTAGTGTTGGCAAAGGCATTTAGACTGTGAATAGAGAGTACTCCTTATTTTGTTATACACGACATGGAATTTAGATAGGACAGGAAGGTTCACGGTTGAAATTGGAACAGGAAATTGATGATGACAGCTGTTATGCTATACGTTTATCGAGATTATTAAACCAGACTTGTAACAGTATATGTTACACCTTCAGTGGTCGAATGTATTGAACTTATTTTGACACCAGATCAGATAGAAGAGACTAGTGGTGGTTATTTCTGGTGATGTGGAAGATATTAAAATCACAGTTCACTGTATTTGACATAACTGCTAGATCAGAGCGCAGGCTCGACTGTATTTAGACCCTATTACTTTGGAAGGATTATAGCTGGTGCTATAAGCGTCATTATAAATTCTTTTAGTGTTAATCTTTATTATTTACAAATGGAGTGTATAACGTGTTAAGAATAGGAAGTTTTCGTTTGTTTAACGTAAATATTAGAGTGTGAATGAGTATGTGATTGCCTGTGGTTTGTTTCTTGTTCAGTGCGAATGAAATGAACTCCATTGGGACGTCACAATGCGAGAGTGTGAATGTTAGTGTGTATAGAAGTTTTATGCCAGTAGCATGTAGGATTTGAGTGCAGTTCACGTATTTGTCTGATGTGAATCTGCCATTGTTATGAAGAGCTCGTTTGTGGACCAGGCTGGAATAGCGGGGACTTCTTTAAAAGTCGTTTCCAACCAAGGCCATAGCACGGCCAGGCCAAGCAAATGGAGAGAGATGTGGCGAACTGCCCGGCTCGCTCTTTTTCTTTTTTTAAACCAGTCAGACTGGGAATGTAGCGGTGAATGTTATGTCATCGGACACGTGACAATAATCGCGTGCGCCGAGCGCCCATATGTGCTTGGGAGCGTGCCAGAAGAGTGTTAATACACCGAGGTGTGTAATTGTTGTACAGCTTGTTGTATGGACCCAAGCTACACCAAATTTTGTCATTATGTTGATAGAACGCCGTTCTGTCAGTGGCGTGAGAGTGGAGATGAACGAATGGGAGTGTGTATTCTATTTTTAGTGTGTATAGCTTTAGTTTACATTTGTTATTAAATTGTTTAGTTTTATTAGAAGCCGTGTTGTCGTGAATTATTTTAGATATAAGGAGATGCAACTGTGAAACCCATTTTAGGTCCAGAGAAGCTGACCACGAGATTCCCGAGATTAAGGTAGGTGTTTTACCGCGAGCTAAGTGTATTTTTCATGTAATTCACAGTTATATTGTAATTTCCGCCACGTATATTCGCGAGGGTCTAGTTGGAGGTAGATCCTTGACTTGTATTTTGCGCCGGAGCAGTCAGGGTCTACGAATCCAGCCGTTGCTTCGGATATCCAACAGACCGCCCCTAGAATATACGGGGACAGTATCTTCTCTGTTAATGCTATAGCGTACTCTGAATTTTTTTTCCCGAACTGGAGGATTTCCTGGCGTTTGCTTGGCTTGGCTTGCAAAACGTAATTAGTGATGTTTACCGCAGAATCACGTTGTTTGTGACCCTATAGACAATGTTCTAAGACAATGTCGTGGTACTCGGCGACTCTACCAATTGTAGGGTTTCTTTGTGGGGGTGCCCTACAATGGGGTGTTTTGGGGGAAGTTAAGATGAGTGGAGCGGGTAGTGCGATTGAGCTGTCTAGGGGCAAATACGTAGCTCTGCGGACGAGCTTCCCGATTGTTCAGATTCCGGGAGAGCTCGGGGGTGTGAAAGTGTTGCTGGGGGAGGTTTAGCAAATAAGGACTTAAATGGTGCTGCCGCTACTCGGCTTAATGCTTGCGTAAGCTGGCTAGCGAAGGCTTAGAGAGAATCCGCTGACTCAAATACTGTGACGGAGTAGCAAGTGGCTGTCCACTGACGCCACGAAGCAATTAAACAATAATGCTATGGGATCCTACCTGAAGGGAATCTAGAGGGTAGGAACTCACTAGCTAATTAAATAAATGGAAGGACCAGTTATCTAAAGACGTCTAGTTTTAATGGGTTTACTTCTAGGAAGAAGTATTAATAAAGATTGCAGAACAGGTAAAGTGCTAATACAATTCCAGTACAAGTAATAGGGGATGAAAGTGTAGGTGTGTGTGTGTGCAGTTACTCGCTATACACTTACCAAGATGGCAGGAGTCGTGATGGCGCCCTGCAGTGGTACGGCACTACAACACAAGGTCTGTTTGAGAATGACCTTGAGTCATGAACTCTCCGAGGCTTTTGTGGATTCGGCGTGCAGTGTGTGCAGAATTGCACATTCTTTTAGTGTCGAAGCCCTACCGGGGTCGTTTGAGTTCAGGCGTGAGGCCACCTGAGTTCATTGAAGTAGTATGATTTATAGATGCAGTCGTAGATCGTAGAAGTTGGTTTAAAGTCATGTACTGGGATGTATTTGTATGGGGTGTGAATAATAGGGGGTGGGGGCGGCATACCCTACGGGTATAACAATTGTTAGGCTATCAGTTCACTTTCAACATATTAATAAAATGTGGTGACAGAAGGGCTATGTACAAATACTTCTACATCTACTATCTACATAATCAAAGATTCTTCCAGCTACCTTGAGATGGCTTCAAGCAGTATAGTGCATTGGAATACACCATTCCTATTTGGATCGAACCTCAATTCCAGACTGCCAAATGACCTGCCCCGGTCTCGAACCAGTTATCGAACCCCTCTCCACGCCAGCTCGAACTCCATTCCAATGTCCACGGACATCTCTCTCGACAACCCCGGATTAGGTATCGTTGCGATGAGTTTGTAGACGGCAAATCTCGTGGTTGTAGAATCATCTCCATCATCCAATAGCATTTAGTTTCAGAATGGTATGAGTAAACTCCTTACGTGTGTATTTGTAGTTTTCTTTGGTGTATTTCTTTTGCATTTTCTAGCATGGAATTACTCTGAATACTCTGTTTACTTCACTGTCGCCTTCCACTCATATGCTTAGCAATTCATAATCACTTGTTCGAAGAACTGCGTAGTTATTCTCTACGACTCAAGTGTGAATAACATTGTGAAGGAATAAAATGTAGTGTAGTAATATCAAAGTCGAAGTATGTTTCAGCTGCACCTTACAACTGTTTTCATGTCCTTCATAAATATTTTGAGTTCAGTACAGGTGCTCACATATTGTAGAGAGACGTTGCTGTTGCATTCTAAGTCCTTTATATGCGGCTAGCATGTATGTATGCTCGATACAACGTAGCACAAGTTATGAGAATACTGTCATTTCACGAACGAATGATGACAACCGCACAGTTTCAAAATTCAGACTGCATTAATCGCTCCAGTGAGTACGTAACTCCTGCACGGCAAGCTTCCCCCTCTCCAATAAATGGCTCAATCGATATTTATCGAAATCATTCACATACAATAGCGATAAATTCATTTTAAGGGCTTCATTTTCATTATACGTCTTATAAGTATTAATAACAAATTCGTATAGTTGTTCCCCTCTCTAATCTCTGTAATTTGTTGTTATGTGTACTTCATACGTCCATTGCGAGAGATTGCTACTCCCACTGTCCTTGACAAACATGTGGGGTGAGGTTAATGGACTGGCTTGTGGTGAGATACGGCAGATGTAAGGCGGGGTAGTATCAGAATTACTCCTACGAGAGCGGCATACAGATTATAGCTCTCTGCCGAGCGTTTCAAGTGCTGTAGCTTCATATAAAAGTATTTCAGATAACATTATACTAATAGGCACAGAGAAATACTGGAACAGTACAAAATTCCCACAATAAAGTATTGGAGGACGTGATTCTCGGAATCTCAGTTTTGAACGGTTTAAAAGCGGGCGCCGGTACCTAACTAGTAGTACCACCGCATCTGGTTATTATATAATGAGATCGTACAGTTCTATAAAATGGAACAGGCAAACTAAGCAGTGCCTGCTAATGTTTATTCATAAAATAGGACAACATAACAAACAAATGTCCAACCAATATTAATTAACTCTTCACACGTCATGGAAATAAAACTTGAAACTTTAAAATAAAATCGTAGCTTCGCTTTGAAGTAAACTTTATCGTGAATTTCGGCATCATGACATCTCTGTGTCCTCATTTAAGGAGTAAATCAAACTATACTATCATAGACTGGTCTATCCAAATTCTTAAAATAATCAACAAACTTGTTGATCAAACTGTACTTCAAGATATTAATACACTGTGAAACGACATTACTATGTACATTTACACCCCTATATGATACATGGGCCTCCTTAAATTAACGCTCTAACAATCCTTAGTTATTAATAAAAAATCCTTAAATTATTATTGATAATATATTTACATTATTTACACTGTTATCGTTACCTGCACGATATTTTATTATTCCATGATCTTCCCTAGATCATACTTCTATTCTTTCTCTCTCGTTATATTTCCATTATAGATCACAAATTCCTTCAACACTGCCGTTTAATTTGTCATTCCATTTGAACATAGTTGACAAGCAATTAAGCTAATAACTGTTCTATTAAAGTCATAATCTTGATAAAAACGATAATATAGATAAATTATACCACACTATCTTTCGTGGTTTTTACTTACATATACTTACATATACTTACATATACGTTTCATATCCTCTCCATACTCTTCTAATTCCATGAATATAAATTCATTTCATCCGTTGCTTACATTTGTTATAATATTTATCAAAGCATTTCATGTAAATTTCTACATTCCATTCTATTATGACGCAAATTAGCGTTGTCACGAGCTGTGCTCTTTGATTTTACATAAATTCCTTTCAATAAAGCAAGCAATACGCTTAACAATGCGTTGCTTCAATTCAAATAAACGTATTGATGTTCTCAACAGAACCAATTCAATAATTTATTGCCTGCAAATAATTATTAAAATAATTATTTAAAATATTCCTTCAAGTCAAAATTGGCGTATGTGAAAATAGACTTTCAATAAAGTACTCTATTTAAAGTATTTTAAAATATTCCACTACTTATCAAACTCGGATACGCATAGAGATTCGAATAACTTAACAATATCAAATAACGACGACGTCTAAAATTTACTACACGTCAAAATCGTAAACGATGACGTTTTAAAATAATTTATGTGAAAATGTAAACAATGAAAATACTAAACCAAACTCTTAAACAATCAAACATGAAGAAGGTCAATTAGCCACCAAAAATATGGTCAGGTCAAGTGTATCTACAACATTGCAAAATAACAACCAAATAAAATCGAAGCGCTGAAATACCTTCTGCCCGAAATATCTCTTCTGTTCGCCGAATCCTTTGAATTCTTGCGTAACGCAGTTCAGCGCGTGCGACTGCAGCTGTTTGGTCGGCTCGAGCTAGGGCACGTGACAGACAAGCGGTCTCGCCTCTCCGTGCTGCTACTGTCCCCGCTTGCGTGAAGACGTTCCAATCTCGTCCCCTGCCTTCTCCTGGGATTCGAACTGCTTCACTCACGTACGCTTCGGAGCCGAGGTGGCTTCTGCTGATCATCTTCAATCGTCACCAATCTCGAAGGTCTTCGGTGAATGTAGATAATTGCTTGTAGTAAATGAAGTTTCCGAGATAGTAATGGGAACTCATTTTAATGTTATTTGCTGTAGTGACATTAGTGGATTAGAGATATTAAATTTCCACTCTACTTGTATGTGCGTCGGCGTGTAGCTATGTCACTCCTGGAACCCTCATATTCAAGTCGGCTAGTCCCCCTTAATGGTTTAATGTGTCATCATAGCTTCTGTCGGGTAATCCAAGTTAAACTTCATCGTCGACTCCAGATTCTTTATCATTTGAAAATATTTCACAAATGCTTGAAATACTTCAATAATTGTATATTGTAGAATCTGTTTATTTTTCTATCAACTCTCGTAGCTTTGAAATTTATATTGTTCTTCCTTGCAGACGTTGAATTATGTGCGTAGACTTATTCTGATATCAACTATATGTCGAATTCACTTCGTAAGATTTTCAATCAATTGTTCCCTGCTTCAAATATTACTAAAGAAAGTCCTTTCTGTCAAATATATATTTCATCGGAGCTTCGATGTAGCTTGACCGAAGGTGATGACGACTCGTCCGACAACCCTCCTGTACTTTCCTCGCGTTATATTTTCCGAACTCAAGAATCACGTCTATACTCAATCGATGCTAGAAATGGAGTGAGTACACTGACGCTCTGTCTTTTCTCTTCTGGTCAATCCAAAAATGGCGTCGATAGCTTCAGACAATGATGGTGTACTTCATAGCTTAATGGGTGGTGTGAATAAAAGTGAGCACACGCTCTTTACTCGCGAATTTAGAGCGGGCACTCGCATTGAGGTGAATAAAATCCGCTGGTCGGTAGCAGTCACTTACAACAGTCCCTGCGTCCTTGAGCGCTACTCCAGTCACTTGAGTAGCAGAGCGGGCGCTCCAGATTCCTGGTAAATAAAGATCAAGCAGGCACTCATGCCTGTTAGCACCTGCTCATGTTTCCTCGAGCTAGCTCAGTAGGTGACTCCAAACCAGTAGCGTAGCCATGATGGACCAATGAGAGGAGTTACAGTTAACTGGGGGATAACCGTAATTTCGGGAATTGCTGGACATATTCAGCAACTCTGCTATCTCACACTCAAAAAATTAACGGTCTCCAAATTTGTGTTAATGCATTTTCTAGGTCCGTATTGAAATGAAAATCCACAGCCCGCTTCCAGTCTCCGACCGGGTCAGGAATGGAATGAATGAAGCCCCCATCTAGCGGCGAGGATATGAACTGTGCCGGCTGCCGAGGCCTGACGCACTCCTCAGGGGCAATGATTCAATGAATGACAGATGAAATGAAATGTTAGTGGAGAGTGTTGCTGGAATGAAATTTTGACAGGGAAAACTGGAGTACCCGGAGAAAAACCTGTCTGCCTCCGTTTTGTCCAGCACAGATCTCACATGGAGTGACCGGGATTTGAACCACGGACCCAGCGGTGAGAGGCCGGCGTGCTGCCGCCTAAGCCACGGAGGCTTTCTAGGTCCGTATTCAAACATTTTATTTCGAATTAATTAAAACTACAATAATTTATATATAACCTTCCTCCCGCTAAGAAACGAAAGAAAGCGGATTGCCTCGCTAGGTTGGATTTAAAAAAATATCTATAATTAGCGGGGGCGGGGGGATCTGCATTGGTAACCCTGAAAGGAGGGAGTTATGCGTTGTCGTGAAGACACACTGAACCGAAAACGACAGCAGTAAATCTCCAAGCAGTGATACAGACACAAATCACAACCATAACTGTGTTAAGAGGGGCAGATGACCTCGTAGTTCCGCCCCTTAAAACAACAACACAACCATAACGATTTCCCACATAGCATGAGTTATACACTCATCATCACCGAGTACCATTACCGGTACTTAATTTAAGACATGTTTATTTAGCTTCTTAATTATCAGTCTTTTTGTAAAAATTCCAAGGTGGAGGGAGGGGTTCTAACCCCCAGTAATATCCCCCTGGCTACGCCACTGCTCCAAACAGTGGTGTCGAGTTCAGTAGCATGGCAGAGTTTATCATGGTGGTTAATAGGAAAAGGAAATAATATAAACTTCGCAGAGAATCATCTCAAATTGATTACAAAGTGTTATATAGGATCAGTAAGGAACATGTTGAATGGTTAGCGGAGCATTTTCTTGGGCATTACGAAGAAACAAGAGGCGGTGCATTAACAAACGAAGAAAAAATGAGAATCTTCGTGCGTTATGTTGGTGACCCTGGATTTCAGAGTGGAGTTGGTGAAGACGTGGGTGTAAGTCGGAGCACTGTGTCAAAAACATTTTCGCAGGTATTGACTTCAAACGAAAGCAGATTACTGGATAAAATTTCCAACAAATGTTGCTGAAATGCAGGAAGCATAGGGTAAGTGGCAAGGACGTTTTACCTTCCCTTATGCTATCGGAGTTGTGGACTGTCCTCATGTTCAAATTTAAAAACCACATGTTCATGGGGATGAGTACATCAACAGAAAAGGTGTCCCTAGCATTAATGTACACAGTGTCGGATTAAGGTAAAATGAGGCCCAAGTCCCTCAGATTTTTGGGGCCCCTCTATTTTTCAAATAATTTGTATTTTTTAACACCTGTACATTTAATAAAGTATATACAAGAGTTCTTTTTCTCAAGATGAATAATACACTTTATATTAAATCATGCATAGGCCTGCGTATATACACACATCAAAAAAAGTTTTGCATCACCTCGGTTCCCAGATCTCCGGCATATAGACGTTGACTGTGTATATTGTATCAAAGATACAGTCCCTTTGACTGTTCATAGATGTCACTAAAACTGCTCAAAGATGTAAACAACCATGCATGAGCAGGGCCTATTAGCCGGAGGGGGTACGACAGCCGATCAGTTCCAATCATTCCACCAGGACGAAGGTACGCTGCTCATGTTGTCTGTAGTTCTACCATGCCTAGAAGGTCAATACCGCAGTTCGATCGCGTCCGCATTGTTACTTTGTGTCAAGAAGGGCTCTCAACAAGGGAAGTTTCCAGGCGTCTCAGAGTGAACCAAAGCGATGTTGTTCGGACATGGAGGAGGTACAGAGATACAGGAACTGTCGATGACAGGCCTCGCTCAGGCCGCCCAAGGGCTACTACTGTAGTGGATGACCGCTACTTACGGATTGCCGCTCGGAGGAACCCTGACAGCAATGCCACCATGTTGAATAATGCGTTTCGTTCAGCCACAGGACGTCGTGTTTCAACTCAAACTGTGCGCAATAGGCTGCATGATGCGCAACTTCACTCCCGACGTCCATGGCGAGGTCCAGCTTTGCAACCCCGACACCATGCAGCGCGGTACAGATGGGCCCAACAACATGCTGAATGGACCCCACAGAATTGGCATCACGTTCTCTTCACCGATGAGTGTCGCATATGCCTTCAACCAGACAATCGTCGGAGACGTGTTTGGAGGCACCCTGGTCAGGCTGAACGTCTTAGACACACTGTCCAGCGAGTGCAGCAAGGTGGTGGTTCCCTGATGTTTTGGGGTGGCATTATGTGGGGCCGACGTACGCCACTGGTGGTCATGGAAGGCTCCGAAACGGCTTTACGATACCTGAATGACATCCTCCGACCCATAGTGCACCCATATCGGCAGAATATTGGAGAGGCATTTGTCTTCATGGACGACAATTCTCGACCTCATCGTGCACATCTTGTGAATGCGTTCCTTCAAGATAACGACATCGCTCGACTACAGTGGCCAGCATGTTCGCCAGACATGAACCCTATCGAACATGCCTGGGATATGTTGAAAAGGGCTGTTTATGGACGTCTTGACCCACCAACCACTCTGAGAGATTTACGCCGAATTGTCGTTGAGGAGTGGGACAATTTGGACCAACAGTGTCTTGATGAACTTGTGGATAGTATGCCACGACGAATACAGGCATGCATCAATGCAAGAGGACGTGCTACTGGGTATCAGAGGTAGTGGTGTGTACTGCAATCTGGACCACAAATGCTGAAAGTCTAGCTGTATGATGGTACAACATGCAATGTGTGGGTCTCATGAGCAATAAAACGAGCTGAAATGTTGTTTGTGTTGATCTCTATTCCCTTTGTATTTAAAGGTTCCGGAACTCTTGGAACCGAGGTGATGCAAAACTTTTTTTGATGTGTGTACATACATTTCAATTGAAACGATCATCGTTATTTGAAAACATTTCAGATGATTTGATGAACAATTTAGCAAATCATACTATTTTTTACTTCTGTAAAACGTAATCAAATTTTTGATGTGTAACATCTTTCCGCTCGGTTGCTGGATAGTTATGTGGGAGTGATTTTTAAAATTGGGGACGGAAGTGGATCGGAACGATCGAGCTGGCAGTGGTGGATAGAACGGAAGTATGCACTGCACGCTCGATCGATTGAACGGAAGTGTACTAGCTGGCAGTGGTGGAAAACGGAAGTATGCACTGCCCGCTCGATCAATCGAACGGAACTGTACTAGCTGGCAGTGGTGGAAAACGGAAGTATGTACTGCCCGCTAGATCGATCGAACGGGAGTGTACTAGCTGGCAGTGGTGGAACGAACGGAAGTATAAGATGCAGTGCCAACTCGATCGATCGATCCAGCGGGCAGTGGTAAGACCACAGATTACCTACTACTACAGATGGCCAACAGCCATGCTAATTCTTGGTACCTAAGACTTCAGCGCTGTCTGGTGGTTGACTGATGTACTAGCAACATGTCGACCGGTTGCGCCACCTATGAGCAGATCTCGTAAACACTAACCCTCCCCCCCTCCCCTCCACCCTGCCCCTTCCCCTCGTTCCGCTAAATATTCCCGTCCTAAATGCTCAGCCCACTTCAATGTTCCGAAAATCACAATCTCCCTATACTTATGGCACGTCTTTAAGTGTGGAGATAATAATATGATCTACAAGTAATAAATCACATTCAAAATACCAAAAAGAGGAAAAATTAATAAAAATAATAACAAAGTGGGAAATTGTGAATTCCAGAACTTTGAAATGAACAATCACAGCATTTAGAACATAACCTCATCACTAATATACATGTTTAAATTTCTTTCAGTTGCAATTGGAGCATATTGCATTGGTGACAAAAATTAGGCTACTACAAGGCCTGCAGCATATTATTACTCATCTTTAAAAAAATGGCCCAATTAGGCCTATAACCAATTAGTTATTAGAAAAAACTACAAAGGAAAAGTACTGGGAAGGGAGAAAATTCATATTTTAAAATGCTTGATGCTGTTAGCAATAACAGTAAAATTTTAAGAGAGAATGCTAAGGAATCAGGTGGTGTAACCAGATCCTCATCACACTAAAATTGTTAGTGTAATTAGTGCCAAATACATTAGGGGACAGAAAAAGAATTGGATATCACAAAATTTCTACACAGTAGTTCATTTCATATGCCCTTTAAAATATATCCAGTTAAACATTTTGAAGGGTGAAATGCAGTAAGTAGGCTACATCAAAAATTAACATCGCACACTAATACAGTACATTCCATTACGTGCTGTTAAGGGGAAAGGAGAAATAGGACTATCAATGAAACACAAGAAAAACACTCAATACTGCTAGAATTCATCATGTTTTATTTAAAAAGTTGTCAATGAAGAGAAGATAACAGCAAGAGCCAAGATCAAACTTAGCAAAAATACAGTAATCAAATCTGGTCCTCCTAAAAGTATGTGTTGAGGCATGTTCCTTTCTTCTTTCTTGCCAAAGTATAACAGTAGGGACCAGCACATAATAATGGACCTAGTTCCTCCTTGATGTAATGGCTGACACCGATGAACCGCAAATTCCTACAACACATACCAGTGTGTATGTTGAAACAGTAAACTTAATAAATGTGTAACTTAATGCTTGAAACGGGGAACTTGAATATGCTGACATGTGTATGTTTGCACCTACTGTAAGTTAACTACATTTTAAAAGAATCATTGTATTTTTGATATTAATTCATTTAGGGCTTTCGATAACATATTCATTTAGCCCCATGTATTTGGAAGTGTGTATGATTTGTTGATGATGATATTTGTTGTTTTAACGAGCCTAACATCTTGGTTATCGGCCCCTAATGGTTTGGGTGATCGTGAAGATGAAAATCAAATGTAAACTATAACTGAAACTAACTACAAACTTACATAGGCTACTAGAAGAAGAAATGGAAAACAAAAGGAGAATAAGGCAAACAAAGGACAGGAGGAAAAGAAATACCCTCAAACCCTCGAAGAATTAGGATCGAGGGACTTGGAAGGAGAGCCACGAAATGCCCCAGAGGCAATGGAAAAAAGGAGAAAAACCGGACCCAGCTCAGGAATCCCTCGGGGTCGCCATCTCCCGAACTCACCAGCCGTGAGCCCCTGAGGGTGTAGCAATATCCAGGGCGCACCAAAGGTGGTGGGGCTACATACACCCTGCCCCTTGAGAGCCTTGAGCAGAAGGCAGGAGATAACAAGAAAAGAAAAAGAAGGCTGACCCCTCGCAGGAGGAGGGCATCAGAAAAGATGAGACGAGGGCCAATTAAGGCGGGAAAGGAATAGACTCCCTAGGCCTTCGATACCCTAATACCGTCGGGGTCGGAAGAGAACAAGAGTTGACCAAGTGAGGTCGACAGGAAAGAAGACAGAGAGGAGCCCGGCACAAGTAAGTGGAAGCAATGCGGGACTCAGCTGGGGCCCCGTGGTCGCCAACCCACGTCCCACTAGATGTGAGCCCCTGGGGGAGTGTATGGTTTGTATGATAATCTGTGTTATTGTGGTATCTGTAGTAGTGTGTATACTTCCTGTAATTCAGGTGAGGACTGGAAAGGAGGCAGCCGTAGCCTTAAGTTGGGAACCATCCCAGCGTTAGCCTGGAGTGGAAGTGGGGAAACCTTGGAAAACCACTTCTTGGATGGCCGAGGTGAGAATCGAACCTACCTCTTCCCAGTTCTGCCTCACAAAGATGAGTGTGCGCCGTTCCAACAGTCAGACCAGAATTAAATTACTTAATCAAGCTTGGAAACTAGCCCAGGACCTCAGGAGTGGCAGCAACCACACCACAAGGTGGTCTTATTACAGAATCAATTGATGAAAAAATCCCTCCATGTAAGCTTAGACATTGGCATCCTACGTGTTGAAAAATATTGTAAATAACGTGTGGGAATAAAATACTACCTATAGGTATATCAACCATTACATTGGCATACAATAAATCAATTATATTTGTCTTGTATCTATCTCACTGTTACAGAATATCATCGACAGAACCTAACACTTATTAACTTACCAAGAGTATAAAATAAAAATTGGCAGATAAGGGTGGGGTTATCGGGCCAATGGTTCCAAGGTTTTATTGGATTTTCACTTTGGACTTAGATCCACAGGACAAGAACACAATGTATATAGTTACACATTGGTAAGACTATAATATGATCCTAGGCCATTAAACCTATTAGATCATGGGGGTTAATGTTAAGTTTTAATAACCTGTAATTACAGTCCTACATCAGTATTGCCATTACTACCGTACCAATTCGACCAACTGAACACCCAGCCTAAACAATGCATTCCTACCATAACATTAACCGTACAGCTTATTTTCCTGTGTATCTACAAAAATAAATACAAAGTGCCCATAGCATGAATATGGAAGGAAACACATCTACACATTTGTTTGTTCTTGGCTTATTAGAAGAGGACAGCTGCATTTGAATGGTATTTGGGTCGCAGAACATTACACGAGTCGACTACTTTAGCACCATGACTTAGCAAAAGTATATTCACGTTGGACTTCGTTCCACAGGACAAGAACACATTAACTTAATGTATATAGTTACACATTGGTAAGACTATATGATCCTAGGCCATTAAACCTATTAGACCATGGGGGTGAATGTTAAGTTTTAATAACCTGTAATTACAGTCCTACATCAGTATTGCCATTACTACCAATTCGACCAACTGAACACCCAGCCCAAACACTGCATTCCTACCATAACATAAACCGTACAGCTTATTTTCCTGTGTATCTACAAAAATAAATACAAAGTGCCCATAGCATGAATATGCAAGGAAACACATCTACACATTTGTTTGTTCTTGGCTTATTAGAGGAGGACAGGTGCAATTTGAATGGTATTTGGGTCGCAGAACATTACACGAGTCGACTACTTTAGCACCATGACTTAGCAAAAGTATATTCACGTTGGACTTCGTTCCACAGGACAAGAACACATTAACTTAATGTATATAGTTACACATTGGTAAGACTATATGATCCTAGGCCATTAAACCTATTAGACCATGGGGGTGAATGTTAAGTTTTAATAACCTGTAATTACAGTTCTACATCAGTATTGCCATTACTACCGTACCAATTCGACCAACTGAACACCCAGCCCAAACACTGCATTCCTACCATAACATAAACCGTACAGCTTATTTTCCTGTGTATCTACAAAAATAAATACAAAGTGCCCATAGCATGAATATGCAAGGAAACACATCTACACATTTGTTTGTTCTTGGCTTATTAGAGGAGGACAGGTGCATTTAAATGGTATTTGGGTCGCAGAACATTACACGAGTCGACTACTTTAGCACCATGACTTAGCAAAAATATATTCACGTTGGACTTCGTTCCACAGGACAAGAACACATTAACTTAATGTATATAGTGACACATTGGTAGGACTATATGATCCTAGGCCATTGAACCTATTAGACCATGGGGGTGAATGTTAAGTTTTAATAACCTGTAATTACAGTCCTACATCAGTATTGCCATTACTACCGTACCAATTCGACCAACTGAACACCCAGCCTAAACAATGCATTCCTACCATAACATAAACCGTACAGCTTATTTTCCTGTGTATCTACAAAAATAAATACAAAGTGCCCATAGCATGAATATGGAAGGAAACACATCTACACATTTGTTTGTTCTTGGCTTATTAGAAGAGGACAGGTGCATTTGAATGGTATTTGGGTCGCAGAACATTACACGAGTCGACTACTTTAGCACCATGACTTAGCAAAAGTATATTCACGTTGGACTTCGTTCCACAGGACAAGAACACATTAACTTAATGTATATAGTTACACATTGGTAAAACTATATGATCCTATGCCATTAAACCTATTAGACCATGGGGGTGAATGTTAAGTTTTAATAACCTGTAATTACAGTCCTACATCAGTATTGCCATTACTACCAATTCGACCAACTGAACACCCAGCCCAAACACTGCATTCCTACCATAACATAAACCGTACAGCTTATTTTCCTGTTTATCTACAAAAATAAATACAAAGTGCCCATAGCATGAATATGCAAGGAAACACATCTACACATTTGTTTGTTCTTGGCTTATTAGAGGAGGACAGGTGCATTTGAATGGTATTTGGGTCGCAGAACATTACACGAGTCGGCTACTTTAGCACCATGACTTAGCAAAAGTATATTCACGTTGGACTTCGTTCCACAGGACAAGAACACATTAACTTAATGTATATAGTTACACATTGGTAAGACTATATGATCCTAGGCCATTAAACCTATTAGACCATAGGGGTGAATGTTAAGTTTTAATAACCTGTAATTACAGTCCTACATCAGTATTGCCATTACTACCAATTCGACCAACTGAACACCCAGCCCAAACACTGCATTCCTACCATAACATAAACCGTACAGCTTATTTTCCTGTTTATCTACAAAAATAAATACAAAGTGCCCATAGCATGAATATGCAAGGAAACACATCTACACATTTGTTTGTTCTTGGCTTATTAGAGGAGGACAGGTGCATTTGACTGGTATTTGGGTCGCAGAACATTACACGAGTCGACTACTTTAGCACCATGACTTAGCAAAAGTATATTCACGTTGGACTTCGTTCCACAGGACAAGAACACATTAACTTAATGTATATAGTTACACTTTGGTAAGACTATATGATCCTAGGCCATTGAACCTATTAGACCATGGGGGTGAATGTTAAGTTTTAATAACCTGTAATTACAGTCCTATATCAGTATTGCCATTACTACCAATTCGACCAACTGAACACCCAGCCCAAACACTGCATTCCTACCATAACATAAACCGTACAGCTTATTTTCCTGTGTATCTACAAAAATAAATACAAAGTGCCCATAGCATGAATATGCAAGGAAACACATCTACACATTTGTTTGTTCTTGGCTTATTAGAGGAGGACAGGTGCATTTGAATGGTATTTGGGTCGCAGAACATTACAGTTCTACATCAGTAATGGCATTACTACCTATTCTACCAATTGAATAGGTCACAATTGAATTGCCACAGCACCAGTAGCTAACATGTACAAGAACTGATCTTTTTTGAATACGGTACCAATAATACTTTGAAATTCAGGGAAGGGGAAAATATTAAAGCTTCGACACGTTGTCAAGAATCATGACATTTTTAATCTACCGCAATGTAAAATGAATTATTAAAACACCTCAAGAACTTGAGTACACATATGCAATAGGCTCATGGTACTGGACGTATCTCTGCAAGATGTAATCAAGTTGAAAACATTACTGAAACATAGACTCTTACCTGGTCATTTCTAAGGTGAGTAGGTCTAATTGCCACATTCCTCTGCTATTTCGAGAACAGCAATTTACGATTTGTTTGTTCCCAGAATTTGGTAGGCCTACCTGTGGGATAAATAATAGTGAAAGTTAATTAATATGTCAAGTGGAATGTCACCTGTACACTGCGTCTAATATAAATTCAAAACTAGGCTACGGTATATTTTGCACACGCAGAAACACGTTTTTACTTAAATTCTTAAAATAAGCGTACTTACTTGGCGTAGCAGAAGAAGAACTGTTCACTTCTCATTACCACGAAGACAATTTGATATAAGAAAGATGAGATAGAACACAACATTAGCTTATTTAGCTTATTTGTATACGGCCAATATTATTACATACAATACATCTACAGAGCCGCCATGGCATGGTCAGTGCCGCCAACCCAGTAGAAATAATGTTTATTTAATGATAAGTGCCGTAATTATCGTCTGTGAGCAAGATAATTGCAAGGAAATGTCAATTAGGAATTATGTGTATAATTATTGACTAAATATAGTGATATGTTTGCAATTTAATTACAACGTTGTATCATGCATATGTTGGCAACACGATATACACGATATACAGCGCTCCATACGACTGGCACGTGCTACTACACCGATGGTGCCAAATGATCCCTATCTGGTTGACACCCCCTGGGTAAGACCCAGCTGGCAGTGGTGCGATAAACAATGAGCGAGCGTTGTCGGATATTGATACCATGACGTACTCTCAGCCATGTGGAATATAAATGACATACTGAACGGAAAACGCTCATGCGAACTCTGGTGTCAAGTGATTGAAACAAAGCACATGGTACATGTTCGAAGTCGTCGTATCAGTAAGGTACAATGCCCTAATACCAAACATTGTAAGTATTATGTTTCTGCACAATGGCTATTCAAATAATAACCCACATAACGGTAATGCAGTCATCAATATAATATAATCGTTGTGGTTATACGAGAATTGAGCAAGCCTTCATGAACTATTACTGAAAACATTCTCTTTACTCACAAGAGGGCCTATTCACGAGGCATTTTAAACTCAATTTCACGCAGAAACATTATCGAAACAAGCAAAATATAAATGAAACTTAATTCCGTAATGCAGTATTATTGGAACGTGGAAATAGTGCAGAAAATTTGCGTAGTCGAAATAGCCGTGGGGTTAGTGCTTATGACTGTGAATCTAGAGATCTTGGGTTCAAATCCCGGACGAGGGAGATATTTTTGCTACCAGATTATCACTTTAAACGACATTTATCATATCAATATGACTCATTTTAACAGAATCCATATGAAATTACGTGTTGGTCTGTGAATGAAGAGGACCTGCTTATAAGGAATTTAAGGTTATGAGCGGTGTCGCGTCTATTAATCTAGTTGATCCATATGGTATTCTTTATTTAGGCTAGTGCTGGTGGAAGCCACAGATCATCTAATTAAATGAGTTCCGTATTATAAACTACAATATCTGTAAAACACTCCCTTTTAAAATAGATTAATATTTGTGCCAATAATAGTATAAAATACCGGTGTATCAAGAATTTCACGTGAGGTTTCTTCTATGCCAGATGTTACACATCATATGTGACTACTGTAAGGCACGTTTTTTTTCTGTTTTTTCGGTCAATGAAATCTTCTACAATGTCATCAAAATCAATTTCTCGCAGAACATCTGACTCGATATACATTAAACATAGCATGTTTATTCGTTCCTGTGACATGATACTTCTTAGCGCACTTTTGATCCGTTTCAATTTTGAAAACGAGCGCTCCGCAGAACAATTCGTTATCATGAGGGTCAGGAAAATGCGAAAAGCAATTTCAACGTTCTGAAAAACAGACTCAAGCTTGTCTCGAGTAAGAAGTTCGTAAAGTTCAGAATGAGTGAACTCAGGTTTTAAAGGACATTGTAATTTAATATAATGCTGGAACTGTCTCAGTTCCGGATAAAAATCTAAATCTTCGGAATAAAATTGAACTAAATTAGAAATTGTTTGGGGGCCCCATATAATTGGGGGCTCTAGGCCTGGGCCTAGTCGGGCCTAATGGGTAATCCAGCACTGAATGCACAGGCCACTTGCAATGAGAAATAACAGTTCACCAGTCTAGATTCATCATGGCCTGGCTCTGTCCATCATGACTCCCGAATTTGGAGAAACTCTGATGTTTGCAGTGTTATGACCAGACGTCATGGAAATGCGCTCCTGCTTGGTGATGTGGGTTATGCACTGATCTCTATACATGGATGGCTGGTAGCTAAGGCAGCAGTAAGCCTATTAGACGATGACAGGTATAACAAGATGGCAGCGAGCGCATGGTGCAATATTGCTCTTAGACCACGTGGTCCGTGGAGCGCTCTTGCCTTGTTCAGTGACGCCAGGCCCAGTGGCCAGCAGGCCTCTTGATTGTAGATAGAATGACCACTAGTGGGTTGGTTTTGGTAGTTTGATGTAAGTTAAATACCTATAGTAGGTTGTCGTTATTTAAGTAATACCGTACATAAGAATAGTGGAAATAAGCCTCAATTGCTCCAGGGAGGAATGAAATTGGTTTTTTAAGTAGTTTGTAGCTGGATTTAGTAGTTAGATAGGCTTGTAGGTAATAGAGCGCTGTGATTGGTTGGGAGGGCGAATCCGGCTCTGAGATTGGTTACTGGCAGTTTGATGTTATACATGTATTTATACTGGCAGTAAATATTTTGTTTCTTGTAGTTGTAAAATGGGCTGAATTTGGTTATTTAAAGCGTAAAATCTTAGTTTTAAGTACCGGTTTGGTGACCCATCATCCCAGGCAAGCCGGTAATACCTTTACTTCTCAGGCAGATAGGTCACTTAGCCGTAATTTTGAAGTTATAGTGAAGTTAAGTATACATATGCGGTGGTGCTGAAGCAGACGTGATCGGATAGGCTATTGCGTTTTTAAATTTGATCCCATTTTAGGTTTTCTTTCCGGTTCTGGGTGCGAATAGTTCGCTTAATAGTTGTAAAACTGTGGGGAGAGTATATTTTGAGTAGGTAGGTTTTTCGTTGTGTTAAGTTTTATGTGGAGCTGCGGAGTGAAATTAGTTTGGCTTAAAGTGCAGTTTTGGCCTATATCTACTTCCCGTTATTATTAAGTTTATTGTGCTGCTAGCGTGATTAAAAGCTGTAGTATTTGATGTAGAGTGCTGGGATTACTTGGGGGAAGTGTTGGAGAGAGGGAGAGAAGTGAGAGATGGGTTTATGGAGTTGTAGCTGATGTTGCTTGTTTTTCAACAGCTACGTTTATAGGTACCGTACATCATTTGAAGAATGCTTAATTTCGTGGCATATATATACATACAATTTAAAAGAAAGTTTCCAGAAATTGTTTTTCACTCGTTATTCTGTTACTGGTCGCTAATTGCGTGTACCCAGCACCTACGTTGATATTTGTCAGCAGTTATTACACATTCATTTTATTGCTATTCCGGAGATTTACTGACCTCGGAATGACGTGTCAGTGATCCCAATGCCCTTATGCTATGAGTGAACATATCTCTATATTTTTATTTGTTCCAAAGCACCGTTAATTACGATTTATGATTGACTAGATTATCATTGCTTCCCCATAAGGAGAGCTCGAGAATGGGTACGCCAACATGGCGGACCGCGCGCTCAACATGGCGTACTTTCTCGTGCAGCGTAGTGCTGCCATGAGCGATCCATGTATAGAGATCAGTGGGGTTATGGCATCTCCATGGTTCATGACACCATTTCAAAACGCTGCCACTCTCTTGTATCACAAAAGAGCGAGTCGTGATAGAAAGATGCTTTGGTCAGAGAAAGCAGCGCTTTCCTATTTTGCAAAGCAAGATTAGGTTAGCCACAGAAAGGATACCATCCGTTTTTTTTATGCTGTTTCATTCATCACAACGTCGCGAAGCATATCCAAGATAAAGATTTCGAATTCAGAGACTTAAATGACGAAGAAGACTTCAACATGCCAGTTGAACATGATGGTATTCGCATTAGAGAGCGGGGTCAACAAAGGCGAGATGAAATAGCAACAGCAATATATGGCTTACAACATTAGGTGAGTAAACTAAATTTGGCAACATCTATCAATCGATGTCAAACCTTTTATTCATTTAGTTTACTTACTTAAATGTAATAAAACAGTATTAATTCCTAACTTTATATTACTAACAACCAAGAGCTTCCATATAACACAGAACTGTATATGCTACTCTAAAAAAATATAACCATAAATAAAATAAATAAAATAAATAAATAAATAAATAAATAAATAAATAAATAAATAAATAAAAATTAAATAAATATATAAATAAACAAGAAGTTCCATGGCGAACTAAAGAGTCTACTTTTCTTAAAATTAAGATTCATGCCAACGATTAATCCACCTAGAATAATGACTAAATGAAGTTGGTAATATCGAAATTTCTAATTAGTTCAAAATATTCCTGGTATAATGTAGCCTAATAGAGCACTACAGTTGGCAGCCCTGGTGACTGAATATATTTTTAGTTCCATCTCTTAAGGCACAGAATACAAAATTTGGTTGGAGTCCAATGGATAGCATGAACGTTACATGCAGTTTGATACATAATTCGATCTATCAGTGCACGTAAAATCATGTTGGCAACAATGTCATGCATGTGTTGGTCAGAAATAATTTGAAATATTAATATGGTCCCTAGTTGTGCCAATTTGGGATGAAATCCATTCGTTAGTATAGAAGTTACATGTATTTTAAAATTGGACTTATCAGCAAGCTTAGAATCATGTTGGCAGCACTGACTTATATTAGCTATTCCAAATTAATCTAGAATGGCAGGTACTATACGTGTGCAAAGATTGGAGCTGTTGGCTTGCATACTTTCTGATATATTGATATTAGGGTAAGAGAAATAGAGACAGCATTTACTAACAGCCCTGGTGGCTCTTGAGATTACGCCCAGTCATATCTGTTTATATACACATATTACATACGAAATTTGGCTGAAATCCAATTGATAGTGTAGAAGCTATATGCATTTAAAATTGTACCTATCAGCAGGCTTAGAATCATTTTGGTAACACTGCCATGTATGGCCTCCTGGAAATTGAACTGAAATATTATTATCTATATGTGTGCCAATTTTGGAATAGCTGCCATACATACCTTCCAAGATATTCAACATGGAGCTCAAATTTCAAGTGCTGTTTATCAGCAGTTGGTAGCACTGACATCATTTTCAAATACGGCATTGAGATACCGGTATTCAGGTAGAGATCTTTACTCCTGCCAAATTTGGATTCGATTGCTGCAGCCGTTTAGGAGTTGATAGAGGGTGGACACACACAGCCAGACAGACTGACAGACAGACAGACAGACAGACAGACACACATTTGCCCAGATCAGTCTCATAAGTCTACTTTTTTCCTCATTTTTGCAAAATGTGAAAAGTAGGCTAATAGCATTGCATAATATTTTAAATAAATTCTATCCTCCACAACTTATTAGTACTGTATTTATATAATTTCCTTACCATTCAGGCTTTCACTGTCGCTTCTGCTGCAAGTCGAAGTGAGGACAGCTCCTGCTGATCTTGCTCCTGAAACATGCATTCAATTGTTGTTAATTGTCAATTGTTAATGTATTATTTTCACGATAATGAAGATTTGTTATTTACATGATTCCAATTTCCTAAATTTATTAAATTATTATTTATTAATGCTGTAATTTTCAGGTTATTATTTCCTACCTTTCAGATGGCCGATGGTTGGGTTATCCTCACCCTGCATGAGACTCATTAGCTGTTTCTCCCAATCTTTTAACGTTATGGATTTGTTTCCCGTACGCTTTAAATCTTTTTTACATTTAAACCTGGTTTTTAACATTTGTAATTTTTTATACAGCTGTTGGACGGAAATATTTAAATTAAATTTTGCAAGTTAATCACACTGAACTGCATTTATTGTCCTTGTTTTCGTGTACTTTGTATCCGGTAGCTGAGACTTCGAAAACAGAATTGGATGTTCCTTCAAAATTGAGACTTAAGCAGGCTGGAATTCAACACTTTCTTCTGCCATGGTGAGCAATGAAATGTATTTCAAACATCAGGAGTCAGCATCATATTGCACGACACGTGTACGGCCTTGAGCACTGCCACTGAGTGGCTGCTCCAGACGCTTGAGTGTACGCTGTGCTTGCACTCCACATTCTTATTCACCAGAAATGCGGAATAGAAGCTCATCGGCAGTCAGCCACTCGGGCACTCACTGAGCATACGCTCACGAGCGTTGACTCATTTTTATTCACACCACCTACTATCTCCTTAATTAGCATTGAACTTAAAATTTTATTCATATTGATGTGATTTATTTTTAATTTCAAACAGATTTCTGACATTTAATTTCTTCTAAAATATTTCAAAGTAATTATTAAAATGTTGATCTCCGCCAAAATATAATATTCTGATTGGCTATATCAAGTCATGTGATCTCTATTGTTTTAATTTCCTCGCGTTGGTCTCGTGTGCAAAGCGTGCCGGAGAAAATCCGCGCGTGCCAAGGTGACCTCTCTCCCCCTTCTTCCACGTGATCTACAGAACTGGATTCCGCTCGAAAGTATCACTGACGACTTGATAACTTGTTATATTCCTGATCGAGCTAAATCTCATTTATGCCATGTTAAATATTTCACACTACAAAACTCTCCTCTTCTCTGCTTATAAAATGGGCAGATGAAACATTCAACTCTGCTAGCGAGCTTGCTTGCGCTCAGAGATTCCTGTAAATGATGCGGGCGGCCTATACAGTCCCTTTATTTCAGAACATATATTCTTATGTGCGGACAGTTCGATGCCTGACTTGTGACATATCCTAAGTCTTATAAATACGGGTTCAGTACCATCCCAGCATTTGACTGAAATAGAAGTGGGAAACCACTTCCAGGATAATTGAGTTGGGAAATGAACCCACCTCGTCTAAGTTTTGCCTCAGACCAGAATTGTACAGGACGCCAGGAAATGTTCTCCGCAGTGACTGCCGGCTTCTGCCAGAGCTAGCATCAGCAGTTTAGTTGGCAGCACGGTGTCCTTGACAGTGTGAATCCCACACGTGTGGGTTGTAGGCTGTCGAAATCGTCAGTGTGTATTGCAATAAGCGAGCGTGTGTGTCATCAGCATTTCCAGCATCTGTTTTGAATGGCTGTGGTGAGTACAAAATGTACTGTTTGTTTTGATAATAGTGACAGGCGTGCTGCCAACATAACTACTGATGCTAGCTCTCGCAGACGCTTGTAGGCACTGCGGAAAACATTTCCTAGCGTCCTGTATTTCTTGACAGATTCGGGAATCGAAACCGGACCTCAGGAGTGACAGCCAAGGCTACTAGCCACTGCACTACGAGGTGGACGGATAAATAGCTCTCGTTTCAAGATAATAGTCGTATATATACAGCTTAATAACTAAGACCCGGAAGATCATGCAAAATCATAATTTTTCATATTTATGCATATTTTGGCACAATGCAACACTATTTTCTCCTTTGCCTGTTGAAGGGCCTGTTTGAGAATGGCGTATATTCTAATTTCCTGTTGTTTTGAAACGCTGTTTGTTGCTTCATGTTCAGTCGTATATTTCTATTCGGACTCCGAGAGTCTCGTGGCTGGTTAGTCAAAACCTGGACATTTCCTTGTTATTGATAAAGTTGCTTTCACCTCCCTTAAATCACCCAGAGTATTTGTATCATCTGCTAATTAGTAGTTTGCACTGCCTGTAAGGAAGAACCGGATTCTCTAACAACTGAAATACCTTCGTTCCTTTCACTTTACTACCAGTTCATAATAGGGGTTCAACTTATGAATGAATGACCTAGACCTATTATCTCAAATTCCTTAATTCCAACAGGGCGCCAGGAAATGTTCTCCGCAGTGACTGCTGGCTTCTGCCAGAGCTTAATAACTAAGACCCGGAAGATAGGCTACTTTTAACCACAGTAAACACGGAGTTATGACTCCAATTAAAGGTAACGACGTTGTTAAGTTGCGAAATTTTGTGAAAATATTTGGAAATGATTTTTTTTCTATCGACAATAGTGTCCTTTATTGTACAATTTGTGAAACGAATGTAGGGGGCTCGAGAAAAATTTCAGTGACTCAACATTTTGAAATTGCCAAACATAAGTGAAATGTCGTAACAAAAAAACACCACATCAATTGAACCCTTGTTAACAAGAAGACATTTCAGGAGACAGGATAATATTGAAATTATTTTACTACCTAGTACGTTTCAGTCCCTTTTGCGAGTTAATATAAATTATTTTTATTCAGCATTCACCACGAAAATATTGTAAAATTATTTTTAAAAATTCTATAGATATATACCAGTTATACTTAAAAATTAACATAATAAAATAATTATTGATGGTCAACACCGCTTGAAACTCCATAAAATAATATTTCCTACTATTTAGAACTGTTTCTTAGTTGAGATATTTTAAAAGATAAGTGACGTTATATGTCCGTCTGTTCATATTTTCACTATATTCAAAACTAGCAACCCACCCCGGCTTCGCCCGGGAACAGTTATGAATGCAAGGTGATAGGCTACTTTTAACCGAGGTCTTACAAGATTTCCTTGTGTACGACATTAGTCGTTTTCCCTCCAGCAGTGAACACGAAAATATTTCGGATTGATGTAACACGCGATAGAGCCACGAAAAGCTGTCCATGAGAAAAATATTCTCCGCTGAGATCAACTCCAGTCACGTTAAGTGTCTGACCCTCTGCTTAGTTTATAGTCATGCCAAGGCAGACTCTTACTGGGATCGTTTGAAATGATAAGGCTAATCTGAAGGAATCATAGGGATTCTGGGTACTAAGACCGTTTCTCCTGTACCACAGCTAGTTATGATAGTTGCTTCAATGAAAATTTTTCAAAGTTTTCACTACCAATCGCGTCCCATTGCATAACTTTGGTGGGTGTAAATTACGTAGCAATATAATAGGCACTCCCACTTTTAAAATATGCTTGCGTGGGGCCAAGCCAGAAGGAAGTAAATAATTTAGGAATTCTGTAGGGTAATGAACAGCTCCTTCACTATCGACTACTGCGTCTTACTGAGTAATATACTTGAGCATGGGCGGTGAATTTGGAGAACACCAAGTCATTAATTTTCACAACTTGTTCGTTTGTCGGCGACAATATTGCTCTTTCTTTAAACCATGAATGAGACTTGTTAGATAGGTCATGGATTTGAGGATAAACGCTATCAATCAATTCTTGAATGCTGCTTACTAAAACACAGAAATCGTGACTGAGGGTAATTTTCCCGTCAATGACCGGTAAATCTCCATTTCCGACTCTAAGTAACAAATTAGCAAACATACTATTATCTTCTGAAGATAAGAGTACTCTCATGTTAATTTTCAGTGCCAATTTTGTTATATCCGGCCAGATGTAAGATCTTCTTAATGAAGCGTTCACTTCGTCGGCTCTCGTTCCTCTGGTAACAATTGGTAAGGTTTGACGAAAATCTCCAGCGAACAAAACTGTGCAGCCACCCATAGGTGTGTTGCGATTCCTTAGATCACGCAAGGTCCTGTCTACAGCTTCAACAGATGTTTTGTGCGACATTGTAGCCTGATCCCACACTACTAAAGAATAATTTTGTATTAAACTGGCAGTGTTACTTCGTTTTGAAATATTACACTCGTTTCCATCATTACTGCTGACTTTCAAAGGAAGTTTAAATGTTGCATGTGCTGTTCTTCCCCCTTCCAAAAGAGTGGCTGCAATTCCAGATGATGCGATGGTAAGAGCAATATTACCACCAGACCTCACTTTGGCGAGCAACAAATTAATCAAGAACGTTTTGCTTGTGCCTCCAGGGGCATCGAGAAAAAATATCTTACCTTCCTTCTTAGTGATGCTAGATATGATGAGGTCATAAGCTTGTTTCTGATCGTGGTTCAGACGGTGCTCTTCTTGAGCAACGGTTTAAAGGAGCCAAGGACGATCCCTGAACTACTTATTATTGTTTAGCTCTAAGTTATAGTTATTTGGGAGTGGAAGTCCAAAATCTTTGATAGATTTGTTAGCAGTGGATTGCACTATTTTGTTGACTTCAGTCAGTCCTTCATCGAACACACTTATGTCATAGTTTCATTCTTGTAATGGTACCTCTTTTCGCTTTCTGTTCAACATGACTTCTGACATGCTCTCCCTGTGATTATTCCAAAGACATAATAGATCCGGAACTTGGCAAAGGACGATAATGATGGAAAACAAATATCTAAGTGAACTTGCCGAACTACAGAGAGCAGCTTCTGATAATGTGTTTTCCCAGTGAGAACTATCTTCCAACAATCCCTTGACTCTGCATGCTTCCTGAAATGAGTCCGTAAGTTATTCCTTCTACAGTCCTTAAATATTGAAAAGAAGTAGGACCTTTAACAATATGAAGTAACATCCTTAGAGGAAAACATTCACTGTTGTAGGGATGGACTACATACACTGGTCCAAGTGCATCAGTTCTTTTAATGTCATCGTAACCATCAACCAGCTCACCCTGTTTTCTCCGTTGAAATTTTCTGTTAGTTTGATTCCAAGTGTAATAACTTGGAACTTCGTCATAAGTAAGTGTCTTTGCAAAATCGTCACCTGCACATAACTTAAAGAATATTGTTAGCATTGTATCACGAGCAATATTGGCAATATCAGAGGCAGTATTTTCAGTGAAGTAAAATGTTGCCCAATTTCTAAATGGACTGCAAGGAGAGTGATTGCAGGGTTGCCTTCATGTACACTGAACGATAAAATTCGCCACACTGCCTCGGAGGTGCAAATATATCTTCTAGATTGATATTGTTGAACCTCATTTGTTGATGGAATGCTGAAAGTAGCCTGATCGCTGCCTTTATGTATGTACTTACAAACATATTTAATGGATTCGATGGAATTACATAATTCGACGTTGATGTGCGCGTCAAAAATGTTAAGGCGAACTGGATTATAGGGAACCACCCATCGGTTATCTATTTCATCGTTCCTGAGAGTTGCAGTTTCTCCGCCGTCATCAGGTGACAACCTACGGTACTTGGGATAACCATCATTACCAGTAGATGTGCAGTTTTGGAAATGTTTTGGATACCTTTTGGTGCAAACTCCTTCGCGCATGCAAAGCGAATTTGCATTTAAAGCATCACATGGACCATGAATCATGTGCTTTGACACGATATCATGTAATGTCGGATCGGAATGCTTATTGGGTAACTCTGCAGACATTACACTGTCTGTTTTGGTCTAATCTTATTATGCAACGATAGTAGAAGATGGATGTGAGGCAAGCCACGTTTCTGCCATTCGACAGTGTACATGTAGCAGCGAGTTTGGCCAAAAATTCTCTCTTTATTGATTAGGAGCATTAATTTTTGAATTTTCCAATGAAATACCCTGTTCACTATATAGTATCTGTTTTGTGGTGATGTATTTTCGCGGAGATTTTCTTTAATTTCTGTCCAGTTAGAAATACAGGTAAGTGTAATGAACATATCAGGTTTACCATATTTTCTGACATAAGTCATCGCATCTTGTGTTCTTTCATGAAGATACCTTGGCCCTCCTGTATATAAAGACGGCAATATGATCAACTGACCGATATTTCCAAGAAGTCCATTTTCCCGCAAAGGATCTTGCAAATGGATATAATTTTCCGCTCGTAGCTTTGTCTGATTATTCCTTATGTAGACTAAACGTTCCGATTCAATTTTATCATACATATCTACCAAATACTGGTTTAGTATCTTCCCAAATCCAAGGTAATAATTCATGCATGACACCGTTTTACGTATCCGTTGTCCATTGATCGGGTCATGTTGCGAAATATTAATGGAATAACCGTCTTCGCCTCTACATAATATAAAAGGATATTACAAGCTACCATACGATCTGTGAATTTCAGAAATTTTCTGAAGGTTGTTATCTCGACTACGTAATTCTATCACCCTTCTGTCAAACTGTTGACCAGCTATTACAACAGCTACTTCACTCGTAGTAGGTGCATTAAAGCGGCCGCGATGTTCACCGACAGGAATTTTATCGACGCGGATACCAATATCGAAATCCATTACGTTAGGCGGGACACTATCAATCGCTGCTTTGAAAGATTGAACGTATTTATCATGGCAGTGAAACATTCCTTGCAAAGACCTCACTAAGCCATTATTAAGGGGTTGTGTAATGATGCTACATCTATAAATAGCAGAAGCTTGTATTTCTGGATCTGCTATGAAATAAATCTGTAGGAACTTGTGATCATTAGGTTCAGGAGGATACAGACTGCCGGCCAAATGGTACACTTGTCCTTGTACCTGAAATGTCGGCATGAAGCCACGTTCGATTACTTGTGTACTCATGAAGGAGGTCATTTGAAATGCATTATTATAATGACGTATGTGCTTCATGAATTCTTTACACTTAAGGTGGTTTCTTGTTAGAAGGGAATGCAAAGGTTCGGGAGGGAGAAGGATTCCTTCTTGTTTTACTTTTCCCTGCAAACAACATATGCCATTTGATTCCTCTTTCTATTTTTGAGCTGAACATTATTGGCAGACAACAGACAACAGACATTGTACCAAAAGACACTGAAGCATCATTTTTATAATTTATGGAGGAATCATAATTCATAGCAGAATTCTATCGGACCGCAAACCATGAACATTTCTTCCCTGTGTCAAAGGAACTTGTGGGAATGACTCCCTTTGCCTTTGTGAAGGCTTTCTTTCTCTCTATTGTGACAATCGAGAAATTATTTGTTGCTCTGTTTCGTAGTTAAGTTATAAGAGCTTTTTTTATGTCAATGAACTATGACCTATAGCCGTTTTACATCTCGGTTTGATAGCTTAATATCATTGACTAGAGTATTAATTATAACGAATTCTTGTCAGGCGTAATTTAAGAATGGCGAGGTGCATGAAACACAAATCCCCCTTCAGTCCAATATTAAATTGACTGTGTATTTTGCGGAACGCAAAGTTCACAGGCGAAATGAAGAAAAGCCGAGTTGCACTTCCAGGGGAATGGCGAGGTGCATGAAACACAAATCCCCCTTCCGTCCAATCTTAACTTAACTGTGTATTTTGCGGAACGGAAAGTTTACAGGCGAACAGAAGAGTTGCACTTCCAGGGAATGGCGAGGTGCATGAAATACAAATCTCCCTTCCGTCCAATCCTAACTTGACTGTGTATTTTGCGGAACGAAAAGTTCACAGCCGAAATGATGAAAAGTCGAGTTGCACTTCCAGGGAACCTCCAAAAACCACCACCTTTCTCTGAAGTCTTAACCACAGAACACTATGGGTATTAACTCAACACGACTCGATGGTTTGCTGCTGGCTATATCTGGGGTAATAGGTTCGCCCACTAGTTAGGCTATAACAGGGGTGATAGACTCGCCCTTAATTAGCTCGTAAACTGTCGCCTCATTATTTGAATGGACATGGTTGGAAGAAATGAAAACGTAAAAAGACTTATAGTGGGTGATGTATTGAAGATAGAGATATGCTCTGGATGACTTTTTTTTGTAGAACTTTTCATGCTGAACAATTTTTACACTCATTGTAATTAGATATTTTAACGGTTTGTCCAGCGTAAGCTTACAAAACGCTCGGACGCCAGGTTTGTTTTTCGACTTTTTCACTGAAATCGTTACTGCTCGGCTTCCTTTGATCATAAATAAATAAATTTCTACAGAAATCATCCTATAGATATCCTTTATAGAATGGTGAAACCCGCTTCAAAATCCATCCAGAGGTTTTTGAGATTACCCATGACATCCAAGAATCGGGGACTTTGTTTTATACTAAGGAGAGATAGAAACGCTAAAGATTGTAGCGCTGTCAGGCAAAGAGTGAGGCATATCATTCAGGCTACCCTCTGAAATCTTAAAATGGTGATGTAATGAACCCTTAATGGATATGCATGATTAATGATTCTAATTTAATTTCAACATCATGCCGTGAATTTAAGGAAACGTTCTTGTGAAAGTTTCTCACGAACAGGTCAGACAGCGGCGACAGAAATTCAGCGATTTTAAGACGGTACGTGCTCGGAGACAATATGAGACCGGATGTTTTACTTTTACGACTGTTTAAGGAAGCAAGAGGCTACTTTATTGAGGGGTAATGGGCACGCCTAGCTTCGTGATAAAGTACTGGGTAGAAGAGCCAAGGAGGCCATTGTGGGGCGGCGGAAGAAAAGGACGGAAAGAATATTTGTGAGACAGGAACAGTGTGAAGACACGCCTAGGTGGGTGGTTTCGGCAAGAGAAAGTCGGTGGACGGAAGAAGTTTTAGCAGAATCTCAGCCAATGGACAACCATGACGCCAGGTTTGGCGCGAAAGAAGCGTTACCCTTAATAGGCCATTAGATTGGCGGGAAAGTATTAGCTAATTAGCCTACGATCGATTTTGAATCGGAATATTTTTTTGTCAATCTGCAAGTTCTGCACGTTATTTTGAGATGTGGTACATGTTTGTAGGATGAGTGCAAGAAAAGTTAGAATTTAGGTCTGTCCCCACCCTTGTCCGACTGCTTTAAACATATACATTCAGCAAATGTGAGTGCTGAAGTCAGTTGTATTTTCGATGTCATAAGGACACAGTTCATGTTTGTCATTTCAATAGTTATATTAGAGAGTGCTGAAGGCAGTCTATTTTGTGATGTCATGAGGACAGTCACACAGTCATACAGTCTATTTTGTGATGTCATGAAGACGCGGTGATATTTGCGATTTCGAGTGAACCGTGCGCGTTTTACGCCGAAGTGAGTTATGAACCTGTACACTGCGATAGTCCGTGTGGTTTAATTTATTCATGTATAAATCTGTACAAGTAACAAATGTATGTGTATAAATACGAGATATTTGTAAGTGTTATATTCTGTGATGAATTGTAAGGGCTATAGAGCGAGATAAAAATAGATAGCTATCCAGCTATTATGCAGGGACAGTGGCGTAAAGCTAGCGACTGTGTGCTAGCGACGAATGTGTGTTAAAGTGTGATCTTAAATCTTCATTCAAATCCACCAGCCAGGGAGCATGAAAATGGAGCGTGGTCGCAAAAATGAATTAAGAAATAAGCAGATCATCATGGGTTCGGTGACCGTCTACATGGAATAGAGACCTATGCAGAGGGCATGGCAGGTGACATTCGCTAGCCGGCTAAGATAAGTACATAGTTTGAATTTTATTCATTTTGGACGGGTCAGTTGGCAGCAAGCATTATTTTTTAAATATTGTATTTTGATTTTGTGTGGTTATATTAATTTTTGTGTCATTTATCGTAATACTGACGTGTCATTTAATGTGTTGGCGCGGCGTGATCATCATGTAAATATTTTAATTATATTCAAGTACACGGGGAGTGTATCATGTTGCAATACCTGGGATATATGGTCGGTGGCGTGAAGTGGATTATTTCATGAGCGTAACGTAATGATAGATTTGGGGAAGTGAATATTGACTTTGTGAATTTTTAATAACCCAGGCTGATTAATTGTTTTCAGGTGCAGTTTGTCGCATTTATTTGTGAGCGGGAAGCCGTCTACTTCGCCCGTTAATTTAACATTCATGTATTTGTTTACATTGCTATTAAGTGTCGTTGAGAACACTGTAATTAAAGGCTGGCAGTGAACGCGTGTTATGTGATCATCATGTAAATATTTTAATTATATTCAAGTACACGGGGAGTGTATCATGTTGCATGACCTGGAATATGTGGTCGGCGGCATGAAGTGGATTATTTAATGAGCGTAACGTAATGATAGATTTGGGGGAGTGAATATTGACTTTGTGAATTGTTAATAACCCTGGCTAATTAATTGTTTTGAGATGCAGTTTGTTGCATTTATTTGTGTGCGGGAAGCCGTCTTCTTCGCCCGTTAATTTTACATTCGTGTATTTGTTTACATTGCTATTAAGTGTCGTTGAGAACACTGTAATTAAAGGCTGGCAGTGAACGCGTGTTATGTGAACATCATGTAAATATTTTAATTATATTCAAGTGCACGGGGAGTGTATCATGTTGCAATACCTGGGATATATGGTCGGTGGCGTGAAGTGGATTATTTCATGAGCGTAACGTAATGATAGATTTGGGGAAGTGAATATTGACTTTGTGAATTTTTAATAACCCAGGCTGATTAATTGTTTTCAGGTGCAGTTTGTCGCATTTATTTGTGAGCGGGAAGCCGTCTACTTCGCCCGTTAATTTAACATTCATGTATTTGTTTACATTGCTATTAAGTGTCGTTGAGAACACTGTAATTAAAGGCTGGCAGTGAACGCGTGTTATGTGAACATCATGTAAATATTTTAATTATATTCAAGTACACGGGGAGTGTATCATGTTGCAATACCTGGGATATATGGTCGGTGGCATGAAGTGGATTATTTAATGAGCGTAACGTAATGATAGATTTGGGAGAGTGAATATTGACTTTGTGAATTGTTAATAACCCTGGCTAATTAATTGTTTTGAGATGCAGTTTGTTGCATTTATTTGTGTGCGGGAAGCCGTCTTCTTCGCCCGTTAATTTTACATTCGTGTATTTGTTTACATTGCTATTAAGTGTCGTTGAGAACACTGTAATTAAAGGCTGGCAGTGAACGCGTGTTATGTGAACATCATGTAAATATTTTAATTATATTCAAGTACACGGGGAGTGTATCATGTAGCAATACCTGGGATATATGGTCGGTGGCGTGAAGTGGATTATTTCATGAGCGTAACGTAATGATAGATTTGGGGAAGTGAATATTGACTTTGTGAATTTTTAATAACCCAGGCTGATTAATTGTTTTCAGGTGCAGTTTGTCGCATTTATTTGTGAGCGGGAAGCCGTCTACTTCGCCCGTTAATTTAACATTCATGTATTTGTTTACATTGCTATTAAGTGTCGTTGAGAACACTGTAATTAAAGGCTGGCAGTGAACGCGTGTTATGTGATCATCATGTAAATATTTTAATTATATTCAAGTACACGGGGAGTGTATCATGTTGCATGACCTGGAATATGTGGTCGGCGGCATGAAGTGGATTATTTAATGAGCGTAACGTAATGATAGATTTGGGGGAGTGAATATTGACTTTGTGAATTGTTAATAACCCTGGCTAATTAATTGTTTTGAGATGCAGTTTGTTGCATTTATTTGTGTGCGGGAAGCCGTCTTCTTCGCCCGTTAATTTTACATTCGTGTATTTGTTTACATTGCTATTAAGTGTCGTTGAGAACACTGTAATTAAAGGCTGGCAGTGAACGCGTGTTATGTGAACATCATGTAAATATTTTAATTAAATTCAAGTACACGGGGAGTGTATCATGTTGCATGACCTGGAATATGTGGTCGGCGGCATGAAGTGGATTATTTAATTAGCGTAACGTAATGATAGATTTGGGGGAGTGAATATTGACTTTGTGAATTGTTAATAACCCTGGCTAATTAATTGTTTTGAGATGCAGTTTGTTGCATTTATTTGTGTGCGGGAAGCCGTCTTCTTCGCCCGTTAATTTTACATTCGTGTATTTCTTTACATTGCTATTAAGTGTCGTTATAACACTGTAATTAAAGGCAGACAGTGATCGCGTGTTATGTGGAAATGTGTGGATACAGGTAAGATTGCTGGGCAGTTGGTAGTCAAAATGAAAGGTCGTGTTTTTCCCGTGCTCGCAGGTGTGTTGAAATGGGTTGTTCTCTGGAGGCTTATTGCGGAGGATCGGACTGTGGTATGCGAAGGTTAGTCGGGATCTCCGGTGTTTGTGTGTGCATACGGGGCCTAGTAACTTGTGGTTTATAGACCTAGTGATAGCTGCGTTGTTAGTTATTGGTGGAGTGGAAGTGAATCCTGGCCCTGTTACTCCAAATGTGAATCAGGCTATTGAACCTATGGCAGCTTTAAAGTGTTCTACGTGCAGCAAAACATCGAAGAACGGTATTGAGTGTGGACCATGTGAGAAATGGTTTCACTTTGGCTGTATTAAGGTCAAGAAGGAGGATCGCGATGTTGGGAATTGGTTTTGTAAAGTATGTGATACGCCAGACTGTTTGAGGGTGAAAATCAAAGCAAGGGATCAAATAATACAGGAACTTAGAACAAAGCTTCGTGAATCAGAAGAAACGGTGAAGGATGTGACTGAACGGCTTTCTACTGGGATAAGTGAGGAAGAGGGCGAGCAGGAACAAACTGGTAACAATGACGTACTCATAATGGGTGATTCGATGATTAAGTGGAGCGGGGATATATTGAAGTAAACGGGCAAGGAAGTGATGTGCTATCCAGGAATAAAAATTGACCAGCTCGCCCCATCAATTGAGGAAGTGCCAATAGAAGATTGTGACACAGTTGAAGTATTGCCTCTCCATGTTGGGACTAATGACTTAAAGAAGAGGGTTACAGCGGATTATATTATGGGCAAGCTTTACGAGTTAGGTACGAAAGCCAGAAATAAGTTTAGGAACGCGAAAATTGTGTTGAGTGGCATTATGCGGTGGGGGGATGTCCCACTATGGCGAGCTAAGGCCGTTAAAGATCGCATGGATTGGGTGTACGCATAACTGGGTCTAGTTTATGTGGACGCTGGCTGCTGGATCGGGGACCGTGACTTCGCTCAAGATGGGCTACATTTGAATCGACGAGGTGCCTGCAACCTTGGGAATCTGCACGAGAGGGTCATAGAATCCTGCTGGCATTCATGAGGAGGGGTAGGACCGGAGGAAGGCTGCCATCACGAGCGGGAGAAGTGTTTGCAGAAACTTCGAAATGGAGGTAAGACTCTAAGATTGCTGCAGGTTATTTGTCAGAGTATAGGGGATAAAATAATAGAATTTCGGTATCTAGTAGATACATATTGTTATACCTTGAGCTTCCCAAAGGGTACAACTACAAATACAACTACCCCCTATCAACGCCCTACATAGCACGCTTCAACCTCTTCTTCTTCTTCTTTTATTCATGGGGCCTCTCGTTTCCAAGTTCCTGTTTAACGTCGACCTCCAAGATCTTTTGCTACCATGTGTTTCCTTCATTCCCACCTGGATATCTCTGCTCCCTTCACAAAGCTGCAGATCAATCCTATTGGGTCCTCTAGGATTTTCTCTCTTTCTTCACCCGGCAGCCCCAGTGTGGAGATTCTAGTTCTTCCCAGCGCCTCACATTCAAAAGGTATGTGTTCAGCTGATTCTTCTGCTTCATTGCATTTCCTACATATATTGTCTCTTATTACTCCAATTCTATGTAGGTGTTTTTTAAGATGGCAGTGTCCTGTCAATAGTCCCACTACCCATCTTATATTTCCTCTGCTAAGTTGTAGAAGTTGTTTAGTGTGCTTCTTGTTTGGTCCTTTTATCAGTTCCTTTGCAAGTCTGCAACCTGGAGTCTTTTTCCAGTTTTCTATTTGCTTCTTTTGTACCCATTTACCTATTACATGTCGGGCTTGTCTGTAGGAGATCCCACATACAGGTTCTGGGCCTACAAAATTTATCTCTGCTCCTTTTCTGGCCAGTTCATCTGCCCTTTCATTACCTTCTATACCTGCATGCCCTGGTACCCATATTATTTTAACGGTGTTGTACTCTGAGAGCTTCAGGAGAACTGAGTGACAGTACCATACTATTTTGGATGTTATCCGGACAGCCTCTAGTGCCTTAATGGCTGCTTGGCTATCCGTAAAAATGAAAATGTTCTTATCTTTATATTTCATTTTCAGGTTTTCTTCAAGACACGTGGTGATAGCTAACACCTCCGCTTGAAAGACAGTAGTGTGTCTGCCCAGGCTCATTTGAATTGATCTCTCAGGTCTTTCCCCGTTGATCCCTCCTCCTGTACCACTTACAGTTTTTGAGCCATCAGTCCACCACACTATATCCTCTCTATCGGTCTTCCACTTGTTGATATCCCAGTCTTCCTTTTTTATTATTTGGGTCTCAAATGGTTTCTCAAAGTTATACTTTGGTATCATGTAATCAGAAGGCATGTGTAGTACTTCCCCTGTTATAACTCTGTTAATTTTACAGTGTCCTAGATTGGGCCTTTGTGCTTTCCAGCATTCTGTTTGTTCCAATCTATACGAACTCATTCTAGCCAGTCCCTCTATGAAGTTGCTTAGAGATGGGAGATCCAGTAATGTATTCAAAGCTTCTGTCGGCGAAGTTTTCATAGCTCCAGTTATAGCAACACATGCCATTCTCTGCAGACTATTTAATCTGCTGCCGACATTTCCCTGTTTTGCTTTCTCCCACCAAATGATTGAAGCATAGGTTATCAGTGGTCTAATGATCATTGTGTATATCCACATTACCACCGACGGATTTAGACCCCATGTTGTCCCAACAGCTCTCTTACTCGCATAGAGTAAGTTCTTGGCCCGGGTTATGTTCCTTTATATATGCGGATTCCAGGTTAGCTTTTTATCTAGCACTACTCCAAGATATAGTACCTGTTCTTCCATATAGATTTCTTGCCCAAAGAGCTTCAGTGCTCTCTTTCCCTCTAATTTTTTCTTTCTTGTAAAAGGGACCAGAGTTATCTTATTCGGGTTAATGGAAAGTTGTTCTTCCCGACAACAGATCTCTACAAGGTTAAGTGATCTCTGCATGAGGTCCTGTATGACACTCATCACCTTACCTCGTACTACAATCACTAGGTCGTCTGCATATCCTTGTGTATACATACCCTGTTCGTTGAGCCTGGCTATGATTTTGTCACGCTTCAACCTCAATCTTACACACAAAGCATCAAGAAAGCAACAGCTACAACCATCTCATTACAAAACTTCCATAACAGACCTGACCAGTTACCTACAACATGTAGGAATTGTTACCACATCATTGCCACACTAACTAAACACCAGCAACAAGTGCTAAGTAGATCAACTATTGTATGTGCAAATTCTCTTAATCAGCAGTAACGAATCCTATAAAAAACCATTTACGCCACCCATCGGGGTCTGTCTGCAGAACTACTAGCCCCCGTGCCAGCCAGAGGCTTCAGGCGTCGACCAACTGATCCAGGTTAGTGTGTGCAAGGGTAATCCCATAACTATTTCCTTCCATAGACCACACCTTCAGAACTTCGTAATCATCTTCACCATTTATTGTACACTGCACTTCACCAAACATAATTAGTGAAGCTTGCTCACCTCTTTACAGTCACATAATTAAACCTTCCACATTTTATTACAATCGCTTTATGTCTACTTTATTAAACGCCTATCACAATTTACCGCTTGTTAACCAAACTTTAGATTCTGCTAAGTCAAAGTTTATTGACAAGCTGCTTGCCGTCTTAACATCGCAAGCAGGCTATCCTCACGTACACCGACAAGGTTGGCTGGTCAGCACTTCTGTATCCAGCCTGCACAGACGCTCTTCACTTTCAGTTCACTACACTTATTTTGAAAACCGGATTCATTAACAATTATCGCTTAGGGATCCTTTCAACCCCCCAACAAGGACTAAGATCGCCAAACACTCAGAGAGCTCAGCCCTCCAATAATTGATTAAGCCGTTAGTTTAATTTCAACATTCACCCCATTATTAAAACACACAGTTAGGGCACCAAATAAACCCCAACCCCTTAACAATTGGTGGAAGAGCCGAGTAGTTGCATTAATAAAACTCATACAACGAGTTTTGCAACTACGAACCCATACCAACGCAATTAGCCAAGGAACCCCAAACGTAGAAAAAATGTTTCGAGTAGTCTAGTATTTCAATTCAATTCCCCACCCTCCCTAGACCCAAGCACAGAACATAAGCCACTCAAACGTTTTAACACAAACATACACTTTTAGGGGACACGGCACAAACACAAGAGAACAACCAATAGCGTATGAACAAAATCAGACAAACAGCTAGGGACGTAGTGGTAGGTTATTACTGAATATTAACACTACCTAAGGGAAGATGGTGAGAGAAAAAAAGGAGGTGTGTTTAGGAGTGGAAATAATTTTAGGTAGAAAGGAAGAGAATCCAACACAAAATAAAAAAACAATAAAAATAAGGATTTAGCGAAAGGTTCCATTGTGCAAAGCCTTTTAAGTACCTAAAAGGTTTGAGGACCTGAACTATGCCGACGGGAAATGCAGCGTGAGCTGAGGTCACCCACAAGCTACCATAAAGTGCTATTTCCCTCCCAAGCCAGTATTCCGGTATTATGGGGATAGATAGTACGCTAGAAGGCAAATATATCGGAAAGGAAGTGGATTTTTGTAGTTTCCCTTCAAAAGAGTTAGACTTTACTACGCATTTTAAAATGCTAGAAGGATTTGAATTTGTTGTGATAATTTTTATTTCTGGGTGCGGTTGGATCTCCGTCAGGACAGCCGAATGTCCCCAGAGTGGGAAGAGATAAAGCAACTCTATTGCTTTTGACAATACTTTTTACTGCTATTAGTGAAAATCTTTTGAGAATATCAATTGTTGCACCCAAAGCAGGCTAAGCTTTTACCCAGCGGGTTGCCGACTAAAAGCTTAGAACGGAGGAAGTCCTCAGACCTAACTTAAACAAAACTGAAATGTTGAAGTGTAAAACACAAGTTTAGAGAAGAAGTCCCTTCAAATAGGAAGCTAGCGGAGCGAGCTGTGTTTGCCTCAATGGTTTACTAGAATTAGCTGTAACAGCTAAGAGAAACTTTGCAAATGTTGTTATTTCAAGCTTTGTTTTAAACGCAACAAGTGGTAAAGTTTTTTATTGATTTAGAGATTGCCTTTCCTAGTTTGAAATAAGCAATAATT
This sequence comes from Meconema thalassinum, assembly GCA_946902985.2. NCBI lineage: Eukaryota > Metazoa > Arthropoda > Insecta > Orthoptera > Tettigoniidae > Meconema > Meconema thalassinum. The sequence goes on from OX336389.2 coordinate 675,455,640, forward strand.
TTGGGAGGAGAATCAGGGAAGAGAAGGTCCTGTCTAACGGTGATTCTAGCAAGAGAGATAAAGCGGAAAACAACAAAGAATTTATTTAACAATTGATACAAGTTTAAATGATTAACAGTACTTAGATCTGTGATCTTATTTTGAGTTAAGAATAACAATTTAGCTATTTTAAGCTAAAGTAATAGATTGTGGTTTTAACAACTTGGAAGTCTTAGACCCCTATTTGTACAAATCGCTTACAAGTGTTATTGAGCAAGCGTCTGGATAAAAGGTTTTTAACCTGTTAGGTTAATTACGAAGGATTACAATTTAGTATAACATTTTGTTAAATTAGTTAGGTAGAACACCAAAGAGTAGAATGCCCTTATGGCAAGCGAAAAGGCTATAAACAAATAGATTAAATTCCTGATCGTAACAGGAGGAAAAAGGAAAATTACAAGCGGAAATTGCCGCTATTTTAAGCAGAAGTTACCAATGTGATATTCAAAAATAGTCAGGTCGAATTAACGAAGCCTGGAGCAAAAGGATCAGGTACAAAAGTTTAATAATTAGAAAGTTAACAATTATTGAGCTAGCAGGATAAGAAAAGAAAGATTAATAAGTAGTTTCTGTAACTACTAATGTTTAAACAGAATTTAAAGAATTAAAAATTCTAATGGAGCAGGTCACACTTTGTGAAGCCTGGATTAGACAAATTAGATAACTATTTTATAATTGAAAAAAAAAGTAAAACTCCCTAGTTTTAGAAGGGAAAAACAATATATTAAAATGTGGGCTAGCCACATATTTGACGCAAAGTGAATAAATTGTAAATGTAGCAAAAATGGGAGGGCGCTTAATTTTAAGCGAGGCCTCGTAGAATTATGACTAGATATTTAACTTAAGTTTGTTAGTAAAAGGTATTTGGGAAAAAGGAGATAGGAATTCAAAGTTCTGGCCAGTTTTATTGCTCTCAATCAAACGCGGCGCGGTAGATAGTTGAACGGACACTGTTTTGCACTAAAGTCTGTTGATAGATTGGACAATTTCACTATTGCAGCACAGAGAGTTCATGGAACAAACGAAAAGTTATTGCAGTTTATGGAGAACACTTAGTTTAATTTAGCTGGAGTAAGTTTATTTCGTTCGAAAGTTTGTGAATTGCAGTTAGTAGGTCAAGTTAACTTGAGGTTCCAGCAATTTGACGGTTTTGATCATAGTTCTTTGCGGTTTTAAGTATATTTTGAATGGAGGATTCCAGAACTGTAATGACAGTTAAATGCAGCGGTAATAATCCCTCGAAGGCAAGTTAAGTTTTAGAAAGTTATTAATGAGTTTTGGCAAAAATCCCACGGCGAGAGAAAGAATCTCTTTTATACTGTACAAGAAGTACTGAATTTCATGACTGGTAAAGAGCTTTGGTAGCTAAGAAAAGCGGTTCCCATGAGGGGCAGAGTTTTCACAAGTTTGTGAAATTACAGCACTGCCTATAACTTTTAGTAAAAGCATTCCAAAAATTGTTTATAAACCAATTTAAAACATGTTAAACGTTTAGAGTAGGTAGTTACTTAACTTGCAAGTTGAGCAGGCGATGGTTCCTTGTAACCGTTATGTTAAAAATCAGACATGGCGCCGGCTTTTGAAAATGTCTCATAGAGACAGGAGGCTGGCCTCTAAGCAAGAGCACCAAACTGTTCACACAAAGTCCGAACTAGAAGCGAGAGCAGGCAATGCAGCGCACTACAGAGCTAGGTAAGCAAGGGGGAAGGGGAGGGAAACAAAAGAGTTTATAGCAGAATGGGCAACATAAGAACAATAAAAAACTCTGTACAAAAATTGTTATTCTTCATGGAGCAGTGTCTTCAAGGAGATGTTTGCTGACGACGAAGACGACGCCTGGTGGATTGGTGTGTAAATCCTCTTAACTAGAGGAGTTTGAAGAATTTCAGCGGGTAGCCGCATGATGCAGCTAGGTAGATACCACAGAAGATACACATCTAGATCAGACTTAAAAACAACATAAGCGCGTGTACGGAGCAAATAGAATACAGAAAGTCGCTGTTGGTGTCTGCAAGGAGGGAAATTTAATAAAGGTGGCAATTGAAAAAGACAAAGAGTAGCAAAAGCTAACTCTAAATGAACGTGTATTCCAAGGAATACACCATACTGGGGGGGGGGGGGGGGAGGGGGTGCTGACAGCAGAAGAATACAGAAAAGAAACAATTTTTAGGATTCATAGGAAGGGGCGCAATGAGAGAAATGGGTCTTAAAATATGCCCATTGGTGGTCAAGATCTTCACCACCCTGACCCTTCCGTCCCTTCCCGGGTAACACTCTGCCACCCTGCCAGAGATGCAAACTAGTGGGGGGAAGCATCCCTAACGAAAACCATGTCTCCCACTTTGATGTCAGGATTAGAAAGAAGCCACTTCTGTCTCCGTTGCAAAGAGGTTAAGTACTCCAATTTCCACCTTTTCCAAAAGGAATTACGAAGTTCTTCAATTTTACGCCAAACAATAGGCAAGTTAGAATCTCTATGAGAGTTAGGAAGGGGCGGAGAGGAAGAAAGAGAACTGCAAATAAGGAAATGGCCAGGGGTTAATGGAAATAAATCATCAGGATAACTAGAAAGTGGGGTTAAGGGGCGAGTATTAACAACACCTTCAATTAGGATAGAAAGTGAACAAAATTCGTCATAAGTTAGAATACGACTGCCTAAAAACTTTTTAGATGACGTTTAGTAAGGTTGACACAAGATTCCCACCTACCGCCGTAATGGGGGGCGTAAGGAGGTATAAACCGCCATTTGAAGCCTTTAGCGTAGGAGAAGTTAGAAATTTGTTCCATGGCAGGAAAAGAAGTAAGAGCTTTCTTCCACAATGAGGCTGCGCCTTGAAAGGTGGAGGCGTTATCGGAGAACATTTCATAAGGGACGCCACGCCTAGCAGTGAAGCGAGAAACAGCTGACAAAAAGTAAGAAGTAGAGGCATTTGTTACTAGTTCCAGATGGATCACACCAGTAACCATGCAAACAAAGAGAGAAACATAGAGTTTTCCAAATAATTTGCGTCTAGCTTCAGGAGAATTTCGTTGATATTGAAATGGACCCATGTAATCTACGCCAGTTAAAGGAAAGGGACGAATAGGAGAAGAGCGGAAAGAAGGTAGATCGCTCATCATTTGAGTGCTAACCTTAGGTTTTACCTTAAAACAAGGGATACATTTGTGAATTACTGAAGGAACTTCATGAACTCCATTTATTATCCAGTACTTTTCTCTTAATAAACAAAGCAGGGTGCGAGTACCCACGTGCAAATCTCGATAATGAATGTCACGTATGATTAAAGAAGTTACGTGCTGTTTGGAAGGCAAAATAACGGGATGCTTTTTGTCTTCAGAAAGTGAAGAGTGCGAAAGCCTACCCTGAGTAACCCATTGTCATCAAGGAAAGGGGCTAAGGCGCGAAGACGACTAGATTTCGAAAGATCTTAGCTGAAAGTAAAGACAATTCAGTAGGGAAAGCTTCTTGCTGTGTGAGTTGCAAAACTTTAATAGTAGCAAGATTTAATTCATGATTGGTTAGATACGGTTTAGGAAGAACAGGTTGGTCAACAACAAGATATTTCCATCTAAGTAGATAGTCAAAAATTCGAATCAGTTTATAAAAGGAAGAATAGCGAGATAATAAGGGAAATGAAACGCTGGAAATAAGACACGAAGCGGTAGATTTAGCTACTTTAACGTCAGGCAAGTTGGAGTTTGTAATTGGAGGTTTAGAAGGCCAGCAAGAAGAGTCTTCGATTAACCACGAGGGCCCTTACCAGTACAACTGAGACGCTGCTAATTGAGAGGGTAAGCAACCACGAGAGATGTCAGCGGGGTTATCAGCGCTGTCACATGTCTCCATGACATCCCAAAGAAAGCGTTTGAATTTTGGAAACTCTATTGGCAACGAAGGTTTGCCAGTGAGTGGGGGTTTTGTCGATCCAAAAAAGAGTATTCATGGAATCGCTCCATAGATAGATTTGCAAAAATTCAATTTTTAAGACTTTCTGCAGTGTTTTAGCAACTTCTGCGGCCATGAGAGCGGCGTACAATTCGAGTCTGGGCAAAGTGATAGTTTTAAGCGGGGCTACTTTAGATTTAGCACAAATGAGATTTGAACGTGAAGATTCGTTTAGAGGATTGCAATAGACCAGGTAGGCACAGCAACCGTAAGCTTTTTCGGAGCTGTCGGCAAAGACGTGAAGAAAGAAAGAAAGAAAGAAAGAAAGAAAGAAAGAAAGAAAGAAAGAAAGAAAGAAAGAAAGAAAGAGAGAAAGAAAGAAGGATGTATTAGGAGAAGCGTTAATTAAATTTCTAGGAATTTCAATAAGTGATAGGTCAAGTAAACTACATCGAAAAGGAAGTCATCTGTTAAGAAAAGAAGAGGGAACAGCTTCTTCCCATTCACACTTGAGAGACCATAGCTCTTGCATAAAAAGCTTGTTGATAACAATGACTGGAGCAAGAAATTGAAGCGGATCGAAAATCTTCGCTATTTCAGACGAGATTTGCCTTTTTGTGTTAGGGAGCTTTTCGGAAAGCGAGGCCTTGTAGATGAGAGTATCAGTGCGAGTGCACCAGTGTACTCCTAGCGTTTTTATGGATTCAGAATCTCCGCCAATTTCGACAGAAGAGGGATCTACGTCTTCGATGGGAAATTGAGCAAGGAACTCAGGTGAATTCGAATTCCACTTATGAAGTGGGAATCCTCCATTTTTAACAAGGCTTTCAGTTCCAGCGATATGAGAGAAGCTTCTTCAAGATTCTGAAAGGATTGAAGGTAATCGTCAACATAAAAGAATGTGGTTAATGCTTCTGAAGCTTTCGCGTTAAATAAATGACCATCTTGAGAGGCTAACATATGTAGGGATCGGATAGCAAGGAAAGCAGAAGGTTTAAGACCATAGTACTGCCCCCGTAAATTGAATTATACTGAGACCACGGTGGCTGTATTGGCATATGTGAATAAAGTTATGGCCGTCATAGTAGGCACGGATGACGCAGACTTCATGCAAGTAGGCTGGATGAGCTGAGATTCTTGGTGACGTCATGATTTTGTTCGAGAAAGATCTGAGATTTACGACGCAGTCGCAGGGAAACAAGGAATTGCGCTGAGGAAGAAGTTACGCTATTGTAGGAGAGGCTCGAACCAATGAATGATAGTTTGGAGGAAGACGGAGATTACTGAAACTACCATATTTAATTACTTTTGGCATGCAGAATTGTGGAAATCTATCTTCATTTTGGCATTGATTTGGAATTATGAAGAAATTAATTATGAGTTTTTGAAATTTGAAAATCCGTCAAGTATAGCCAAAGTTAGAACTTCTAGCAATGACGGAGGAATAAGCTATGGTAGGGATGGATACGCCCTTTAAGAAGTTGATAAAAGGCCTTGCACAGCAGAGAGGAGGCTCTCATGGCTCAGTTTTTTGATTCTCATATTGTCAGACTTCGAGTTCTAAAGTGAAGCAAGTCGTCATTAGCACGTGTGGCAGAGCCCACAGCATCGAACAAGCACGGAGCGTGCAGCAGTACAATTTTACGGTTACTGAAACTAGGCGAAGTTGGAGCGCACACATAAACGAGTCTACATGATTATCTATCAAGAGTTAGCTACTGCATTTATGCTAATTCAATTGTGCATTACAATATTGAGGCGTGTGCGAAAGTTGAACATTTTCACGATTATACTTTGGAAGATATTCGCATTTTAAGACTGCAGACAAAAGTGATTTTCTCGACACCTGAGAAGCACTTTTATAATACCACATTCTACGCTACGGCTGACACGTGTATTGCAACCGTGACACTGAAGATTACATTTGGTGATACAACGCTACATTCTACAATGGAGCTATATAATCTGGCAGTACTTTCGACTATTATTATAACGGAAATGGAGATGGAAGACTAAAACTTTAATGCAATTGGGACATATATCAATGGAGTGAAATAGCAGCATGGAACTTCGTTAATCGTCATTCTACAAAAGCGAGCATGTAGTGAACATCCAACTACACTCATGCATCGTAATCCATCGCTGAATTACATCAAATGGCAGTGGAAATATCTTCATACTCCACAATTATGAACATTTCTGCGGAAATAATTGCAATAAACTTCATGGCGAATTTCTACCAGAACTACAGGGAACTATCAAGAGAGGCCAGGGTGGACCCGGCTCACAAAGAAGAGTTTTGCCAGAAGGATGGCTATCGTCTACACGGAGCAGTGCAATTTCCGGAGGAGGAAACTGTTCTATTCTCCGAGGGCGCAGGTTCCAGGTTCGAGGTCGGGGCACATCTTTACGGTGGTTAAATGGAACCAACAGCAGTCTTCTTTTGGAAATTTTCCTCTAGAACTTCAATCAACAGATAAGGTAGTCGTGAACGTTTCTTGTTTTATTTGAGCCATTTAGCGATATCTGAGCAACCATTTTTCCCATATTTTCTGTCCCATATATTTTGCCCCATATTCTTGCTTGATATTTCTGTACTCTGTACACTTTGTTGATTTATGCCATTTTCTACGATTTATTGAGACATTATCATGACATTGGCATATTTAAATAATTTTGGATCAGTTGAGACTGATTATAATATATTCTTTCAGTAATTTGCATATTTTTGTAGTCACGATTTAACTGTAAAGTTAACGATTTTCTATGGCAAATTTGAATTCAGACAGCGTGTCATTTTATTAGAGTAATTCTATTCAGTAAATTACTTTGACCAATTTTCTGTCATCCTCAAGAAAGAAGAATGATTAAAAGATTTTAGAGCGTTAAAATCTACTACTTTATCGACGATCTTGGAAATACTAGTCGTTTTATGAACATGATTGCAACATAGACATTTATCGTCAATTATGAAATACCATTGCATTATAGACAATTTTATGAAATATGAACTTTGAGTACGATTTATTGAGTACACTATAGTAATGAACATTTGATAGGAGTTTTTCTCAATTCTAGATTGGAACAATAATGTTGGCATTCCACAGTCTAATTGTATTCTATTCGACTATTTATGCAGTTAAGATGAACTTTGATTGAAGATAGTATTTTTATACTGCGATACTTTGATGATATTAATCTCAATTTTGATAGACCAGGGAGGCGTGTCAAATCGTATTTGCTATTAAATTTATTTGTGATTGGCAAATTTTTACTTCATATCGATTCATGAATGAAACCCACGAAGGTTAAATATAATAACAGTTTTCGATACAATTGATGAATATAAGAATTTTTAAAGAGGAACTATGGATGTATAATCGTTAGTTCAGTGGGCGTGTAAAAGTCGCTGATGAATAATGTCCTGTATTAAGTGAAGGAGGTTCCCACAGTAATATTGATGATGTTGATGAATTTGTAAGTGGAGGTTTTTTGTGTATTGTGGAAGATTTTGATGCCATATATAATGAGATATATGATGAATTATGGGCCAATTTTGGTGCAATTTTGTGCATTTTGAGCGAGGTATTTTTCCGCTGAGTGGATGGTTCAGGTCCTTTGAAAATTATTCATGTGAAGTTACTGTTAAAATTAACAAGAGTGTTTAAATAATTTGAGATAACGATTTTGAATGGAGGTTACCGTCACAAATAATAATAATTATTAAATCTTATTAAACCTGAATTTAAAATTTAAATATAACTAACCTTCATTGGTCGATTATATCACCACGATTTGAGTAATTATCAACCGGATAAACGTGTGGTTTAATGTATTTCTAATATAAATAATATAAATAATGTAAATAACTATGTAAATATCTTTAATAATAATTTGAAACGAACGGGATTAATAGAGGCGTGTATAAATTTTTCAATTGTCGTTTGACAATGTTATAAACAATTTAAAATGTTATAAATAATTAATGAACATTTTGTTATAAACATTAAACGTTTTCGTTAGTATACTCTAAACAACGCTAGTTCAACAATTGGATTATACAATTAAACAAGATTTGGGATTATTAGAGTAATCCATTGTTATTTGAATGGAGCATTTAAAAGATTTGCGTGATAATATTTGAGTTGAGATGTGAACATTTAAGGTGTTTTGAAAAGGAGCTAGGCTCTGAGGTAACTAGCATATGCTAACATTGGCTGGACAGGTGGGTCCATTTGACGATGCAAGCATGCGACACGGTGAAGGGTGTATCGCAGGTGGCCAGATAACTGTATGATAGAGGCCAAGGTCATCTACATAGCAGCCTTGCGGTTATAAATAAAATGTGAAGTTCTTGAAAAAGGAAACAAATGCTATATGTCTCGTCCCAGCTCCCTTATCCATTCCAAAGTGCATTGTTATTATTGCGTTCTTTTGAGCTAGAGAAAGCTGAAATTTTGTATGTGAGGTCTACAAGTCCTACAGGAGGACATGTTGCATTGACAATGGCTTCTGATTGCCACGTATATTTTGTTGATAAATTTGTTAAATTATATTTTTCTTTATGTGAAATAAATTATTGTGCAGTTTAAATTTTCTTGTTTCGTCTTGGTTCATTTTAAATATCGTGGTGGAGGTTATTGTGAGGGCATACTATTAAGTGATCCAATTGAAAACCCAGACCCGAGATTAAATTGAATAGGTAAGTAAAAGGTAAGTATGAACCCCCGTATATTTTGGTGTGTTCCACAATAATTTCATGTTAACTACTGTGCTCTAATCTCGGTAGTATCTGTCAGTGCCATTTTCATTGATGTAGCTGTGCCGGTGCGATTGATTATTGGCAATCCGATTGAGGGGGCGGATTTCTGACAGCCTACTATCCGGATTATCGGGGACAGTGCGTAACTGTTTTTAAGAGAAATATTTTACTGGGTTTACTAGTTTCGTCACGCCATAAGATTTCCTGTTCGGATTGAATTAAAACTTGACGGTACATTTGTTGGATATCTGCTATGATGGCTATGGGAAACAGGCGAAAATTTAAAAGTATGGTAGACAGATCGGACTGAATAGCAGGACCGGAGTGAAGAGTATCGTTAAAACTATTGCCATTAGCGTCAGGTGATGACCCATTAAACACAACACTGATTTTGTCCTTAACAAGAGGGTTTTCCCACACGGGATGGTGATATAGGACGACAGTTTCGACTGGGGGATGTAATTCGTCATCAGATTTGCTGACAACTTCCATGTGATCCAGACTTTCATATTCATTCATGAAGTTGAAATATTGTTGTTTAACGAGGGGTTCCTTCTTGAATTAGCTCTCGAAAGCAAAGAGGGCATTTCGAGCTTTAGGTTGAGAATTACTTAGTTTTGGAGGATTGAGTATTCTTGGCATTTGAACTATAAATCGGCCTTCGGGTGTACGAGTAGTAGTGGAAATGAAAAGTTGCTCACAGAATTCGTTTTCTGAGGAGGTTGAGCTGGGGGAATCGATATTTTCAAGTTTCCAGAACTGTTCTAAATCGGTACTCACAAAATGACTTTGCGACACAGGTTGGGGGGAATAATGGGGGAGTTGACCAGTAACTATCCATCAAAAATTAGTGTCTCTGGCAAACACGTTGAAAGATAATTGACGAATTTGCTTCCGAAGGCAATTCCAGAAAACATTGGCACTAAAAAGTACGTCAATAGGACCTTGGATATTAAACAGAGGATCTGTTAGCCTTAAGTGAGAAGGAATATTTAAACATGAAGTGTCAACAGAGTGACCCGGGGTATCTTCCCCAATGCTGTTCAGAATAAGACAGTTCAGTTTGAAAAAATTATTTCTATGACTAGTATCTTTTATAGTTAGTTTTGAGAATTGCAAAGCTTGTGATTTTAAGCTGTTAATGCCTGATACGTTAATAGAAGTGAGAGTTACTGGAAGACCAAGTTTTTTGACTAAAGAATTGGAGACAAAATCATGGGTCGCTGCTGAGTCGAGGAGACCTCGGGCACGGAACCAGTTGCAAGATTTATCTTGAACCTCAAATTGAACAGTAGACAATAGTACTTGAGCGCTACGCAAAGACTTGGTCTTTTGAATAAAGATGAAGCTTAGGATTGTTAGTGTTATCAATTTTTTGAGAGGTGCAGTAGATGCTGCTGATGACCTCGATTGATCATGACGATGCAATAAAGTATGATGCGCTCTTTCACAATGAAAACAGAGTCTAGTGGACTTGCAATTAGAAGCGGAATGTTTAGGTGAAAGACAATTGAAACAGTACTTGATTTGAGATACCAATTTCCTTCTGTCATCCACTGATACCTCATTGAAAGATTTGCATAAGTATAAAGCGTGAGAATCTTTGCAAAGTATGCACTTTAACGGTTCATTAAGACTTTTACGGGGTTCAACTTGGGTACTTAATGCAAGAGAACCAGCGTTACGGCGTTCACAGGACCTAGATTGGTAACCAGTGGCGTATGACTTAGATTTAGAAGAGCTAGACCCAGGTTTTTGAGTACTAGACGCTGCATATTCGCTTTTAGATTTAAGAGACAAAGATTCATGTTTACAAGTGTTATTGAGCAAGCGTCTGGATAAAAGGTTTTTAACCTGTTAGGTTAATTACGAAGGATTACAATTTAGTATAACATTTTGTTAAATTAGTTAGGTAGAACACCAAAGAGTAGAATGCCCTTATGGCAAGCGAAAAGGCTATAAACAAATAGATTAAATTCCTGATCGTAACAGGAGGAAAAAGGAAAATTACAAGCGGAAATTGCCGCTATTTTAAGCAGAAGTTACCAATGTGATATTCAAAAATAGTCAGGTCGAATTAACGAAGCCTGGAGCAAAAGGATCAGGTACAAAAGTTTAATAATTAGAAAGTTAACAATTATTGAGCTAGCAGGATAAGAAAAGAAAGATTAATAAGTAGTTTCTGTAACTACTAATGTTTAAACAGAATTTAAAGAATTACAAATTCTAATGGAGCAGGTCACACTTTGTGAAGCCTGGATTAGACAAATTAGATAACTATTTTATAATTGAAAAAAAAAGTAAAACTCCCTAGTTTTAGAAGGGAAAAACAATATATTAAAATGTGGGCTAGCCACATATTTGACGCAAAGTGAATAAATTGTAAATGTAGCAAAAATGGGAGGGCGCTTAATTTTAAGCGAGGCCTCGTAGAATTATGACTAGATATTTAACTTAAGTTTGTTAGTAAAAGGTATTTGGGAAAAAGGAGATAGGAATTCAAAGTTCTGGTCAGTTTTATTGCTCTCAATCAAACGCGGCGCGGTAGATAGTTGAACGGACATTGTTTTGCAGTAAAGTCTGTTGATAGATTGGAAAATTTCACTATTGCAGCACAGAGAGTTCATGGAACAAGCAAAAAGTTATTGCAGTTTATGGAGAACACTTAGTTTAATTTAGCTTGAGTAAGTTTATTGCGTTGGAAAGTTTGTGAATTGAAGTTAGTAGGTCAAGTTAACTTGAGGTTCCAGCAATTTGACGGTATTGATCATAGTTCTTTGCGGTTTGTAGTATATCTTGAATGGAAGATTTCAGAACTGTAATGACAGTTAAATGGAGCGGTAATAATCTCTCGAAGGCAAGTTAAGTTTTAGAAAGTTATTAATGAGTTTTGGCAAGAATCCCTTGGCGAGAGAAAGAATCTATTTTATATCGTACAAGAAGTACTGAATGTCATGACTAATAAAGAGTTTTGGTAGCTAAGAAAAGCGATGCCCACGAGGGGCAGAGTTTTCACAAGTTTGTGAAATTACAGCACTGCCTATAACTTTTATTAAAAGTATTCCAATAATTGTTTAAAACCAATTTAAAACATGTTAAAAGTTTATTGTAGTTAGTTACTTACTTGCATGTTGAACAGGCGATGGTTCCTTTTAACCGTTATGTTAAAAATCAGACATGGCGCCGACTTTAAAAAATGCCTCTTAGAGACAGGAGGCTGGCCTCTAAGCAAGAGCACCAAACTGTTCACACAAAGTCCGAGCTAGAAGTGAGAGCGGGAAATGCAGCGCGCTACAGAGCTAGGTAAGCAAGGGGGAAGGGGAGGGAAACAAAAGAGTTTATAGCAGAATGGGCAACATAAGAACAATAAAAAACTCTGTACAAAAATTGTTATTCTTCATGGAACAGTGTCTTCAAGGTGATGTTAGCTGACGAAGAAGACAACGCCTGGAGGATTGGTGTGTAAATCCTCTTGACTAGAGGAGTTTGAAGAACTAGCCGCAAGATGCTGCTAAGTAGGTTCCATAGAAGATACACATCTAGAACAGACTTAAAAACAACATAAGCGCGTGTACGGACCATATAGAATACAGAAAGTCGCTGTTGGTGTCTGCAAAGAGAGAAATTAAATAAAGGAGGCAATTGAAAAAGACAAAGAGTAGCAAAAGCTAACTCTAACTGGTGTGTGGAATACACCACACAGCACTCGCAATTGCTGCCAACCACTATCCACTACGCCCTAAAATCAAAGTCAATCACGTCGACCTAATTAACGGAGACACTGCTGGCCGACTCACAGCCGAACTCGAAACCGCGGCTCTCGAGCTAAGGGTACAATACCCTCAGGCGATAATCCACGCACCTCCCCTCACAAGATCACAAGCACAACTCGACAGCTCCCAACAATCCATATCACCTAACATTATTAGCGAGGATTTAAACCCCATACTACCCCCCATCATATTGCAACACATTAGCGACACACAGCAGGTACATAATAAATTACATCCACTTATACAACAATTGGAAAAGCCTACACATACCACAGAAGACAGGGAACTCATTGCAGATATTAAGGTCGTTTCTGAAACACTACAACAAAACATTGAACAGACACTGCACACGATACAATCAGCACAAATTGAACACAACATTTCCATAGATAATATAGAAATAGCTGAAAAATCCGGCATATACATTGCATCACACTTAAAACAAGCCGATCCCGGGACTTCACAAATTAACCCCACATTATCGCAACACACAGAATCCAACACTTCCTTACATAACAGCACAGAAACACATACAGAAGACACGGCCGTACACACAAAGTATCCCCTCATCCATCCCACGAAGTACTCAGGGGAAAACCAAGACCCTGAGGACTACCTCAAGGGATTTAAGTGGGCGGCCAGCATTAATGGCTGGACAGACGAAAACAAAAGGCGGCTCTTTCCCGCATACCTATCTGAAGCGGCCCTAACATGGTTTGAAATGCATAAACACAACTTAGGCAACACGACATGGGAAGAACTAGGCAACCATTTGAAACAAGAATTTAAACACAACACGGATGAGGAGGATCTATACGACCCGATAAGGGGACGTACACAGGGACCAAAAGAAAACAACAATTCTTACATTAACGCCAAACTGCTCGTGTGTGACAGATATGACGCCATTATGCCAGAAAAACAGAAAATCCGGTTGCTTATTAAGGGCCTGAGACTGGCGCTAGTCGATAAACTGTGCACCATGACAAACACGACACTACAACAATTACGACAAAACGTTAAAACCATAGAGCCTGGAAACAAAATAACGGGGAAAGCTATAGACTATCACATGAAATCAGATACACACAACCTGCAGCAACAGATACATGACCTCACCCAACAATTACAGGATATGAAAATCACCGCAATTGACACACAGGCACGAGGAAGTGATGCAAGGGACAATGGGGGTAGCACGCAACAGCCACAATCTAACGGAAGAAAAACCAATGGGAGACAATCACCGACACAATATACAAGGGCCAACGACGGCCAAAACAGGCAACAGGGAGGTTACACCTACAGGGAGGGAAGAAAATACACCCCTCACCGCTACAGCCCATCCCCACTTGCACATGAATACAGCCCTCCACAATACGGGCAATACAACCCTCGCCGCGGTAACCCACCCCCATTCGCACAGGAATACAACCCTCCTCAATACAGGCCATACAACCCTCCACCGCACAATCAAACCAACCCTAACCCCAACAATCCAACCCCATTTACACAGATGGAACACCACTCCACCATACAGACAGGGGCCGGAGCAATACCCACCTCTGGGCAATTTTACACAAATGAAAACTATCACAAGGAACTCAGGGCACAAACGGTCAAACACGTCGTAACCAACTGGGACGAATACGAATATTTCGTCACAGATGGACACGATAACATATTCACAGACAAACACGCATACGGGGAATACATGGGCACAGATGGTACCTACGCAGGAGCAACTGAGGTAACAGCATTAGGAAAAACAACAGCGTACAGCATACATGTATACACAGCGGGCAGCACACGTCCAATACTATCCAATCCAGGGTTTGACAGGGATCTACTCATATTATTTACGGGGAGCCCTAACGCAAGACATTACAGCCCTCTTACGTCCGTAACAGAACAAATATACGAAAGTACGTCAGTAGAGAGGGAATGTATGTTTTGAATATTGCGTAATCGCGAGGACATATTGCATCATCTTGCGAGCGATCACGTGATATGTCTGCAGTGTTCGCGACAAAAAAGTTTGTTTGAAATAAATGAATGGCCTTGACCTGCTCTACCCCCCCCCCCACCAAATTTCAACTCTCTAGGACAAAATAAATTGAAATTTGAAAATAGGCTATATTTCCAAAATTAGGAAATCTATAAAAAAGTTTGTTTGACATAAATGAAAGCTCTCTATCTCATCTACCAGTAAACCAACTCTCAGGTGTATAGGACAAAAATGAAAAAAAATATGTTCAAATGACGTCTTTGTTAGCGGAAATGTTTTAGGTGTACTAACATTTGAATGAGACTGTACGGGTGCGGCCTTCATGGACACCCATTTGGTTATCCACACGCGTTTGCTTAGTGCTCTGCTTGTATTAGTAGCAAGAAGGGATTGACCCTTGACCGCTTGAATCGGATAACCTGTGCCCCGCGCTGCTGTTATCGTTCTTTGGCAAGCGCTAGCATGCTGAACGTGGGAGGTCCGGCTTGCTACTCCATATAGGACGTGCAGCTGTTAGTTAACATTTTTGCGGGCTTGCATGCTCTGTGGTCTCTTTCTGCATAGACTGTTACTGTTTTATAAGACAAATATATATTATTGACTGCATGAAATGAATATTGGTTTGTTTGTTTTAAATTCTTAACCATCATTATTGAACTCGGATATTATTTTAATGAGAGAACAAGTTTGGATATCAGTTCACAAAGTTTCATTCATGTGATATGTTTAATGAGCTTTTTGCTGCTTTAATATTAACTTCTTAGTATATAAGTTAAGCTGACATGGTTAGGAAGCCACACTTGTTCAGCATCATGAATGTGATTGTGATTAAATCAGTAATTGAGAAGTTGGAGCGTCTAAGAGAGTGTTTTACATTAATTATATAATACGAAATAGTGAAAACAAAATGGTATGATCTTCGTTCTTAAAGTGGTAAGTAGTTCTTTTTTTCCGCCAAGATGCTGAGAATTGAAGATGCTGTTTGCAGAGTTGAATATGCTGGTGATCTTGTGTGGAAGGTAAGTACAATCATTCTTTTCTTTCTTGAGTGTGTTGGTTTTAGTGAGCTGAAAATATATAGAGACACATTAATAATAATAATAATAATAATAATAATAATAATAATAATAATATTTTTTGTGATGAATTAAAAAAAACTTACATTGTTTTAATTAGAATATGTTTTTGTTCGAAATCCAAGAGTTGTGAGTTGAATCGAATCCTAGCCAAGATACGAAGACTTGGGTTCCTTTTCTACGTAGTACTTTGTCAACTAAGTAAATATTAGGATGTTTGGTTCGTTGTAACTCTGCTTCATAAAACGCCCCAAATATCGGCAAATTTTTATTATCTTTTAAAAGATATGTTCGTGGATTAGTATTTTGAACTTTATAAATTGTAAATAACTCCGTAGTCCAATTAGCTTCGTACCCTTTGCTGAAATGTTTCTTGATTTTTGATATTCTTACAATGTCGCCAATTTTATATTTTGGTTTTCTTAAAGTTTCATTATATTGTGTTGGCAAGCGGGGTTGATTGTTTCTTTTTACATCAATAGGTTTCATGCCAATGCTGCGATGTATTTTGTGATTATACTTTAGTAATAACTCAGGCAAAATATTTACCCATCGGTATGAACCACGTGTTGTGAACTCTTTCCACATCGATTCCTTAAGAGTTCGATTAAATCTCTCTACTACACTCGCTTTTATGGAGCTCCCAGTGGAATAATGCTTTAGATTTTGTTTCTGAGACCATGTTTTGAATTCACGGTTATAAAATTCCGTTCCTCGATCAGTGTGAAAATAATTGGGCAATATTTTACTTTGAAAATAAACAAATTTTAAACTTTTTACAATCTCACTTCCTTTTTTTGATGATGATGATGATAATTGTTGTTTTAAGGGGCCTAACATCGAGGTTATCGGCCCTCCTTTTTTTGTTTTAAGAGGAATTGCCCATGCATATTTTGAGTAAACGTCAATAATGGTTAATAAATATTTAAATCCATTATTCCATTTTGCAAGTTTTGACATGTCCACAAGATCAGCTTCATGGAGGTCATCGATTCCTTTGCTAATAACATGTCGTCTTTTAAACTTTTTTATAAGAGGTGCATGAAGTTCTTTTGCAATTTCTCGTCTGATTTCGTTCATAGTTAATTTCTAAACAAAGATTTATAACATACTGTGCATTGTTTTACAAATGTTTGAATTTTTATTCAATATATCCTGCATTTCTTAGTTCTTCTTCAATTGCAAAGATTTCGCTGTCAAGTCCTGTGTGACCTGCAGCTTTCGATGCAATTAATTTTTTAAGTCTTGATACTAATTTGTTTGGTTCATTCCAATGGACAAATTCAATATTGTTTCCTCCTTCGAATTTCCAAATGGCTTGTGGTGTGATGTGTTTCTTTTGGCCATATCCAGTATGCATCGTAGTATTCGCTTCTTCATTCTCATCTGTTGTTTTTATAATTCTATCTATGTCTTCAGTAAGAAGGGGTTCGATTATATTTTTATACTTACGAGATTGTGTTCCTCTCGGAGCTGCATTGCTTGCATAATTTCTTTTGTGCACGTTTGAAACATTTAATAATTTCAAATAAGAACTTAAATCACTCCTATCGATTAGAGAGTGATCTGGTACTTTCCTTTGAATCAATTCAAGTAGACCTTCTGTTATAGGAAATTTTTCACCACCAACTTTTATCCACTTTTTATCAAAGAAAACTCGTTCACGTCCCAAGTATTGTTTATCATTTCTTATCGTTATACCAAATGTTCTATCCACGTTTTGTTTAATGAACGGACCAAAGTAATGGTTAAGTAGTGTAATTATTTTGATGCTATCTCCATCTTCTTCGTCTGAAGTAGCAGTTGATTCAGAATCATCATATTTTTTTTTCTTTTTTGATTTTCTTTTTTCTTAGTTGACGTTGTATTAGCAATAGCTACAAGCTGATTTAATGAATTTGTTACTGGTTTAAACTTAGTCTCTATATCTAATTCTTGACGTCTAACATCATTTTGAAGTGAAAGATACTTGTCCTTAACATCTTTTTTTAAGCGAGAAAGTTTATACTTTACTCGACTTTCAGCTTTAATCTTCAAGCTCTTCTCCATGACTAAACTAAAATTGTAGTTGTTTTACTTATTTATAGTATATTCAAAATCAATTTGAAGAGGAAGATCATTGGTTTTATGTTTCTCGGGGTCTCTAAGTCGAAACTGTATTTCATCTTGTTCTTCAACTACAATGTCACTGCCATCCAGTTCAATCTCTTGACGTATATTTAAAATTGCATACACAATTGGAGATCTTGGTGAAACAAAAATTGGTTTTAATATACCTTTATAGGGAAGTTGGTATTGTATATTATGATTATGAAGCGTGTATACCGGTGAATGGATTGATGGTGTGTTGGAGAATTTCAGAATAAATTTCGATAAGTTCTTTTTCTTTACTTCAACTTGTAATATACCATATTCTTCTTTGGATGCGCTAAAACTTTCGAGTGGTTCTTTGTTAACCAATTGCTCAATATTTTCTAGTTCAGTTTTTAACTTGTTATATTCCTCTTTGGATGCAGCAGCGTAACTTTCAAGTTCTTCTTTTTTAACAATAATTAGATTGTTAGCAACACCCTCAATACGAGTTTGTAAATTGCTTAAAATTTCTTTTAGTTGATTAACTTCTGTTCGTGAAGCAGCATAGTGTTCTACAAACCGTTTATTTGTCACATCTTGGTCGTTAACAGGAAACTCAACATTTGTTTGTTTTTGATGTTGTAGATTGTTTACAGTCTGTTTCATTTTTTCAAATTCATCTCGTGAAACGGCATATTGTTCAACAAACGTCTTAATTTGAAACATCGTTATCGTATATGGGATTGTTTACGTGGGTAATTCGTCTACTCATCATATTTAAAGTCCCACCATCGTCTACGTTTAAGAAGTTTTGTTTATTAAATTTAGTGATTAAGTCTTCTAGATCTTTTCGAGAAGCAGCAAAGTTTTCTAAATAATATTTGTTTATTGCATCTAACGAATCGATTGGTTGAGATATGTTTGTTATTCATCTATTTAACATATCTACAGTTTCATCATCTTTGTTTATATTCATACGAGATTTTTTAATTTCATCGAGTTCTTTTGTTACATGAGTTTTAAGAAAAGAATACGATATCGCATCTTGATTTTGAATTGGATTTTTAACATTTCTTATTCTTTTGTTACCCAAGTCGAGACTTTCATCATCAAACGGAAAGTGATCTTCTGAAAATTCACTCACTAAACCATGAATGAATTCTACTCGTTGTAACACTTCGGTTATTCGGTTTTCCAGATATTTTTTTATATTCGATGTATGTTGCTGCATTGCAATAAGGTTTACTGCATCATTTGCAGATGATGGTAAAGCTGAGCCTGCGAGACGTTTGTTTTCAAAGTCAAGTTGCTGTTTCTCTATTTTACAAATTGAAAAAATTAAACATTTAAGGTCGTTAATGTTTCGTTGTATGTCTTCTTTAGACTCAATTTTATTTAACTCATTCAGTAACTTCAGTACATAACCTTTGTTGCAAGCATCTTCAACATGTATGGGCGTTCCAACATCTTTTAACCGTTTGCCGTTAATACTTAGATGCCCGTCGCTTGTTGTTGTTGTTGTTGTTGTTGTTACTTGATTTCCATATTGCAGTAGCTTATCATCAACATACGATTTAGTTGCAATATCATGGCGTGAAGTTGGTGGTCTGATAGACACGTTATTGATTTTGTTAAACGATGCCATAGTTAGTTTGTTAACCACACAAAGTGTATAACGCGAATGAGCATTTAGCTCTTTTGAACTATTATTTATAACTGAAAATAAACATCAAATCCATTGCGATATCGACCATTTTGTAAATCACTATCTTTATCGATAACCAAAAAGCCAAACTTAGAGTTTTGCCAACAATAAGAACAAATATCGAAGAACTGATCATAGCTCATATCTGTATTTACATGATCGTTATATACATGACGCAAGTTTGTTCCGTCTTGTTTAAAAAGAATTTAAAAATTACCGTTATCTCTAATTAGATGTTTAGGTATACAAGAATATGTTTGACAAAGATAAAATACGTCAACTTAGTGATGACGACCTCTACTGAAGTAATCTTTCACGTGTTGTTGTTTATTGCTGGCTACATCATCAAAAACAAATATAGAGTTTTTTCTAGCCATTACTGGAGGCATAACTTCATCATTATCAGAAAAAAATCACTTTTTATTTCTTTTATAGAGTCCAAAAACTTTTTAAATTCAACATACTTACTTTGAGCAAGTGATTTAGAATAAATATAAATGTTTTCAAAACGAACTCCATTTTTGTGACATATTAAATTTATCATTATGTTTGTTTTGCCACAGTTCGATTGACCGCAAATGATACATCGAATAGTGTTCGGTAGTAAAACACTATGCTTTCTTTTTTCACTTTTACTCTGGTTTTCACCATTAGTAAATGACATTACTGGTAGAGTGTTTGACTGCTTAACAAACTTCAGCATGTCAACGTTTACGTCTGAGAATGCACACTGCACAAAAAATCACATCACATCAACATATATTGTTTCCACACGTATCATAACTTGTATTATATGGAATAATAGTAGGATTTTCAGGATTTAAATCAACGTTGCCAACGTAAAACCCTCTTAAATATGGACAATATGGTGCCCATTTTTATGATCATTTAAAGGAATATCGTTTTCTCTCCAATTTTCAATTTCAATCTTACAGAATATACATTTCACCTTATCACCATGACCGGTATAATAAAATCCTGCTGATGCTAAACAAAATTCGTCTGGACAGGGAAGAGGCCAATTTTGAAAAGTTTTAAGTCTTTCATATTCAGATTTTAATTCTATGCTAGGAGAAATGTTGTTTACGTAAGGGCAAGAAAAAGCCCATTTCTTATGCTCTTCAAACGGATCATCATCTTCTTCCCAATAACTAAGTTGCAGATTACAGAAAGCACACCTGACCATATCCTTATATCCATAATAGTAAAATCCTGCAGCTGCTAACCATGCAGTGTTCGTAAAACTGTCTGAAGACCAGTTCTTAAATGTTTTAGCCGATCTCTTTCTGATTTTAAATTCATTCCTTTTTGACTCAATATCATTTGCATTAACTGTTTCATGGAATACTTTACACAATTAAAATACTTCATGATGATGCTTTACTTCACAAAAAAAGATGTTCCCCACACGAAGTTAAATGTGAACTGATATGAATCAACAAAACACGCTGGCTAATATGCATGATTTGCGTGTGTTGGGTTGGCCGAGCGGTCTAAGGCGTTAGACTTAAGATCTAATTTTCAGAAATTGAAAGCGAGGGTTCGAATCCCTCACCTGACAATATTATTTTATATACATGTGGAGTGAGGAGGTGCTTGATCATTAAAAAAAACTTTAATATGAAGTGGTACAAAGACCTTTTCTTCTTTATTCATTTAGAATTACAATTAATACAATTTTATTTCTCTTGTATGAGTGTTGAAGTAATCTCATTCTTTTAGTTGTCCTGATGAGTGTGTGTTGAGATGATCTTGTTCTTTTAGTTGTCCAGATGTTTATTTTCTGTAGACAAAAAATATACACTGTGTTAAAAAAGCAAACAAAAACAAAATATGTATAGGTGTCAACAACACTAGTAGATTTAATGAATTACCTTTTATAGATAGCTATTACAGTTATCACATTTGCAGCGAAGATGAAACAGTTGAAATTTTCTTTTCAGATGATCTGGTAGATGTTCCCACTCCAGACGAATTCGTTGTGGCTCATATATAGTCAGTATGTTTATAGGAAAGTAGTTCCAATCAAACTTATTAAAACCTTGAAGTCTATTGTTTCGAAACTTGATTATTATCGAACACACGATTTTCATGATGCCATCAGAAGAATTTAACCAATGTTGAACAGCATTGACATTAAATTTAGCACAACTATTGCTTCCCAATGCAAGAGATGGTAAATGTTTTGGACAATCTGTAGGTAAACGTTGGCTATGCTTCAACATTAGATCTGGCATTCCATCAATCGTATTAAGATCGATTAATGACCCAGGGGAAAGTGTTTTTAGTGCAAACAAAGAAAATTCTTGTGGCAAATTATACACAACTAAATATTCATATTTATTTTTAATAGAGTCAAAAAAAGAAGAAAGAGTTTTTTCACAATACGCTGCGACCCATGTTAACACAGGACTGAATGAAGGTATATTGCTGTTATTTAACATACAGTAAGCAAGTTCCAAACTGCCGTTTGGTAGCTTGCGAATGTCTGCAACTATTGGCTGCTTCTTATTCCACGTGTCAGCATCAGTAGAAGGAGAGTTTGTTGTTGTCAATTCCATGATTGCAACTAAAGTGAGAATACTTCTTTACTTGCTTGCTTATAACTTAGCAAATATTGGTTTAGATAATTACTTCATTAGTTAATGGTCTGTAAGATATTTGAGGATCATGAATAAGAACACAATAAAGAGTTGTATCTTCAGGTATATTCTCACTTGTCTCGATTTCAATTCGCACATCAACTGAAGATGTCTTCACTGCCTCCACTTGCTCAAGGCAATTAATTACAATAATCGGACAATGAGACATAAATTCATCTCGTGAAACTAGAGTCTCTGAACGAAAATCATCGATCTGATAATATACATTACGAAATTTAACAAACTTGTCATACAATTCGCTGTAGTCATTTATAGCAATTTCAGAATTTGGCATTTCATAGGGATAAAAAATTGAATAAAAAAACTCTTATAGATTTAATGTTACAATGGTCAAAATAGGAAGAGCACGTATTTAGTACATTTCTTTTAGTTTGAAAACCTAATAAAAAGTGACGTGGTTTTTGAGTTTCAGAAGTTGTCATTACAGTCCAACTATATTTAGTTGTTCTAGGAAGAGATGGCAAGACATGAACATCCCATGATCGAAAACCAACCTGAATGGGAATATTTTTCTGCATTAGTTTTAATCTTTTAATTTGTTCTTCGTCCGATAATAATAAAACGGGAATTTTTAGATAAACTTTAAATAACTTGACCTTAGAAAGATCATTTTCGGTTGCAGATTGCAACGCACGTGCGTCACTCGACGATCTGAGAAGTATTAGCTCATGCTTGCAGTTTAAAATCGGCTTTCTATAATCCTCTGCTAAACCTAACAGGTTGCTTAAAGGAAGTATTACATGGAAACGTTTTGTGATACTATCAACAATATTTGCTTCACTTGCTGGTGTTGTTAAAGAGGGAAATAACCAGCATTTTGTAAAGCTGTATATTCGTTTTTTGAATATGATGCAAAGGTTTGTATAGAACTTGTTATACCTAGATGGCGTGTACGATCAATTTCATTACCATTTAACGTAACGCGAATTTCGCTAAAAAGATTAGCCCCAAAATTTTGGTCAGGATGTGCTGCAGTAGAAGCTGCCCGATTTACGTTAGAAGTAATAATTTGTCCTTCTAAGTGAAGAACACCTTCTGATAATAAAACTATGTTTTCTTCATTTTGAATTCGTATTCGAATTTCATCATTATTTTCGAATTTATTAGCTGAATAAGGTTGGTAAACTCTTTCTTCTCGTCGCACAACTCTGTTGTCAACCTCTCTTTTATCCGTTATGTTAAACATGTTAAACAAGTTAACAGTTTCAAATATACACACATCAAAAAAAGTTTTGCATCACCTCGGTTCCAAGAGTTCCGGAACCTTTAAATACAAAGGGAATAGAGATCAACACAAACAACATTTCAGCTCGTTTTATTGCTCATGAGACCCACACATTGCATGTTGTACCATCATACAGCTAGACTTTCAGCATTTGTGGTCCAGATTGCAGCACACACCACTACCTCTAATACCCAGTAGCACGTCCTCTTGCATTGATGCATGCCTGTATTCGTCGTGGCATACTATCCACAAGTTCATCAAGACACTGTTGGTCCAAATTGTCCCACTCCTCAACGACAATTCGGCGTAAATCTCTCAGAGTGGTTGGTGGGTCAAGACGTCCATAAACAGCCCTTTTCAACATATCCCAGGCATGTTCGATAGGGTTCATGTCTGGCGAACATGCTGGCCACTGTAGTCGAGCGATGTCGTTATCTTGAAGGAACGCATTCACAAGATGTGCACGATGAGGTCGAGAATTGTCGTCCATGAAGACAAATGCCTCTCCAATATTCTGCCGATATGGGTGCACTATGGGTCGGAGGATGTCATTCAGGTATCGTAAAGCCGTTTCGGAGCCTTCCATGACCACCAGTGGCGTACGTCGGCCCCACATAATGCCACCCCAAAACATCAGGGAACCACCACCTTGCTGCACTCGCTGGACAGTGTGTCTAAGACGTTCAGCCTGACCAGGGTGCCTCCAAACACGTCTCCGACGATTGTCTGGTTGAAGGCATATGCGACACTCATCGGTGAAGAGAACGTGATGCCAATTCTGTGGGGTCCATTCAGCATGTTGTTGGGCCCATCTGTACCGCGCTGCATGGTGTCGGGGTTGCAAAGCTGGACATCGCCATGGACGTCGGAAGTGAAGTTGCGCATCATGCAGCCTATTGCGCACAGTTTGAGTTGAAACACGACGTCCTGTGGCTGAACGAAACGCATTATTCAACATGGTGGCATTGCTGTCAGGGTTCCTCCGAGCGGCAATCCGTAAGTAGCGGTCATCCACTACAGTAGTAGCCCTTGGGCGGCCTGAGCGAGGCCTGTCATCGACAGTTCCTGTATCTCTGTACCTCCTCCATGTCCGAACAACATCGCTTTGGTTCACTCTGAGACGCCTGGAAACTTCCCTTGTTGAGAGCCCTTCTTGACACAAAGTAACAATGCGGACGCGATCGAACTGCGGTATTGACCTTCTAGGCATGGTAGAACTACAGACAACATGAGCAGCGTACCTTCGTCCTGGTGGAATGACTGGAACTGATCGGCTGTCGTACCCCCTCCGGCTAATAGGCCCTGCTCATGCATGGTTGTTTACATCTTTGAGCAGTTTTAGTGACATCTATGAACAGTCAAAGGGACTGTATCTTTGATACAATATACACAGTCAACGTCTATATGCCGGAGATCTGGGAACCGAGGTGATGCAAAACTTTTTTTGATGTGTGTAGATAGAAACGAAATAAGATTAACAATTGCATATATATTTATATTGAAATTAAAGTACGCGATAGCCTAAAGACTGTAAGAAATGTTTGTTGTTACTCGATAACTGTTTCTTAGATTTTAAGGTGTGATGGCGTTGTTTTTTGTTGTTGTTGTTTTTTAGAAATTTTAGCTGATTGATTTATATTTCTTTTTCGAATCAGAGTCGACTTCTTTTTTTTTCAAACTTTGAGTATTATATAGTATAACCATATTTGTGAATGTTTTCTAGTAAGCTTACTCAACTAGAATGAAAATATAACAGTATTTCATTACTTTATATAGCAAGATAACGTGCTGGACGAATAATTAATTCTACAGTTAAACCTTCATCTTGCAAATCAATGAGCTGTCGAAGATGATCTTCAAGTTGCACAGATACATGTTGAATAACCTTGCTGTTCATAGGCAAAAAATTAATTGTTGTTGGTTGTACAACAATCGGATAACCAGCAGGAACATGAGATTTAAAATTATATAAAGAGTGTGTTGGTTTATGGTTCAAATAAGAACTCGTACCAAGCACAAGGTTGCAACATACTCGAATACTATTAACAGTGTTAATTTTAATCATATATTCAGAATGATGAGTTGTGTTTGCCTCGAACTTTTTATGAGAAAATCCTAACAAATCTGCAATAGAATCTGCAGCACCAAAATCTATAGCAAAGTTTTTCGAATATAGTTTACAATTAGAGAACACTTTATCATAATTAATATAAATATATGAAGGAAATTTGTCTTTTTCACCTAATAAAACTGATAATAAATGTGCTAGTAATAATTCATTAATCTTTGCACTTAATTTTTGAAACGTATAGCTAGCATCAGGTATTATTAAAATTGTTGTATCCACATCGTTCATCTTTATGGCTAAAACGTTATTATTTTCGTTAATTTTTACTTCACTTTCGATTCTATTTCGATCAATCTCAATTTCTTTTTTATTCTCTTTAGGGTAAACTTTCTTTTCAATACCTAAAGCCTCTGCTACACTGTTGGGTACACTGAAATCAATATTAAACGGAGAAGACAAAACAAGACGGTTGCGTCCTTTTCCATTTATATCGTCTTCCAAATAAAGATTTGTTTTTTGTATATGATTTGTTATAAGTTTCGACAATGAGTGATAACTAAGTAAATCATCAAATGTTGAGGCTAGATCTTCAAATTCATAAATACCTGGTGGCACCACTAAATCAATTGATAACAAAAATTTAGTAAAATGAATGCGAAATTTATTATTTCGGTTGGTAACATTTCGAATAGAATTAGATGTATACAATCCTGCAAGTCCTATTTCAAAAAACTCTGCTCCTACAAGATGAAGCGGATTCTCCAATGTAACATCAATCTTTCAGCCTTTACCTTCAAGAGTTATCCGTCTTTCGAAAGCCATCTTTGAAATGTTTAAAGACAGTCTGTGTTTCCCTTATTTATACAATACAAGAAGACTAAACATAAATGTCCACAAATCGAAGAAGTAATTGATTGATATGAATGAAAATTATATTGTAGATAACAATTTTTAAGATATGTTAAAATTTCTAATGGTGGTCTTAAATTACCGATACTATCAAAATAATGCACGTATTTACCTCGTTTACTGAAAGCCACCCAATGTGAACCAGATTTAACCATCGGTTCAAGGTTAACAATACAGTTTTCATTTTTTCGAGGATGTCTTGGTAACGTATCTCGCATAAAGACTCCTCTAAAATTTGGAATCTTTAATTGATGTGCGTATTTAGCTAAATCGAAATTACTTAATGCTTTATTTGGTATTTGGTTAATTATCTTTGGTATGCAGGAGGATTTAAATAAATGCCTTGACCTGCTTTTCCTCGCATTGCTTCTATCATTCGATTGTGTCTTTTCATTTCTTTTAATTCTTCTTGTGCAGCTTTCGCTTTGTTTATAGCAGACGCTACCCCGGCTGCTCCGCCTGCTAGACCCCCCAAGCCCGACAAGGCTGCAAATATCGGAAGTAGGGGTAAAATACCACCTTGCTTTTTCGATGCTCTCTTTTTTTTAATCTTTTCTTGTTTTTTTTTAATATTTAATTTTCGTTTACCTCCACCAAGCTTAGACTTAGCTTTCATTATGCCACTGACTGTTAGTGCAGCCGCTCTCTCTCCTAATGATGCGTCACGAGATTTTACACGAGACCAAGATTTTGAAGCTAAAATTTCATCAGCCTCTCTTCTTTTGTTTGAATCTTTATGATTTGCGTAAGCAATGTCGTGCTCTTTGCACGCTTTATCTAATATATTTATTCCTGGATCACCACGGCTCAATCGCTTTTCTAATTTTGTTCCTGGTCCACAATATTCATATCCTGGAATGTGTAATTCCACAGGTAAATTATCAATAGTTTTATTAAGTACACGACTAATGAATGATCCACTTCCTGATCGTTTATATTGAGTGGCAGAGTTGCTCCTCTTACAACGCACCATTACTAAATGATAAGTAATATAATGTAATTATATATATATATATATATATATTTCAGGAAAATGGGAATGGTGGGGGGAAGAATTGTAAATAATACACACAAAAATTAGTATTATTAACAGAATAAAAGTGTGTGTGTGTGAAAGAAATAAAGTAAGTAAGAGAGATGAAGTGCTTTAATCTCAAATTTGTTTCAGAGAAAAATGACCAAACTGTAAAGTAACAATTCCGTTTTCAGTTATGTGTCTTTTATCATCGTTTGATGAAATTGCCAGCTTAATTTTCCGAACAGTAAATACAGAATGAGATTTTGAAATTATACAAACTTGAACTTTGCTGGCTTGATCTCTGTTATAAAGACACTTTCGATACTCATCAATATTCATAGTTTTACTCACGCTCTTCTTAATGCCTTTAGTCTTACACAAGCTATTCATTTCATCACACAATTTTATTGCAAACATTTTGGGTCTTAACCCCACAAATTCTTCAACAATCCTTCCAGCATGTTCATCTTTCATTAAACCAATTTCACCTTTATTTTGTCTGACAATGCCAAAAGGATTGTTTGTTTCATAGTTTCCAGTATCAAACAAATTTGAATGCTGTTTTATGAACTCATAAATATCATAATAGAATATATACATAAAACTATCTGTGTCTGTGTATAACAACCTCACATTTGATTCAGGATTTGCTAAAATAACATTGTAATGAAAGTCATTCATTTTACATTTAGACAAATCTAATATAGATGCACCAACATATACTGGTTGATTGTGAAAAATCTTTAGTCTGCTCATCTCAATGACCATACATTGTTCATCGAATATAATTCTATGTTTAAAATTAGCCTTAACTATTAAAGACTTAGCACCCTAGACTCCATGCCATTTGGTAACCCATTTGATGTCCCTTAACTTCCTCACATTCATCAGTGAACGACCAAAAATTGCATTATTCATCAATTTATATTAAAAAATCAAAATCATTTTTTGCCTGTTTTCGCTTCTCTGTGTTCACATCAATATATGGTTTTAGCCATTGACTCTGATTGAATTCGATTATTCTGTGAATACGTTCTAATTTCATTCCTAGTTGAATACATTGCTTTAACATTCTATAATGCAAAACATAACGTTCTTTATTATCTAGGGTAGCCATTAGCTTTGTCAACTTTTCTGGACATAGAGGGTAATCTGAATGTTTGTCATGTAACTCTTGAGGATAACTCAAATCTACTTCCAAGATATATCCGATTTCTGAAGTATCATCAATATTTAAAACATTA
Source organism: Meconema thalassinum (assembly GCA_946902985.2). NCBI lineage: Eukaryota > Metazoa > Arthropoda > Insecta > Orthoptera > Tettigoniidae > Meconema > Meconema thalassinum. The sequence continues at coordinate 675,484,089 of OX336389.2, forward strand.
AACCCTTCAACATTTGCAACCCATTTAAAGCCATCTGTTGGAAGATATTCCATCATAGCATATCCATATAAATTATTAACATCAAAGTACATTATGTAGGACTCTTGTTTTTTCTCATCATAAGTTTTCATATACTTATTATTAGCAATCGCATGTCGTGTTATACACTGAACATTACCTCCTCGAATAGATCGTTCAAAAAAGTGTAACATATCAATATCTTGAAGCAATTCAAGTTGGACATTGTTTATCTTTTTCATTGCACACCATGACATAGATGGAGCAGTGTAAAAATGAGCTGCATCAATGCCATACGTCTCCATGCCATTCGATCTAAAATTTTCAAAGACATCTGCCAAAAGAAGTGTGTCTACTTTTAAATACAAATCGGCGTATTCTCGTAATGTTTGACAGGAAAACGTTTCCCACACCGATTGAGCAAACTCATACTCCTCGTTCAATATTGTTTGATTATAAAGACTGCTATAAAACTTGGATATTTCAGGTAATTTAGTTTCGTTAAGTACATCCATACTTGTGACGTATTCATATGGAAACACGCCTTTTCTCACAGTAAGTCGAAACTGCGCATCATCATTAAAATAACGTCTAGTTATTTGCTTTGAATCTTCACTTAACGAAGATGAACATTGATCTAGTGAACAGGACAAGACATTATATGTATCGATAAATCTTAACTGAATGAATCCATTCCTAACCCGTACATGCTTTGTAAACCCTTTATAACGTTCCATATTTATTGCTAACAAACTTATATGACCAGGATTATGTAACACCTCACCATCTTGTTTCTCACAAATTTCTTTAATTATAAAATGTCCATCATACGCCGTTAGAATATGAAATGCTATAGGCATAACCGTTGTTACTTTGTAATTTAAATTACAACTATTGTGTGCGCTTCCTCTATATTTTCCAGTTATGTGACAATGATCGCGTACTTTGAGTTCATTATCTGCAATCGGTTTCTCGCAAATATGACAAATTTTACTTAAAAATAATCTTTCTTCGTTTTCCGTCATCTTTAACATCGGTTTAGCTGATAAATAATATGTTTGAAGTTTATCTACAATACTATAAAGTTCCTTTACAAACAATTCTATGCAATTATTTCCCCTGAAGAGTTTAAAACTGCACAAATCACTATCAAAATTACTATGAAGGTATAAAGAAATGCTGTAAGGAATATGTTTATGGGTTAATGTAGAGTTAGGAATGTCACTATTTGGAAAACAAGAGGAAATAGGAGACAAAACGCATTCAGTGTCTGCATAAATTATAAATGGAACTCTATCTTTAAATTTAAATTCTGTAAAATTAACAAATCTTTGTTCGTCAGTTGGCAATATGCTTTTTGCAACAGGAAACTGTTTACAGTCTGCCAAGTGAACATTTAACTCATCCTCAAGAGAATAATATGACAAACAACGTCTACATATATAAATCCGTCTACAATTCCTAGTGACGCTTGAACGCACAAGGCGAGCAAGATTTCTAATTAAACAAAAGTGATAACTTTCACTGTTTCCAATCTGCAACATCAATAAGTCCACACTCCTTTCATATACTTTATCTGATACATACAAAGGTACAATAGTAAATGTTTTTTTTTCTTTTACTTCGCTTGTTCCCATACACACCCATTTGTTTTCATCATATTGTGCTCCATACACATTCACAGAAATATTGTTTTGATTTTCAAACTTGTTTAAATATTTCATTTGCATTGGAATTGGAATATCATCCAAATTTAAAACATCTCTGTAATTAGGATAGGAAGAAAGATGATTCACGTTTCGCGTTTTTTGGATACAAACCAGCAACCACACTCCACGCAAAACAAGCTTCCTTTGTATCATACAAATTTAGCACTGCATGTTTATTGACTATTACATCAGGCAATCTACTAGTATTGGACATTCCTACTCGAAATCCAACATATTTATTTATATTAATTCTCAAACTATGATTTTTTTCTAAAGCCCACCCAGAGCCAGTTGCTTCAAATTCGCTCATTTTTGTCAATGTACCTTCAATGATATGATTATTATAAAATTCATTTACATCCGTATACTCGAAAACTACTTTATTTTTTACAGCAAAATATTTTGTTTCTGATATGTCGCGAAGCACATACTGTGCACACAAAACTGAATTCACCTTTAAAGCTTGCACAGTTAACGCTTTCTTAACATACTTTGTAAACCAAATATTAGCATTTGCTAAAAATTCGCGGGGATCCAAAAACTCATTCTTAACATTTGAAACTGCAAGTGTGTACACTCTAGAATTGAATGCCGTTTCAATTAACTCACAGCTTAAGAAAGATTCATCTTTTATTTGAAGTGTAATTTCTTCACAATTCACAGCTTGTTGCAATATGTGGTTGCTAATAACTCTCCAACATTCAATCAACTCATCACTGTTCTCAATAAAGTCCGTTTGAGTGTATTCCCCGATTTGGTATGATATTGAAATAGCACCGTTTAGTTCACTTCTAAAATTAGAAACACTTTCAAATGCATTGTCCAATTGGTTTCTTATATTTTCACTGTTATTGTTATGTATTACAATATCAACCTTTCTAGGTTTGCTAGGAGGTGTTGCCATTGTTGTCTAAGCAATTGTCCAATTCGCACTGTTGTTAATACACCACCAGCAGTTGCTGTAACATCGGCTCACCATAAACCTATAATCTTTTAAAGTGTATTTAAGCCATTGAGATAAATTGCTGCCTGTAATATCCAGCGAACAATGAATGGCTTCAAAGGGAAATTCTTCCTGAAGTTTACCAAGCAATTTGTTTCTATACTCATTCAATTTTGTAACTTCAAAACAAGTGATGGAAAATTCAATTTTGTAAACCTCATCAAATGTATAGTATCCGAAGAAACAAATAAAATGTTCATCTTCACATAATTCTTGTAACAAATATCTTAGAACTGTTTCTGTCACCTCTCGCTGACTATCATCTGATTTGCTAACATTAGTAACGTAGACTGAAAATGTTGAAATTCCACTCGAAGATGTCCATTTGTTAAAACAAGATTCTTTCTCATTATGACTCACCTCATTATCATCTTCTTCTCCTTCTTCCTCTTCTTCAGACTGATGAAAGCATACACGATGATACTATATTACCGGGTGCGATCGATGTTCAGTTCCACTCAGAAAATTAACAGTTTTCCACTTCATTTTGCTGTTCCTTTTATTAGTTTTTAGATAATCTGTAAAAAATTAAACAAATTAAGAAATAATAAGCAACTAAATATATATATATATCATTCGTTATATCAATCAATACATATATAATCTGCATATATATACTCACCAAAAATTTACAGTTTTAAAACAACTTGATGTGAGCGGTTCTTCAACCCCAAATACACCAACATCAGTTTGCCTCTAAGTGAGTTTAGTTCATCGATCTCTGATGCGCTTAGTTTTGCAAATACTGCTGGTAGAAATACACTTGTTATTTCACCTTCAATGATAATGTCCACCACTATTTTTCTTCCAAATCTCGTCTCCACAGCCCGAATAATTTGGACCACATACGGTAAATCAATTATTAGTTCTGATAGTTTCTTATTAGAATACTCAACGCAAGTGGCTAAGTTATTGAACTTCGTTAGAACATCCATCACACACACAATTTGTTCCTCGTCGTTGACTTTCTTTATTTCTTTCACACACACACTCTCTTCGCGCAAACGTAGAAGTTAATCTCATCCACGCACACATGCATTTATATATCCTTCACCCCCACCTACACTCAAGAAACCAAATGCTACAAAACAAGCTTCTGACGCAATCATCTCATTATATTTTTATCACTATTACTTAAAGAAGTCCAAGATTACATTCTTACCCGATGACGTTAAAGGTCAACCACGTCTCACGCGAACACTGCAGACATATCACGTGATCGCTCGCACAGCTGAAAACTTGCATGGGTATCAGATGACGTCAACGCCCATTAATTTTTATCTCCATCGCATAAATAAGTCAAAGGTTATCTGCTTCAAGCGGTTACCCAAAGGTTATCTGCTTCAAGCGGTTAAAGGTCGACCTCTTCCCACGCTAACATGTGCACGTGCACATGCTCACATCTGCTTGGCTATCAGATGACGTCATGATGATGCAATATGTCCTCGCGATTACGCAATATTCAAAACATACATTCCCTCTCTACTTACGTCTCTCCAGAAAAACGGGAATGAACACAAAACACAAAGACACAGCCCCTAAGGCTAAAGAGCACGTTCAAAAGACAAAGCACGAACCCATACCCTCCAGGAACAGTAACACAGCTACCACATCAGTACAAAAGACAAAGCTCGAACCCACAACCTCCAGGAAGAGTAACACAGCTACCACATCAATACAAAAGACAAAGCTCGAACCCACACCCTCCAGGAGCAGTAGCACTGCTACGACATCAATACAAAAGCCAAAAATTTAACACAGGGCTTCCCAGTCACAAGAAATAATAAAACAGGGCACGTGAAACGAACACAGGACAGTTACACTCATACATAGGGCACAAATTATGCGCAATCCCGACACAATCACCCCCTCAATAATAGAACATGTAAGAATCGACCCACAGGCCAAAACACATTCACAAGTAAGGGCAAAGACGATGCGGACGCACAGCGAGATTGCGACACACGTTTCACAATGCAAAACAAAGATACACCTCACTGAAGTAGCTCACAGGGCGAAACGTGCCATACGTAGGAGGGGAAGCACAAGCAAGGCAAGTGTCAGCAACTGTTCAAAGCCGGAAGCGAGCAAAGCAGCAGCTCCCAATGTAAACAGAGACATGCAAACGTCACAGCCCTGGTAAACAACAGCAACAAGCACACACATTTTAAATAACACATACGTGGTCCATGTGCGTAATATTCCTTCTCCACTACAAATACAGACTAGCATAAACTGACACAAAATACGGACGCTCGTGGATACCGGGGCCGCGATCAGCTGCATTAGCGACAAATACATCACAAATGGCGACATCCACAAAATAGACAGCAATACACGACTTGTAGCAGCTAATTCACAAGTCCATAGAACAGTAGGCATAGCACACACACAAATACAAATGACCGGGTTCTAATCAACACACCCCATGTTTATTGTCAAGAACTTCTCTACGCCAGCAATCCTAGGGACCGATTTCTTCGCCAAATACAGGGCGAATATAAACTTTGCAAACAACGAATTACACCTTAGAGACGGACAACACACAAGCACACGTCCATTAATGTACACTAGGGACGCAGATAACACACAGGAGCAAAAAAAGCACAAGCACGCACCAGGCCTCTCCATTGGCCACAGTACACGAACAAACTGGTTCAAACACACAAGGCTCACTTGATAAACATTCTCCTACTCAAGGCATGACACCAGAGCAACACCACAAGCTCACAGTTCTCCTAGAGAAAAATAAGGACATATTTGCTAATTCTCTAGGGGAACTAGAAACTACCGACCTCATAGAACACCATGTACGTCTCACCAGTGACAACCCCGTACACCAGGCCCCTTATAGGTTCAGCAAAAAGAAAAGACATATCATAGACAATCAAACACAGGAAATCTTGGAAGCAGACATTATTGCACCAACCATATCAAATTACAGTGCGCCCGTATTATTAACTATGAAGAAAGACGGGACCCACAGATTTTGTACCGACTACCGCAGGCTCAACAAATTGAAAACGACCATTACCCTCTTCCTCGTACTGGCACATACCTAGATACTCAGCGGTTCCAACTGGTTTTGAACCGTAGATTGTTTTATCGGGTTCTATTCCATCCCTATTTACGAACCCGACAGTTATAAGCTAGCGTTCGTAACTGAAAACGGGCTTCATGAATATCGAGTTTTACCCATGGGCTTGAGGAACGCTAGCCAGACGTTTCAAAAATGTATGGATAAAGCCTTTGCGGGACCAAAATGGAAATCCGTCCTTACATACATCGACGATATCACCATATTTTCACAAACATTCGACGAACACATTACACATTTAGAGGAGTCTTTTCATAGAATCCGACAAGCAAAACTGAAGCACAAACCCTCTAAATGCCAATTTTCAAGACAACGGATTAACATTCTGGGTCATGTCGTCAGTAAAGAAGGTATCACGCCCGATCCGGCTGAAACGGCCGCAATAAGACATATTCAGATGCCAACAAATCTAAATCAATTAAGAAGTTTCTTAGGCTTAGCACGTTACTACAGCTACAACCGGGACATGTCAGTGTTAAGTATAAGATGTTTGTGAAGTGCCCATTTTGCAAGGGGAAACATTACGCTTTGATGTGTGCGAAGACAGCCTCAGATGAACCAAAAGGTGATTCGGTTCCATAAATAGTTAGCATGATGGCAGGTAGTAATAAAGGACATGTGACCTATCTGCAGACTTTAGTTGCTAGAGTAGTTGTTGGTGGATCCACGCACAGAGTAAGAGTTCTGTGTGATAGTGGATCGCAGAGAAGCTACATAAAGCAGTCTTGTGCTATGAAATTAAAGTTGGAACAAACTGGAAAGTTAACACTAAGTCAAGAATTATTTGGAGGTAGAAAAACAGCACCCGTTTGTTTCGAGTCGTATCAAATAACGTTGCTGGGTATGAACGAGGAAAACAGATGTGAGGTTGCAGTGTTGGGCTCTGATAGTATATGTGGAGGTGCTCCCCTAGTTGATGCTGACTTGTTTAATTTACTGAGGCCAAGAGAGTTGAACTTAGTGATGTTGGCCAAGATAATGGTGGTAATAGTAGTGACATACAGGTATTATTAGTAGCCAAAGTGTGGGCTCAGATAATCACGCCAGACGTTGTACATGTAAACAAGAGTCTAGTGGCTGTGAGAACTTGTTTAGGGTGGACACTTATGGGCTCTTCTGAGATCACCTCAACTACTGCCTCGTCTTACACTCTACTTACTTTAACTCAATCAACAAGAGTGGCGGATTTGTGTGGGAAATTGAGACTATGGGTATAAAAATTCTGGCGAACAGATAAAAATGGAAGAACGGGAACAACAAGTTCAGATGTTCTTCCATAGGACTGTGAAGAGAGAAGAGGAATCTGGGTGCTGCATTGTTAAACTACCCTGGATTGATGGTTGTACTTCTCTGGAGACGAATCGTGAAATTTCTCAGAAACGATTATTGAACACTTTTAGAAAGTTACGAGGGATGCAGAAATTTCAGGATTATGATGAGGTGTTACAGGAATGGGTAAACAAAGGAATTATTGAAGGTGTTGAAAACGAGGTTTTGGATGGACCTGCACATTATTAGCCTCACAGAGCTGTGCTGAAATATGGTGACACTACAAAGATAAGGCCGTTGTTCGATGCTTCCAACAAAGACAGAAATGGTCATTCCTTGAATGATTGCCTCGAGCCCGGACCCAATCTCATCGACCTTGTTCCATTAGTGCTGACCAATTTTCGAACCTATCCTATCAGTCTAATAGCTGATATAGAGAAGGCATTCCTGCAGATTATAATTGATCCTGAAGACAGGGATATGCTTCGTTTTCTCTGGTGGGGTAATGATAAGATCACCACTTTTTGACATTGCAGGGTGGTTTTTGGTGTTTGATCCAGTCCCTTCCTATTGGTTTCCGTACTGAACAACCTTCTGGATGACCCCCCAACTCATTTGAAGGAAGTAGCTGCAAAAATGAAACTTGCATTTTATGTGGACAACTGTCTTACTCGAGTCGCTTCAAAGGAAGAAATTGGTCCCTTTATTTTAAAGGCACAAGAATTGATGTTATCCGCAGGTTTCAATTTGAGGGAATGGGTGAATTCCTTTGATTGTGGTGTTGGTAAAACTGAGAATGTCTTAGGACTTCGTTGGTATTGCGACGTAGATGAACTTGGATGTAACTTCAGCCCGACTACAGGTTTAGTAATCCGAAGAGTGGTACTATCTAGCGTGCAGAAAATATTTGATCCGATTGGATTTTCGGCCCCCAGTAACTCTTATTCCCAAGCTCATTTTACAGAAGACATGGCAGAGAATTATAGGATCGGATGAGGTTTTACCAGGAGACATTTGTGAGAAATTCTGTCGATGGACCCAGCAGTTGCGATACCTACATGACTGTTGGATACCTAGATGGATTTCCCTGAACGACAACAGCACTTTGCATGTATTCGTCGACGCTAGCAAAAGAGCGTTTGGTTGTTGCATATTTCTGAGAACAGAAGAAGAAAGTAAGATCAAACTGAGTCTTTTGATGGCTAAATCTAGAGTGGCGCCAAACAAAGAACTAACACTACCCCGCCATGAACTGATGGGAGCGCTCCTTGGAGTTTGAATGTCTAGGTTGAGCCTTCGATGCTTACACCGGAATGACATACACAGAGTATTTGGTTCGATTCAACAGTAGTCTTAACTTCGATTGCTAATAAAGGGCTTTGGTTGATGTTTGTAGAGAATCGGGCAAAGGAAATTCATGAGTACAGTAAGGCTAGTTCATGGAGACTCATACCGGGCAGCCTCAATCCTGCAAATCTCCTGTCTAGAGGGTGTTCACCAAAACAACTTTGGAGATCCAGATGGTGGGAGGGTCCGTCTTTGCTTAAATGTAAAGAAGAAGAATGGGTATTTAATCGTCCTGAACCATTGTTGGAAGAAGTCGACAGGGAAAGGAGGAAAACAGTTGTAGCTGCTAAGAACAATGTTGTGGAAACGATTTTACTGCAATTAAGTTCACGATTCTCTGGATACATTAAAATCGTTAGGACCATTGCTTGGATTTTGAGATTGAAACAAAGGAATCGTAGAGACCACTTATGTACGGAAATTGATAGCAAAGAGTTTCTCAATGCTGAGAAGAAACTGTACTTCCTTATCCAGAATGAAACGGTTCATGAAGAGGAGAGAAAGGAACAATTGAAGAATCTGGAGGTGTTCACAAACGATGAAGGAATTCTACGCATGAAGTCAAGAGTCATTGATTCTGACGACACTCCTAAGTATACCTATCCAGTTGTACTTCCATCAAAACATGTGATGGTTGAAAGAATGATTGAAAAATTCCATCGATTCCATAACCAGGCTGGGACGCACACACTACTTGTTTTGTTGCGCCAAAGGATTTGGATAATTAGAGGAAGAAGGACGGTGGCAGCAGTTGTTCGGAAATGCGTTATCTGTCTTCGTAACTATGCTAAGGGTTTTGAGGTACCTTTTCCTCCGTTACCACAGGATTGAATCCAGGCATCGAGTGTTTACCAGATCACGGGCACAGACTTGGCTGGCCCCGTGTTTATACGAGGAGGAGAAAAGGGATGGATTGAGATATTCACTTGTGCGGTTTATCGGGCTGTACATCTGGAATTGATCACTTCACTTAGTACGATAGCATATATCCAAGCACTACGCCGATGTGTGGCAAGAAGAGGAAGAGTGAACACCATGTATTCGGACAATGGGACGAATTTCACAGGAATTCGCAGAACCATGGAGCAATTGGATTGGACTGAAATAGAGAGGACCTGCAGCCTTCTGAAGATTAAATGGAAGCTGAACCCTCCTACTGCAGCCTGGTGGGGAGGATTCTGGGAAAGGTTGATTAGGATTTTAAAGGCTTTGCTTCACCGTGATTTGGGTAAAGCTTGCCTAAATTATGAGGAAATGTGTACTCTTCTGTGCGATTGTGAGAACCTGATGAACAACCTACCTTTGACTTATATTTCTGAAGAAGATGAACTCAAGCCACTCAGACCCTCCATGTACCTACAGAGTCTAGAGGGTAATGATGTAACCGACTTAGACCAAATTAAATCCAGCAGTTTAAACAACAGATGGCGTTATCTACAAGCAGTTCGGGAGAGCCTAAGAAATCGCTTCAAATAAGAATACTTGGGATTTCTCCGATCACGGAGCAAAAAGCAGCAGGGATCCATACAAGTAGGAGACATAGTACTGGTGGAGAGCGATAACAAGGAACGGACCAACTGGCCCTTAGGAAGAGTGGTGGAGCTGTTACCTGGAAGAGACGATGTGATTCGTCTGGTTAAAATTAAGACTGGCATCCTACTTCGTCCAATACAGCGACTTTATTCGTTTGAGATAAACTGTCTTAAAGTAGATTTTATCACCACTTCACAACACCGACTAAGTGAGCCGGTCCTTAATGAAGATATTCCCTGCAGTAACTCTGGAACTGGAAAGGAGAATGAATTCAAGACTCGTTGTGGTAGACAGGCGCGGATCTAGAGTTTTGCTTTGGGGGAGGGTCACAGAATCGAAATTGTTATGATAAATCGTATCACTAACAACGCAATCACAAAATAACCAAACGTACAAAACCAGACCAATTTTTTTGCAAGCTACATGGATAGAAATTTGATGCGTTTAGCGCACCAAAAATATTCGCACAAATTGCAACGGCATGTTTTGCGACTTTTACATCGAGCTTCGAGAAAAGTATTAAGGTACGTTACAGTTTCGGCAAGTCAAGTTGGTACCGACAAAGGGAGAAAGTCACAGCTTAAATTGCCAACCAAGCTTGCAGTTTGGACGTCGGCAAAATTTCTTGGTGCGAAAAATGCACCAAATTCCTATCCGTGCATTGCTGCACATTCATCGTGACATCACTACAGACATCGATTCGGTGATCACAAGGTTTGCTAAACAAAATAGACGAGTTGATTTTGTTATATAAATAATCGTTTTTATATAACAGGTATGAAGTTGTAAATATGTACAGTTGTAACAGAACATAATAATTGCAATAAAGATATTTTCAGTATTGAATATAATGAAAAAAACTGTTTTCAGTTAAAATTCGTTAAGTATTATTTGTCTGGTTATTGTGTTTTCGTTTTTTGAGTATGCAAAAAACTTTGGTCTCCGTTTGGGGGCGGTCATGACCCCCGTGACCCCCCCTTTAATCCGCGCCTGGTGGTAGAACTGTTAGGCAACTCAAGAAACTAGACTTATAGACGTTCACATTCCTGAGCTCAATGTTCAACTATAATGTCGGAATATTTACTTCCGTTTGTGAGTGTGTATTTCAAAACTACCTTTTGCAAGGTGGGAGAATGTGGAGAAAGTGAACTAAATCTCGTTCGAGCAATCATCTTCCTGAAGAAAAATAGACAGTGTATTGTTTTTACATAGTTTGGTTTTTGTTACCTTTGAGTGTAATATCTTTGTTGTTGTCCTTGGAGGCTATGTTGTGTTGTATTAATAAAATAGTGACTACCTTATATTAAAATGGTAAAATGGTATGGTAAAATTGGCGTGATATGACAGACAATATAATGGGTTACCATTTATGTGGCTTAACCCAGGGAATTTTTGGAACTTTATGAGATGGGAACTTTCTACATCGACATGGAGCGTTAAACACTGAAGAGGCAAGATGGCTGAGCGGAGTGACGGTCCCAAGGTCAACCCAGAGGAAGAAGATTACCGATTCCAGATCTGAGGTGAAGATACAAGATGTCGTCGATCTTTTGGGATTTTTTCATGGATCTTAGGGGTTTTCGTCGATCTCTGGAAATGAACATTCACGAACGACTGAAACATCATAAGGTAATGTGAGCATCCACATGAGTTTTTCGCTATGAAACGAATTTTTATGAGCACATGGGTATATTTAAACATCGTTGACAGCATTTAATTAGATTATTTCATTACGGATTCACAGGCATGTGAAAGATATCTTGCAGATTTATATGAGCATTTCTTCATCTTTTACATAATATATAAATGGCGTTTCTCATTGTTGAAAATAAGCTCCTCTGCCCACACTAGAAGGCTTATACTCTAAATTAGAGTGGCAACATAGTTATAAGTCAGCACTGAAACGGCTATCTTATTCATAAGATAAATATAAGATGGGTAGATAATAAGCTAGTATAGGAACATTGGCGCGCATAAGCTTGAAAAACAAACGTTGACATAATTATAAGACAAATCATCAATATAAAACACCGGTACATATATTTTATTATTAAATTACTGTTTTACCTGTATGTATATGTAAATATATTCAAACTTAATGTCCAAATGCTCTCACACTTCCGTCAATAAAGCTATTGCAAATTTTCGTACCATCCTTACCCATATAGAGCATTCTTTTCTCTACAAAACTGTATCACATTGTAACACATTGTATTATTTTTTCACCAACTTGTTTTTTCTCAACAATTGTATTCACTTATATTCCATTGTTATACTATCCTTTTGTTCTTTACCTTTGTAACAATGTAAACCTATTGTAACTCTTAACGTATGTCATCTCACCTTGCATATATGTACCCTAACCCTTTATGACTAGCAACCGCTTGTAATCTACATATATTTTTCCCACTCATTGTTATATTATATTTTTCTCTCTTTCTATGTTAATGCACAATGACACCCTCTAAAAAATTGTAAGACACATGTAAACATTTTCATTTCATCATCATCCAAAGATTATATTTAACGAAAATTGTTCCACCCTTCAAACCACTCTAACCCGAGCACACACTACGTTATCCATCCACAATCTATACCTTCCACCACACGACTACACGACCGGGAACGAGGACCAGGAGGAAAGAAGAGGACTGACAAGATGGAGACAGTAACGCCAGAAAATTAACAATCGTTGAGGACAACGATTTAACCAGGAGTGACTCTTGTTATACCCTGATCTTCCCACAGGGTACAACTACAACTAAAATTACGACTACCCCCTATCAACCCCCTACTTAGCACGTTTCATCCCCAATCTTACACCCAAAGCATCAAGAAAGCAACAGCTACAACCATCTCATTACAAAACGTCCATAACAGACCTGACCAGTTACCTACAACATGTAGCAATTATTACCACATCATTGCCACACTAACTTAACACCAGCAACAAGTGCTAAGTAGATCAACTATGTGCCAACTCTCTTAATCAGCAGTAACAAATCTTATAAAAACCCATTTACGCCACCCATCGGGGTCTGTCTGCAGAACTACCAGCCCACGTGCCAGCCAGAGGCTCCAGGCGTCGACCAACTGATCCAGGTTATTGTGTGCAAGGGTAATCCCATAACTATTTCCTTCCATAGACCACAACTCCAAAACTTTGTAATCATCTTCACCATTTATTGTACACTGCACTTCACCAAACATAATTAGTGAAGCTTGCTCACCTCTTTACTGTCACATAATTAAACTTTCCACATTTTATTACAATTGATTTCTGTCTACTTTATTATACGCCTATCACAATTTACCGCTTATTAACCAATCTTTAGATTCTGCTAAGTCAAAGTTTATTGGCAATCTTCTTGCCGTCTTAACATCGCAAGCAGGGCTATCCTCAAATAGACCGACGAGGTCGGCTGGTCAGCACTTCTGTATCCAGCCTGCACTACCGCTCTTCACTTTCAGTTCACTAGCTACTACACTTATTTAGAAAACCGGATCCTTTCAACCCCCCAACAAGTACTAAGATCGCCAAACATTCAGAGTGCTCCGCCCCCCAATAATTGATTAAGCCGTTCGTTTAATTTCAACACTTACCCCATTATTAAAACACACAGTTAGGGCACCAAATAAACCCCAACCCCTTAACAATATTCACCGGACGTTGTCATAGCTACTGAATCATGGTTATGTGAGGATGTATTTTTTTTGAAATAATTCAGGGTACCTACGTAATGTACAGAAGAGACCGGGATATGAGAGGTGGTGGTTTACTTATTTGTGCTGGTAGGGACATCGTAATTTGCTTAAAATGGGCCAATATGGATCATGAGCTGTTATGTGTAGAACTCTTGGATGAGGCAAAGTTAAACTCTCTTCAGGTGATAGGTGCGTATCGAGCACCGAAGGACAACTTCTCGCTACTGGATACACTTTATGACATCACCTTTACGGGTAAATCTATGGAAAAGAATGTTATAATTGCCGGGGATTTAAATCTTCCGAGTGTGAACTGGTCCGGTGATTCAACTAGCGGTAGCCAAGCTCAACTTGCAGCAAACAAGCTAGTTAGAGAGAGGGGTTTCTCCCAGGTGGTTGATTTCCCCACGAGATGGAATAATACTTTAGATATTTATTTAGTCGACCTGTGGCGCTGTATATTAGTTGTATGAAAGTTCCTGGAATAAGTGACCACTCCGGTGTTGAACTAAACATTTGACACAGTGACACTCCAATTCTTGACTCCGTCGAACAATTAAAATATTTCAGTACAGCAGAGCAGATCAGAGCAAATTTCATGATTACATAAATGAGTCATTTGTAAGATGGGCGTCGGAGAGGTGTCATGTAAATACTGTATATTGTGGGAAAATTTTCTAACTATCTTAGATCGTGCTATTCATAAATTCGTGCCGTTTAAATTACTGAAGCAAAACCCGGATCCGGAATATTACGCAAGGGACATCTGGGGACTCGAAAGGAAATTAAGGAAAGCTTATAACAAACGACACGATAGTTACGAGCATATGCTAAATTCAAATTATTATCGAAAATTATTCCTCAAAAAGAAGGCTGCTCACGATAATTACATGCAAAACTTAATTGGGGGAGGGGGTGATGGGTGGAAAAAAATATAGTTACGTTAGAAGGTGGAAGGGAAATGCCAATGATTTGTCTATGATAATGTCCGGAGATGGTGAATTTATTACTGAGAAACAGGCAATTAAATGAATGGTATGGTAGTGTGTTTAATGAATTTAATAGCTGTGTGTTGGACCTTAACTATGATTCTGATAGCCCACCTTTCCGAATAAACCAATCGTTGATTCTAGCAAGAATTAAAAAGCTACGTAGAAATATATCGAAAGGCCCAGACAATATTCGTGGAGATGTGCTAAAACTGGGAGATACAGCCATTGAGCGATACTTGGGGGTGGTGTTTAATGTATCAATTAATAACACACAAATACCCGAAGATTGGAAAAGGGCTACAATAGTTCCAATATTCAAGGGAGGGAACAGATTAGTAATGGGAAACTATAGGCCTGTTAGCCTCACATCCATCTTATGTAAACTGATGGAGCACCTTATTTCTGATTACTTAAGGGACCAGTGGGGAAAATTATCATGGATTAATTGGAAGCAACACGGATTTAGACAAGGGTACTCATGTGAGAGCCAAATGTTATCACTCTTTCAGGATATCAATGACTCGCAGGACAGGGGGTGCAAGTTGACGCTGTAATTATAGATTTTGCGAAGGCATTTGATGTCGTCCCACATGACATACTACTCCGTAAATTAGCGACAACGAAGATTGATAAGAGAGTAATTTTATGGATTCAAGAGTTCTTGACTGGTTGCTCGCAAAAGGTTAAGATAGGTACCGGTAACGTATTCACGGAGGATATTTTGATAACGTCAGGTGTCCCTCAGGGTAGTGTGTTATATCTGGCACTTATTAACGACATACCGAATGGGATTCAAAGTGATTGCCGATTGTTTGCGGATGATTGTGTAATATACCGAAAAATTCAAACATCACAAGACAACGCTCAGTTACAAACTGACCTCAACCTGGTTCATAAATGTGCAGTTGACAACAAAATGACGATAAATACGAGTAAATGTAGTCTCATGATAATAGGGAGAAGGCGAAGGCATGATTTTCAATATAATATCGGCTCGGAAATACTTGTAGAAGAAGACTCGTGCAAATACTTGGACATCCATGTAAGGAATGATATGAAATGGAGTACTCATGTGGGTTGTGTCGTCCCCAAAATGTACAAATCACTTCATTTTGTAATGCGAGTAATGAAATGCAGTAGCTCTACCGCAAAAGAATTAGGATATTTGACCCTGGTGAGGCCAATCTTGGAATACGGCTCAGCTGTTTGATACCCATATCAGGTAGGGCTCATCAATGAGCTGGAGATGGTACAAAGGAAGGCTGATAGGTTTGTGCTTAACGATTTTGATCCTAGAAGTAGTGTAACTCGAATGATAGAAAAACTATGGTGGGAATCTCTGGAAGATAGAAGCACGAAATCCAGACTGCACGCTATGTTTAACACTTACACTAATCGGCCAGCATGGGGAGAACTAAGCAAACGTCTGGGAAATCCCACCTGCCTGAGCAGGGCAGATCATCCACATAAAGTCAAGGTCCGACCACAGCGTACACATTATGGGAAATATTCTTTCATTAACCGTGGTATTGATAATTGGAACTCATTACCTGCCTCAGTTTCGTATATTGATGTGTTTAAGAGAAGATTAACATTTTGTGTAAATACTACGATGTAATTACTATAGTTCCTAAATTGCGAATTGTGTATATTGTGTTTGATGTTATTGTTGGTTATTTTCTCTATTTGTACAATTTGCCACATTGGAAATACCCCCATTTGCAAATATTATATATAATAATAACAAATTTAAAAAATGTGTCTTGTGTCCCGATGTTATAATGTGGAAGATACTCTTCGATTGGTTTGTTTTGTTGTGGGAGGTGTAATGCCCACGATGTTATTCAGGTGAGGTTCATAATCTTGAAGCTTCGACCGTGGTCGAATTCTGGATGCTCCACACAGGAGTTTATCTGAGGAGACCCTGTGATATGTTACGGCGGATCTTGAGAAAGCAAGGGTAGCTTTCTTGAGGCAATGATTTATTGGGCACACTGTGAGGACCAGGGCAGTCTCTTCGATTTAGTTAGATTTCACACATGATTACACGGAGGTGACGTGAGCTAGGTTTTTACGTAATACAATTCAAGTAAGAGAAAGCCTGAGCTATTGGAAGTTTGTTGTTGTCATTTAAGGGGTGTATAATATCCACGCCGGGACGGTATTTTCCTCGTTATGATATGGCATGTTTTTTTGGTGATTTTTATGTATGTTTTTCACAGCACATTTGTAGTTTATTTTTGTGTGGTTTTGTGTGCCACAGTGTATTACTTTTCTTGTGTGTCATGTAATTTAACGGTGACGTGCGGTCGACCGAGATGTTTGTGTTTGTTTAGGGCGATGGTCATGTGAGCGTATTATTTAGATTTGCATATAATTGCATGATTTGCGGGCAGTAATTTTTCATGCAGGTGTATTTCTATGGAAGTGTCATACGTGTGTTTGCTAAATATAAGGGTAGGGCACTTCAGAAGTTTATTATTTGCTTATTGCCATTTTAGTGTAATTCTTATGTTTTGCTTGATGCCAGCTGATTCGCGCGTGGGGTCTTGACTTAACGAATGCTCGGATGGAACCGACTTCAAGCAAAAATGTACTTATTTTTGGCCATTCCAGGAACACATAACGACGACGCGATAGTGGCATTTAGGCCACGTTTGGAACATTTATTTGAATATCAATTTATTTCGAGAACTGATTAATATCATTCAGCAAATTTTATTTGTGCATTTTTTTCCAGTGGTATTTTATTGTAGCCATTCTGGTTGTTTTGGAGGTGATCTTATTGAGGCACCGTGTGATTTAAATTCTTTTCTGTGGGGGTTTTTCTTTCCCTACATTTCATTTGGAGATTTTATTCAGGGAGGAGTGTTTATTTTTCATTCTTTGATGTATGTTGTAGTTAATTCAGTTATTAATTTTTTGTTTGTTCGTATTCTTGGATTTAAATATGTAGTTAATCATAACAACTGAACGCGACCCCGAAGACAGAATAAATCCAAGGAGATTCTGATTGAAGGGTACAAGTAAAGAATCAGCACCAAAGGACATTACAGTCAATTGATTCAACATGTATAATTTGTACATTCGGTTATAAATTCTCCTTTGTAAGTAATACCGTATGCCACAAAGAAAATAAAAAATAAATGAATAAAGTTGGGCCACTTATAATTATACCATCAACAAACAGCGGTAGCTGGGATCCAGTTATCTGTGGTCTCGGAACCCTCGAACCTCACGGTCGGCCGTCCTTGAATGTTTTCCCCGTGATTTCCCATTTTCAACTACAGACAAATGCTGGGACGGCACCTTCGAATGTGCCACGGCCGCTTCCTTTCAAGTCCGTGCATAGTATCCGGCAGTATAAACTATCCTACACAAGGACGCGAAAAATCATCTCATGTCATTTCCGTCCCAGTTGAAACGGGAATAATACGCATTATAGTTGTAACCGGTATTACCGTATCATTATTATTATCATCTTACTGTTTCCGACAGCGGTAGCTACACTCACTAACGCGCAGCGCTAGGCCATGGGGCCAAGCTCTATGTGGATTTAGTAGACGTGGGTTCGAGCCCCACCGTCGGCCGTCCTTGAAATTGTTTTCCGTGGTTTCCCCACTTTCAACTCTAGGAAAATGCTGGGACGATACCTTCTGACAGGCCACGGTCGCTTCCGTCCACGTCCGTGCCCAGCTTCATTCATCTAGATCTCTCATTAACTCCTGTTATATTGGTGTCAGGAAGGGCATCTGGTCGTAAAACTTCCGCCACATAGCCTTTCATCGCATCTCATCCCCGATCCCGTTAAAACGGGAAAAATAAGGGTAGACGTACAATCGTACATACATCATCATCGTCATCCATCCTTAAAGTAGAGGGCGTGGTGGCGCAGCGGTCAAGCTGCTGGTCTCTCACGACGGCATACCGGGTTCGATTCCCGGTCAAAGCATGTGAGATTTTCAAAGTGAAATGCCATGTGCTGTGGTTTGGATTCCACGTAAAAAGCAGGTCCCGTGGCTCATGATATCAAGATTTACGGTCAAGTAAAACTGCTATCTTCCTGCTTCCTTCCATCCTTAACGTATGCAACTATCCAAGACAAATACAGAGATCCAAGTTTATTTTTCTGGCACTGACAATGGTCATCCTCGGTGTGAAATTTTATGGTTTTCTCCACTTGCCGGAATACCACCATATTTCAAGTCCCAGGGTATCTGCTCAATCCTATACCATAATAAACAGAGCCACGCATACTTCTGCGAAAACCACACAAACACAGATTATCAGAAAAATTTAACACACACCCAAGTACATCGGGCTGATGATCAAGATTTACTAATTCGACTTACTTGACTTGAGTCCTGTTGTTCGCATCGCTGGAACATAGGGCTTCGACGAAGCATCGCCATCGGTATCGGTTTCGTGCCATTGCCTTCACTTCTCCCCCACGTTCTCCGCGCTTCTGCAGCTTCCCTTTCCACTGATCTCCTCCAAGTTTCCCTCGGTCTTCCTCTCCTGCGATGTCCCTGAGGATTCCAACTCAGGGCTTGCCTCTCTATTGCCGCCTGGTTTTTGCTCAGTGTATGTCCGTCCCATTTCCACTTTATTGCCTTTAACTGTAAATCCACGGGCTTCTCGTTTGTATGATTCCGTAGTTCTTCATTGGATATTACATTTGGCCAAAACACTCTCAAGATTCTTCGTAAGCATCGGTTTATAAAGGTCTGGATTTTCTTTATGATTGATTTTGTTAGTTTCCAAGTCTCACATCCGTATAGCAACACTGATTTTCATTGCTATTGAATATTCGTAGTTTAGTTCGTGAGGAAATCTCATTGCTTTTCTAGATAGGATGAAACTGTATAAAGCTTGCATTTGCTTTCTTGATCCTACTGCTCACATCCTCCTCTGCTCCTCCAGTTTTAGAAACGATGTTACCAAGATACGTAAATTCTTCAACATCCTCTCCGTTTCTTCGGTTTATTTGAAACTTCCTATCGCTTGTTACGTTTAATCTTAGTGATTTGGTCTTCCCTGAATTTACAGTTAACCTTAGTCTTCTTGCCTGTTCCTGTAGAGATCTTCCAGTTTGGTATTCATGTGCCGAAAGCTTTGTGAGAGGAGACACACATCATCAGCAAAATCAATATCTTCTAGTTGATCTGTTAAATTCTAACTTAATCCTCTTCTTTTACCTTCATTTGTTTTCCTCATCACTTCATCTATCACAATTAGGAAGATTGATGGAGAGAGAACATACCCCTGTTTTACACCTGTTCTTACATGAATTGATGGTGTCAATTTCTTTGGTGCATTACTTTGCACGAGTATCCGTTGTACAGTGAGTCCGGGAATGTTCTCCGCAGCGCCTACATGCGTCTGCGAGAGCTAGCTACAGCAGTTACGTTGGTAGCACGGCTGCCGCTTGCGTCATCTCTACTTAGTATAAAACAAAGTCCCCGATTCTTGGATGTTACGGGTAAACTCGAGAACCACTGCATGGATTTTGATGCGGTTTTCACCATTCTATAATGAATATATCGAGTATGATTTCTGTAGAAAATAATTTATTTATGATCAGAGGAAGCCGATCAGTAACGATTTTAGTGCAAAAGTCGATAAAATACCTGGCGTCCGAGCGCTTTGTAAGCTTACGCTGGGCAAACCGTTAAAAATATCTAATTACTATGAGTGTAAGAATTGTTCAGCATGAAAAGTTCCATAAAAAAGTCCGTGAGAGCATATGTGTATCTTCCGTATATCGCCCACTATAAGGGAACAACTGAAGCTTGTCTCTTACAGCTTTATGTGCTGTCGACTTAGAGATTCCTGTTTGTTGAGCTAATTTTCGTGTTGATTTACTTGGACTAGGCTGCATTATATCGGAGATTTCATCAAGTTTTTCGTCTGTTAAAAGCGTAGGCCTGCCTGTTCCCGGTACATCGTGAACTGAGCCAGTCACACGAAATTTACTTACCAAATCCCGAACGGTATCACGGTTTGGACACTTTGAATTAGGAAACTGCGCCTGAAATTTTAATTTTACATTTTCTGTAAACCGATCGCCTTCGCGAATAACGTATTCCACCAAAAAACTCTCTCTTCTGTAGTAAACATTACCGCCTGTATACTGTTGCACTCTTCCAATAATAAGCTATCTGAACGCTCGCTGAAGACGTGCAGGCTCGCGCGCTTATCGCGATATACGCCGACAGCTCACACGGGGAAGTCCCGCTTTGAAGGACACAGTGCAGTGCAGTGCAGCCAACTAAAACTCATGACTCAACCACTCACAGCTGCACGTACCCACTGCGGAGAACATTCTCGGGCGCCCTGTACATGTCTTGCATAACTCTGATGACCATTCCCGGAATACCATAATTTGCAATTTTTTTCCTCATGCTTCTTATGTACACTGAATTGAAAGCCTTTTCAAAGTCTATAAACACTAGATATAGACTGGCCATAAATTCCATGCTCTGTTCAAGGATAATGCGCAGTGTATTAATCTGATCAACACACTATCGGTTTCTGAGAAACCCAGCTTGATCTCTTCTTAGGTGGATTTCAAGGTAGTCTTTTATTCTGTTTAAGATGATTCGTGACAACACTTTGCTAGGAATAGATAACAGCATTATTCCTCTCCAATTATTAGAATTTGTCAAGTCGCCCTTCTACGGAAGTGCCCGTCTTCCATTCTTCCGGTATTTCTTCCCGGGTCCAATTTTTTCAAACAGGGGATACAGTAAATCTACTGTTGTTGTTAGATCTTCTTTCAAGAGCTCAGGTGGGATGTTATCTGTTCCCGGCGCTTTGGCACTTTTCGTTTGCTTTAGAGCAGCTCTGATCTCTTCTCTACTAGGCGCTCCACTCTTGATTCTACTTAGAGCCTCATATTCATTTCGATTTACATCTTCATCTGCATTGTCATCGACTGTATACCTCCCTGTTCTTCTCCGTCCTGTTATTCTTCTTCCTCTGATCGTACCTCTCTATTCAGCACTTCTGCAAAATGTTCACGCCATCTTTCCAATTGCTCATCTACAGTAGTCAGCAGCGCTCCAGTTTTACTTCTCACTGGACGATCTATATGTCCCTTCCTCTTTCCTAGCAGTCTTGTGGTCTGGTAAAGTTCCTTCATGTTTCCTTCTCTGGCAGCCCTCTCCGCCCTTGATGCGAGATCACTTGCCCACTTCCTTCGGCCTGATCTTGCACTCCTTCTCACCTCCCGGTCTACTCTCATGTACTCTGCATGAAGCTCCATCTTTTATCTCCTAGTTTTTATGGTATTCATCTTTGCTTTCAGTTTCTTCCTCTCTCCCACCTTTTCCCAGGTGTACTGGCTCATCCAATCCTTCCTTTTGTTATCTCTGAATCCCACTACTTACTCTTCAGTTTCTAGGATTGCTCCTTTGATTTTCTGCCATTCTTCTTCTACTCCATCTTCCCTTGTATTTAGTATTTCGTATTTGTTCCGCAGTTCTAATCTAAATTCTTGTTTGACGTTGGGATCCTTCAATTCTTGAACACCAAACCGCTTCTTTGGAACATCAAATTCCTCTTTGCAGCTATGATTTTCAGGTGCACCTTGGTTAACATCAAATGGTGATCACTGCCTATGTCGGCTCCCCTTTTGTTTCTGACATCTAGCAATGATCTTTTCCATTTCCCACTTATGGCAAAGTGGTCAGTCTGATTCTGCGTCCTGTGATCAGGTGATACCCATGAGATTTTATGACATTTTCTATGTGGGAACACCCTTTCTCCTATAGTCAACTCATTGCTCGCACAGAACTCCTTAAATAGTCCTCCGTTTTCATTCTCCTCTCCAACTCCATGTCTTCCTATTATATTTTCTATCCCAAGGTTTTCTGTGCCCACTTTTGCATTTAGGTCTCCCATCACAATGCCAATATCTCGTTTCAACCCATTCTATGTTGCCTGCAACTCTGTATAGAAGTAATTCTTGGTATCAATGTCTGCTTGTTCAGTTGGGGCGTAACATTGGATGATAGTTACATTTCGTACCCGTCCTTTGAACCGTACTCTTATGATTCTGTCATATATTGGTCTCCATTTCAGCAGACTCTTCTTTGCCGTTTTATTTAGAACTAGGCCTACACCATTCACATGGCCGTCCTCGGCATTTGGTTTGCCGGAATACAGAAAAGTCATCCCCTCTGGTAGTCTATTTTCTCCAAATTCATTCCATCGTACCTCCCTCATTCCCATTATGTCTAGTTTATAGTTGATAAATTCTGCTACAGCTTGATGTAACTTTCCACTCTCGTAAAGTGTCCGTACATTCCAAAATCCAATCCTCGTGGTCCATTTCAATCCAAAGGTTGTCAACTTGTTGTCCGTCCGGCTTTTGCTTCTTGAAGTTTCTTTGACAATACATTTTAAGAGAAGCAGGTTGTTAGCCCGCAGTCCCCGAGTGCTTTAGTGGGGCTGCCACCTCCTGGCCTAAGCACATGCCATTATAGATAGGTGGTCTGCTATGTCTCTCACAAATTCTTTACAGGGAGAGTTGAGACTGGTCTCGCTAATCCTCCTCATTTCTCCGGGCTTGGGACCGGCAACGACAACCATGGTGTTACTCAATCCACCTCATGGTGGATTTACTAACTACCACCACCATATTTATTTTCGTCTGCTTCGTGGCGCAGTGGCTAGCAAACCTGCGAAGAGCGGAAGTGCTTCTCCTCTCTTACTTCAGGGAAATACGGGGATGGTTCCTAACTCAAGGCCACGGCTGTCTCCTTCCCCGAATTAAAAATAAACACACTACGGTACTACTACTACATTGACCCACAATTACACGGTTATCAGTAAAATCATATACGATATATACATATACTCACTCAAGTACATGGGACTAAATGATCACTATGTCCAAGCCCGTCAAATGAAAGAACAGCAACTTATTTTTCAATGGAAAGTTTTATCCGACGTTACACTGCTCTTGCGGGGGCAATTAACGCATTTTGTACAGCCCTTGCGTGAGAACTTCCAGGAATCTTCGAACAATACTAGTAGGCAGGTTCAGACAACCTCTTGTGATATGGGAATTTTATAGGTAGCTTGAGGCTACTGCATGTAGAAAAGTTTCCAAGATTAACCAAGCTGATAACAGACCATCTGGGAGACATTCCTCCGGATATTTTGCCCTAATGCCTCCTAAATCAATAGCATTGTACATGGTCTTACAAAGCTGCTTTATTGCTAGCATAGTTGTATTGATCTCAAACTTACCTGCGTCAGGTCTACCAATTAACTTAAGTTATGAAAAGGAAAGATAATGGAAGCTAAAACTGAAAATTTCCTAATGCGGTGATTGTATTTTGATTGTATTTTAGGTATTTTGAAAATACAAAATACTCATGAAAAGTATTTTCGATACCGATACAAAATACAGGTTCCAAAATGTATTTTAGATACAAGATACAAAATATCGAAAATACGTATTTTAAATATATGTATTATCGATACAGCTCAACTCTGAGCAGAGGCCGGGTATGATTCTGGGCTCTGTGAACAGACTTATTTATTTGCATTCTGGAGACAGAATCTCACCTCAGTTGTCCTAAAAATTGTTTCCAACTTTTACTCTAGACGAACGTTAGGATAGCTCTCATCCTAAAGCCACGTCCGCCTCCTTCCCAATCCTATCCTAAATTTGTTAAATTTACCTGTTACTATAGACAGACACCACAATGACATAGGTTGGCATAACAAACCCAAATTCAAGTGATTCGAGAACTCGAGACGTCATTTGATTTTTCTTAACCTAAAAATTACAACGTGCTCATATAAATTATCATAATTTATAGGTTCCTTTTTTGTTAAATTATTTATTATGCTTGTTACTTACATGTTATTTGTTCATGAGTGCGTGATTGTAAGATACTTTCTTTAAAGCTGTTCCAGTAATTTGTCACTACTGTTCGTCATGCCAGACCCATCTATAATGACAGCCATTACTTCATTTTCATTGGTCGACTTTCCCGCTGATCAATCCTAGCGTTTTCTCCGTAGAATGGCCTAGAACATTTCCCAGCCACTATATCAGAAGCTAGGTTCTCCAACAACTTTGTGAATACTCGAATACCACGAGTTCATCGACTTGGTTCATCATTGGTACCTCGCCGTACCAATGACACATCTCGTCCAGGACTTCAAATGACAACAAGTCATTTTACTCATCTACGAGAAGGGTTCTCAAACTTTTTCTTTCACGCCTCCCTTCTGAAACATGAAATATATAGCCCCCCCCCCCCCTATTCTCATTTCCTTTCTTAACACTTCTCATAAGCTACTTTCTCACAAAAAAAAGACCACATAAGATCGACTGTGTATGCTACTACCTAATTAGGATTTCAACTACAAGTTTCATTATTATTATGAATAATAATAATAACAACACACAATTCATTATTCTTAGAGCACATCAAAGTACAACAACGTTTGGTAAAAACAATGGCATGCATATGTATTACTTTTGCTTATAAAAATAATAACAACTGCTGCGCGTGCAGTTATTGGAATTGAGAAAATTTTATTTGTTTCACTAATTAGCTCTTTAGCTGTGATAGCTGTGTTCAGTAATGCTTTTCATATTTGAAAGCCCATGACTTATAAATGACAATAGAAATATTATATACAATTTTCAACATTTCACTGTGAAGTTGAAAAATGTTATGTTAAAATTCTTCATCCATGAAAAAGTAAAACAGGAGAATAAACGTGTCCATGGAACAGAATTCGGTAATTCTCAGACACTTACGGAGTTAATGTGATGTGTGAGCTTGAATTTGAGATGTACGTAAATCCAGTCTTGGTTGGATGTTTGAAACAGCAACCCGCAGATCCCCTTCCAGCTGCAGCCGAGACCGATGCTTCGTCTTGACGGATGCCATTGCGGAAAATGTTAACTCACACAAGTAAGTTGAAGCGAAGGGTCATAACAGGTCCACTGCTTTTCTTGATAAAATGGGATATTCATTCCGAATCTGCACCCAAACATTTTCAAGAGACTTCAACTTAAATTCATTTCGAAGTATTCTGTTACTTGAGAGTTCTATTAGTTCCTCCTGTTCTGCCGTTGACAGGTGGACTGTTACGTTCGTTTCAAACGGACTGCGAATCCAGTCATTTTCAGTCGAAGGTTGTGGAAATTTACCCTCGAATTTTTCACGAAGGTCTTGGAGGTGTTCTACGACAATTCCACTAATTTGACAAATATCTAACTCATTTTCTTCCTGGAATTCATTCAGACAATGAAACATCTCACAGTTACCTTTGTCCATCTGGGCTTTCCAAAGTTCAAGTTTTCTCTTAAAAGCAAGCACTTTGTCGCTTAGAATGAAAATACTGTATTACTATTTCGTCCTTGAAGTGACACGTTAATTTCATTCAGTTTTTCAAATACGTCAGCCAAGTAGCATAGTATTAGAAGCCATTTCTCATCCAGAAACAAGGTTGCGATTGTAGGACTGCCGTCCAATAGGAAAATACGAAGTTCATTCTTCAACTCCACAACGCGACGGAGGACTCGACCACGAGACAACCAACGTATCTCCGTGTGCAATAGAAGCGAATCATGTGTAGATCCCATCTCCTCGCAAAGAATGGAAAATAGCCGACTGTTTAAAGCTCTTGCTTTCACAAAATTTACAACACTAATTACATCTTTTAGCACTTTATTGACTTCCGGTTGTAGTACTTTTGAAGCCAATGCCTCCCTGTGTATCATGCAATGTGTGAATTTTACAGAATTATTAACAGCGCTCACTCTTGCTCTGAAGCTCTTTTTATTCCCAGTAAATGCCGACGCCCCATCAGAACATATACCAACACAATTTGTCCATGAGAGATTGTTGTCAATAAGAAGGGAATTCGCAAGAGAAAAAATATCTTCGCCTGTAGTCCGCCTTTCCAGAGCGTTACAAAATACAAAATCCTCGTGCATTTCATTTTCATGACAGTAGCGTACAAAAACAAGAAGCTGGGCACTGTTTACGATATCAGTACTGTCATCAAGTTGCAGGGCAAATTTTGGGCTATCGTGAAGCCGTGGTAGCAATTTATTTTTTATGTCAGAGGCTTTTACATCAATACGACGAGTTGCTGTATCCTTTGAGTGCGGTATCGAAAACAAACACTCGCAGAACGTCTCGCCATGCATGATCGTGCACATTTTCACGGCCGCAGGAAGAAGTAATTTCTCACCAATAATATGGGAATGGACGAAGTGGCAATAGAAATGATCAAGGCGGCAGGACCAGTGGGACTGCAGTGGACATACAGACTTCTCAGGAGTGTGTGGAGAGAAAAGAAAGTACCTGAAGCCTGGAATGAGGGAATAATATTGCCAATATTCAAGAAAGGAGACAGGAAGGGGTGTGGTAACTACCGAGGAATCACCATCATCTCGCATGTTGCCAAAGTAATGGAAAGAATCCTAGAAAAAAGAATTAGAGTAAAGGTAGAAAGCCAATTAGAGGAGGAGCAGTTTGGATTTAGAGGGGACAGGTCAACAGTGGAACCCATTTTCATTCTGAGACAGAACATTGAAAAGAGTTGGGAATATGGTAAGGATATGGTAATGACTTTTATTGATCCAAGAAAAGGCCTATGATAGCATCCCTAGAACAAAAGTTTGGGAAAGATTAAAAAATAGGGGGATAGGCAAGGAACTGAGAGACATGATAAAAGGAATGTGCATGGAGTGCTACAGTAGTGTGAAGACTAGAGTCGGGACACCTGAATGGTTTAAAATTGACACTGGACTAAAGCAAGGAAGTGTGTTGTCACCATTATTGTTCGTAATGGTGATAGATGACATCATGAAGGCAGCAATGAAAGAATATAGTAGGGCAAAGATGAAGGTAATGTTGTTTGCGGACGACGTTGTGACCTGGGGTGACGATGAGATGGAGGTACAAGAACAGTTAGACGTAATAAATTGAAAGATTGAGCAATGGGGATTGAAGATAAATGTGGAGAACAGTAAAACAGTGGTGATGAGTAGAGATAAGAAAGAAGAAAAAGGAGTAATCAAAGTAGGAGATAAGGAATTGGAAGTAGTGAAACACTTCAAATACTTGGGAAGTCAACTGACTGAAGATGGAAGACTAGATTTGGAAATTAGCAGAAGAATACAACTCGGGAGTGCTTTCTGCCAACAGGTACGGGGACTAGTATGGAACAAGGATACACCAATTAAGGCTAAAGAAGTTATGTACAAAGCATATTATGTTCCTATAATGACATATGCAGCAGAAACTTGGACAATGACTAAGAGGGATGAGAGCAGAGTACAAGCAGCTGAGATGAGATTCCTGAGAAGTATGGTCCAGAAAACGAGGAGGGACAGAGTGAGAAATGAAGATATACGGAAAGAACTGGGAGTACAGAAACTAAATGACAAACTGGAGCAAAACAAATTGAGATGGTTTGGACATGTCAAACGGATGAATGAAGTCAGGCTACCAAGACGAGCACTGGAACGACGGATGACATGGAAGAGAGGACGAGGAAGACCAAGAATGCGTTGGATGGACTCGGTGGAGAATAGTATTAGAAAACGAAACCTGGATTGGAACACTGTGTCGGAAGAGGAATGGTGGAACGACAGAACAAAGTGGAGAGTAACCATATTTGCCCCCACCCAGTGTCAACTGGAAGAGGGGAAATGAAGATAATGATGAATATGTGGTGATTTGGATTTTGCAATTAAATATATCTCCAAGGATGCTCTTAGCGCTTTCTTAGGAACTGTTGCGTGCTCTTCTAGGAATCTAACATTTCCTTTGAGTTGTTGCTCGCGGCGCTTAAGAAAAGCTATAGGTTTACTTACACAGCCTGGAAGTTGAGTCTGCAAGTGTCCCTTAAAAGACACTGGGACTGAAATTTTCAAATTCTATATAAACTGAGGTACAGCTTTGAAATTTTAAAGGTTTATGAATAGTCATATTATAAACCACTGTGGGAAACGTGAGCATTGTAAGTTGATTAGTTCTCCAGATATTAATTATTTTGTACATTTATTGTGCTAATTATTCAAGATTTATAAAGGTCAGCCGCGTCAAAAAAAAAACAAGATATTGTAACTTTTAGGTAATATTCTATTGCACTATAACAATCGGAAGAAACCTACGGATCCGATTTTGAATTGCATTAATGAGTTTCAAGAAATTATTTTATTTTTCATATCCCAGTTTTTTTCTACAAAAAATCTTGAATTTTTCCAGTTTGTAAATTTTTTGCAGCCAGACCAAAAGTGCAATCTAAAAAACGATCCGCAGGTTTATAGTCAATGCAATGAAGATAATAAATTCCCATTTTGAAAGCAATATCATGAGATTTATGACGCGAGTAACATTTTGAATGCCTGAAAAAGTGAATCCGAGAAAAGAGCAATTTTCTAAACTGATGCACAATTTACAAAGTTTCAGCTTACCAAGGACATAGGACTGTCCTGCAGCATAGGTGACACCCTCGTTCTTCTGTTTTGCAGCCTCCTCCTTGATTTCTGTCAGTTTCACCTTCCGTCGACATGCTTTTCGCTTCTCCAATTATAACCGCGGACTTACATACTTCCTGCGATTATCACATTTTTCAAGTGTTTGTGCTGTGACATGAGATACTGAAGTTAGTCTTATTCCTGATTTCAACTCTGTTGTTGCACTACACCCCATGTTGAATTCTGCTACAGAAGTACAAACAGCAATTTCAAGTCTCTTCCGTGAAATAAAAATCTCTTTTGGGCACTTCCTCCAGATAACAGAATGCAGAGACTCATTCTGATTTTCAGTAGCACCCCGGATGCATCTGGATATTAGCTCATCTGATGCCAGCCTTTGATAAACAGGCATAATCTTGACAACTAAAAGGGTTCTTTAAGTTCTACAGCCATTTTGTCTTGACTCTGTGGTGTTTTACCAGCTGCGATACTTCGATTGTAGAAGCACCAAGACTCAGAACCTTGAGGACACTTATAGTGCTGGGGCGTTTAAAGGACACACCATGTATTTTAAAGCTACGCTAGGGCTTTAAATATGGCGGAATTCGGATAAAAAACACTACTATCTGATCCGCAGGGGATATGGGTGTATAATATGGAAAAAAACGAAAATCGACATTTTTCACAGATTTCACTAAAATTTCAGTCCCAGTGTCCTTTAAGTTTCACAGGCTTCAAACTGTCATTTGCTAAAACCTCCAAACAAAGAACGCATTGATGTTGTTCCTGATTATTATTCGAAAGAATGCTGGTAAAATGTCAGACAATCGTCGTGATATTTACACACTTCCACTTTGTGTGTAGAATTAATAATCCTGATGGGAGCAGAAGTAGACGCAGAAGAACAATGGACTTCGTTAAAATTCGAACCTTGTTCTTTTTCCGAAGGAGGGCAAGCACTATCACTTTCATGGGTATCTTTTTACCACTTCTAATAAGCCACTTATCCATGGGTAATGGCGTCACTCGTATCAGTTTATTGTACAGTTGGCTAACCAAGCACTGGAATTTACCTGTTCACGCACTGTCTTTGAACTGACTGGAAAGGCCTAGCAGAATTCGAATCGACAACGGCCGAAATAGAAGAATCCATTCTTGGAATCCATTCTTGAAAGGAAGTCGCGGTCACATTGTCAAGCGGCTTATTGTCATTAAGTGTTTGGTAAGGAGATGTCACTGCGGGTGGCGAGTGAAAGGGAGCTGAGTGTGAAATGTTACTCGCCACCTTTTCTCAGAATTCCTGCTGGCAGGATCTACTGGTCAGTTCTTGTGAAATAAGACATTAAACGTACGAGTTTATTATTCTTGAAAGGTCTTGGGAGCTACCTGCCTATGATAGGTTCATGAATATGTGGATAGTAATATTTGTTACAGAATATGAAGTATAAATATTTTAATCAAAGCCGGCTCAAAGGAATACTTGAAGACCAGTTTCATCATGACGCACCGCTGAACATTCGACATGTTCCGTCGAAAAGACTTCGAATAAACCATTCTTGGTTCACCAGCTTCATCCAGCACGTCGCTTTCTCAACGACATGGTTTTATAACAAACCTGGATCATGTTTGCTAAGCAAACATTCTTCTCTTAAAGTTCAACTCCGGCAGTTGCAATACTTCAGTCGTCGTTATTCATTCACTGCAATGATTTAACCTCATTTAAAGTGCACAGATCTGGCACCTACTACGAGTCTCCGATCTTGGAACTTTGCAGTCTTAACAAGTGTTCACTCGCAACTAAGTGAAGCATGCTTTCTTCAAGTGTTAATAAGTGCAAGTGCTTTTTAGTGTGCTCCAGTTCATACTGTTTGCATTTCATATTTTACTACCTAATTTCCTTGTGAAGTATCCAGTGTGTCACTAATTATGTGTCTTTCAATATAGCAGTCTCTGCCATGGTGTATCTAACCTACAAATGCTTCGACAAACATCTGGATAAGTAACATCTGTTATTAGAGTTTCAATCCTTAAAAACTAACATTCAATGTGTTTTCATCTGGGCTCTCTTGATAGGCCGCTCAACTTTGATTTCGAGTATCTCTGCTCAAGTAATTCAGCGAAAACTTTCTCTATATGCTTTAGGAATCCTATATTTTCTCTCTGTACAACTAATATTGGTTGTCATACAATGCGTTTATATGCATTCATTTGTTTTCTACTTGCTTCACTTGTCTTATGAATCTCCGATGGAGATTGACATAACGGCTTGCTTTTGCCATTTTCTATCAAGGATTAATATACACCGTTCTGGCTCTTCACTTGTTACTACTGCGTCAGGATTTTGCCCCTGATCGCAATAACCCCTTTAAGGTTATATTATCCTTTCAGTGCGTTACTACATGCTTGTAGTTCTCACGCCCCCTTTTTTCTTTCTCTTGCATCAAGGTGTTTCACCTTTGTTGAAGAGAATGAATATTTCTCGCACTTTCTAATCTCGCTGACATGTAAATATCGTTTGTCTTTTGTCAAATGTATATTCTTTGACTTTATGTTCTTTTACTTTTGTCTGTATTCTGTATCCTGTGTCTTGTTTAATACAATCTAAGTCAACATGTGCTCGTGTATTTTAATCCGTTCATCCCGTGTTTAACTGATACAATATAAACCCATGCACAGCACAAGTAGTTTCAATAGGTTATGGGCCCAGACATAACGGTGTTCTGTGATCATTTTCTTCAGTGAACTTTAAAGTGAGAAGGCAAAATGGGTGAACATGCTTCGTGTTCTTGGGCCTATGTGTTTCCGAAATTGAGTGGTTGGGAGGATTATTCGAACTGGTCCTTTGGGATGTCAAATTATCTCAAAAAGCATGGATTGTGGGCCAGTGTCCGAGGCACAGATGTGTCGCAGGGACATTATCGGCGTGACGAGAGAGCGCTGGCGGATATATGTCTCTTGGTGGCTGTTCACAATTATCCCCATGTTCGAGACTGTGCAAAAGCTAAGGATGCCTGGCATGCCCTTGAAAAGGCTTTTGAAGATAAAGGAAAGTGGAGGTATATCACGCTGTTGCGAAATCTGTGCTCGCTCAAGTTATCGGATTTCGATTCCATGGACAAGTATATTGGTGAGGTTATGTGAGTCACACAGAAGATAGCAGCTTTTGATGAGCCTGTCGCTGATAAGTTTGTTGCTGCTGTGATACTTCGAGGTCTTCCTGATGAATACGATAACTTAGTTATGACCGTAACCTCAACATCGGAGGAACTACAGTTGGACCGCATCAAGTCTATCTTGTTGGACGAAAGCTTTCGCCGAAGTCATGGTGAGAAGTCAGCTGATGGGGCAGCCCTGTACAGCAACACCAAGAAGGAAGTCAGGTATGGCAAGAAACCAAAGAGCTCTAGTGAGAAAGCAGTTGACAAGAGTCATTGGAAGTATTGGATTTGTGGTGAAAAGGGCCACGGCAGAGATACTTGTCCACAGAAGAAAAAAGTTCAAAGTGCACCGAAGCGTCCAAAATCCAATAAAAGTCTGTTTTGTGCTTTAACTGCTCGCGTACCATAGAATTGTTTTGTCATTGATTCTGGCTGTAGTGCTCACATGTCTCCTAATGTTAAACTCATGTCAAATTATAAATGCAATGATGATCCTGATGTAATCATTGTAACTGGTAATAATGATAAGTTGTCTGTACAAGGAGTTGGTGACATTGCACTGAATATATGCGACAGTATAAATAATCTGTCAGACGTGATGCATGTTCCAGGACTGAGTGTTAACTTGCTTTCGGTAAGTCAGATGATTACAAGGTGCTGTTGTTGTGTTTAACAAAAATTGATGTGAAATCTTGGATTCAGAGAATTGCTCAGTGAATGGTAGCGTGCTAGTTACTGGTTCAGTCTTGAATGGTCTGTATTATCTGAATGTTAACCAAGATATGTCTGCCCTTGTTGGTGATGTTTCTGATTACAATTTGTGGCATGAGTGGTTGGGCCACGTTGGACAACAGAAGTTACAGGTCTTAAGTCAAATGTCTGATGTTGTTAAATTTAAGGAAATACCAAGGGAATTGTGTGAACCATGTGTTCTCGGGAAGCAGCAAAGGCAGTCATTTCCACAGGTAAGTCACTCGAGGAGTGAAAGTTTTTTGGACTTGGTGCACTCTCATCTGTGTGGGCCGCTCCCTGAGACCTGGAATGGTGTTAAATACATGATGACAATAATTGACGATTTTTCCAGAAAGATTTTTGTTTATTTTTTGAAAAAAAAAAAATCTGAAACCAAGGCGAAAGTCAAGGATTTTGTTGCATATTGTGAAACTCAGAAAGGTAAGACACCAAAGATTTTTAGATCTGACAATGGTAAGGAATTTGTCAATTCTGACCTGAACAAATATTTCAAGGAAAAAGGGATTGTGCAACAGAAAACTGTAGGGTATACAGCAGAACAAAATGGCGTAGCCGAACGTCACAATCGTACCATTATGGAAAGGGTTAGATGCATGTTGTTGACAGCAGGATATTCTGAAAAATTGTGGGCAGAAGCAGCCAATACGGCAGTGTATATTTTGAACAGGAGTCCTCATAGTAAAGTTGATAATGCCATAACTAAGGAATTGTGGACTGGTAAAGCTGTAAGTCATGAGAATATGAAAATATTCGGTTGCGATGCTTATGCCCATGTTCCAAAACAGCTGCGTACTGGCAAATTGGAACCCAGAAGCAATCGTTTTGTGTTTGTTCGGTATGATGGGGAAAAGAAAGGTTACCGTCTGTTTAAGCCCAGTAAACCTAAAGATATATTTGTAGAGCACAGTGTTAAATATGTCGAACATAATTTCACCAGGTGTGCTGAGTAAAATGTTGAAATGAGCGATGTAATGTATTGTCCGTTGCATGACATTGTAAATAATAATGAAAACGGAATTGGACAGGGCAATAACCTGCCAATCATTGAAGTTTCAGTTGCTGGTCAGGTTAGTGACAACATTGATATTCCAGGTATTGCTCAGGTTAATGAAGACATTGTTGTAATTCATGATGATGAAAATGATGAGATTGACCAGTTTGGTGTTCCAGAAAATGCAAGTAGGAGATACCCTTTAAGGGAGAGACCCCCAAAACAATTTCCTGATTATGAGGTCTACTTTGCTGAAAGTGGTGGTTATGTGGAACCAACCACTGTGTCTGAAGCACTTAACGGTAAGGATGGCATGCAACGGAAAAAGGCGATGGAGGAAGAACTCAGGTCATTCCATGATAATGATGTATGGACATTAGTTGAGAAACCTGATGGAACAAATATTGTAAGATGCAAATGGGTATTTAAAGTGAAACGTAATACTGAAGGTAATGTGTCTAAATTTAAAGCATGCTTAGTGGCTAAAGGTTGTTCTCAACGGTACGCTGTTGATTATCTGGAAACTTTTGCACCGGTAGTGCGGTATTGTACATTGGTATTATTTTTTGCTCTTGCTGTAAATATGGATCTGGAAGTTCATCACCTTGATGTTTCAACTGCTTTTTTGAATGGCGTTCTTAAAAATGATATTTATATGTACCCCCCAGAAGGCTATGAGTGTGACAGTTCTAAAGTTTGTAAGCTTCGAAAAGCTGTTTATGGCTTGAAGCAAGCATCTCGCACTTGGTATGAGAGGGTTCATGAAATTCTTACTGAAATCGGTTATAAGTAGTCCCTGTATGAACTATGTGTATATTACTGTATAGATTCATCATCTTTTGTTGTTATTGCCCTCTATGTTGATGATATTTTTGTATTTTTAATAATCATGTCCAAGTGGAGAAACTGAAGTCTGTGTTGCATTCTCATTTTAAGATCAAAGATTTGGGAAAAGTCTCTGAATGTCTGGGGATTAGAGTCCAAAGAAGCAAAGATTGTATTAGACTGGATCAGAAGTGTTAT
The DNA here is from genome assembly GCA_946902985.2 of Meconema thalassinum. Lineage (NCBI taxonomy): Eukaryota > Metazoa > Arthropoda > Insecta > Orthoptera > Tettigoniidae > Meconema > Meconema thalassinum. The sequence continues at coordinate 675,519,157 of OX336389.2, forward strand.
ATGTTAGATTTGTTGGATAGGTTTAACATGTCAGATTGTACTCATGTGAAAACTTCAATGGAAACAGGTTTGTTGGAGAAATCCACATCCTGTGACAAATCCTATCCCTATTGGTGCTTTGTTATACCTTTCCATTTGTACCAGGGTAGATATTGCATATGTAACTAATTATTTGAGTCAGTTCAATAATTGCTTTGGTAAGGAACATTGGACCTGTCTCCTGAGAGTGTTCAGATACTTGAAGGGTACGGTGGATGTTGGTATCATGTATAAAAAATCAGAATATGATGTCAAGGGTTTTGTTGATGCTTCTTTGGGAAATAATTTAACGGACAGGAAATCTGTGAGTGGTTATGTATTTAAATATGCAGAAGGCCCAATAAGTTGGGAAAATAAGAAACAGCCAGTTGTGGCACTGCCTAGCAATGAAGCAGACTACATAGGTCTGACTTTAGCAAGTAAAGAAGCTCTGTTCCTTAGAGGTTTCTTCTTTGAGTTGTGTAAGAGAGGAGGTCCAATTCAGTTGTGTAATGACAGTCAGAGTGCTCAGAGGTTGGCTGAGAATGAAGGTTTTCATCAGAGAACAAAACACATAGATGTGCACTATCATTTCATTAGGGTCATCTTATAGAAATGCAAAGTAAAGTTGTCCTATATGCCTACTGCTGAAATGATTGCTGATGTATTGACAAAAGGTCTGCCAATTCATGGTCATGTGAAAGGTGTTACTGGCATTGGGTTGTCCTAAGTGCAGCATTGCTCGATTAAGGGAGAGTGTTGAAGAGAATTAATATTTCTCGTAATTTCTAATCTCGCTGGCATGTAAATATCGTTTGTCTGTTGTCAAATGTATGTTCTTTGACTTTATGTTCTTTTCCTTTTGTCTGTATTCTGTATCCTGTGTCTTGTTTAATACAATCTAAGTCAACATGTGCTCGTGTATTTTAATCCGTTCATCCCGTGTTTAACCGATACAATAGAAACCCATGCATAGCACAAGTAGTTTCAATAACCTTGCTTCAAGGTTTAAATCTTTCTTATTCTCTTTCAAACAGCTTGGGTTAGGGCCCCAAGTGTTTGACCCTCGGACACTCGCGCTAGTAATAGATACAGTGTTACTCGCGTGGGCTACATATGTAGCCCCAATAGTTATTCAATCTGATGGACTCGCACACGTTATTTTCAGTGTTCAGTTTCAATAATATGATAAATAGTAGTACGGTATATATAAGTATTCTAAGCTAAATCTGAAGATTTCATGTAGGCATTTATCTTCATATGGAGAGAAAAATACAAAGTTAAAAAGAAAATTCATTTTATCGTACATCTTTGGTAAAACTGCAACAAAAATAAAACTAATGGAACTAGAACTGTTAAATTATTTTTACGTAAACCTAAATACTTACATTAGTGCATATTTGGATGGGAATTAAACAAAAATAAAACTAGGTTAGATAATTTCCTTAGAAAATCAGCACTTATTATGAACAATTTCAGTATTTTCATTTATTTTTCTCGAAGTTTTGAAGTTTATTTTTGCCCTTTTGGTTACAATCTATAGCCCAGGAAATCCATAAGCATGCTCAAAGAGATTTATCACTCAAGCATTCTGTGCAAATGGACACAATGATCCGAGAAGATCTTCATTGCGCTTTGCGCATCTGTTCCTTGTTGATTTATATCCCTTCCTCGTCCACACAAGAAGCAACAGCCTACTTTATTTCCACTACACTCAACCTATCATTACTTCCATCTAAACACTGACTGATTTGAAAGTCATCTACGTGACCGTCTCCTGTGAGACAACGTTTCCATTGCACGTTCAATTCTGAAACAGCGATGTTCGCGCGGGCTACCATTGTAGCCCAGACGTCTTCCAATGCATCTGGTGTCAGTTTGGTGCAATTGGTTTAGTTGGAATCACACCCGTCTCTAAAATACCGTACAGCATCAACAGGCAGCTATAGAGATTCTCAATATTCCTAGCACAAAATATACTCTGCGCTACAACCAAATAAATCACTGGGCTACACCTGTAGTCCACGCGAGTATCCGAGGGTTGAAAGCAGTTCATTTCTCTTTCCTAACTTTCATTCTGGAGCTTTCCTTCTTTTCCTTGAGGTTTCTTGGTCTAGTTTCTCAAGAACTTGCAGTTTCTTAGTACTTACTTTAGTATCTTGGGCTGGTCCCCCAAGTACTAGGATTCGTTTAACCCGTGACAGAGCCATTTAAAGCTTGCTGTGTTGTAAATCTCAATCAGAGTATTCTTTACTATCCACAGAACAGTATATATACTTCACTCATTATTAAACATTCTATCACTTGGTTATATTTACAGTTTAACTTATTGTTATTTATAAATTGTTTAACATGTTGTTACATGGTCAATGTTTATTATCTTGTTATGCCTAGGCAATTAATTGACAATAAATGCCAACCTGTTCAAGCAACTTGTTCTCTTTTTCTCCTGTTATATTTAACTCAAACTTGTCGAAAACTTTTCTTTATAAATCTCAACTCAGTTTTAATACTAACCATCAGTTGGAGTTCACTCCGATACGGGAGGTCTTTAATTGCCTGATCCTATACCACATGCGACAGGGGGTGTCTCATAAGTAATGTCGTTTTATAAAGAAAATTTTATTTGGAAAGTTTTCTGACAAGAAATTAAACTATTCTTCAAAGTATCAGACTCCATGGTCTTGAGCCATCTTTCAGCATGGTTTCTTATCCCGCAAAAGTACCAGTCTCTTAGTTTTGTTGCGATGAATTCAGCGAGACCCACTTCCACAGCTTGAATGTTTTCCAAATTTATTCCACGCAAGAAATGGGCCATGAATCGAAAAAGAGTGTAATCTGAAGGCGAAAAATCAGGGCTTTATGCTGGATGTAGTAGCAGATCGACTCCTCCCAATTCCTGAATTTTTGCCGTGGTTGTTCGTGAAGTATCAGGACTCATATTGTCCTGCTGAAAGAGAACTCTATTTCGGTTAACTAACGCTGGGTAACTCCGTCTCAAAATTTCATGCACTCGTTCCAGTTGTTGAGAATACAGATTCGCATTGACACCAAGCCCGATTGGAACAAACTCCCAGTGAATCACTCCTTCAAAATTCCACAAGACACACATCACTTTGGGGCCGTACCGATCCTCTTTAACGATGACTTTGGCAGGTTGACAGGGACTGAGCCACTGTTTCGAGGTGTCAGCATTGCGATAATACCCTTTTTCATCACATGTGACAAGTTTCCTGATAAATCTATCATCCATGGGGTTACCATTAAGCTGATGACAGATATCCATTCTACGTTGAGCCTATTCAGGGGTCAATTCATGAGGTACATGATTTTCCAAGTTTCTTAATCTGGCGATGTATGGTATCTTTTGATGCACAAAGTTCTTCTGACAGCCTACCAGTACTGTCTTCCAAAACTCTGCATGTATTCTCGATATTCAAAAGTTTAGGTCTTCCAGTAGAACGTAGTAAATCTCTAGTGTTTCCTTCTCCAGTGTTGAAACGTTGGAACCATTGTTGTGCCACACGCTCACTAACGACACCTTCTTCTTCCACTTAACATTTTCTTCGAGCCGCGGCAGCAGCTTTCTAATCTGGTTTCCAGTAGTACTTTAGAAGGACCCTTACCTCCAACTTTGTAAATTCCATTTGAAATTGTGTATCAGCAACTGACAACTGATACATTCTCGCAATATACGCAATTCTGGTCATGGACTCCTGTAAATAGTATTGAAGAACCAAAGAAAACCAATTCTATCTTAAAACACCAAACTTAAAAAACGACATTACTTATGAGGCTACTCGAGAGGGGGTTATCATCACAGAAGTGACAAATAGGAAATCTGACATTCTGCAGATCGGAGCGTCGAATGTTAGTAGTCTGCTAGGCTTGGAGGTTTAGAAAACTTAAAAATGCAAATGGATAGATTGAGGTTGGATTTGGTTGGGATTAGTGAAATGCGCTGGCAGGAAGAATAGGACCTTTGGTCAGGAGACTATAGGGTCATTAGCACAGACACAGCTTACCGAAGGATTAAGAATAATTTTGGGAAAAGGAAGCCTAAGTGCTGTAATATTAAGGACACCGATGGAAAACCTGATAGCCAGATAGGAAAGAATAGGTCGAGAGATGGAAAGCTTACATACATATGTTCCATGGTATTATTCCGAGCTTGAAGAAACGGTTACGGATGTACTCCACTTTATCTTCGATGCCAATATTAGCAAAACATTCCTGTGCTACGGCAATGCTGGCTGCATCTTCTGCATTTAAGGGGCACAACGCTGTTTTTACTTCATTGAAATGTTCTGCGTAGTATGACACAGCCTCTAACCACGAACCCCATCGAGTTTAAACTGGCTGAGGAGGTAAAAACAAATTTGGAAGGAGTTCATGAAATATTTGAACTCTAATCGGTGACTTTACAGACACTATCCTCAGGCAAGAGACAAGAAAATCCTCGTCTTTATATTGGCTCCTAACTGTTTCAGCGACACGATGTAAACCGTGAACAAGAAACGTCAGGTGAACTAACTTAGGATAAAGGACTTTAAATCCGGTTCCTGATTTAACAATATATGGAGCAGCATCATTCATAAATAACAATACATTGTCATACCCAAGGGCGGATTTAACTTTTTGGCGCCTCTAGGCAAAATACTAATTGCCCCCCCCTCCATTTTTTAGGTTTGGGTGAAATTTGAGTGGTAGTAAGGCAACCTATTAAAAATACTAGTTTATTTTATACGTATAATTAAACGTTATATGCAGGTATAACTTAAGATCTAGGTGTGCTAACAAAAAATCTATCTCCGTGCTTTTTTTTTCAGCAAAAGTTTGATAATATCGTCAAATTCCATATCTGACATTAATTCTGCTTCAGCCAAATTCATTTGACAAACCAAACGGTCCTGGTTCGTGGTTGAGCTCAAATTCATGCGCTTAAAACATGAAAGCGAGCGTTCGGCACTGCAGTTGGTAACTTCTGTGTAGTTCAGCAAGCGGTAGACTATTTCAACATTTGGAAATACTCCTTGTACATCATTCTGTCGAATAAATTTTAATATTTCTAAAGGCGGGTTATTTTCATTTTTTTTACTTGGCAATATTTTTGAAAGTGGCACAACTCGTTTATAAATATTTGTTCTATATCATTTGGAAAATATTCTTGTAATAATGCCGCATATTTTCTTAATGCAGGTTCAATTCAACGTACCAAATTCGATAAGCGCGATAAATTTTTGAAAAATTCTTTCATAATCGGCGCATTTGTCTTTCAATTCTCTATAGAGTCTATCCAAAATTATATTGAAAGTATTTACTCTGAAATTCTCTCTTCCGCCTAGCTCAACATCATCTTCATACAATTCATCAGACTTTAATTTTCTTCGTTTCTTCCTACGAACGTCTTTTTCAAACTCCTGGGTGTTAGAAATTTACCGTGCTGTTTCTTCATAAAGTTAAATATTTTTCCGAGCATCTTCTACAAAACCAACGATTTGTGCAAATCTAAAATATCTGAAATGCTGGTATCCAGGGCTTGCAATTTCTGACTTGTAGCATGTTATCGTACAAGTAAAACAGACCAAATACTTAGCATCAATGCACTTTCCAGTCGTTCCATATTGTTGTATCCGTATGGATACATACCCCCCCCCCCCCCCCCCCCCCCCATTCACTACAACCCCAGGGGTGGAAATAACCATCATCCACTACCTTCAACTTTCGTCCCCAAGTATTCAAATATTTCATAAACTCATTTCATACAAGACTCTGAACTGCTTTATCCTCGGTGAGCTTCCTCTTGAACTCCATCGACCCCTCTAGGTGTGCCGACCGGACTGGAATTTGCAATTACACAGACGCAGCAACTCAGAAAGCTATAAAAGAGACAGGCGCACATACCTCGACACGCTTGTAGTGCCAAAGCTTTGGAGAGAGACTTCACGTCCGGCTGCCATACTGGTGAGTGTAGTAGCGAGTATCATCCCTTACACACATTTCCACACTTTTAACCCATTGGCTTGTACTGTGACGCATCTATTGCACTAAAGCTGCTCTGAGAGCTAACAGTACCTCTTCCTAGAGGTAATCATTAAAATCACTACTATCTAGCACTGGTCTTGTAGATTATTTAACTAGCTAATTAGATCCTACCCCTAAAACCTATCCAAGTAGGATCTGCATGTGTTAATTATTTAATTGTCTTAAGGCTCTAGCTGAATCGTCAGTTAGCGCTCTGCTCGAGAGCTCACGTCAGCGTGTTTGCTCTGCCGTCTTCAGTCTTCACGCGCTGTCTGCCAGTTGAGCAGCACCCTAGTACTTTAAGTTACTATCCGTTAAAAACACCCTTTCTCCATAAACACACCCCCGAGCTATCTCTTCAATCTGAACAATCGGGAAGCTCTCCTTTCGAGCTACGTCTACCCCCTCAGACAGCTCCATCTTACACAATCCACCCTACACGAGATCTCAACATCCTCCAAACACCACATTGTACAGGGCTCAGACAAAGAACCCCTACAATTGGTAGAAGCGCTGGGTACCGCGACATTGTCTTAGGACAGTGCCTAAAGGGCTACATACAACGTGGCTCTGCGGTAGATCACGAAATACCTTTTACTATGTCAAGCGAACGCCAAAAAAAACCAGGTCTGATTTTTTTCAGAATACATTACAGTGTAAGTAGAGCAAGTACATTATTATTAATTACCCACCCAACCCCCCCCCCCCCAGACAGATATAGGGTTTTGACAAGCACCCTTCTACAGAAGTCAACCATTTGCACCCCTCCCCCCCATAGAAAGATACGCACATTACACACGGTAGATAGGGGCAATTTTATTATTTAATTACCCACCCACCCAAAAACCCCAGTTCCATAGGAGGGGTATCACAGGCACTACCACATACACCAAACCCGTAGGGTAAGGGGAGATTTTATAAAGGCAGGGACGCACCTCGCGCGGCTTAAACAGCCCGAATACATTCCCACATTCAATTATAAGGAGAGTATAGGGTACACGTAATACTTAACACACACCTATAGAGATTACGTCCCACGGCTACACAATTATACGCCATGGCACCTCACGCCGAAGCAACGGATCTACCAATACACAAGGGAGAATACACTCCATACACACTGATAGGACATCCGAAATATTATTTACACTCCTGCGAAACCGACAAACCCGGATGCAGAGGGTGCAACACCGAATACAAACCCTGCATACCCAAATGCGCGCGGCGCATGCTAAATACAGGCACACCCCTTCGAACAGTCGCAAAGCCTTACTTATACGGTCACACAAACACCTACACCACATTCATAGAGCGCTACAGAGCAAACATACGAAAACTATACGCATCCATGATTAAATAAATGCCGTCTACGGTCTAGCAGAGACCAATGTGACCCTCCGAATTATAAGGGTGCAACATGCAATTCTTCAGCACAAGTTCAGACAGCTCATTGCTGAACGCATGCAGCTCAGTAACCAGCTGATCGAATTTTGCGCAGAACATTCCAATTAGGAAGGAGGGCGTCGTGGCCAATAAGTAAATGCCACACAACATGGTCACATCCGTGACAGAGGCACATGTCCCTACACTTAAGCCCCCACGTGCAATCATTCCGATCCCCACAGATATACTGCCCCCAAAGACATTATCGCCTACTCCGGCGAGCAACACTGCTACAGTCCCGCCGAACTCCCGTACAATTACACCGGCGAATCACATTCACACCCCCGGACGATCAAAAGAGCATAAAACCAAAAATAACCCTCCTACGAATACCCCAAAGAGGGAACGGAAACCCTGAATGGCTTCCAGGGACTGAGGCCGCCATACTCATTCGAGGGCAACCGATGTACCACTTACATTAGAAATCCGCTCAAGGAGTAAAATTGTACGACATATACACAGAATCCATAGCTATTTTCAGATACCTAAGTGGAAGAGGGTAACGGGATATCAAACCCAGGACTCCAAGATCCCACAACAGGTATTACGGTATAGGGCATGCCATAGCCAACACATTTGTACACTTAGGTGAAAGGCAAGACATGTAGAGGTACGCTGCACAGTCGCACGAAGCGGCTACACGTGTCTAGCAATCCCAATACGTCCCATGGATATAGACGCCAGGGTACAGAAATCGCGATCGCCAAACACACCATGACACCTAGTCAGTCCACACTCGAAACTATGTGTCACTGTCACATCCACATGATCCTATTGCACATAGATACTTACTTTTCTTACCAGACACGTTTGAACAGATTAAATGCATATAGCACAAGGCAATTTAATTTACACGTAGACCCCCATCGATCCAACATCCTCCCAGTGCAAAGGACACGTATTCCCATTGAAATTAACATATCTACTCTCTGCACAATGCTTTCTTTTGTTCCATATTTGCATGTTAAGATATTAGCTATGCAATTCCTACACAATATTTTATTTCATTGCATGTTTGTATAGTGATATGTTCATGTAAAAACAATTTCCAGGGAGTGAATTTTATGTGCAAATACACACGTTGCCATATAGCGCCACAGCTGGCTCAGGTCAGTACACTACACGAGCAGGCTACTGTAATCCAAGCCGCCTAGTTGAATCAGCATTTACACCATGCTTCCTTGTACAGGATGTTCGTTGCAAGCCACGCGACCAACACACTCTCGCACAGCCGTGCGTAGCACATGCTGCTTCACTGCTATAGGAGTACAATATTACAGGAAGTTTTAGTTACATTACGCGAACACGCAAATAGTGTACCTACACATTAGTGGCTGAGCACGGGACGTCAGATTTCATTTCCAGATACACACGCACACATTTACAAACATTCAACGGTTAATTGGACGACCGATGGAATATCAATTTCCTTAACCACAGGGTTTAGGGAACCCACGAGTCCATAAAAAGCATTAGTACATACAATGTTAAATACTAACGACACGCACATGCCATAGGTCTACATACATTTGGTACCGACCGACTGCAGATCCAAATACATAATCACAATAATTATTTGTCCAGCATGACAGAAAACTGCACGCTTTAACACAAAACTCACCACTCCAACACGTCTACGATATGCAATAACCAATAGAGCGTCCAATAAAACAAAAACTTTCATATAATTTGCGCGCTAATTGAAACAGTACACAGAGTTATACGACCTACACATGCAGAAAGTTTACGGAGCGGAGAATAACATTTATTCCCAGCTAGATTACAGATAGATCCCGTTATATTGCACACAGTTAGGGAAATACTTTTGTAACATAATTACATACAGATTATTAATACGCGCCGGTAGGAATGGTCCAGAGTTCATTTGCCGGACACCAATATACCAAGGCACTCTGCCTCACACTGGAAATATCCAGACAACACATGGACACGGTTACCACAATGACATAGGTTAGTAGCCATTAACAGCTACACAAGCTAGCCACCACAATAACACAGGTTACCGTAAAATAAGGACAGAGGCAACAACAGGTCCATAAAGCAAAATACTTATATGAAAAGGAACAGGACATACTTACAGAGGAAATACATACTTGTACACAATGAATTTACACTATACGGTCACTAGATTCTCACTGGCCACTGCACACAGACGTTCACACCGAGCACACACAGTGAGCCGAGATCCACATGATACACCGGAAACAGAGGAGATTACGCTGCAGAAATCTTCACAGCTCCCCCAGCATTTAATCAGCAGTGTGTCCAAACTACACAGGCCACGTGCAACACGTTCACTCAGAAACGTACATCCTCATACACATTTCTCTACCACTATTTTCCCCTCACATGGGATTTTTCTCTTTTATTTTTCTATGCAGTCAAATTGACAAGCTTCTAACGACATAAGGCCATACTGTACAGCCAATTCATAAACAAGGCGTTATCACTTAGCCAACGGTTAGGGAACATCATTCAAACTTCTTAAATATCATTCCATTTTAGCCTTCGCAGACTCGGATTTGCATCTAGAATGCTTGGTTTGTGTTAAACGCATTACGGGTCAAATAGGACATTCAATTTTCATCTGACGCCAATTTAAGAACTGCCAGTAACAGACAGCCCTATGGCGACTCAATAAAAAGTAATACGGTAACACCATATCTCAATGAGAGCCACAAGGCCACAGAAGGACACAAACGTCCATATAAATCCCATGAAATACACATGATAGCTTTACAATTGCTTACAGAATCATTTTTTGACCAACACAGGCATCTACATTATAAATTATGCGTCGATATATATATATATAGATAGATAGATATATATATCCCCATATATATATATATTACTAACGACGAGGCCCATAATTATTTTACGTTTTGATGGGTCAGCACCGTAGCTTCTACGTTAAAGAATCTTGCCCACAAAAACAACGTAAAATAAATATCAAGCCATTTATTCAAAGGGACGTGGAATTTCTTATGTTTTCCAGTTCGTGTTTATACTTCGGTATACTAAGGAGTCACAGCTGAACCAACAACAAAAGACATCCCACACCATCCCTGTGTGATAATCATAAGCAGGCTTCGGATAATTATGCACTTAAAAATGCCAAAATATGCATGCAAATATGCACTAAAAAGTGTCTAAATAAGCACTAAAATATGCATTAAAAATAAACATATATCTGATATCAATTAGTGGTTTATATTACAAGAAATTAATGTTACATATTAAATATCGCCAAAATAAAGAAAATTACTTACAGTACTACAGTAGATTGCTCCAGTTTGTCAATAAAATTTACAAGTCTTGATTACACTTAATCACTGCATGATGTAATAGGTTTTCAAATACAAACTTGCGCCTATTTTCACTTAAAATGACTTTGTATTCAGAAAACACTCTTTCCACATCACATGCCACAATTGGAGCATACTCCAACTTGGCGAAATCAGAGACCTCTAGTATCGATGCACTGCCAATTTTGTCTTTGCCTTGGATAACACCACAAATGCTTTTAAGTTTGAGGAGACCGGAATTTTTCAGCACTACATTCTGCAATTTTTTCGAGAAAACTTGATTAGTTAGGTTCTTTAGGGATCGATCGACTTCTTCAACAATTCCAATGGTAACGTGAAGAGGCAGTCCTTTTTCTTGCAATTTCTTGATGGCTGAATGTATGCAACGCAAATTGGAACGAATGAATATAAGTTGCTCACGAACACCATCTTTGCTCAAGACTTCTTGAGCTTCTTTAATAGAAGCAGCTTCTTCAGAATCGAGATCTTCAACTACCTTTTTAACTACCTCGAAATAATTGGCATAATAAACAGCAGCTTCGAGCCACGTTCCCCATCTTGTATGAACTGGTGAAGGCGGGAGTGGCACATCATGATCTGCATCAACATTTTTTCTTTGCGACTTGGAGCCTTCAGGAACACTCTTTTCACTGTGGAGATCAACGTGTTTACTTCAGGAAAGGAAGCCCGGACTGCTTCAACGAATCGATGAAGTCCATGTGCTACACATGTGACGTGTATCATCTTGGGATATAATATCCCAAGACCTCCCATGGCTTTACACATGTAAGGTGCGGCATCCGTGCAGGCCACGATAACATGATCGTAAAGAATGCCTGATGGCCACAAACAAGAAAGTGCATCATTGAAATATGCAGCAACTGTTAAGTGATTCACCTTAGGCAACACAGCCATAGTTAGTAGATATGATTTGTCTCTCTCTTCTTCTTCTCCTAAAATTCCAAACACGAAGTTAGCTACATATCTTTGATCTACGTCCGTTGTTTCGTCTAGTGAGACCCAAATATATTTTCCATGAGCTTTTTCCCTTAGTTTAGCTAACGTTACATTGCAAAGCTCAGGAACGTAATTCTTCCTAATTGGTGATTCATCTGGGACTGGTTGTTTCGTATACTCCTGCAGAAACTGAACTAAGTTCTTATTGTTTAGTTTAGCCAACGGTATATTTGCCGAGAGAAATGCTTTACACAGATCTTCATTGAATTTACTACGTGTTGGTCCAGGTTTAACTAAAGCAGTGGTTACAAGAACCTGGTGTTTTTGTTTCAGGTTAACGTCTTTCAATTTATTGTGTTTCGTTGTTTGAAGATGTTGTTGAATTTGATACTTTTTAGATGCGTTTACGACTGTGCTACAGTATTTGCAAAACAATACACTTCCGTCAGTTGAAAAGTCTTGAAACTATCGTACATACCCTTTCATTACATCATTAACAGTTCTCTTCTCCTTAGGCATCTTAAATACAGTAGCTATTTAACGTGCTATGAGCCACAGCCTGTTTAAACTCAACGAAAGTAACACTGACATGGTAACTATTTAAGGAATGAGGAAAAGATAACCTGATTTACGGGAAATACCAAGAATCAGTCCCCACCTAATTACATTGCAGGTAGACAAAGCTATGGCCGGATGGAGGGCTCGTGAAGCTAAATTTAAACACGATGCAAACCCAGCACTGCTCAACATTCCTGTTACCTGAAATACATGTCAAATATTACAAAAGTGTCCTGCAGAAGCTGATGTCTACACTCAAGATTAAGAATGTTCTTGAAATATGCACTAACAGGAGGAATCCCCTAAATATGCACTGTTAAGTTAAAACTGTCCCAAATATGCAATTGCATATGCAATATGCAAAATGCATAATTATCCGAAGCCTGATCATAAGGTATTCATAGACAACGGCCCCAAGATTCTATTAATTCACTCATTAAATATGCACTTGTAAACATAGATATAACACACGCATTTAGAAACCACTTTCCCTTATTCTCACGTTCTACTACAGGATTTCACTATAACACGCCTCAATTTCAGACGATAATTTGTCCAGAGGGATATCCTACATATACTTAGGCGTAGTATTACCCTAATACGCTGAGAAGTAGCCAATTCAGAACACAATTGCATAATTAAGCAATTATTTCCGTCTTACAGAGGGTAACACACTAGAACACATACTATTTTCCTTCTTAGAGAGGCGACGACACCAGAACTCATACAATACAGAGGAGAAAACATCAGGATTATACTATTTTCCGCCTTACAAAGGAGACAACATCAGGATCACATTATTTTCCGTCTTACAGAGGATAAAACATCAGGACTACTCTATTTTCCGTCGTACAGAGGGAAAACATACAGATTTCCTCTATTCCATACTGAAGCCCATATGATCTTATAATTATACTCTAGAATAGACACATCATTTAGTATACCAGCAGTATATACAGGAGGTACACTAATGCCATCCGAGTGACACGATGGACCACGAGGTCGCACAATGTAAACAAAGGCAGCCATTACTCACTCCACAGCGCCAGTCACTGCTGTCCAATCACCATCACGGACAAATCGCCACACCCCTTACAGGACGATACAGCCACTCAGCGCAGTGCACTTGAGTACCGATAACAGCTACACGACGCTCCGTACACCCATCTGACATATGATACTCTTTCTTCATCCAGTTCTAGTAGCACGTGACCATAACGGCAGCCATTAATTTGCACAGCGATTGTTAACACACCAGCGCGCTACATTTAAATGCCGTTGCTAACCATCCAAGTGTTTAATGTTTTATACACTCAATATACCGGCGTATTAACATTCTCACCGATCTTCATTGCATAGTACATTACTTCCCCAGCACAAGTAGTGACCATTTAATGGAAGGCTACCAACATTACCAGTAGTATGCGAAGAGCGCACATGATACTTCACAACACATTGTGATTGCCCCTTGCTCAAATTTCACAGCTTTGTCTTCCTCACGCAGTAACATACACCCGTGATGGGCGACGCCCACAACACCTAAACGTAGATGAGGCCCAGCAAAGATAATAGTTTACGGTGCAGGATATATTGACAGTCCACAATATATTTAAAATATCCACCCATTTTTTGGGGGTAACCTTTGCCAAAGACATGACAGCTTGTCGGAGGGTAACTCTATTATGATCACCGACCAGGAACACCTAGTACAATATTCATGGAATATTATTCCAGCAAAACCCACACAATTGTCCATAATTGGTTGGCTATCATTCCCCATATACATCCTTTTGTACTCCCGAGATAGGAGAAAAATGCTTAGCGACTCTGAATACCAACAAAATAGGTTGGTAAGGCACATATTTTAGAGCACAAGCGCCTATACATCAGATTGTGTCTTTGGAAGACACTTTTCCCAAATAATAGGATTCAGTCATTATGGGACTATATTACACAGAGCACACAAGATATAGACTTTAATTCCCATGTATACGGAGGAAACGATTTGTTAAAGACAAGGCAACATACAGAGTTGCATCCTACCATTTAGGATAGCAGCATACAATCATACAACGACGGTCTATAATGGCAATAGCGATAGGCGACTAGCGAGCGCGCACTTTGATACAGCGCACATTATAATAATGCATAATCGTCGGATATACATAATCCCCGCTATTTTATAAGAGCTGGATATACCGGAGGGTATATCAACAACATTATCCCAGATAACGGAGATATGTTTCACAGTGTGTCTTAATACATCCCAGTGAATATCCAATAGATGATAAGGAGTACTTATATCATAAGATGACCAGTAGCATATTAAGAGGTATATATATAATAGAGTTCCGGAATAGCAATTTCACAGACAGCAGTGCGTTAGTACCCCAGGGTACAGGTGACAAATGTCACACGAGGAGAGTCCATAATTTCTCCCACACAGTTCACACACTCACACATTAACACCCCCCTCCCCCCAAAGTCCCCCTAAATGCAAGGCACTTGGTGATCAAGCGACACCAAGGTGCGCCCCAAGCAATATCACTCATAGCTAAGTGTTAGACAGAACACTTAGGAATTGTAAGGCTAACAGTGAGGTATAAAAGGATTTACCTACTAACATTATTATTATATTATTTTTATTTTTATCCCGCATGTTATATCTTACCTTCTTGGGGATCTCTAACACCTGACCAGTTAAATCATCCTCACCATAAAAAAATCTCCTGCGTCCTTATAGCATCGCAGGACCAAATCCATTACTAGCCATCCTACTACCCAGTTCTAACAAAACTTAACATGTCTACAAACTTACCCAATAACGAGGGACAAACCTTCCCAATCCTATATTCACCCACTAACATGTGAATAAATATAAAACGTCACTGAATTAGCTGGGAGCACGATAGCTAGGCGCAATGAGCGCGCACCGTGCCGAATTGCCTCAAAATAAGCACCCCACACACCAACAAAATCTCGCATATACACTCGGCTTGGATGGTGAGTCTCTAAAGTTCAATTTGGCCACAGGCAATACTTTTAAAAATGGAAAATTCAAAAATTTGACATGGATAAATATAGATTGATAGACATTACAATTTTGAACTTAGACACGACGAACTACGAAACGCGACCAGTCAGACGATACCGAGTTTAGGAGAGGACATAGCCACCCCGTTTCCGACAACAGAGTTGAATCTGACAAGGCCAGAATGCCCTGCTCGCTCTGTTATGACGACTTTTCCGGTCCAGCCAGCAACTTGGGAAATTCATGACGCCTGACACGACTACTAGTATTAAGTTAGTTAACTTTAAGTAAGTAATCGGCCCCATTGCGAGGAGGCTAAGACCTGTTCGCGAACACAGGCAAAGCGTAAGTCCTATATGCATTTTAGGTGAAGTCTGTAAGTCCTATCACTATAGGTGAAATCGTAAGTCCTAGATGCATATTAGGTGAAATCATAAGTCCTACAGCGGTAAGTGAAGACTAATTATTCCTGGTCATGTCAATAAATCCAGATGATGAATTATTCCTGGTCATGCCAATAAATCCAGATGACGATATATGTATGTTGAATCCCACGCCTTTTGAACATGATTGATATGGAATTCTTGCAGTGCATTCAACGCCCACCGTAAATGTTGATCAGCGGATCTCGAGTTCTCTTATCTCTTCTTTTTTTAGTTTCATGTCGGCAATGCGCGCCGTGAGGGCCTGGGCAACCACTATATGCGTCACGCAGCGCAGCGAAGTCCCATTGCAGGTGAAGATAATGCGTAGCCCAATCTAAATGATGTTCAGCGGCTCTCAAGTTTTTCTTGCCGGTGATGCGTGCCGCGAGGGGGTGGGCACCCATATTATTGATCAGTATTATAATATGATTATATATATACCGGGGGACGCCCCAAGGAAGGTGCGATTCTTTGCGACAGACGAGGCCGTAATTCAAAATGAACCTAAGGAACGATCGATAGGTTACCGATCGTAGAGTATCTACGATCCAACGATTACATCTCAAGGTTACCAATGCGCTTGGGAGGTCGCTCGGTAAGGGTAACTCCTTAAAGGCACCAGTAAGTCCAAACCACCATACGTAAGGGTCAACTAGATTATGTAAATCCTTTTAGACACTAGCAGTTTCCCATACCACAATGTGCATTAGGAGGTCACTCGATCGAAGTCAACCCGATACCACATTGCGCATTGGACGAAGGTCATTAGGTTACTGTACGTCATTCAAGGTGTTTGTAATTCCCACACCACGTTACGTATTTCGCCGGTCAAAGGTATAAGTATAAGTCCTTAAAGGCACCCATAATCCCGATACCACCCTGCGTATTGGAAGGTCATTTGTTTTATGTCAATCCTCAGTAATAATAGTCATTGCGATAACGCAAGCATGACTGACGATTTCCGAAGGCGTACCAAGGCCCAAAGGCCAGACGATTTACGACGCCGTATTAATATGCCACATGGGTTACAGCCCACGCATACTCTAAGTATGAATACGGCGATTGTAACCATTATTTCCCCATGCTTTATTTTTGCAGGGGATCTCCAACGTGGGACACCAGCTGCAAAAACATGGTACCAAGTGGTACTACCCACGTATATGGTGGGAGCAGCGCCATTAGGGGTATTCCAAGTGTTACCAGGTGATAATACACCTATGTGTTTATTAACAGTATGTTTTTACATACTTCCCTGTTTTCTTCTGCACATCCACAGGTACTGACACATCATCAGCGACCAACCATGGTACCAGATATTGCCCATGGGGCACGGTACACAAATCCCAAATAATATATTATGTACCCTCACAGGGTACAAACATACTTCGTGTGATTATTGACCTCAACCGATTGTTGAAGATCACACTGCTTCTAAATATGCATGTGCACGCATACCGATACTGCGGTACGATATGAGAGATGTTATGACATTGTATTTTACAGGCCCATGCTGCAGTCGGCAAGCATGACTACATGCTCAATCACATTTCTTCTTTCCGAACAGGTGGCGATCTTGTATATAGTCCCTTGTATATATTTTGCCAACGCCCCAACACGCGCCAGTCGCAATCTCTTCTACACACAGAGCTTTCACACCCCCGGCTCATACACGTTTATCCCCCACACATGTCTCTACAATTCCAGATAATATCCGTACCACGGTAGTGGATACCTGTGGGATATTCACTCCCGATGGACGGATCCCCCGATGCACCTTACATGAAAGGTGAAATGCGGCAACGAGGTTCGTACCCACAGGCTGTAAGGGACGATCTTCCTTGCCAAGATGGAACGTTCACCCACTGAGGACGACCCATGCAGGTATAAATTATTTAAACTGGCCATAGCTTTAGATATTGGTTAAAATAGATTTAGATTCTAGCGCGCTTAAGATACTGTACACAGGTTCCGATTGTAAGGAATACCAAAGGGGTATTAATCATCATGCGACTATTACGGTAATATATATTGATGCTACGGCTCAAGGAAATATAATGCGATTACGTCCACTATCATAAGGACGACACCATTGACAACGATTTATGTACCAACACTGTTTCACTGTCGAACACCATGATTGTCATTGCCACACATTGTTTTATTTTTCCTTTCTGTTCTTCTAAAATACAACTTGTAAAAATGCCTTCTTTCTCCTCGAACAATCAACACATTTTTATCTTCCCATAAATTACACACCAAGGCATTGGTTTCCATTTCTCTATTCTATCACCCTATCTGCTATTTTACATTTTATGCATTTCTATGTACAACTATATTTTGTCTACCCGAGAGCAGTTTTCCATCCCGTCCTTAATAAGCGGACGGAGGATAAGTCACACCCTTAAAGATGCTTTTTTCCTCTCGGGAGAGTCACCCATTGTTTTTTATGCTTTTGTTACACTTACTTATGTTGTTATGTTTGAAAATGTTCATTCCCAGAAGTGATGTTTTTATTGTTGTATCACGTTTTACATTGTGATAATTGATATATGCCCAGGGCACCAATATTGTGAAATGGAAAGATTTACATGTGAAGAAGATATTGTTCCACCCCTCCCCCCACACCCGCACCCTTACACGAGCTCGCTACACACGAACCAGGCAGCACCCACTTCGACCAACGCCAAATTTCTTCAACAAGCAGCCAGTCACCGGTCCACACTCCCACTCTCTTCAAACCCCTATCTATCCATGACACACATTCTTCGAACACAGGACTCACCTACCCTGAGGTTATATACATACATGCACCACACATCCCCATCGTCGCATTCATCCCCAAAGACGACGCAACACAAGAAAAGAAGACAAGCTAAGAATATAGAAGAGTTACAAGAAAGAAGAATTACAAGCAAGAAGAAAATGTCTTATATCTACAAAACTACCCCTCAGTCTTAGTCCAGCCATCGAGGACGAAGACTAGCTCCGTCAGGGGGGTTGTTTTATCCGTATGGATACATCCCCCCATTCACCACAACCCCAGGGGTGGAAATAACCATCATCCACTACCTTCAGCTTTCGTCCCCAAGTATTCAAATATTTCATAAACTCATTTCATACAAGACTCTGAACTGCTTTAACCTCGGTGAGCTTCCTCTTGAACTCCATCGACCCCTCTAGGTGTGCAGACCGGACTGGAATTGGCAATTACACAGACGCAGCAACTTAGAAAGCTATAAAAGAGACAGGCGCACACACTTCGACACGCTTGTAGTGCCAAAACTTTGGAGAGAGACTTCACGTCCGGCTGCCATACTGGTGAGTGTAGTAGCGAGTATCATCCCTTACACACATTTCCACACTTTTAACCCATTGGCTTGTACTGTGACGCGTCTATTGCACTAAAGCTGCTCTGAGAGCTATCAGTACCTCTTCCTAGAGATAATCATTAAAATCACTACTATCTAGCACTGGTATTGTAGATTATTTAACTGGCTAATTAGATCCTACTCCTAAAACCTATCCAAGTAGGATCTGCATGTGTTAATTATTTAATTGTCTTAAGGCTCTAGCTGAATCGACAGTTAGCGCTCCGCTCGAGAGCTCACGTCAGCGTGTTTGCTCTGTCGTCTTCAGTCTACACGCGCTGTCTGCCAGTTGAGCAGCACCCGAGTACTTTAAGTTACTATCCGTTAAAAACACTCTTTCTCCATAAACACACCCCCGAGCTATCTCTTCAATCTGAACAATCAGAAAGCTCTCCTTTCGAACTACGTCTACCCCCTCAGACAGCTCCATCTTACACAATCCACCCTACACGAGATCTCAACATCCCCCAAACACCACATTGTACAGGGCTCACACAAAGAACCCCTACAATATTATGCCTAAGGCCTGTAGCTTTATTTCGAACTATTGCTTTTTCGTTGGGATTTTCTTCAAAAGCTGATAAAGCATTTATTATTTCGTTCCAAAATTCTACCAGAACAGAAACTGCATCAGCACGTGAAGACCAACGAGTTGTAGACAGTGATTTTAGTCTCACAAATTTTGAATCAGCAAAATGCTGCAAAACAGACAATCTTTCTGTCGAATCTGAAGAAAATTATACAACTCCTGGACCAATTCAAAAAACTTACTCGCTTCTGTACAACTGTCTGCAGCGTGTGTACCAACCATATTCAACGAATGTGCAGTGTACTCTGCGAGAGGATTGTCTTTTTTATTCAAGCTTGAAGTCCCGAATATATGCCCTTCATGTTGGCAGCGTTATCCTAAGATTGCCCTCTCATATCAAGAATTTCTATGCCATGAGATTTCAAAGTAGATGTGACTGCATCATACAAGTCTTCACCTTTGTGACCTGAATTGTCAAGTAAAGTTTAAAAAAGTTCAGTAACAGTGCCGTCTGGTTTTACACATCGTTAAATGAATGAAAGTTGGCCAATACGAGAGATGTCTGGGGTTGAATCCACAATGATCGAATAGTACTTCGCAGATTTGATTTCTTCAACTATTTTAGACGTCACTTTTAGACATAATTTCGATGACTTCTTAGTAAATAGTTTTGGATAGGTAGCTTGTACTACCACTGCCTTTATCTCCATAATTACGAATATGCTCATCTATAAATGGATCGAATTGTCTTAAATATTCTATTAACATCAGAAAATTTCCATTGTTAGGAACGCCGAAATGCTCATTGCTGCCTGTTCCCCTAAATGAGAGTCCTCGACTTGCCAAGGTTTTGGCAGTAGCAATTCTTGTTAGGAACGCCGAAATGCTCATTGCTGCCTGTGCCCCTAAATGAGCACTTGCCAAGGTTTTGGCAACTCTTTTAAGAACTTCTTTCCAGTACGAAATTTCTTCTACTATGATCTACTCTTCCATGTATATTAGCTTTTTCAAACAATTTTAGGAAATATTGTTTATGATGATCTGAATTTTCGTGGGCAGAAGCCAAGTCATGGATGTTTTTCCAATCATTGAATCCGTGTCTGAACGCAAATTCGTCAGTTGTCTCTCCAAAGAGCAAACACGCTGCACAAAAAACAGAACCTTTACTCTTGGATAAACAAGCAACTTACCATCCTCTATTCCCCGTTCTGAAGTTCTCTAATAAACACTAAGTGGTTCAAGTACCTATTATATGCAGGGTACACTCGTTTGAATTCTTTAAAATAAGAATCTTTACTCTGATTGTAACCATTCAATGCAGTGTACTCTTGGTAAAATTCACTCGCAATCCAAGTAGCCGGATCACTGTTGAATTCAAACAATTTTTTCTCAATTTCACTCGCTTCTGCTTTCTCATCAGAAAAAGTAAGTAAATCTGAGTGAGCTGTATCTGGTATATTTTTTCAACATCAATATGCTCAGGTACAGAGTCAGTAGCAGTCAGGATGGCAGATCTAGAGGAAGGGCAAGAAGGAGGAACATCTGAAGATGGTTGTTGACCTATACCTTTGCACATAAAAACGTCAGTTCATTGCATTTTAAAAACTGATTTCTTACATTATTCAATTATTATTTTGAGCAACTTACTTGTCGCAGGTTTTTTAAAATATAAATATTTGGCGTTTTAGCCAAAACTTTTCATTGTTTTTGCGCATTTTCAGATGCATGCTTTCTACATTGAGCACCACCTAATCTTTTACGCCCATCCATTTTCAAATGTTAAACGAAAAATGAATGTGCTGTGACGCGCCAAATTTTAGCTCTCAGATAATTCGAATTATAGACAGTTAACTGTAGTTCAATGATGTGCAATCTATTAGATAAATTGGCAAAAGAGATCAAAATCGAAGAGACGTCAAGAGACTCACAACAAAGAAGGTGAATAATAGTTTATAGGCAGAAAACAAAGACAAGTCTTCACAAAGAATTTGGTGAGGTTAGATAGGCCAAACTACAGGAATTTATTAACAACTCGAACACTCGGGGAACAATTTCTGTAAATGCCCTCGCCAACAACACGCACACATAGCAGTCCAGCTTCGTATGAAACTTAACCATACCGGATAACAATTTCTGTGAACGTCATCGCACAAAAGATGCACACATAGCAGTCTAGCTCCGTATGAAAAACAACCGTACCGGACCGAACCCAGTCTTCCGTTACAAACATAACAAGGCATTTACAAGCCTCACAAGAAGTACATCCACACTGGACCGAGACCAATCACCCGTTTCATCAAAGAGTCTGCCCCTCCTCTGTCACCGAGAATGCAGGAAAAGGACACTACAGAGCTCTGTAGAAAATGCAAACGCAGCACAGAATAAGATGGGGACACAGCTACATGCGAGGCATGCGAAAGAAGGGAACATAAGAAATGTGCGGATCCGACGCAAGGCGAACTAGACACGCTTACGTGGGCTAACTGCTGACTCACGTGGATATGCAAAGAATGCAAACCAATGCTGCGGAGAGCAGAGAAACAAGACGAACTCGTACAGAGACTATTAAGCTCTATAGAATCCATGCAAGCATCCATAGAGCAAAAGAAACGGAACATGAAAAGCACACTCATAGAAAGAGTACAAGAAGCGGTAGCCAGGGGAAGGGAAAAACCTCTCTCCCCCGGCAAGAACCAAAAATAGCAGCCACAATAAGCCGGACGACCATAGAAAACAGGAGCTCACCATGCAGACGCAACAAAAGAAATTAGCAAAGCTACCACGATAAAGTCACCAGCCACACAAAACATGGTAGAGGTACTAGCCACGCAAAACAAACAGAGCGCCCCTCAAGATAATCAGATACTAACATACGATATGGCGTCACAGTGAAAGTGTAGTGAAATAGCAGCTACTGTAAATATTTGATAAAAGTGATAAATATTATAACAGAGGTGTAAAATCTATAAAGTCACTTTCCTTAGGTCAAGTAAAATACGGAATATTGATAGTATTTAGAAATTCTTATTGAAAATTTAATAAACTTAAACTAAGTTGGGGGAGCGAGTATCCACAGATTCGGTGACTTCTTCAATCACTGTTTGGACCAAGTAGAGCAGTGGTGCTTTTACGAGATTTCACCCCATTGGAAGTTATACGTATTTCACATTCTCCTTTATCAGTAGGTAATTAGATTAAATCATTTAGGTAGTAATAATTAAAATAAATTTAGTGAAATTTGGTGTAAACATCTAGGCTAAATTAGATCTCTAGTATGACGTCAGTAAACCGTGTTAGTGTCTCGTCAGGTAGTGTAACCGTTACGGATTTATGCTCGTCGTGCAAAATAAAAGTAAAAAATGCAAATAAAATCATCACAAGATCTCAGGTAAAATTGAATGAGAAGAAAAGTGAAACCGATTGTCGTAATGTAGGCCTACCGGAACCGTCATGCGAATGTCATAACCTGAGAAACGAACTGTCATCAAAAGATGAAATTATAAATCTGCTAAAGGAAGATATTGCTAAGTTAATGGAAGTGATAAATATATTAAAAGGAAACAGAGAAGAAAGCTGGGAAACTTGGTCAACAGTGGTTGCTTGTAGTGGCCTGCTGCAAGATGGCGTCACAGTGAAAGTGTAGTGAAATAGCAGCCAGTGTAAATATTTGATGAGAGTGGTAAAATATTACAACAGAGGTTTAAAATCTATAAAGTTACTTTCCTTACCTCAAGTGAAATACGGAATATTGATAGTATTTAGAAATTCTTATTGGTAATTTAATAAACTTAAACTAAGTTGTGGGAAAGTATATCCAAAGATTCGGTGACTTTTTCAATCACTGTTTGAACCAAGTAGAGCAGTGGTGCTTTTACGAGATTTCACCCGATTGGAAGATATACGTATTTCACATTCTTCTTTATTGGTAGGTAATTAGTTCATTTAGGTAGTAATATTTAAAAAAAATAGTGTAATTTGGTGTAAACATCTAGGCTAAATTAGATCTCTAGTATGACGACAGTAAACAGTGTTAGTGTCTCGTCAGGTATTGTAACCGTTACGGATTTATCCTCGTAGTGCAAAATAAAAGTAAAAAATGCAAATGAAATCATCACAAGATCTCAGGTAAAATTGAGTGAGGAGAAAAGTGAAACCGATTGTCGTAATGTAGGCCTACCGGTACCGTCATGCGAATGTCATAACCTGACAAACGAACTGTCCTCAAAAGATGAAATTATAAAGTTCCTAAAGGAAGATATTGGCAAGTTAATGGAAGAGTTGAATAAATTAAAAGGAAACAGAGAAGGAAACTTGGTCGACAGTGGTTGCTGGTAAGGTAAGATTGAATAAGCCTAGGCCTATCAATGGAGTACATGTAACTGAAATGCCCGTCTCAAATTCATTTGGAGCGCTCGTCGAAGAAAATGATGACTTTCCTCAAGAAGAAAAGAAGAAAGTGATAAAGAGAAAATCCAGGAAGATGCGGATATTTGCGGATAGTCACGGGTGAGAGGTAGCATCAAGCGTATTGGAGAGAAGCGGAGAAATGGAGGTCACTTCGACAGTAAAGCCAGGAGCACAAATTGCAGCGGTCACTGACGGGATGGTAGGAGAGTGTGCGTCCCTTTCCTCAACGGACTATGCAGTAATCATCGCTGGAGCAAACGACGTCTATAGGAACGAGAGTAAAAAGGTATTCAAAGATTTAAAGGGTACATTGCCATCCATGCATAACACAAATATCATTATTGTAAACATTCCGCAGAGATACGACTTAATTCCCAAATCATGTGTAAATGTTGAAATAGAGGCTACAAATGGAAAAATTCGTAAAATTTGTAAGAGTTTTCCAAATGTTCAAATTATAAAAAAAAATGAACTTAAAGACATCTCAGCACTTTGTATTTCAGAGCATTGGCTGAAAGAGGAACAACTCGAGTTAATTCAATTACCGGGGTTTATACTAGCAAGTAAATACTCTAGATCTAATATTAGCCGTGGTGGTACTTGTATCTTCTTTATTTATAGATAAATTAGAATTGTTACTCAAGAACATGAGCAAAGTAAATTTCGATATAATAATTTGTAGGGATGTGAATGTGGATTTCGTAAAATGTGATAGAAATTGTGAATTATTAACACAGTTACTAATTTCCTATGGACTGAAACCTACAGTAAATACCCCAACAAGAATAACAAAATTTAGTAAAACCACTCCTGATCAATTTTTTATAAATACAGATAAATATCACCATTCAATAGAAGTCTAATGTCCGGGTTTTAGTGACCACCATGGACAAATAATCAGTTTTGAAGTACCCGAAACAATCAATAATAATGATAATGGAGTAAAATCAAAGTGCAGGTCATTCACTGAAAAAAATGTTACATATTTCAATGACTTATTAAATAAGGAAACATGGTCAGAAATGTATGAACTTGAAAATGTAAATGATAAATTTAATGCATTTAACAGTACCATAAAACACTATTTTGAAATAGCATTCCCCTTTAAACAAAGAACTGTTCAAAATAACAAAACTAGCAATTGGATAACAACAGGGATTATAAATTCATGTCAAAGAAAAAAAATTCTACACAAATTATATAAACAATACCACACAACGCCTGAATTCAATTTAAACTTCAAAAAATACACTAGCATATTAAATAAGGTAATAAGACTAGCAAAGGAAAAGCATAATGATAATTTTATTTCCCAATCATCTAATAAAAACAGGGCTATGTGGTCCGTGATAAAGAAAGAAACTGGAAAATCTGCTAAAATACAAAGGAACATTACACTGACCAGAAATAATAAAGTGATTAATAATCCAGAGGAAATAGCAAACACTTTTAATGACTATTTTCTGGAAATTCCACAAAAATTATTAAATAAATCACAGATAAATACACTAAATTCTAATAATAAAATAAATATATGCAGTGATTCTTTATTTATAAATCATGTCACAAGTGAAGAGGTAAGAGTAGTTATAAAAGAGCTAAAAACTAAATTATGTGCTGGCATTGCTGGCATCCCTGATGCAATTTTAAAGAAATGTGCAGAAAATATAATAAATCCACCTACGCACTTAATAAATAGTTCAATTCTCTCAGGAACTTACCCGGATATATTGAAGTTATCAAAAGTAATTCCAGTGCACAAAAACGGTTCAAAAGATGAATCTGATAACTATCGTCCTATTACTTTACCAACTGGTATTGCAAAAATTGTGGAAAAATCATGTATAAGAGACTGATAAGTTTTATAGAAAAAAATATATTTTCAAACTCACAACATGGATTCTGAACGTAAAAATCTACACAGACAGCAATTTACGAATGTGGTAATAGTATACTGAAATTAATTGACAATAAGGAACATGTAACTGGCCTATTCTTGGATTTATCGAAAGCATTTGATGTTGTTGACCATAAAATCCTCCTTACAAAACTAAATCAATATGGTATTGGAGGTCTAGCTAATAAATGGATAGAGTCTTACTTAACAAGGCGTAAACAAATAGTTAGCTTGAGACACAAGGATGAGGGAACCAAATTACTTAATGAAACATTGTCCAATGAGGGAATTATTAAATTTGGAGTACCCCAGGGATCGGATTTGGGCCCACTACTCTTTCTTCTATATATCAAATGATATAACACAGAACGTTCATTCACATACGGAAATTTTGTTTGCGGACGATACAACACTCGTAATAAAAGGTGAAACTAAACAGGTCATACAGCAGTCTGCTGACCCCGTTACAGGAGAGATAACCAAATGGTGACAAGATAATCGCCTCATAATAAACTATAAAAAAACAGTATGTCTAAATTTCCTCACTATACAGAATAGGAATCCTGCGAAGCCCAATATAACATTAAATGGTCATCAAATAGAAAATCAATCAGAAATAAAGTTTTTAGGACTATGGATACAAGACGACTTGAAATGGACTAAACATATACAATATCTGAATATTAAACTGAACTCGATGTGCTTTGCGTTACGTATTTTGAAAACCTGCACTAGCATGCACACATTAAGAAATACTTATTTTGCTTATTTCCATTCATACTTAAGATATGGGGTCATATTTTGAAGTACCGGTATGTCACCAGATGTACTAAGCACGTTTAGGATACAAAAGAGGGCGATTAGAATTATGGCAAATGTAAACACTAGAGAATCATGTAGACCTCTGTTTGAAGATTTAAACGTTCTCCCACTGCCCTGCATATATATGTTTGAAAGTATTATGTTTTTTTTAAGAATTTAATGAATAAAGTTGTTTTATTAAAGCAAACAATGATGTTCATAGGCATAACACAAGACAATATCAAAACATTCATATATCACACACACACACACACACAATGCTATATCAAAAAGGAACTTTTCACACTGGAGTTAAATTATACAATTAACTACCAGGAGCGATGAAATGTATAATTATATTTTACTTTTCTATTTTCATTGTAATACCTAGCTGTATGTTGTTGTATTTATAGAATTAAGTTTTCATATTATGATAATAGAGTAAGGTGTAAATAGTTGTGCAATAAGATTGTATCTATTAAGATCTATTATTATAATAAGTTTTAAATAGATATAATAATAGTAATATATACATGTTAGTTCTTTTATTTTATAGATGTAAATTCTGACGTGTCCTATAAATGTATTGAATACATGTATTTGATCAAATGTAATAAATAAAAATCTATCTATCTATCTATCTAAGCCGAGGCCTAAAAATGAAGTAAATCAAATTCCCGTCTCAAATTCATTTGGAGCGCTCGTCGAAGAGAATGATGACTTTCTTCAAGAAGAAAGTGATAAAGATAAAATCCAGGAAGATGCGGATATTTGCGGATAGTCACGGGCGAAATATACAGCAAACGTTCTGGAGAGAAGTATAAACATGGAGGTCACTTCGACAGTGAAACCAGGAGCTCCCATTGCAGCGGCCACGGACGGGATGGTAGGTGAATGTGCGGCCCTAACTTCAAAGGATTTTGCTGTTATCATCGCTGGTCAAACGACGTGTACAGAAACGTTATCAAAAAGGTAATCAAAGATATAAAGGGTACATTGCCATCCATGCATAACACAAATATCATTATTGTAAACATTCCGCAGAGGTATAACTTAATTCCCAAATCATGTGTAAATGTAGATACAGAGGCTACAAATGGAAAAATTCATAAAATTTGTAAGAGTTTTCCAAATGTGCAAATTATAGATGTAAGTAAATTAGACAGGGAGTTCCACACTCGGCATGGTCTACACTTAAATAGGTTAGGAAGAGAGTATCTTAGTGATGAAATATGCAAAATTGTAAATTCAAATGGTAATAATAGTTCAACATTAATATCTTTAGAGTGGAAGCAGGGAAACTGGTAAAAGAAGCCAAACGTGAGGTTTGGCATTCAGATCTTTTGATGTCAAATTTAACTGAGTGCAACAATGGTATTTCGGATTTGTCTAGTAACAATAATAAAACGATTATGATAATAATAATGTAAATAAATCACCAACACAAGCTTGCAAACGTAATAAATTTAAAATTTACCACCAGAATGTTCAATCTCTCTATAATAAAATTAATTACATAAATCTAATGCTTAAAAATGAACTTAAAGACATCTCAGCACTATGTATTTCAGAACATGGCTGAAAGAGAAAGAATTAATTCAATTCCCAGGGTTTATACCAGCTAGTAAATACTCTGTAACAGTTACTTAGTGCCCCATGTTGGTAGCGACGAATGTAGCAGTTTTGCTAGCCCACACTGTTGGGTGATAAATGTAACTGTTTATCTTTGCCTAAGCTATGTTGTTTTAATGGGCGCCAAGACCTCAATGCAATGTTGAAATCTAAATTTGTATTTAACAACGTCTAGCTCTGGCAGAACACCTTCAAGACTCTATTCACTCAGATCGTGGTATGATTTGATCATTAACCCAACAAACAATTGTATCAGGAGAAGGAATTGGTCTATATCTAATGCTACCTACTGAAAGCAAAGATTGCATTGTAAAAGAAATGAATTTATTATATAAAACAAGTATAGCAAAATTAATAATAATAATAACTATAAAATTTAAATTGGAGCGTTGTGATTTGAATATTACCGATAGAAAATTACGTGAAAACGGAGTCTGATAAATTGATTTTACTCTTATTTCCAAGCTATGAAGTTACTGAAATATGAAATGTAAAACAAAGAAAAATGAGAGATTGCGTATTTCTGCGTCATTTGCGCTTACCCCTGGAAATTGCCAAAGCATTTCCCTCGTACTTGATGATGCCGTGAGCTTCCCACAGTCTCCTGGACGTCGTCATCTCCGTCGGAATTTGATGATATTCTGGTAGATTAGATAATTCTATGGTCCGTACCTCGGACCCAAACACTCGTACAACCGCACTGGTTAAGTTTTGCAAAAGTTAGTCTTCAACTCCACTGAACATCGGAGCGACACGCACTTCCAACCGTACTCCGCAAGTTCTATACAGACAGATAGTTGCTAACTCCACCGAACATCGGTGCGACTCTCACGCGCATCCATACTCCTCAAGTATTTCACAGATTGTCCACGTTTCACGGCGCGTCGAACGATATATGCACCTGTTGGCTCCCCCACCACGGTACCGTCTTCCAGCTTACGTTGTCTCCGCTGATTGGCTGAGCACGCCGCCAGTTCCCCTCCTCTGCCTCATTACACTCGGCGCGCGAGAGGGAGAAGTCGTTTTCCGTTCCAACAATTCGCCTTTTCTAGACCTT
Organism: Meconema thalassinum; assembly: GCA_946902985.2. Lineage (NCBI taxonomy): Eukaryota > Metazoa > Arthropoda > Insecta > Orthoptera > Tettigoniidae > Meconema > Meconema thalassinum. The sequence goes on from OX336389.2 coordinate 675,548,633, forward strand.
GCGACCCAGCCTTGCGTAATACATCTCGACAGGAATCAGCTTGTATTCGAATTCCCAGTGAGTCATGTCTCTCAAATACCCTAACTGACAAAACTCCGTAAAATTCCGTAATCACATAACTTTCTATAATATTGTCGTTCGTAATAATTTGCTTGATAGCGTTTTCTAAGACATAGAAAACCTATCTGAATGCTAATAATTTTTATAAAATGCTCCGAAAATACCTTAATAATAATTATAATAAATTAATAATAATAATAAATTACCATGAAAAATTCTCTTGGCTGAACAATTTGCCGCGTAAATAAATATAGAATGGCTTCCTACTGACTTATGCCAGTTGCATAAAACCCCACGAAAAACACGTTACATATTCGCCTCGGATCATCGGATGATTTACCGTGACGACGGTCCATTATCCGATTATCCCAGACACGTTAATAAACCCCATCCAAAATACATATTACATAAACGAAATCACCCTAAATTACAGATATATACACTCATATTTTTTCTTCACGCACTTTGCGTCAAAGTTTGTTGTCACTATGGATTGCACTTTGCAACCAGTCCAATATTTTACATATGGAATAGTGTTCCACGGATATTTCCGCCTCTCAAATTTCTCTATGTTGGAGAAATAGACATAATTAATGTGTGAGCACTATGTATTTATGATGTCATATCACACGCATTGAAGGTGTTCTGATATATTTATATCACCATAGAACTTCCTAATTTCACTGGAGGTCCCCTCCTTATGGTGAAATTTAATCTCACTTATCACTGAGCACACGATCACACTACTGTGGCAGCGCCTCGTGACCATAATACTTAATCTCTCTTTAAAGTAGATTAAATTAATATTGACTTCTGAAAAAAAAAACAGTAAATGCGCATTACATATAACACCAAATATTTCTGTGCCGTAATCGCCCTGTCTTGTTAAGTTCCCGTTAACCATATTCTACTTAATACTAGTTCTCAACACAGACCATTTCTCCTCACACAAATAATACCATTGTACAAATTATCTTAAATTACACAATTACAAATCTTACATGGCGAGGCCGTAAACAGAAATCACGTGTGCTGATATGTATGAGTTTCATGAAGGACTGTCTCGCATTCTGATGGCCCATCTTTTATCTCGTGGACGCCTTAAGCTAACAAGCCCTATACAAGCGCTCCCCCATCTCTTGGAGATAAATGGGAACCCATCAGCGCTGCCAAAAATGGCCTTGGTGCATCGAGACAATTTAGTGCTCAACAGCATCCGACAATCCCGTCATATTTCCCTGTACCTTAAAAACTCTCATTTACTTACATACTACCCCCCTGTGTGACTTCTGATACGCCTGCCTTAAGACCAGATCTTCCACGCACGAAATACCACACTTCCTCATTTGATAGGCTGGCTCGCCAGCTAAACACACTCACTTTATGACACATATTTTCGTAGACTATGTATATTATACGTCCCGTATAATCTGTTTCCCTCACTATTCTCCAGTACATATGCTGTTTTTCCAATACGTTTGGAAACTATAAATGTTACTGCGTCACCTGCTTCCAACCTTGCCAGTGGCTCCCTTAAATGAACGTCCTCACGTTGCTCTACCTAGCATATTTCTCAGTGTCTGTAACGATGCCCTGTTGCTACTGTCCACACATGCACATATTCAAATACCGTCCTCTGCTTTAACCACAGGATAATCCGTACATAAATTAGTGTCCCTCGATAGCATGTCTGCAAGAATGTTATCTTTACCTTTAATATATTTTACTGTGAATTCGTATTCCTGCAGAGCAAGAATCCACCTACTAACTCTGTTAGAACTGAGTTTACAAGTTCTCATATACAATAGTGCATGGTGATCTGTATGGATCTCAAATTTCCCCCCTACTATATACATTCTAAATTTCCCTAAACTGAAAACAATACCTAAAAGCTCTAACTCAGTAATCGTGTATCTTTTCTCTGCTGCTGTCAGTCCTCGCGAGGCTAAAGATACAATGCACAGATTACCCTCATCATCTTTCTGACATAATACTCCAGCAATGCCTACATGTGAAGCATCTGTCATAACCACATATTCCTTATCTTTTAACGGATATTTCAGCACTACAGCTTTCTCAAAACCTTCCTTCAGCGCTCTAAAAGCCTGATCATGCTTAGACTCCCATCTCCACCGAGTCCCACTTTTAAGCAATTCCCTGAATGGTTCTACCAACCCTGAGTATTTAAGAACGAACCTCCTGAAAAAGTTGCAAATTCCCAGGTAAGTTTTTAACTGTTTAACATTCTGTGGCACCTCTGCGTTAAGTATCTTATTAACCCCACTTTCTTCTGGTGTTACACCTCTACTCGACACTCTATGACCTAAAAATGTCACTTCTGACTGACAGAATGACGACTTAGACAGCTTCAAAGTGAACCCTGCCTGATCTAACTTCTGAAAAACTATATTTAAATGACGTAGATGCTCCTCAAAACTGCGTGAACTAATTACCATATCATCTATGTAAATGGTTACGAACTCTCCTGTGTCATCCCCTAATGCGATGTTTAAAGCCCTAATTAAAGCTGCTGAACTACTCTTTAACCCAGAAGGTGTTCTACAAAATTGATAAAGGTTATATTTATGACTAAAAGCTGTAAATGGTCTATCTTCGTACATAAGTGGCACTTGCCAAAAACTGGAACTCAAATCTACACAAGTGAAATACTTCTTCCCCTCAAATGTTTGCATTAATTCTTCTATTGACATAGATTTCAGCTGATCTGAACTAATTCTATTGTTAACCAAACGAGCGTCTAAACAAATACGAACAGTGCCGTCGGTCTTGGGTACCGTTATCAAAGAATGAACATACGGACTGTTAGAGTGCTCAATAATCCCATCTTCAAGCATCTGATTAATTTGTGCCTCAACTGCACTCTGATAAGCGAAAGGTACAGGATATCTATGTCCTGTGAATACTGACCTATCAATAACGTTCAATGAATGGGTATAGCAATTGGCCATACCAATGCGATCCTCAAACACTCTCCTATTACACCATAACACATCATAGAGCCGAACACACTGTTCATCCTCTATATTTCCCTGAAATGCAGCCTCACGTAACGAGTCCTCTAGACTTCCGTTCGTAATCACACTGCCCACAAAACATGGAGAACCCCGCTCTACGGCTGGCGATATCTCATTTAAAGTACAAATCACACCTACAATACTACTTCTCTGAATATGGTCATTGAACGCTACTTCTACTTCAGAATCTCCCCATTTAAATTTCAAACTCCCTACATCATAACATAAGTTACCAGACACTCTACTTAGCCACTCTGAACCCAAGATAACACTGAATACTAAATTTGGAATTACAAGATAAATCTTCTTCTCTACATGATTATTAATTTTAATGTCTACTAAAACTTGCTTAGAAATTACTTTAGACCTCTTCCCAACAGCTGTGATAACAAAAGTGCTTTTAATTGGCATCTCCTCAAAATTTACTCCAGTTCCTTTCATTTTATCATAAAATGCACTACTTATGCAACTCTTCATACAACCACTATCAATTAAAACATCTGTGTACGCCTCGGACACGTTAAATTTAACTATGGGGCTCTTACTAACCACTCCCTGAATAATACCTTCATCATTTAGTTCATGTAATAATTCATTTCTCACATTTAGGTCATAGGGTTCCTGTATAATTGTATGGACAGGGCATGCTACAGACTGAGATTCTGACCTTACTTCGCAGCCTGGTTCGCGTTTAAAGAACCGCTACAGCTGGCCGTAGTACTACTAACTACTAAACTGGTCTGGTTGTTCTGGGCTGTGTTGTCATTGTTTGGCTGTATATTACTACCACTAGGCGGACCTCTTCCTGGACCCCTATTCTGGTTGTAATTATTGTCATTATAATTTCTCCCTTGATTTCCCCTGAAATCATTGTTTCTCCCTTGATTTCCCCTGTAATCATTGTTCCTCCCTTGATTTCCCCTGAAATCATTGTTCCTCCCTTGATACTGATTACCATAGCCATTTCCTCTGTTCTGATATTGCTGATTATTATTATTTCTATTTTGAGCGTTGGCCCCTTCGCCACCGTTCCCTTGAACTTCTTGATGCCTGGCTTCATTAGGTCTATTATTATTATTACCCTGGTTCCGATTGAAATTGTCCTCATAACCCCCTCTCCCTAGTGCATCAAATGTGCTTAACAAATTTTCTACTTGTGATATAGTCTTTACATTCTGGATACAAGCAGCCTCCTTGATCCTATAGGGAAAGTGCCTAAGTAGCAACCTTACCACATCACTTTCCTCCTTCAAGCCATCCAGATATTTACACACTAATACCTGCCCTAAAAAGTATTCGGTCATGGTGGAGCTTCCTTTAGGGTTATATTTACCACACACTACTCCCTCACGATACTGCGACTGAATAACCTCATTCCAGAACTTTTCACAGAATTTCATTTTAAAATCATTAATATCAGTAAACTTGTCTCTGTAGACAGCAAACCAATTCCTCGTTTCCCCCACAAACACTTGTTCTAAAATTTCAACTACCTGGCACCACTCAATACTACCATTTTCCAACCTCTCCCCGAATTTATTTTCTATAGTGTTCATGAACTCCATTGGGCACCCCTGTCGATTGCTGAACTTACCCAGTTCTACCTCCCTGTGTGTGCTATTCACAAAAACTGGCCTATTCTGACTATTTTCTTGCCTGATCCTAGCTTTTAATTTTAATTCTAATTCTGCGATTTTCTCCTCAGCCTTCCTCTCAATACTGTTTACTGTTAATTTAATGTTTCCTTCTGATTCTTCTACTTTATCATATAGCTTTGCTTGTTTCTCCTCAATCTTGCTAATGCTCTCTCTATTACTCTCTCTTAAATCATTTACTTCTGCAAATATTTGCGAGTGGACTTTCTCAATTCTACCCCCCAGCTGTTCCTTAACCTCTTTAGTTGCTACCTGAATTTTGTCAATTTCTCCCCCCAATTGCTTTTTGACCTGCTGTGTTTCCAGTTGCACTAGTTCTTTTAAATTTTCAGCCTGTGTACTGATTCTAATTTCTAACTCCTCCTGTACTTTTCCTAATTTCTTGTCTACATCTGCAATGATCTCTTTAACCTTCTCTTCCATTACTCCTCTGATTTCTCCTCTAATCTGCTCCATTTTCACACTAATTTCCTTGTTGTTCTTATCTAATTTTGCATTATTCTGTTCTAATTTTGCATTTAAAGCTTCTGTACTTTCTTTATTTTCCCTACTGTTTTGTTCTAATTTTGCATTTAAGGCATCTGTACTTTCTTTATTTTCCCTACTGTTTTGTTCTAATTTAGCGTTGTTTTGTTCCAGTTTAGCATTTAAAGCGTCTGTACTTTCTTTATTTTCCCTACTGTTTTGTTCTAATTTTGCATTTAAGGCATCACTACTAACTTTGTTCTGATACATGAACTCGAGAAGTAAAGTTTTTAATTCTGGTTGGCCGCCTACACTCCCTGTTTCAGTATCGGGATTTACCTCCGCTACCCCGGTACTACCATCACTCGACATACTGCTCGTATCATCACTCTCCAGTTGATGACCACTACGTAACCTCATCTGTCTTTCTTTCTCATCCCCCATAATGATATACACTGATAGAGACAAATAACCCCCAAAATACAGGCACAGAAATATATACCCTTCTCCTTCCACAAATGTTATTAGGTTTTCATCCCCATGTTGTCGGCGCCAAATGTAACAGTTACATAGTGCCCCATGTTGGTAGCGACAAATGTAGCAGTTTTGCTAGCCCACACTGTTGGGTGATAAATGTAACTGTTTACCTTTGCCTAAGCTATGTTGTTTTAATGGGCGCCAAGACCTCAATGCAATGTTGAAATCTAAATTTGTATTTAACAACGTCTAGCTCTGGCAGAACACCTTCAAGACTCTATTCACTCAGATCGTGGTATGATTTGATCATTAACCCAACAAACAATTGTATCAGGAGAAGGAATTGGTCTATATCTAATGCTACCTACTGAAAGCAAAGATTGCATTGTAAAAGAAATGAATTTATTATATAAAACAAGTATAGCAAAATTAATAATAATAATAACTATAAAATTTAAATTGGAGCGTTGTGATTTGAATATTACCGATAGAAAATTACGTGAAAACGGAGTCTGATAAATTGATTTTACTCTTATTTCCAAGCTATGAAGTTACTGAAATATGAAATGTAAAACAAAGAAAAATGAGAGATTGCGTATTTCTGCGTCATTTGCGCTTACCCCTGGAAATTGCCAAAGCATTTCCCTCGTACTTGATGATGCCGTGAGCTTCCCACAGTCTCCTGGACGTCGTCATCTCCGTCGGAATTTGATGATATTCTGGTAGATTAGATAATTCTATGGTCCGTACCTCGGACCCAAACACTCGTACAACCGCACTGGTTAAGTTTTGCAAAAGTTAGTCTTCAACTCCACTGAACATCGGAGCGACACGCACTTCCAACCGTACTCCGCAAGTTCTACACAGATAGTTGCTAACTCCACCGAACATCGGTGCGACTCTCACGCGCATCCATACTCCTCAAGTATTTCACAGATTGTCCACGTTTCACGGCGCGTCGAACGATATATGCACCTGTTGGCTCCCCCACCACGGTACCGTCTTCCAGCTTACGTTGTCTCCCCTGATTGGCTGAGCACGCCGCCAGTTCCCCTCCTCTGCCTCATTACACTCGGCGCGCGAGAGGGAGAAGTCGTTTTCCGTTCCAACAATTCGCCTTTTCTAGACCTTGCGACCCAGCCTTGCGTAATACATCTCGACAGGAATCAGCTTGTATTCGAATTCCCAGTGAGTCATGTCTCTCAAATACCCTAACTTACAAAACTCCGTAAAATTCCGTAATCACATAACTTTCTATAATATTGTCGTTCGTAATAATTTGCTTGATAGCGTTTTCTAAGACATAGAAAACCTATCTGAATGCTAATAATTTTTATAAAATGCTCCGAAAATACCTTAATAATAATTATAATAAATTAATAATAATAATAATAAATTACCATGAAAAATTCTCTTGGCTGAACAATTTTCCGCGTAAATAAATATAGAATGGCTTCCTACTGACTTATGCCAGTTGCATAAAACCCCACGAAATACAAGTTACAACTCTAGATCTAATATTAGCCAGGGTACTTGTATCTTCTTAAGAAATAATTTAGATCATGAACAGTTAACAGCTTATGATTATCAAATTATGGAACAGGATTTTGAATTCTCTGCCATAAAAATACAGCAGTTTAAGTTAATAATTGTATGCGTATACCGTTCTCCGTCAGGAAATTTTCGTTTATTTATAGACAAATTAGAATTGTTACACAATAACGTGAGCAAAGTAAATTTCGATATAATAATTTGTGGGGATGTAAATGTGGATTTCTTAAAAAGTGATAGAAATTTTGAATTATTAACACAGTTACTAATTTTCTATGGACTGAAACCTACAATAAATACCCAAAAAAGAATGACAAAATCTAGTAAAACACCTCATGATCAAATTTTTATAAATACAGATAAATATCACCATTCAATAGAAGTCCATTGTCCGGGTTTTAGTGACCACCATGGACAAATACTGAGTTTGGATGTACCCGAAACAATCAATAATAATGATAATGGAATAAAATCAAAGTGCAGGTCATTCACTGAAACAAATGATACATATTTCAATGACTTATTAAATAAGGAAACATGGGCAGATATTTATAAACTAGAAAATGTAAATGATAACTTTAATGCATTTAACAGTACCCTAAAACACTATTCTGAAACAGTACTCCCCTTTAAACAAAGAACTATTAAAATAACTTAACTAGCAATTGGATAACAACAGGGATTATAAATTCATGTCAAAGAAAGAAATTTCTACATAAATTATATAAACAATACCACACAACACCTGAATTCAATTTATACTACAAAAATACACTAGCATATTAAATAAGGTAATAAGACTAGCAAAGAAAATGCATAATGATAATTTTATTTCGCAATCATCTAACAAAAACAGGGCTATGTGGTCCGTGATAAAGAAAGAAACTGGAAAATCTGCTAAAATACAAAGGATCATTACACTGACCAGCAATAGTAATGTGATTAATAATCCAGAGGAATTAGCAAAATCTTTTAATGTCTATTTTCTGGAAATTCCACAAAAATGATTAAATAAATCACAGGTAAATACACTAAATTCTATAATAAAATAAATATATGCAGTGATTCTTTATTTATAAATCATGTCACAAGTGAAGAGGTAAGAATGGTTATAAAAGAGCTAAAAAAATAAATTCTGTGCAGGCATCCCTGATGCAATTTTAAAGAAATGTGCAGAAAATATAATAAATCCACTTACGCACTTAATAAACAGTTCAATCCTCTCAGGAACTTGCCCGGTTATTTTGAAGTTATCAAAAGTAATTCGAGTGCACAAAAGCGGTTCAAAAGATGAATTAGATAACTATCGTCATATTACCATTGCAAAAACTGTGGAAAAAATCATGTATAAGAGACTGATAAGTTTTATAGAAAAAAATGAAATACTATCAAACTCACAACATGGATTCAGAACGGAAACATCTACCCAGACAGCAATTTATGAATGTAGTATAGTATACTGAAATTAATTGACAATAAGGAACAAGTAACTGGCCTATTCTTGGATTTATCGAAAGCATTTGATGTTTTTGACCATAAAATCCTCCTTACAAAACTAAATTAATATGGTATTAGAGGTCTAGCTAATAAATTGATAGAGTCTTACTTAACAAGGCGTAAACAAATAGTAAGTTTGAGACACAAGGATGATGGAACCAAATTACTTAATGAAACATTGTCCAATGAGGGAATTATTAAATTTGGAGTACCCCAGGGATCTGTTTTGGGTCCACTACACTTTCTTCTATATATCATTGATATAACACAGAACGTTCTCATCAGGAAATTTTATTTGAGGACGATACAACACTCGTAATAAAAGGTGAAACTAAGCGGGTCTTACAGCAGTCTGCTGACTCCGTTACAGAAGGTAATAGTCTCATAATAAACTATAAAAAACAATATCTCTAAATTTCCACACTATACAGAATAGGAATCCTGCGAAGCCCAATATAACATTAAATGGGCATCAATTTGAAAATTAATTGGAAACAAAGTTTTTAGGACTATGGATACAACATGACTTGACATGGAATAAACATATACAATATCTGAATACTAAACTGAACTCGACGTGCTTTGCGTTACGTATTTTGAAAACTTGCACAAGCATGCACACATTACGAAATACTTATTTTGCTTATTTCCATTCATACTTAAGATATGGGGTCATATTTTGGGGTATGTCACCAGATGTTTTAAGCACGTTTAGGATACATAAGAGGGCGATTAGAATTATGGCAAATGTAAACACTAGAGAATCATGCAGACCTCTGTTTAAAGAGTTAAATATTCTCCCACTGCCCTGCATTCATATCTTTGAAAGTAGTATGTTTTTTTAAAAGAATTTAATGAATAAAGACGTTTTTCTTAAAACAAGCAATGATGTTCATAGGCATAAAACAAGACAAAATCAAAATATTCATATTTTACACACACACACAAGCATATATCAAAAAGGAACTTTTCACACAGGAGTTAAATTATACAATAAACTACCCCAGTATATAAAATGTGACCCAAATATAAAAATATATGAAAGAATGTTGAAAGCTTATCAGCAGTGCCATTGTTTTTACTCTGTAGTTGAATATCTTAGTGTATAGAAACGATGAAAACTATAATTATATTTTACTTTTCTATTTTAATTGTAATACCTAGCTGTAAGTTGTTGTATATATAGAATTAAATTTTCATATTTTGATAATAGAGTAAGGTGCAAATAGTTATTCAATAAGATTGTATCTCTTAAGATCTGTTAGTGTAATAAGTTATAAATAGCTATTGTATTAGTAATATATACTGTAACATGTTTTTCTAGGGGGTTTTATGCCACTAACACAAGTTAGTTGGACTATTTCATATTTGTTAAACGCGGCAATAATTCGGCCAAGTTATATTATTTCAGTTTATTCAATTTCAGATTTCATATTATTATTAATATTTATTACGTCATTTTTCGGAGCTTTTAAATTTGGAAGATTACAGATAGGATTTCTACTAGTAGAAATCCGTATCTATATTGGATTATTCCAATATATAATGTTGCACGGCAAATTATTTCATACGTAAAGTCGGGATTTTATTCATTAGGGGTAAGAGAGAGTGGTGTGTGACTCACTGGGTATTTCAATACAAGAATAGATTGGAGTACAATGGAATTACGAAATCCGAGGGAACACTTCAAAGCAAGAAAACGTGTATGATTTACGTCTTGCCCGGAAGCGGAAAATATAAATACGGGGAAGGAGTCTCATGGCGGGAAGAGCCACGTGAGGTGACCAGCCAATCAAAGAAGATGAAGCAACGTAGGTCGGGGCATGGCGAGATACGTGACGCACGCGGATTGGTCGAAGCAGCGAGGCCGCGGTATTAAGCTAGACCCTGGTGGGAGAAGATGGAAGCACATAGTTGACGCGCTGTGTGAGTGAGGACATTGATTAAGACATTACGCTTGGAGCAGTAAGGAGGTACTTTGTTCGTTAGTCCAAAGTGGGACAATTTTATTCACGCTAACTCCGCTGATCACATCAGATCATGGGTTCCACGCGTCTTGCAGTGTTTAGCCAGGCGACGTGCTGTGGTTCATGGAATAGACTCCACCACAAGCTGTAACGATTACTTCTGATCAACGAGGAAGGGGCTGACGCCGTCAACACCAATGCAGAACATCCAACACTACGAGACTTCAAGCACGTGGAGACAATGTTTCCGTTGGTAAGCATAAGTGATCTACGACACACACTCTCTGTTTTTCGATAGGGCCAATATAAATTCTTTAAGCATAAATTTGGAAATAAGTTAAATTCACGTTATTCTCGCGACCGGCGTATTAAGTAATTTTGTTCGTGGCAATGGTTAAAGTTGTATGATCCGTTAACAGTGTAAATTTTATTCAAGATGCTGACATATTTTCTAAGTGTATTAAATTCAATTATTACAAAGTAGATTCTTTAATTCCAGTAGGTAGCAATAGTTATAATACCACATCCTTCTCCACAATCAAATGTTGTCTGGGTTGATGATTCAATCATCCCACGGCCTAGTCATTAAGAGTTTCTCATATGTTCTACTCACGCTAGGGGTCGATATTAAATATACAAATTTAGCTTGGAACACAGTGTATCCAGCTTGGTGCCCAACATAGATCAAACTTAGCAGTAGTATTTACTGGCGAATAGTCCGCCCAGGTAGAAAACATTACATGTGTACTCTACCAACGAGGAGCGATAAGAACCATTACATTTGTCGCTCAACGTGAGGGCTAAGAAAACCATTACAATACCTGTAAGTTCTTTTATTTTATAGATGTAATTGCTGACGTGCCATGTATCAAAAATGTATTGTACACATGTAATTGATCAAATGGATTAATAAAAATCTAATCTAATCTAATCTAAAACCCACATTCTCCATCTAAATGAGGCATCGACCACCAACGCGCAGCACACAGAGGTGGAAACAGAAGACACACTATTTCTCAATCTTATAATATGTCACATAGGTGGTATTGGATTGTCTCTAAGGGGCGCTCGTTACTCTTGTAGATACAGGAACATATTCAGATTTCAATTTTTTATTTTTTAAATAAAAAAAATATATTTTTTAATTATAAATATTTTAGTCAAAATTTGCCGCCCCCTAAAATCTGCCGCCTTATACAGCCTATACGTAAATCCGCCCCTGTTCATACCGTGACCCTTCTGGCCACAAGATAGCTAACGAGTCATTGAAAAATTTTGCAATAGTGGAATGATTTTCTCCGTCATGTACTTGTATATTAAGAAGATATGATCTAGGCCTACTGCCAGCTTTCATAGCACCAACTATAACACTAAATACACATTGTCCTGCTGCATCTGTGGTTTCATCGATCGAAATCGATATTTTTTCGTGCTTTATTTGATTCCGAACATGACAAATTACGTATTGGAAACACTGTTCCAAATAGTTTTTTCGCAATGTACATTCATCCGGCACCCTTCTGTGTGTGTATTTTTTCTAAAAATTCCCGAAGCTGCTCATTATTTGATTTCCACAATGGAATGTCCGAACTCACTGATGCTAAACACAAGTCTTTGAAAATGTATCACTTGAACTCGATTGTTCGCCTACAGTGCCTGTAATTAGTTGCTGATTTAACTTAGATTTATTCTTAACCCTCTCCTTATGTCACGTTGTGTTAATATGCTGTACAATGTCAGATTTTTTCTTTGTAGAAACACTTTTTTCGCACACCAAACAAAATAAGATCCTACTGTCTTCGCTAAATATTCCACTTCCAAACTCGTTTATGCATTTGCACAACAAAGTCGATTGAGATGTTTCTGTGGGGGGCATGTCTTAACTTACTACATGACCAGTCGAGATCATATACACCTTATCACACAAACACGTGTTCCACGACTGAAAGAAGAATAGGCTACTGATTACATCAACAAGCTGTGCCCTACCAGTTTAGGAAGCGGGTGATTCACCAACCAATTGACAACATGCCGATACCGAATTGGACAGCTTAATCACATTAGAAGGTATTCGGCGGGGTATCCCAAGTTTCTCTAGTAATTTCAACGACACAGTGTTATTTCACAACATCCTGGGGCTTCCCCCTTTTACACTTATACCGTATTGCTTATTAGTTGATATAAAATGGGGGACGAATTGTTTGAAATGATAAAATGATGACTAGGAGTGAACATTTACTTTTAGATTTACACGTTTTGGGTAACATAAGCTATTTTCATTCAAGATCGTAAAATAAGTGAGCAAACCCGTATTTCAGTGGAAAAAAGCATTTAAAAAGATGTATAAGCATTTCACATAGAAATCCGGGCTCTAGTGATAACATTTGGCTCTAACATTAGTACTGTACCCTTATATCTGGATGATCCACCAAAATCCAAGGATGGAAAAAATAATGGATTGTAGCATCTTGAAGTCCCGGCTAAAAACAACACAGTGCTACTTGGCGAAAACACTCAGAATAAGGAACAGGATTTTATCAAACAGAATGTGCTATAGTAACTAACTACAGAACGGTAGGGTTCTCTGTCTACTCAGGAAAGACGAGAATCTACGAAAATCTCGGGCGTAAGGATGCGGATCAGGTCCCTCGGGAACTTCCACCCTACAGAACATTCCGCTACCATTTAACTACAAAGAAAATGCCCAATTTCTATAAAAGATCAGGGAATCGTAAAAACGTGCCTGTCATATTTATTGACATTAACAAATACACGTTTCCTAACACTAGCATTATTAACGTTCAATTAGTTCAAATGACTAAATGGCATTACTATGTTACATTAAATACATCTTTGTTTCTTCTAGAAACCGATCCAAATTATTTTTAACCGATTTCATAAGCTCAAATAAAATAATGAAATAAATCGCAGCATACAACTGCTGTACCTTAGGTAACGGGAGTTTTATAACAAGATAAAATGTTATAAAGTTAAAAAAATCCCCAAATAAAATGAATTTACCCCTGACGTAGATCTCCGTCATTACAAAAACTATTCATTACTCTATACAATTTATCTCCCTTCTCCTATCACTTAAATCCTTCTAATAGAAGTGATAAAAATTATCTACTAATATTTAAACTACAAATATAAAATTAGAATACGCATAAATATAACTATAAACCTTTCTTTAAATTCTAAATATTATGTATATACAACACAAATATTAACGCTGAAGTTCAGCAACTACTCAATTTAAAAATAGAATATATACAACGGGCCAACTGCCTTCTTTACAGACAATATAGACGTAAATTGTCTTCCTATTTCTTCACTACTCTTCAACGGACTTAAGCAATTATCTTTCACCATACTATGTCTTATTCGTGAAACTGTTACAATTCGGGATTCTATAATCCACACAATTAAGTAAAGACATAGTTCATAGACCTCCTACAGCTGGTCTGTCATCAAAATAAAAATACTTAATAAAAATATTATCTTCCAATTCGTTGAATAATTACCGTAAATTCAATATCTGATTAAGAACCATTTAAATAGAGCTCAGTTTACTCTCAGTTTCAACAAAAATCCATTGATCCTAAAATTTCTTTCAGATTCAACTTCATCTAGGATTCGCTGTCCTAATGCTTTCAAGGAGTTTCAACTCTATGAGACTATTGCAATAACTTCCAATATTAATAAACACCAACAATACTACTTCTTCATAAAACATCTTATTTCAACATCAAAATATGCGCAAGTCTGTCACTACAGACATTCCTTCAACAATTGACCAATGGCTTCACATTGCTCATTGTCATACAACAAATACCTCCGTCTGCCACGGGAATAAATAAATCTCTCTCTTAGAGATGCTTCGCAGTTTCTTCCAAAAACATATTATTTTGAACTAACTTCTCATTAACAAATTCTTTTCGTAGTCTCAACATCCTTAATAAAAAATATGTAATAAAAATACTGGTTCTATCGATGAATTAATTTAACAGGTAATACGATAAAATACTAGTCTTCTAACAACAATATTATTTCTTTCATATATCACTCACATTTCCATAAAGCTTCCTTTTAGCTGTGATATTTCCTTTAAATTCTTTCTTCAAAATCTTATTACTTCAGCAATACGCTGTAATTCGTATTTACTAACTTCACATTATATTCTTTTACAAATTCTTTCTTTAATGTATTTCTCATAAACTTTTATACTTTATGTTTGTTAGTCACCAAATATTTATAACCAAATCTGTCTATAAGTTATCAGATCGTGACTTTACATGGATCTCTACATAAGATCTTTAAGAATCGCAATCTCTAAAATATACCTCTGTATAACAATCTTGGAATAAATTTCCATTATTATCATCGTTGTCAAAGAACGATATCTTACAATTCAAAAATTGACAAAATGTGATCT
Source organism: Meconema thalassinum (assembly GCA_946902985.2). Taxonomy (NCBI): domain Eukaryota; kingdom Metazoa; phylum Arthropoda; class Insecta; order Orthoptera; family Tettigoniidae; genus Meconema; species Meconema thalassinum. Next base: position 675,563,775 of record OX336389.2, read on the forward strand.
AAACACTTTTAAACTTGACCATAAAAATATTCTGAACTAAACTGTAAAATCTCCTCATTCAAATTTCGAAAGTCGCAAAATTTCAAAAATTCAAATAAAAATTCTAAATAGTAAAAATCGACGAAAATCGTGAATAAACATCCGCATGACTTAGTTATGAAAATATAACATCAAGAACTATAACAATATTATTTAAACGTAGAAAAATGGCATTAATAAACAGTTGTCGGATATTCTCAAAAGTTTCTACAATACCCTACAAGACGGGATATATCGTTGGTCCTCAGACTTCCTTGTGTTGCGTTATAGATGACTAGAAGTGGGCTTTCTTCGCTAACCTTCAGAAACAGATTGTTTCTAATAGCGCGAGACTGCATGATGCCGTGTGGGCTTCTACGGTCTCCTACAGAAGTCCCCATGCGGTCAGGTACGGGATTCGAACTCCATCATCTTCGTGTGGCCGTCCTTTCTGCTGTTGAATCTTCTTGTGTGAGATGTGATACGCTTTCTCGCTTGATGGCACTGGGATCAGCCCTAGCCGCCCTCGTTCGTGAATTCATCTGTCTTCTTTCGCCAAAGTTCTGATATATGTATTCGTCATTTTAGTTGGTGAAATGACATTGTAGATGTAGAATATTTTACATGGGAGAGACGAGATGTTAATCTCCCCCACGAGATTGATGTTATGTCATTTCGAATACTCATCGTTCTGTCCGCATTAACATCTTAGATGGTCATTATAACTCCTGTAGATTCAGTCGTATATTCCTCCCTCAACTTCAGTAATTTCGACATGGTTAAAATGTAGATTAATTTCAATAAACTTTTAAAAATCGTTGTATGTCGACTTGATATATATTTGCACAAACTAAGTGCCTTCGTTCGTTAATATCTTCTTCAGAAATATCGTAATCTCTATCAGCTTTGTTATATTCTTGAGTATTTCGTTGAGACGTCCTTCTCTCATGAAGTTGTAAGTATTAAGAGCCTCGATTCTTCTCTCTCATCCCCCTCGTTAATGCTCAAGTAAGCGTCCTTTTCATAACATGGATCTGATTGGTTGCTTATTATCGATGATAGTAATAATCCTTAATTAAACATATAATTAGCCGCAATGTTAATAAATAGTTCTTATTTATTATTTAATATCTTCCATGATATTACGATGTGTTGAAATCATGCTAGTAATTAGCTATGCTCATTACATTGTTTTCTCTTATCTAAGTAAGGTCGCTTATCATTGGCTCTGCGACACCCGTATTGCTCGAGTCTTCCTCTACCATGCTCGAGACACACTTACAGCGCGTGCGGGAATCGGCTCGCCTCGGGAGTCCTCGATTATCTCCGTGCAACATAGTTTCTTTCTGCTAAGAACTGTGCAGTCTAGTGCCAAGGCTCCCACGCGACTGCTCATTTTCTCATTGGTCGGCTCGGTTAACTGGCTAACTCGGCGAGGTACAAACCTGTTATGTGGCTTGTTTCCAGAGTCGCTATATTTTATCATGGGACAGTTTAGAAAACTTTTGAAGAGATGAATGTTTCCAAGCTCATATACATATAAGAACACAGTACCATTGTCTAAATCTAAGTTGTCTCTCATTAAGCCATGATAACTTTTCCCACTATTCCTGCAAGTAATCAGAAATAAGGTGCACCAAGAGTTTACATATGATGGATGTAAGGCTAACAGGCCTATAGTTTCCCATGTTGAATCTGTTCCCTCCCTTGAATATTGGACCTATTGTAGCTCCAGTCTTCGGAAATTTGCGTGTTATTAATTGATACATTAAACAGCACCCCTAAGTATCGCCCAATAGCTGTACCACCCATTTTAGCTCATCTCCACAGGGCCAATGAGTTTCACCTCAAGGAACAAAGAAGTGAGTTGGGTAATCTTAGCCACCTGAGCACAAGGAGGGCCAGGACTCTGAATATGTCCAAGATGTCCACTCCTGTTGTTGTTTGAGTCTTCAGTCTTTTGACTGGTTTGATGCAGCTCTCCACGCCTCCCTGTCCTGAGCTAATCGTTTCATCTCTACGTAGCTCCGACACCCTACATCCGAGGCAATGTGTTTAACATATTCTAACCTTGGTCTACCCCTACAGTTTTTGTCCTCGACCCTTCCTTCCATAACTAAGCTTGCTATTCCTGGGTGTCTTAGTATGTGTCCTACCAACCTATCTCTTCTCTTCATTAGCAGTCGCCAGAAACATCTCTCCTCTCCCACTCGTCTTAATACCTCTTTGTTTGTAACCCTATCGACCCATCTGATCTTCATCATTCTCCTGTAACACCACATTTCAAATGCTTCAATTCTCCTCTTTTCTGCTGCACCAATAGTCCAAGTTTCACTTCCATAGAGCGCCACGCTCCAGACAAAGGCTTTCAAAAATGACTTCCTAATACCTAAATCTATATTCGATGTCAGCAGATTCCTCTTTTGTAGAAATGCTTTCTTTGCCTGAGCCAACCTACTTTTAATATCCTCTTTGCTTCGTCCATCACTGGTTATTCTGCTTCCTAAGTAACAGAAGTCTCCTACTTCCTTCAGCTTTTCACCTGCCAATTTGATCTCCATAGAGGTTTCTGATTTATCTCGGCTGCATTCCAGTATTTTTGTTTTACATTTATTTATTTTCATCATGAATTCTTTCCGTAAGACGGAGTCCATACCATTCAAAAACTCATTCAAATCCTCAGGCTTGTCGGCCAAGATGACGATGTCATCAGCAAATCTCAGAGTTGAAATTATTTCTCCTTGAATCTTCACTCCCACTTTAATTTTTTCTCTAATTTCCTTCATTGCTTGTTCAATGTAAAGATTGAAAAGTATGGGTGATAAGTTGCAGCCTTGCCTTACACCTTTCTGAATACCAGCTTCTCTCTCATGTCCTTCAACTCGAATGACTGCTGTCTGGTTTCTGTACAGATTGTATATCACCCTCCTATCCCTGTACTTTATTCCAATAGATTTCAAAATGTCAAACAATTTAGTCCAATCAACGTTATCAAAAGCCTTTTCTAAGTCTACAAAAGCCATGAACGTTCTCTTATCTTTCCTTATTCTACCTTCCAAAATCAGCCTAAGACTTAGTACAGCTTCCCTTGTTCCTACATTTCTCCTGAAACCAAACTGGTCTTCACCCAACTCCGTTTCTATCTGGCTTTCAATCCTCTTGTAAATTATTCTAGACAGGATCTTTGAAGCATGAGTAATCAAGCTGATTGTACGGTAATCTTCACATCTGTCAGCTCCCACTTTCTTTGGTATAGGGATGATTACATTCTTCCACTCCTATTCCATAGTAACTGGTATCCCGATGTCAGGACCACTTACTAGGCCACTCAGCCGCTGCCCATGGTTCACAAAGTAGGAAGTGACTACACCATGAACCAGACTTCAATAAAATAAAAATAAATCCTCCCGGCACGCCGGAAGGTGGAGGTAGATTTCACTGGGCAAAAGATAATATTTCGAATTCACTAAATTTGCCAATTGTTGTATACCTACAAATGTTCTACATGTTTAGCATACGAGTAGCCCCATCTTCTTCTAATTATAATATAGTACTTACTACTTACTCCATGGCGCTACAACCCGGGGTGGGTTTCGGCCTCTTGGACAACTGCTCTCCATGTTGGTCTATCCATCGCCTTACTCCTCCATCATCTCACTTCCATTGCGACGAGGTCTGCAGTCACACTATCCAACCATCTCTTCTTAGGACGTCCTTTCCTCCTCCTGGAGAATAACCTCCCTTTCAACATTCTCTTGGGCATCTGGCTCTCCGGCATCCTCTCTATATGTCCCAACCATTGGATTCTCTGTGCCTTTATAAACTTTACGATATCTTGTTTTCCAATCAATTCGTTTAGTTCATGGTTATATCGTATTCTCCATCCATCTTCCTCCCTAACAGGGCCATATATTCTTCGCAGTATTTTCCTTTTAAAACACTTCACAGTATTCTCATCATCCATAGTTAATGTCCAAGCTTCAGAGCCATAGGTCTTATCATTGTCTTATATATCTTCATTTTGGTTGTTCGCGATATAAGTTTATTCCCGAGCATCTTGATATTTGCATAGTATGCTCTGTTTCCAGCCTGTAATCGATCTTTAATACAGTTTGTCATATCACACTGGTTGTTAATAAGTACTCCTAGGTACTTAAATTGTGTCACATCCTCAAATGTATTATCGCCTATTGTAATATCGTGCAGGGCTCTTCTTGTGTTAGATGTGGACATTACCATGCCCTTAGTTTTACTCTCATTCACTAATAACCCAATATTTGTAGCCTCTTTCTCTAATTCTAAATATACTCTTTTCAGTGTACGCTTCTCGCTTGCTATGATCACTACATCATCTGCATAAGCACAGATCTGACTTGATTTGTTAAAAATAGTGTCTCCCTGGTCTACTTTACTAATTGCTTTATGTAGTGCAAGGTTAAAGAGTACTGCAGACAATCCATCTCCTTGTTTTACACCCATATTAATTGTAAAGGGTTTACTCAGCTTATTTCCATTTCTCACTCGTGCCCATGTGTTATCTAGTGTCATCCTTATCAGCCGGATTATCTTTCCAGGTATCCTCATTTCTCCTAGTAATTCATATAGTATTTTTCTACATACACTATCGAAAGCTTGTTTAAAATCTATAAAGAGCATGTGGAGGTCAACATCATGTTCAGAAAACTTTTCCATCATCTGCCTAATTACAAATATTTGATCCGTTGTACTCCGGTTGGGTCTAAAACCACACTGATATTCACTCAGAATTTCTTCTGAAAATATCATCATTCTTTCTTTAAAGATACCTGATAGGATCTTGTAAATAACATTCAATAGAGTAATTCCTCTGTAATTCTCACATGCTAGTTTATCTCCTTTCTTGGGGCCGATAACCTAGATGTTAGGCCCCTTAAAACAACAATTATCATCATCATCATTATCTCCTTTCTTAAATATAGGACATATTATTCCTTCCCTCCATCCATCTGGCATGTTCTCTTCTTCCCATATTCTTTCCAATAGTTTATGTATTCTATCTTCCAATGCCGCTCCTCCATATTTTATCATTTCTGCTACTATACTGTCTTCCCCTGGTGATTTGTTGTTTTTCATTTTCTTCATTACATTTGCCACTTCAAATCTTGTAGGACTCATAATACTTGCATTCTCTGATTCTGTACGATTCATAATACTTGCATTCTCATTCTCTGATTCTGATCTAATTACTTCTTGTCTCTCATTTTGTTGCATATGTTGTTCAATTTCTGGCTCTACACTTTCACTTAGAAGTTCCTTAAAGTGTTCAGACCATCTATCTAACACTTTGTTCTCATCATTCAGTATCATCCCTTGTCTATCCTTGCATCTTCTTTCCCTCGGTTGGAAACCTTTCCCCATTTTACCAATTGCCGCATAGAATTTTCTTACTTTACTTCCCTGGTTTAATTCTTCTATTTCTATAAACTGTTTCTTTATGTGTTCCTTTTTCTTTCTTCTACATACTTTGTTGGCATTCAACCTCAGTTGCCTATAGTGTTCACAGTTGCTTCTTGTTTCTCTCAAGATCATCTTTTCTCTTGCTCTATTCTTCTCTTCTATTGCTTCCCTACACTCTTGATCAAACCATTCATTCCGGGTTTGCTGCCTCTTTCCGATTATTTCTTCTGCAGCCAGTTTAACTACTTCATATATTTTCTTACACTCTTCATTGAGATCATCTCTCTCTTTTTCTTCTTCTAATTTCTTTTGTATTTCTCTCTGATATTCCTCCTTAATTCTTTCATCTCCTAATCTTTCAACGTTTATACTGTTCTTCCAGGTTTCAGATTTCGTTTTCGTTTTAGCCAGCTTTTCTCTAGGTACTGCTTTGACTAGATAGTGATCTGAATCACAATTTGGTCCTCTACAACTCCGCACATCTATAAGTGACGAAGAGTATCTTGCATTGATCAACACATGGTCTATTTGAGTCACGGTTGTAGAATCAGGAGCCTCTCAAGTACCTAGATGTATTCATTTATGTTTTTGACTCTGAGAGTCGCACATATAACATCATTTATGTGGGAAACATGTGCTTTTGATCACCATATTGTTCCTGATGGCAAAATGCTTAAGTAGTGTGCCATTTTGGTTACTAACATCATGTAGTGTATGTTCCCCTGCACATCTCATCAATAGATCCGTCCCAATCTTTGCGTTAAAGTCACCCATTATTATCAATGTATCGTATCTCTGTATCTCACCGCATATCTGTTCTAATTGTTCATAGAATTCTTCCTTCTCATCCTCATCTTTCTCTTCAGTTGGTGCATACACTGACAATATGGATATGTTCCTGAATCTTCCTTTGATGCGCAATTTACAAAATCTTTCATTTATGGCTTCATATTCCACTATACTGTACAGGCCCGGGGGGATGTACCCCCTGAAAGCCACCCCCCATCTTTTACTAAAACCACCCCAACTGGCAACATCATAAGACCAGAACATTACCTTTACACAGCAAGAGGCGGCCTCCCACCTTGGGAGGTTAGCCAACTACTTGCGACACATACATAAACATCTACACAACAACTAACTGGGGCAACTACGTCGACGGAATGCTGACCACGCAGCGCCGAGAACTATAAGAATGGAGTCCTTTTTGGAGCCATTATCTGTTACACAGTGTGCGTCGCCGAAGGCCCTAGCCGACGTCTGTTCCAGCTGCATCATCAGGTGAGACTCAGCAAAGTGCTCAGAATCCTTTATTCTGTAAACACCCACTCATAATCTTGTACACTCTACTTGTATAATTGCCTACATTCCCCCAAGAGGGACTTACAAATTCACACTCACTGACCAATAAACACATGGTCAGTAAATTACACTTGTATTGATAATTACACTCCTCTTTACATCCTCATACCCTTCCTGACTCTCGTCACGATTGACCGTGACCATAGTAGCCAGTAATTGCTTGGTCAGACTCCATTGCGCTTCCCGCACGCGACTCGACTACATAACGTCGAGCCGCTGACGTAAGCACGCCTATTGTATTACCCATCCCGTCCAGCTGGCAGGCCGGTATAGTAGCCTGCATTTAGAGGTCCATCCCCTAATCAACACTTGCATCTTTGCAGGAACACCCTCTAGCGTTTAAACACTAAACAACACACTACACTAGTAAGCTTTCCCAGCTACGGGAAGCTACTCTCTCCTAGGAACTACCTTCCAAATTATCACAGTGACACAAGTGTTTTATCCCAAACCACCCCCCAACTAAGGGATCTAAAACATATTGGTGGAGGCGCTGCTACCACGCACAATAAGGGTAGGACTCATACAACGAGCCCGCGTGGTAGAAACGACCCGTACCGCACACAGCCAAGCGTTAAGTAAAAAAAAAAATTTTTTTGAGGACAGTATTATTTTTTTCTCTTATCCCTTCACTCTAGAAATACAAGGGAAAGTTTAATCAACCCACCCACCCCCACCCCCTGGAAAGAATCAAAGATCTCATACACATTTCTTCTTATACCCACCCTCAACTCAGAATGGCACCACATGTAGAAACAACAGAGATTGTAAGCCATAGAGGCAATAGGGGTACACCGATACTATTTGCATTATTGCTAAGGTGCCAGAGGCATATACAAAGGCGACAGACATAAATACGGGCACTCCAAACAAAGGTCGGGGCAATACAGGGCAAACATCCATACACCCCGTCAGAGGGTAGGACAGCGCGATTGAGATGCGCACACTGACACTTAAGGCACATACATGAACGCCTCAATAGGCAATACACCCAAATTTAGGAAAAGTGCCGGGAACTCCGAGCCAACAAGGCCATTTTTTTTAGTTCGCGGCAGGGCCATCAGCCCGGCCGAGAGAGAACATAAGCGTCGATACGCTAACTCGCCAATTGCGAGGATGTCCCTCTCAGACACTTACAAAACACAGGGGAAGGAGTTCACCGTTGCCACAGTCCAGAAGACGGCCAGGTTAGGCTCCAACACACTACAGGGCCAAGGTCACATCAACACACGTCCCTCAGCGCCGGTTCGGAAGGCAATTTTGCCAAACCGAAGGGCAGAACTTACGCCAACCCGCTCGGAACGGACGAACGAGAGGGTGTTGACGCCAGGACTATCGGGCACACATAATAACACAGGGAGAAAACGGGAAGTAACCATGTCATGGGCTGAGAACGTAGAGCCCGTCCCACAACACATTAAGCCCACACAAACCTACACACATAGACAAACACAAGGGCCGACACCTATTTGGATGCCCTCGGTGGGGCTAGCTGGTTCAGTTCGATGGATTGTTATAGTGGATTTTATTCAATCCCCGTCTATGAACCGGACAGGCACAAGCTGGCGTTCGTTACAGAGAACGGTCTATATACCTATACAAGGTTACCAATGGGCCTCCGTAACGCCAGCCAGACCTTCCAAAAGCTAGTGGATAAAACATTTTCAGGTCTAAAATGGCGTTCAGTATTAGTCTACGTGGACGACATAACGGTCTTCTCCAACACCTTTGACGAACATCTCGTACATTTGGAGGAGGCTTTCGCAAGGATTAGAGAGGCCAAATTAAGGCTTAAACCTGCGAAATGTCAATTTGCCAGACAGCAGATTAACATATTGGGCCACATTGTAAACAGAGAGGGCATTATTCCCGACCCAGCGAAGACTGACGCAATAACGGGCATCCCAATGCCCACAAATTTGAAACAATTGCGCAGTTTTATTGGTCTCGCCTCGTATTACCGGAAGTACATCCACAGGTTCGCACACATCGCCCATCCCCTAACCGAACTCACACGTGAGAAAACGCCCTTCAGCATTAAACAGGAACATATAGATGCCTTCAACACACTGAAGCAACTATTGACCTCACCACCAATACTGCAACACTTCCATAGTGATAGGCCCACCTTTTTACACGTGGATGCCAGCCAGTACGGGCTAGGGGCGGCCCTGTTACAGGAAGATGCAGAAGGGCGCATACGGCCCATAGCTTACGCTAGCAGGAAACTAACGGCCGTCGAGACTAGATACTCTGCCACAGAGCGGGAAATGCTGGCATTTTCATGGGGAGTGAACTATTTTCGGGTATACCTCTATGGTATCCAGTTCACGGTAGTGACTGACCACGCGAGCCTGCTTTTTTGGGACAAATTCAAAAACCCAAATTCGCGGCTCAATAGGTTTATATTCCGCCTGTATGAATATAACTTCGTGGTCAAGCACAAGAAAGGCGCTACACACCTAGATGCAGATGGGTTGTCTAGGCTGCCAGTAGCCGACCCCCCAGATGACAGTAAGGACCACGAATGGGACGACATGCCCACTTTTGCCCTGACGGTGGTTAACTTCAAGCAGGAGCAATAACGTGATCCATATTTGAAACAGATTCTAATGGCATTAGAAAACTTGGATAAGGTGGATTCCAAGACGGCACGGCTGTCTAGGCGATTTTTCCTAGACAAAGACGGGGTACTGAAATTTAAACCCACAGCCATGCACGATAATGCACCTATAGCGGTTCCGGAGTCATTGAAAGAGAATATCATGATCGGACACCACAATAGCCCAATGGCAGGGGCACATTTGGGTACGCATAAAACATACCATAGAATCCGGGACAAGTATTACTGGGTAAACATGAAGGCCGACATAGACACCTTCGTAAAGACATGTCACACTTGCCAGCGATTTAAAGCAAGGCCTGGCAAGCCTCATGGATTACTGAACCCTATTCCCGTAGGAGAGCTATTTCACAGAGTCGGGATAGATGTTAAAGGCCCCATTACGACATCTGAAAAAGGCAATAAATACATACTGGTGGCCACAGAGTATCTCACCCGGTATATGATCACTAAGGCTGTTCCCAAAGCAGACACGAACAGCATAGTCGAATTCCTATTCGACATAGTCACACGATATGGCCTATTCCAAACCCTACTATCCGATAGAGGTACTATCTTCACCTCGAGAGTGCTCCAACAGTTTTTGGAGGTACTCAGGATAAGGGCATACACGACCACGAGTTTTTCCCCTCAAACCAACGGACTCACGGAGAGTATGAATAAAATAATTGGAATAGCGCTAGCTAAATTCACAGGGGACACAGGGACAGACTGGGATGATTATCTGCAGCCCATTACATTTAGCTACAACACTTCCATATCCACAGCCACAAAACACTCTCCACACTTCCTGTTGCACGGATATACACCCAGAAGTCCCATAGACAACATATGCATCCCACAGGACACTCTCCCGGACAATGCCGCCCGGCTAGAGCACTTGCAGATAGCTCGCATGGACGCCAGAAAGAACATAGCCGTGGCACAGAGAAAACAAAAAGAACGGTACGATCAGCAAAGAAAGACCGTGGAATACACACCCGGGCAATTGGTTATGGTTTCCAATTCCGCCCGTAAGAAAAATGTGTCCGAGTTCCTCCTGCCACGTTGGTCAGGTCCCTTCAAAGTCTGTAGGAAGGTATCTGACCTAAACTATATCGTAAACGTGCGCCATGGACGCAAACTCATCAAAGACACTATACACGCCCGCCGTATGAAGGCATATCACACCCGCAAAACGACACCTACACGTAAAGGCGGGAACACTGTCAAAAGGAAGGGAAATCATTCCACGGGCAGACGTGAAAAGAAGGCCAAGAAATAGCCTTCGGACCCCGATGGCCTCACCGGGATACGAACCTAACACTGCCAAACTATCCCGGAGACACAGGCCTAAAAGGCACCAGGAATAATTACCCTGGACAAAGAAGGTCTCGGACCCCCGACCTTCTGAATACCAGGAATGCAAGGTTGGGTAACTATCCAGTTGAAGGATAGGGCAAAAAGGGACAGTCACACTGACAGACATTCATATGCAGAAAAGGTGACACACATACATAATGACATCTAGTTACCACTAACAAGAATGTATTCCCCCCACGCATACAACAACACAAAATTTGGGGGACACAATATATATAAATAACGGAAGGTTCTTTTCCATGACGGAAAGCCATGCTCACAACAGGAGAGCGAGCCACCAAGCTCACACACACGTGCTTGACATATGCACATTGCCAGACAAGTAACAGGTAATGCACACGTCAATGAAATTAGACAATATCGCAGTCAGCGATAACACACTCGTGAGTAGGCGACCTCCACTAGCTACGGACAACCTAAGAGTCTTTCAGTCCTGGCTGTAACACACACAGTCATTTACGCCAGTTTTAAAACCCGATAACTCCCAAAATTAGAGTACGAGGGTCGTCGCAATTGGCACAACACATTCACGCTAAAGCATATTCTCATACGCGTGTCTTAAACACACGATACGCGCGCCATGGTACATACAGTACAAAAAATTGTAAACCGGGACCTTAGACCAAGGCGGGTGCGAGCGCACGATAACACGATGCAGTCGTGCCAAAAACAAGCTACCCAATGGTATTTTTGGCGCGAAAACACAATCAGGGGCCACACTAGGGACGCTCAAATCCCAACAAACAACGCAGACATGAAACACGGAGTATTACACGAGATCCTGGGTCCGAATGCCCAATAATGGCGGACACCGTGGAAAACAAGAAGTGTCGACCAACGAAAGATCACTTACATAAAAAACACGGGGTTTTTCATCATGACAGGTCAGAAAACTCAGCCAGCGCGACTAGACACCGAATAGACCCATTTATAGGGGAAAATTCACTCCCACTTAGACGGAAATAGGACCGTATACAAGTACATAAGCAGTTGAGCCACACGATTTTAATGACAGGGAGGTTCTTTACCATACATACAGGAGCATAGATTCGTTCCAAGGTACTCGCTACAACAGCCTACCCAAGGCATTAGCGACCCCGGGACTACCAATAGGGGCCGTACCGAAAGCACCAGACTTCCACGGAGACCACAAGATACTTTTCTTTGAACCATAGCGCCCAAAACCTAGATACGGGGGACGCAACTCCCACAGACACAGAACAAGTAACACCACATTTTCATGGCCTGAAATCATGCCAAAAATTTCGATTACCCCGAACATAGGAAATAGACTTCCTAAACACAAGTATAAAAATTACACAAGGCAAAGGTCTTGCGGAATAAATGTCTACACAACATCGGTAAGCAAAAACGGGACAGATTAGCACACATGGCCCTCCCAGAATGCACAACAATGTCAACACACGAACATTGGCAAAAGTCACGTTCCGGCAGCCGCCATACGTAACATCAGAGACTTCCCGCATACAAGAACATGAAAACAAAAACACAACAAAACACTGAGTTGCGGACTCAGCGATTTCAACATTGTTGCCGGTAGACATTCCTAGAGCACCCAGACGTGCCAGTGACACGCCAATATGATGACACTGGCATAAACCATCAACAGTAACAACATACAGACACACGAATATTGACACAGGATTTCGCGTTATTACGATAGGCTTGGCACTTAGTAATGCACAGATACTGTAGGCCATATTAACATAAGGAACACAAAAGCATGTTTACTAGGGCGATAACAAGTTACACGCGCCGCCTGACAATTAGCATCACGACACACGATAAGACGTATCCGATAACGGCACGCGCGCCAGCATGCGCAGCGGAACGCAACCACAGTCTCGCAAGCCTCAGCAACCACAGCCACGGTCACCTTCTGCCCACACGCGACCACTAATCAGGGGCGAATACAGACAGATTCCCTGAAGGAACACCCCCCCCCCCCAATAACTACTTCTCTCCTTGTTTTTTTTCTCTTCAATCTTAAAAATAACATCATAGGCGATCGGGACATGACCAATTACACTCACGATCACTTGCTACCTCAACATTATAAATGAGAGACCAGATTAGGCCATGACGTCACAGCGTCACCGCACTTCACCATCCCAAGGAGCGGATAGAAAGCAGACAGTGACCAAGTGAGGATGACAGGAGCAGAGATGGATAGTGCCAGCAGGATGGCCAGGACACCACCTACGGGCTACCATTATACCACCCTTCTCCTTCCATAACCTTGTCACTCACAACACTATCCAACACAAGCACATAAAAACAGCCAAACTACATGCCAAAATATACATCGGGGTTGATAGACTTCATGCGTCTAAAGAGAGGGTCCACTACGCCCTGGTTCTCAATGCTTACACCCGAGTATTAGGGGTGAGTCGGAAAACGACATTAAGCGTAATGCACATCTCTATGTAAAGAGATGAGGCCGCATTTAAACTAACAACTCTTTTTTACTAAATAATCCCGCATGCAAGGGACATAGGATTATCATACCTCAGCCCACACCTATCCACAAATGAGAGCGGATACGCCTCATATCCAACCTCATGCATGGAATATCCTACCCACACACACCAGGGTTATTATTATTATTACACCTGCATGGAATTTTTAAAATTTTTGCAAACCCGGGAAGTACCTACCCCGTCCACTCACTGTAAAACATCCTAGCAGCATCAACGGCTCCCGGCCACCATTAACATGGACCCCAACGATGCACAACCCTCTCCTACCACGCTTTACGCCCATCCAGCAGATAACGCCCCCGGATCCTAATAACAAGGGACCCAACGCCATAAAAACCTATTAACGCCTCCAAGAAAATTACCTAGGCATTAACGCTGGAAGTCCGACATGGCGACAGAAAGCCTAAAGTAGTCCATGCATTTAGAAGATTCTACAACCCCAGAACACTTAAAAATTTACATAATCACACAGTAAATTATTTACATAGCACACTCATTTTTTTAATAAAAAAGGAATCTGATGTCACGCTGAATGGTGATGACAGCGTAAACAGAAGGGCAGAGGCGCCACACAGGAACAGAGCTGGGGAAGGCGATGATGAGCCCTGCCCCAGTTAACTCAATGACCCAGACTAAATAACAGACGGAATTACGTAAGGTCGAAGCGCCGATGACCTAGCACGGGCAAACTTCGGAATCCCGGGAGTACCTAGCCTGTCCCCGGGACAAAGAAACGTTACACCCACTATGTGCTACGGGCATCGAAACCAGACCTGCAGGGGAGACTTTCTACGGCTGATGGGAGAATTAGCCAGCTCCACACCGGACTCAGGAGATGACCCTAGGGACGACCAAATTAGGACTAGACTCCTAGTTTAGTATGTAAGTAAGTAGAGCTTCTATGGCGGGAAGTTAGTCTTCTAATCGCAGAAGTGAAGCAGAATCTCAGGATTCAGCGGGACCAATCCTAGATTCGCCAAGTCCTTGCCCCGCGTGGCAAGGTGAAGACAACCAAACAAATGAATAATGAATAAACAAATAATGAATAATACACATGAAATATGAATAATATGGAATGAATGCGATCATTCGGCCCCGTGCCCACATAAATGGCTGACAGCGAGTCACCAGAGCTTACATGGTCACGCACCGGGCGGCCAGAGATATTAAATAGGCATGCAGCGAGCTGCCAATACTATTCCTTACTGCCTTGGATACCATAAATCCTGTACCATGATTGTCTAAAAGGGCCCCGGTAGGTAGTATATTATTCACTGTAATGGTAAATAAATATATATAGGCCATATACAATATATGTGATCAAATATTTTCTTGTCAGGATTGTGTTACTTCTTTATTTCAATACTGTTCACGGAAGCCATTCAGTCGATTATTACTGTAAATTGTGTGTACCGCTCACACAAGCGTTCCTTATCAAAGGTCAAATAAATGAACGAACTAACAAGAAAATCTCTGTGCTCCTAACAGAAAATGTACACGTATCCTTTGCCTTATGGGATGGCATTTCATCTTCCCCACACAGCTCAAGGTCCTCATATGCCAATTGGCCCCCAGCACAAAGGCATGTAATTAAAAATATAGTGAAAAACGTAACATTTAAATACAAAATGTCATGTTAAGGACTGAGTTATTCAAAGAGAGCGACATCTCCACCAGTCTCTCTTCTTACATCATAGCCAGCTGTAGAACGCTACCTACCAAACCTAACTTCTGGCCACATCTGCCACTTTGTGAATTGTAGCATGAATTACACACAAAATGAAAGGGACCTTATAGTTTTATGTGACAGTTAAACCAACGATCATGAGCCACGTGGAATCAAAACCACAAGACATGACATTTCACTCCGAAAATCTGACGTGTTAACAGAATTGAGCCTTGGTGAGAGACAAGCAGCTTGACATGAGAGCAAGTAAATAAGTATCTGCAATCAATTTTTATAATTTACTAGCTGAAGTACCCGTTCTTCGAACGGCCTTTAGTACTTGCTGGCCTAAATCATTAATATAATCACACATTCGTAATGTAGTTATGTTATTTCCATGTTATATGTGTAGACTACACGCATTTTCACTCACCCAATTATTAATCAGAGGTAGGAAAGTGAAAATCCACAGCCTGCTTTCCGACGGACGACCGGCCTGTCACACTCCTCTGGGGCAATGGTTAAATGAATGACAGATGAAATGAAATGATATTGGAGATTGTTGCTGGAATGAAATTGTGACAGGGAAAACCGGAGTACCCGGAGAAAAGCCTGTCTGACTCCGCTTTGTAGGTAGGAAAGTGTGTTATGCAGGGTGCTTCAAAAAAATGTATACACACTTTGAACTTGCATAGAAAATTTATTTACCGTTCTACAAAGTTAAATTTCAGGAAATTAGAAAGCTGAAAGTCCAATGTAAATGAAACATAAATAACAAATGCTAATACTGTTCAAATTGGCGACCTGCAGCATCAATACAATTCTGAGTACGAGTCACCACTGATTCTGTACATCGTATCAAAACGTCCAATGAGATTTATCTACACACGGCTTGAATCTCATTCCAAAGAATGTCTAGGTTACGTGGTTTACGTTTGTACACCTCATCTTTTACTGTGCCCCATAAGAAGAAATCCAGTGGTGTAAGGTCTGGAGAGCGTGCTGGAAACTCGATTGGCCCCCTGCGTCCTATCCACTGGCCCGGCAAATTTTGATCCAGGTAAGCTCGTACGTCCCTGTGATAGTGACGCGGGGCACCATCTTGTTGAAAATAAAAATTTTCATTACCGTATAATGCACGAATGGCAGGAAATATGGAATCAGCAAGCATTGTTAGGTAAGTTATACCAGTTACAGTGCCTTCAAATCGAAAAGGTCCAATGAGTCCCCTTGAAGACAAACCGCACCACACATTTACACCAGGCAAATTTACAGCTTTTTCAATTGTAATGTGAGGATTTTCTTCACCCCAGTAAACACAATTGTGCCTATTGACAGTTCCATTAAGTTTGAATTGGGCTTCTTCCGACCAAATGATGCTACCCATAAATCCCGGTTCACGTATCACCATCTCCTGAACCCATTCACAAAATTGCAACCTTCGATCTGGATCGTCGCCACTTAGCTGTTGCACCAGCCTTGGAATGTAAACACGATACTTGCCTCTCTTCAGAATGCGTAGCACGCTGCTAGCACTTACATCACTTTCACGTGCCCCTTGCCTTGAAGATTTGTTAGGAGAGCGTTGAAACAGTTCCAAGACTGCCGTTGATGACTCATCACTTGTAGCTGTTCGAGGTCGACCTGAATGACCTTTATGCACATCACACACTGTTCCATGAACTTCGAATTTGTCTCGTATGCGTGTAATTGTTAATCTTGAAGGTGGTTCTGTATCATACTCCCTTCTCCACTGTCTTTGAACTTCATTTACATTCTCAAACTTCCAGTACCACTTAATAACCTGCTTACGTTCTTCAAAACTCAAACGTACGTCCGCCATGTTGATATTACAAATTCCAACTGACAATATAACATAGAGGGACGATTATGCTGCCACCTGGCGAAGAAATATGACATTAGCCTTGTAGAGCGGGAAAACTACGATAGTTTAAAGTGTGTGATTAAACAGACTTTGACCGACACAGTGTCAAAAGTAAAATTCATTGGCGAGATCTCGGATCCCTTTGTAATCAAAACTGGTGTCAGACAAGGTGATGGATTATCACCAATCCTTTTCAACTGTGTACTAGAAAAGGTCATTCGTGAATGGAGGAAGACACTGAGTCGGGACGAAGGGAATGAAGAACGATTCAGGCTAGGGTCCAAACTGAAAGGAGTGCACGTTGATTGTTTGGCTTTTGCAGATGACCTAGCTATTTTTTGCCAACAATATTAAATCAGCCATTGTAAAGATTAATCGGTTGTCAGAGATGGCTGAGAAAGTAGGTTTACAGATTTCCTCTGAGAAGACAAAGTACATGACAAACATCAGTGATGGACCAGAATGGATGAAAACAAACCAAGGAAAGATTAAACGTGTAAAGAAATTTAAATACCTGGGTGAGGTAATCCAACAAAATGGCCTAGAACAGGAAGCAATTAATCTTAGAATCTGGAAATTAGACCGAGCCTATCACCTGACGAAAAATCTCCATAATAAGAAGTCGCTGAGCATTGGAGCCAAATTAAGACACTACAGCACGGTTGTCAAACCTAAAGCATTATATGCTTCGGAGACTTTGACTATGAACAGGCGGGGACTAGTCGACCAGTTAGTCAAAAGAGAAAGCAGGGTATTGAGAAAAATTTTAGGCCACAGATGGGTTGACGGGCACATACGTTTGAAGTCAAACGAGGAGTTATATAGAAAGATAGAACCAGTCACGTCAACAATAAAAAGGAAAAGGTTGTTGTTCTATGGACACATTTTCAGAATGTCCAACGATCGTCTAACAAAGAAAATTTGGAATTTCGTGAAACCAAAGAGGAAAAAATTGGCATGGTTTGAAGAATGTAGCAAAGACCTTCTAGAAATTGGTATTCCGGACTGCAAAATTATTAACAGGTGTGAATTCAGACACCTAATCAAAAATTACCAGGGATTTAAGGTAGGAGCAGAACCCAAAAGACGGAGAGGACCTCTTTCAGAACATCGGAAGAAGGCGCTGAGTGATGGGCTCAAGAGATACTGGCAGGACATCAAAGCTGGCAGACGATCTAGAATGAAACATTGATTTTGATTATTACCCCGTAGTCCATAGTGGCTCAATTCGAATTTTAAAAATAATAATAATAAACTTTCCAACTTCAAATTCAAATCCTATTCCTTATTGCAATAAAATATTTTAATTGTAGTTAGTTTTAGTTGTAAGTATGAAGTTAATTTGTTTATTAGATATATGTCATTGTTCTATTAGACTGTGGTGTATGAGTGTGTCTGGTGAGGGTGCATGTGAGTGGGCCTGGTGACAGACTGTTTTAGTGGTAGTATTTGTTGTTGGTGAAACTTTAGTATTTTTTCGTTAGTAGAATTTTGGTATTTAATTGTTAGTAGAAGGTTAGTATTTTGTAGTAGAATTGCTCTTTATTTATTCTGAAAGGGAGTAGCAGCCTTTCAGAATAAATCAATTCTTTACTAGTCTAATAGACGGTTAAGATATTGATAATATAAGCCAACTAATGGCTACACTGCGTTCTGCTGCACGGCTGAAAGCAACGGGAAACTACAGCCGTAATGCTATTCCCGAGGATATGCACCTCTCTATGCATAATTACATGTGATGATGGCCTCCTCCCTTGTAAAATTTCAATCCGGAGGTAAACTAGTCCCCCGTTCGGATCTCCGGGTGGGGACTACTCGAGAGGGGGTTAACATCACAGAAGTGACAAAGAGGAAATCTGACATTCAACGGATCGGAGCGTGGAATGTTAGAAGTCTGCTAGGAAGTGGAAAGTTAGAAAACTTAGAACGGGAAATGGATAGGTTGAGGTTGGATTTGGTTGGGATTAGTGAAATGCGCTGGCAGGAAGAACAGGACGTTTGGTCAGGAGACTATAGGGTCATTAGCACTAAATCAAACAATGGCCAAGCAGGAGTTGGTCTCATATTGAGTAGGAAACTTGGACAGCGGGTGGAATATTATGAGCAATACAGTGAACGGATTATTGTAGCAAAAATCAATACTAAACCTACGTGCACCACAGTGATACAAGTCTATATGCCTACCAGTCAAGCTGATGATGAGGATGTTGAAAAGGTCTACGAAGAAATAGATGACATTCTGAGGTATATCAAAGGTGATGAAAATGTTATAGTAATGGGAGATTGGAATGCTGTGGTAGGAAAAGGGAGAGAAGGGAAGATAGTAGGAGATTTCGGATTAGGTGAAAGGAATGATCGAGGAAGCAGGCTGATGGAATTCTGCACCGAACATGAGTTGGTCATAGCTAACACCTTATTCAATAACCACAATAGAAGAATATACACATGGATGAGACCAGGAGATACAGGGCGTTACCAAATCGACTTCATTATGGTCAAGCAGAGGTTTCGAAACCAGATTTTGGATTGTAAAACATATCCTGGTGCTGATATAAACTCTGACCACAATCTGGTTGTAATGAAATGCAGATTAAAGTTGAAGAAACTGAAGAAAAGTCAAAAGCCAAAAAGGTGGGCAATAGACGGACTGAAAGTAAAGGATGTAAACGAAAGATTCAAGAAGAGTATAACGGAAGGACTAATGAAAAATCCTAAACGGACTTCAATTGCAGACGAATGGGCACTTTTGAAGAATGAAATAACAAAATCCGCAGAAGAAAACATTGGTAGGAAAGAAAGAATAGGTAGAAAACCGTGGATCACTCAGGATATACTAGAATTGATGGATCAAAGGCGGAAACACAAGAATCTAAGAGATGAAAAGGGGAAAGCAGAATACAGACGTCTGAGAAATGAGGTTAACAAGAAGTGCGAGGAAGCGAAAGAAGAATGGTTGAAAGAGAAATGTGCAGGTATAGAAAATTGTCTGAAATTAGGAAAAGTAGACACAGCTTATCGAAGGATTAAGAATACTTTTGGGGAAAAGAAGACTAAGTGCTGTAATATTAAGGACACAAATGGAAAGCCTCTAACAGATAGGGAAGAAAAGGTTGAGAGATGGAAAGCTTACATAGAGTGATTGTATAAGGGAAAGGAGATTGAGAATCATGTAATGGAAAGGGAGGAGGAAATTGATGAGGATGCAAAAGGAGATTTAATATTGAGATCAGAATTTGACAGAGCATTAGAGGACTTAGGCAGGAACAAAGCACCAGGCATAGATGATATACCGATTGAGTTGCTACGCTGCATAGGAGATGAAGGTCTGATCAGGTTATTTCACTTGGTGTGTAGGATTTATGAGACAGGTGAGGTACCCCCTGATTTCAAGAAGAATGTTATCATCCCTATACCAAAGAAAGTGGGAGCTGACAGATGTGAAGATTACCGTACAATCAGCTTGATTACTCATGCTTCAAAGATCCTGTCTAGAATAATTTACAAGAGGATTGAAAGCCAGATAGAAACGGAGTTGGGTGAAGACCAGTTTGGTTTCAGGAGAAATGTAGGAACAAGGGAAGCTGTACTAAGTCTTAGGCTGATTTTGGAAGGTAGAATAAGGAACGGTAAGAGAACGTTCATGGCATTTGTAGACTTAGAAAAGGCTTTTGATAACGTTGATTGGACTAAATTGTTTGACATTTTGAAATCTATTGGAATAAAGTACAGGGATAGGAGGGTGATATACAATCTATACAGAAACCAGACAGCAGTCATTCGAGCTGAAGGACATGAGAGAGAAGCTGGTATTCAGAAAGGTGTAAGGCAAGGCTGCAACTTATCACCCATACTTTTCAATCTTTACATTGAACAAGCAATGAAGGAAATTGGAGAAAAATTTAAAGTGGGAGTGAAGATTCAAGGAGAAATAATTTCAACTCTGAGATTTGCTGATAACATCGTCATCTTGGCCGACACGCCTGAGGATTTGAATCAGTTTTTGAATGGTATGGACTCCGTCTTACAGAATGAATACATGATGAAAATTAATAAATGTAAAACAAAAATACTGGAATGCAGCCGAAATAAATCAGAAACTTCTATGGAGATCAAATTGGCAGGTGAAAAGCTGAAGGAAGTTGGAGACTTCTGTTACTTAGGAAGCAGAATAACCAGTGATGGACGAAGCAAAGAGGATATAAAAAGTAGGTTGGCTCAGGCAAAGAAAGCCTTCCTACAAAAAAGGAATCTGTTGACATCGAATATAGATTTAGGTATTAGGAAGTCATTTTTGAAAGCCTTTGTCTGGAGCGTGGCGCTCTATGGAAGTGAAACTTGGACTATTGGTGCAGCAGAAAAGAGGAGAATTGAAGCATTTGAAATGTGGTGTTACAGGAGAATGGTGAAGATCAGATGGGTAGATAGGGTTACAAACGAAGAGGTATTAAGGCGAGTGGGAGAGGAGAGATGTTTCTGGCGACTGCTAATGAAGAGAAGAGATAGGTTGGTAGGACACATACTAAGACACCCAGGAATAGCAAGCTTAGTTATGGAAGGAAGGGTCGAGGACAAGAACTGTAGGGGTAGACCAAGGTTAGAATATGTTAAACAGATTGCCTCGGATGTTGGGTGTGGTAGCTATGTAGAGATGAAACGATTAGCTCAGGACAGGGAGGCATGGAGAGCTGCATCAAACCAGTCAAAAGACTGAAGACTCAAACAACTCAACATACATTTTTTTGAAGCACCCTCTATATTGGAAATAAATATCAGCTTCTATGTAGTAAAAGTTAAATATCCTTTCTTAAATATTGAACACCTATCGTTTAACGTCTTCATACTATATTTAAACATATAAACATTATGCTAAAAATACATCAAACTTGGTAGATATTATATCCGCAGTAAGTAATAATGCAGAAACTACGTATCATGTCATGATAAAGAGTAACAGTAACGAAACAAACTTCAATCATCCCAAGTAATAATAACAAAATCAGTTTTAATCACAGAAATATTTTCTAAGTTTATGTTGTGTTTTGTGCGAGATTACGCCTAGTAACTCCGAGATGGTTCATCAGCTAGGTCTTGTGGTCTATTTGCGCACTAGCAAAGGAGTAGCAAACTGCGCGATACCGGTACCTCAATTCTTATTTAGAACACCTCCGCTACTTTACTGCGAGAGCTAAAGCTAAAACAGTCTTTCACCTCCCTATAAAGGCTCCCAAAATGATTGTATATTGAATTTCAGGGCCAAGCAATTAAAACTCGGGAACTTTTCTAGGTTTATGCCGTATTTTGTGCGGGGTTTCATTGACCGTGAAAGGCAAAATACCAACTTTATTGAAATAAGTTTGCCCAGTTCTGCAGTAAGATTAATATGAGCACTATATGAACTAATGTGACAGTCGGTAGGCTTCGACACATTCGTCTGTGAATTTGGGTTTCTGATCATGGAAAAAAATTACAAAAAGCAGATCAATATTGGCCAACAGAAATATTCAGTAAAAAAGAAAAAAATCTATAAAAAGAAAAGAAGTATACCATGCAAAGTAGAAAGCACTATAACATTGTGAAACAGCGTAAAGATCCAAATACTCACATACAATAACCGGCACAAAGAGTATAAAATTAGACTCAAAATCACGTCTGGTTTCAGAGTCCACAAACTACCTCTATAAATAAAACAGTTCATGTAGAGACTAACATAGACTAACATCGCTCGGCATTGACCATGTTTTATAGCACATACAGTATTTAGGTTTTACTAGCTAACCGTTGGAGATACACGAAAAGTGATAAGGACCTTTAGGATAGAAAATTAAATGTTAAAGCTCGTATATGCCATCAAAAGTTTGCTATTTCTTAGCGTTCTATTTTTATTTGAAAAGGAAATACGAAAATAGTCGCCATTTTTAAATAGTGCAAAATATCGAAATCAAAGGTAGCCTATATGTAAACCTGGTAAATCAGCTACATCCATGTAAAATTTCATTTAAATCGGACCAGTGGTTCTTGCGTGATTGAGTAACAGACACACACCATCTCATTTTTATATATTAGTATGATTACATAAGGAGTTCACACTTTATATTGAGACGTAACATTAAGAACTGGCTCGTAGTAATCCAATTTAGAAGCGGGCATTCCATTGACATCAATGAGTCCAGGAAGGGTGTCAAATCCCAAGTATCAATGCGGCAAGGTGTCACAGAGTCGTGCTGTGCTGGTCGGGAGTGTTCCGCATGGGTCATTAACTACATCGTATGTGTCCATTAGTTCATACTATGACTACAAATGTATTCTTTTAAGCATCAAGTGTAATGTACTACGCCACAATCAACATCAAGAATTACATTGGACTGATTCAAGATAGACTGATTAAACCCGTTGGAGGTTTTTTAAAAGTGTTTTATTAACAAAATGTTTTAGGAATTTTTAATGTTTTTTATATGCATGATATACTTCTTCTTTTTTATGTGTGTTCATTCATGTTTCTGTGCCACAACCAAATTCTACATGTGTAATGTATTTAGTGCTGCCCAATTCATGGCTGACGACACCAATGACTTGCTAGGTGTCGAAACATGTACCTTCCTATCATGACGAGTGATTAATTTACTCAATTTGAATAAACAGTATTGACTGGGCGGAAACAATCGCTTTGTATTTTATAATGTCCATATACGTATTGACCAAAATGCACATTTTTTTTTTAGTTGAACTTACATCGGATTATTATGTAGGGTAAATTTAAGTAAGTGGATAAATTTGTTAATTTCAACTGTGGATGTTTTTTTTCTATAAGTTTAATGGCGGGGGATACAGGTATGTTTGTGTACATTTATTTAATATCTATTGTGTGCATTGTGTAAGATTCTTCGATTATTAGGTTCCTAGTCGTTTCACAGAAATGGATCGAGTTCCTAAAAGAGCTGTTAGTTTTTAATTTGTAATGTGTGTTGAGGAAACTCTGCACAAATTGAGAAACTTTATAAATGGGACTGCTCCTAAAATTCACTCTGAGTCTATTGGTCTAATGGGGACGTTTTCCTGATGGGTTTTAGATTACGCTCTTAGCGTAGGCAGACTGGGGTTCATGCTAATTAACCAGTTGGATTGTCTGTCTCCTAGAATAAAGATTGTATTCTTTAGGAGATGTTTAAGTTTCGATTGTGTTGAGGCAGTTGGACGAGATGCAAGCGCTGTTGGAACATGGCAGCCGTTTTAAAAGAGTAATAAATTACGTACTTTAGCACATATAGGAGGTGCAGTAGTGACCAGGGTTCCTAATTTCAATACGTAATATCGCCCAAAAGATGAAACAAGGACACAAGGTATGTTAAAGTCACATTCATGTCTGAGGCAAGTGTATAAGCCGCGTTCTACTTTTATTCAGAATTACTGTAATATAAACTTATATAGGCTACTTTATAATAACCCCTAGCACTACAGCCCATGAAGGGCCTAGGCCTACCAAGCGACTGCTGCCCAGATAATTAGGGGTGACGCGTGATCAGCGCATCAGGTCCCCTCGGCCGTTAATCTTGCTTTTCGTGATCGGGGCGCTGCCTCACTGTCAGACAGCTACTCAATTGTCCTCACGAGGCTGATTGCACCCCGTTCCAGCCTTCACGTCAGTTTCTAAAATCCCTGACTGAGCCGGGAATCTAACCCGGGGCCTCCGGGTGAGAGGCAGGCGCGCTACCCCAACACCACGGGGCCGGCACCAACAATATTTCTGATGGTAATAACCCGAAGCAATCTTTCATGTTTGCTGGCTAATAATCCATTCATCGTAACACAGGGTATCAAGGGAGGAACGTCGAACTATAAGCTAAGCAGTTCCGAAAACAGTTGTTAGATGGTGTTAGTGCATCAGTAGAGTCGACACTGGAGTTGAGTGTATCGGTTCCAGGGGCAGCACTCTCGACTCTTTTGCGACTCCGTTCGCAACCCATCCCTACCCTTTAGGGTTGTGTTCCTATCGTACAACAGGTCAAAGCAGATGAGAAGCATTACCTTCCTCAAACCCCGTTGGCCAGTAAGCTGGGTGTGGGGAGCTATTTTAAGGGGAAGAAAATTGCTGTCATCTGGCCCTATCAGCAGGAGGAGAATGTAAATCTTGTCTGTAAATATCTGCTACTGTTTGTCATTGTTATGTGATTAAATTGTAAATTTAAATTGTATCTGGTAAATTTTTAATTATGTGGCTTCATCAACTATGTGCATATTGGAGGCTAAAACTATTTTACAGCTCATTTGGGAAGAGGTTGGTTGGTTCCTTAGTTTGGGGGCTGCGACAAAGCGGTCATGTAGCCCCGTGTACTTTGGGTGTGTGTAGAATCTGTCTGATAACCGGTGTTAATTGTGATGGCTGTATTAGTGTGTGTTTTCTGTTTTAATTGCAGTAAGGACTGCAGACAATAATTTTAAGTAGTTCTTACTTTTGCTACCAAATGGTACCGTCCATGACACCTAGCTTGCGTACTTTGGCTACTAGATGGCCTCGCAGTCAGCACCTGGTGGCGAACGTTGGAACTAATAGAGCGTTATCAATTCTAACCTACAAATTTTGGCTTCAAACAATTGTAGTTAGTGGAAGGTTCTTTTTCATGCCATAAATCTATGACATGGGACCGCTGGCTTTACTTCCCCTCCGAAGGAAGGCATACTGAGGGATTTTTAACGCTCTTAAAAAATCCGACGACTTCGGCCAGGTTTAAACCCGCGACCTTGGGCATAGAAGCTCAGCATGCTACCAACTACGCCACCGAAGCCGCCTCATTTAGGAAGAGGATTACCTCATATGGAGTCTTTATGATGTGTAAACATCTAAATTCCATTTAAGTTAATCACTTGGAAGTTTATTTGTTTTTGTTTTTTATACAAAGGCGTAGGGCTACATAGTAGACTGGATACTGAAAGGCATAACTGTCTACAAACAATTAATTTCTTTTATTTCCTTCTTCAATATAGAATGCCCATTAATTGGGTACAATCGTGTTGACCGAATGAGAAGCTACAAAAAGTCAATTTTTATAGGCAACACTGAAAAAATAATGGCTTCAAATCGCTACAGATAATTCTAAGTAAGTTAACTACCGTACACAATTTGTTAGGCAATATTGTAATCAACATTCCTCTCGTAACTAAACTATTGTAAATTCTGGAAAATAATGTTAGACTTTCTTTGGGTTATAGAGGTGTGCAAATTATTAGACTCAACGGCAGTTTTCCAACATTTAGGCTACTTTGTAGCAGTGGCGGCTCGTAGATGCAAAATCAGGTGAAGAGTGAAACTCTAATTTCAGCAGTGCTTGATTGCTTTTGTGAATATTGACATTTTTTTTCGTATTTTAATGCTAAAATATCTACTTGGTCGTCCTTGTGGTTTCTCATTTTCACCACCAGGCATATGTCGGGACGGTTCCTTTAAATAGATCCATGGCCGATTTCCTTCCAAAATCCCTTCCCTGACCCGCCCTGCAAAGAAAATGCATGGCAATTGCCTGCATTAATAGAATTAATATAATTCCTTAAAGTTCCCACGAGTTACAGTAAGTTTAAAGTTCATAGGAACTCTCTTGTAGAGGTTATGACGAGAGTGAGACCTCAAGTATAGAACAACTCCAATTACAAGCCTATTTAAAGTCACATTCTCATTATATCTAAGTCCACATACAGTGCTTGCAGAAAGTTTAGGGACAGGTCTAAATTTCGTTTGATGCACATTTGTCCCTAAAGTAATAACATTTCAGGCATTGTTTTACATGATGTTATTAGACATCTATATGAGGGGTTTTCATTGAAAATTTCACTGCTCTAGCTCTAATACTTTTGGAGATGGAATGCTTTACCTTTAGTAAACAGGGCTAAAAAAAACTGTTTTTCCTACTAATAAAATATTTTCGTTCTCAAAAACTGCTAATCCTACAACTATGAAATCTTTACTGCTGTTTTACTACAATATAGCAATCATAAACATAAACATACAACCTAGGTAAAGAAATTACTACTCATTTGATGGCCTCTCAAATAAACTTTCTTCCCCGGTAATTTTGGCGGCGAAATTGGTCAATTTCGTTCCATGTTAACTTCCGATTGGCAACATTTCGAGAAAGTACCCACAGCCGATCCTTCACAAACAAGACACGGAGAAAACAACTGCGTAGTCAGAATAGCTCGAAGTGTTCTCAATCGGAAGTTATCGCGAAACGAAATTGACCAATTTTGCCGCCAAAATTACCGTACTGGGGAAGAAAGTTTGTTTGAGAGGCAACCAAATAAGTAGTATTTTTCCCAGGTTGTTATTTTTATGATTGCTATATAGTAGTAAAACAGCAGTAAAAATTTCATAGCAGTAGGACTAGCAGGTTTTGAGAAAGTAAACATTTGAGTAAGAAAAACAGTTTTATTAGCCTTGTTTTCAAAAAACATTCCGCCTCCAAAAGTATTAGACCTAGAACAGCGAAATTGTAAACGAAAACCCCTCATATAGATGACTAATAATATCAAGTAAAACAATGACTGAAATGCTGTTACTTTAGGGACAAATGAGCATCAAACGAAATTTAGACCTGTCCCTAAACTTTCTGCAACCACTGTAGTCTTGCATTTTCTCTCAAGGCGTCAGATAACGTGTTAGTGTTTCTTTTGAGTGTTCTAATCTGTAACTTGCACTTTAAATGTTCCTCTCTGTCTTTGTGTTTGTTCAACCCGTGCGTAGGCCTTATGTTTTGGAAATCATCGAAACTTGTTGAATCCACACACCACATTTGTTACTAAAAAGTAAGCAAGGCTAACAGAACAGGTTTTTTTTTAAGTAATACAACTACAGCACAAGCATGTGAACTGCTCGAACCAAGATCCCTTGCAATGAAGGCTATAAGATTTGCCGGTTGTCTTAATATCTTTTTAGTGCACAGTTCTATTAATTAATTTGGCCGTCCACAATTTAATAACTCCCCTTTGTCTTCGTCTTTCCACCTACCGTACTGAAGGGAATTTCTAATAAAAGTAATACAGTGTCTTTCACTGGAAATATTACTACATTAAAAGCCATCAACTTTCATCAACAACAGGGTAAGTAACGTTATAAATAAATACTATTTATTGGGAAAATAAATACAAGCTTCAGCATAAAAGATAAGAAGCCTGACGCAATGCCAACTTTCAACATCTGGACTTGACGTATTGCCTTGGAGACACAGCAACGTCTTCACTCGACTGTCTAACGGCATGTAATGACGTCACATCCGATGTCAGGTTGCCATGGCAACGAGACGAAGTGGCTGACGTAAACACGTTACTTCGTCTCCTGCAGATTCCCCTCCAAGTTACGACAGTACTACAATCTAGCGACAGGGAGTTCAACTGACACAAGGCCGTCATACAGCCTCGCTTGCGTACCATCTAGCAACGGACTGTAGAAATAACAGTACACTACACGATAAAATAGCGCAAGACAACTGCAACATTTTCATTTAAATAAGAAAATATAACGTTTATCTTACGAGATGGCTAGTGAAGAGGCTCTTCACTCCCTTCACCTGAATAGCCGCTACTGCTTTGTAGAATTTATGACTTAATGCAGTAGAAATATTTTGCAATACGCTGAAATTATTTGAAATGTTTAATCAATATTCTTAATAATATTATTTTAAAGAATCTGACAGTAAACTAATTGTTTACAGTTTCCACTAAAGGAGGAGCCTTGGTAATGCAGAATGCCACGCATTTTGTTTTGATTACTATATCGTGTGAATTTAGACCTGAGAGATTGGAAGTCTTTTATTATTGATTGTCCACTCTTGAACTATTCAAAGATTCGTGGACAATGGATTGAAATCACCCGATTTAGAGGATATGTTCCCAAGTCAATAAGAAAAACACCACCATCTCTGGTGTCCCTCAGAAACTCCAATTTCGAAAAAAATTCCAGATGCAATTCCTTATTGGAAAAGTTGTAAGTCCATAGGAGAGAAAACATTACTAAATAGGGTAATAAAAATAAAATGATTTTGAATAAAAAATTGTGACTGATTTAAATTCATTTGAGTCTAATAATTTGCACACCTCTGTATCTACGGTAATTGGTACTTGTGAAAATACACATCACCAGGGAATGGATTTATAATATGTACTAATTTACATTATTTATCATCATCTTCATTTCCCCTTTTCCAGCTGACACTCGGTGGGGGCAAATATAGTTCCTCTCCACTTTGTTCTCTCGTTCCACCATTCCTCTTCCGACACGGTGTTCCAATCCAGGTTTCGTTTACTAATGCTATGCTTCACCGAGTTCATCCAACGCATTCTTGGTCTTCCTCGTCCTCTCTTCCCTGCAGTGGCATGCACCCAAAACCAACATCCAAAAGGAATTAGGCCTATATTCAAAGGGAGAGTGCATTGCAGAAATAATGCCGGCACAGTGGTGTTGGGGTAGCGGGCCTGCCTCTTACCCGGAGGCCGCGGGTTCGTTTCCCGGCTCCGTCAGGGATTTTAGAAAATGACGTGAGGACTGGAACGGGGTGCACTCAGCCTCGTGAGGACAATTGAGTAGCTGTCTGACAGCGAGGCAGCGCCCCGGTCACGAAAACCAAGATTAACGGCCGAGGGGACCCGACACGCTGACCACGCGTCACCCCAATATCTGCAGGCCAAATGGCTGGGCAGCGGTCGCTTGGTAGGCCTAGGCCCTCATGAGCTGTAGTGCCAGGGGTAAAACAAATTGCAGAAATAATCCACACAGCTCAAGATCTTACCCATTGTGATCAAAATACAAGTAGGCATAATAGTGAAATATATGAAACTGATCTTTTTAAAAAAATTAAAAATATTGATTGTGCGTTCTCAGCTACTGTATATTAAAGGCCGAGTGTGAGGAGAAAGTAGTGCAATATGACAGTCAGTGGTAAATATTATTGTAAATAATGCACTTAATTTCTGTGAAAATGAAGGATTGAAGGTTATTTTTAATGAATTAGAAACCAAGAATTATCAGAATATACACAAGTGTTATTTTATTCAGAGACAATCAGATCTAAAAACAAAACTAGTTCCAGTTATCTATGAGCATAATTTACCAAAGGAAGTGTAACAGTTCTATGAGACCAACGTTAAAGTACAGTAGCCTAAGTAAAAAACAGAAAATTCTAATTGCAATGTTTACAATAATCTCAATCACAATGTAAACATTGGCACAAGAAGAGAAACATCAAAATTTCTGCCAGTATTAAGCCACACAAAATTAAGACACTAAAAACTGGAATGTATGATCAGCTGGCAAAATCATTTATGATGATTAAAGACATAAATCAGACATTATAACATCACCAGGCAAGCAGATCAGAATTAACTGTAATATAGCTATCAGTGGCTCTACCTCCATAGCATCTAGAAAGAAAACAAATAAAACCAGCAGGTGTAATTGCCACCAGAAATTTCACAGTGAAACCATTTTTGTAGTGTGAAAACATTAGAATTCTCTGTCGAACACTAATTGGCCTCTCACAATGTATTTCAGTGCAGTCAATAATGCATGTACAATTTTCTTAGTGGGTCTTGAAAGAATTAGGCATAGTCTTTCCGATACTGAACCTTTGTGGCCAGAGAATCCAACCTATTATTTTTTGATAGATGTGGTGCAAAACAAACTGAAATTTGGCTGATGCTGGTTACCTAAAAATAACTGCAATAGCAGAGAAAGCCAAACCAAGTTTCATTTTCATTAGAGAAAGTAATAACATATTTTGTTTGGTAAGAGTGCATTTGTGACTTATAGTAGGTAAAAGAGACAACAAAAGCTGGAAGACTGGGATTTTTATACCAGCTATGTCAAGCAAACTATTTCCATTGCCCTCCACAGACTCGTAGCCAGAAAATGATTTTTTTACTTGTATGAGGTCAACTCCAACACCACATTCTCTCTTGAAACAAGTATCAGTCATTACATTCTTATCACTGTTAGGTACTGTTAACATTGTCAGAGTTTCTGAATCACATTTTGAATGATTACTGGGCAAATTTAAATTAAAAAATAGTACATTTACATTCTCCTGGCCATATGAAAATGGTAAATCATCAGTCTGAATACCCATACTACAAACAGTTTGGGGAGATTGTGATTCTGGAACAGAATTAATGTTTTCTTGCATTAGGCTACACTTTGTCTTCCTTTCCTCCTCTTGTACCTGATCATTTGTTTCCTCTGAGTTTCGTCCTCATTAGATCTTCCTGGTACTTATGTAAAGTAGGTTTATACCCAGGGCTATCAGGGTCTCTGGTAGGTGTTCCATCAATCGTCTACTTCAGATTCTGGAATTACTGGTAGGAACCCAAGGTTTTCCATCAAGTGTTGAACGGCTTATAGATGTTATCCATGCTTCCCTTCTGATCTTATGGGCAGCTTCGGCCGGAAAACTAAAATTTGTTGTCCCTGGCGGGCTGTTTCCGTAGGTGTTATTACAGCCGTACACAGAACAGTTCAAGTGACATTTACAGTGTTTAACTTACTGGTACTAGGAATTTCACTCAAGCTTACAGAACATGCTGAAAGAACCAAATCAAAACGTAGGATATCTCTGTAAACAATGTGAACAGTCAAAGACACAGTCAAAATATAAGAACCCACTATTTACTAACTCGATGGTGAAAGATACTCCACCAGTTAGTTCAGATTAAGCCAACAGATGGCAGCACTCTCCATTCGCATCCCCAATAGCAATAATAATATACAGGGTCTTTATTTTTGCTTTGCAAGGCGATTCCACTCGACCTTGGGTGGCAGTCCCCGGCCAATAGCCGGCTGTTACAGGTTGGCGCGCGCGGTCTCCGACCGTATTCCCACGCTCTTGTTGCAGTAGACGTGTGTGCTCCGAGCTAATTGGGTGTTTTATAAAGCTACTGTGTACTGTATATCGTATTGTATAGTGTTTTATAGTGATTGTGTATAGTGCTATAATGCCTTATGTGAAATATTCATTACGTGAACGTGTACATCTGCACAATACGTACATAAAGTGTAGGAAATCGTGCACTAGAACATGACAAAATTTTAGAGTGACATTCCCGAAGAGATTCAAATGTACAGGTTCAGAAAACAATAGAAATAGACGCAAGGATCGTTATTTCCTTCATCATCATCATCATCATCATGATGATGATGATGATGATGATGATATTTCCTTACTGAAGCTAAATTAACAGGAGTGACCGCAAACTTCATAAGGAGATGCCATTTATGTTTGGTAGCGGGTGAGGAACATTTTCAGCATCTACTGTAAACATAGTGAGTAAAAATGCATAATACTGATTTTAAGCACCGTATTCTGCCGTACATATGCACGCACGGTGCCGGAAACTGAGCCGTCACTAGTGGAGCACATGAGCGAGAACGTCCTTGCCAAGCATATAAAAAGACCCTGTAATATGACGACAAAACTTTCAAATAGTCAATAATTTGGACTTAATTGCATAAAATAAATAAAACAAAACACCGGCATAGAGTATAAGATTACAAGATTTGTTAACAGTAAGTTAATAATATATTCTGACTGACAGATTACTCTGCAATAGTGAATACATCCCTCCCCATAGGGTTGGTATCAGGAAGAACATCCGGCAGTAAAACATGGCCAAGTCCATTGTGCGACACAGTCTGCACCCGTGACACATGAGAAAAAAAGGAAGATGAAGCTGGTGGTATCGTTCATAGACTGGACGTGACTTACTATCCCATATGGAACATGCTTTTTCTTATCGCTTACCATCCCAGGTCGGCTTCACCCCTGGACTGTGCGGAGGATCTGACCTCTACCATCGCAAGGACGGTGCCTGGGAGCTGAAGTCATGTTGTCGGCTACAACTGAGGATGGTGACAAGCCGATCGCCCAGACGACCACAAGATTGGGTCTTGTTGTTAAGGAAGGGACGGAGAAAGGATGAGGGAAGGAAGTCGACCGTGGCCGTGCGTGATCTTACATTGTATTGTCCGAGCTTTGACATGCTAGCGGCCCCGCACTGTGAGACACGTTAGCTTGGAGTCGCGAGGCTTCATGCAAAGCGACCCTGCTGTCCCGCAATACGCATTAGGTTACCTTGGAGTCACGAGGCTTCATGCGAACCGAGCCCGGTGTTCGGAGTCGACGCTCTCGATTCCAGGCTTCAGTCGCGTCTATCCCTACTAAAGAGTACACGGCGCGGTAAAACTTCACAAGAAGGTTTCACAATGGTTTTGCCTAGACCAATATTTTCGTCCAGACCAATGGTGGATTGATAGCGCGGCCTTTTGTCACGCATCAACAATCTTTATCCAGGCCAATAGTTTTGCCTTTTATTTCATGTCGTGAAACCCTCTCGTAAATAATTAATCACGGCGCCTCAACCAGAGGAAATCCCTCAGAATGTCAACTCATTTTTTTATTTTACAGCTGGCTGAGTGAGTTGACCAGGGTTCACCTGATAGCGGAGGGCAGTTTAAAAATCTCCCCCACTAGCAGGAATCAAATCCAGTCCTTCCAGTTGTGAATCTAACACCTTGCATACCGAGTCACCAGGGCTCTTACATAACCTAAAAAAAACGTAAAATACCTTACCTTCAATCAGAGTGAGTACCATTATACAGCACGTATCCGTTCTCACTGTTGAATAGCTGTGATACACTCGAAGATGCACTGCAGTTGAACATTGTTTAAGAACGGTATTTCATTGCCTGTGAAACAAAACAAAACAGGCCACTGTTTTTGCTTTCCCTCAAAAAATCCTAATAAAACCACAGTATGTCAGGACAGGGCCCTAATGAACAAACAAAACCGTATTACCTGCATTGTTACATCAAATTGAAGTACAAGTAGGTTCTGATATTCAAATAATATAATATACAGTTATTAACAGCTGAGGCGAAAAAGACAAAGAGACTGATGAAGATCAAATTAAACCGAGTGACGCCATGTTGGAACGCTGGCTAAACCAATAGCAGCGAATATTGGATTTTAGCCAATAATAGCAAGCCAAAGCAAACTTATGGCAATAACCGATATCAAATATCGATATTAAATATCGATCATTACTGGAGTTTCATTCTTGCACTAATATCGTAAATTGATAACGATTGATTGAAAACTAACGATCAATCTATAGTATTGAACAGCAATCGTATTGATCGATTTAAGAATAAATGTATTATAGGCCTAAAGGCAATAAAATTATTTTATTTACAGATTTATGTATTTATCGTATGGCTTTTAGTACCGGGAGTGTCCGAGGACATGTTCGGCTCGCCAGAGGTAGTAGGTTGAAGCTACTTCAAGCTACAAGTTCCGTTCAATTTCAAGTAGTTCCAACTTTCGCTACCAGATGTCACTGATTCCTAGTGGTGAACGTTGGAACTTTGATAGAGCGTTCCAACGAAATCTAACCTAGAAATTTAGCTTCGCACAAGTTTAGTCTGTGGAAAGATCTTTTACGTGCCATAAATCTATGACATGGGACCGCCAGCTTTACTTCCCCTCCGAAGAAAGGCACACTGAAGAATTTTAACGCTCTTAAAAAAAATCTGACGACTTCGACCGGGTTTGAACCCGCTATCTTGGGCACAGCAGTTCAGTATGCTACCAACTACGCCAGCGAAGCCGCTAGTAGCCAAGTTCAAAGCTAGGTGTCGTGGACGGTAGCATTTGGTAGAGAAAGTAGCAACTACTTGAAATTATCGTCTGCAGTCCTTACTTGAATTAAAAACAGATAACACACAGTAATACAGTCATGACAATTTATAGCTTGCCACAGTGGGTGAGTGGATAGCGTGTCGGTCTACTAACCACAAGATTGCAGGTTCGCTCCTGGCCGTGGTAAGTGATTTTGAAAGGCGGCAAAAATACGAGACGCGTGTCATACTATGTTGGCATGTCAAAGACCCCATTTGAGTTCAGTAGGCCGTGTTCTTAATGGCAAAATTAATTTCGGGAGTTTCCGCCCACACAAAGTTCCTCATTTCTCTACTAGAAAGTGCTATAGTGTTCAAGGAGCTTAGATATCTAACCTCCTTGACTTTCATCGTGATTCAAGGAACAACGAAATTCGACATGCAAGCTACCTCTGGGTGTCAAATTACAAAGCTTGCACCCCGCACCGAGGCCATACGATATTATTATTATTATGACAATTTATACCGGTTATCAGACAGATTCTACACACACCCAAAGTACACGGGGCTACATGACCACGTTGTCGCAGCCCCTAAACTAAGGAACCAACCAACCAAGGGGGCACTTGAATGAGTTTGAACATTGGAGAGAAAAATCGAGAAATCTTCATTACCTTTATAGTAGCAGGATGATACAAGATGGACAGGAGTTCAAGCGGCAACACAGTGAGTTCATTGGGGAGAAGGCAAAAGTCATCAGTTATAGAAAGCTTTTGAGTCGGTCAACACAAATTGTGCCAAATTACATTAGGTAACCTGAAAACAATATTACATAAGATATTTATCAATCACAGAATAACACGACTACAAAAATGGAGGCGTGGCCTATATACAATATATTTTCGGGGAGGAGGGAGGGAGGGGGGGGGGGCAGTTTATTCTGGAAAATTGTGAGTATTCTCAAGGGATTGTCACAGCAAAATATCCAGAAATATCAATCAATATCTTAGAGTATATAACTTTGTGTAATTATTTTAGATAAGAGTTAATTGTAAAATTCTAAGTTTATATAGCCTACGATTAGTGGTAATACAAAAAAAAGTTGTAAAATACAACACAACAGACAAATACAATTTTATACTCAATGAATTTTCTATTATGGCCTATGGAGTATGAATGGATATATCTAAATATTTGTCAATTTACTATGCAGAAACCTGAACAGTTATTGTTTTTACAAATTGATAATTCATTTCGCAAAAGTGCCGCACTGTGGAATTCTCCGTTTTGCCTCACAAGGCTGAGTGTACCCCGCTCCAACCTTCAGACCAGAATTACAATTTTTTGGCAGAGGCAGGAATCGAATTCGGACCTCCGGGGCGGCAGCCAAGAATGCTAGCTGCTACACCACGAGGTAGTCTAATTTCAATCTTAATTTGTTTATAACTTAGCCAATAAGTAAAGATTAACGTACAACCAAATTTACAATTATTTTATGCTTTTACCAAAGCAACAGACTCTTATTTTGATTGGCTTTTATCTTTTATTTAACCGGGTGAGTTAGCCGTGGTGGTTACGGCATGACTGATGGCAGTCGCTCACATCCGGGAGGCGAGGAGGTTCGAATCCCCCCGCCGGCAACCTTGAAGATGGTCTTCTGTGGTTTCCCATCTTCCTTCCAGGCAAATGCCGGGGTTGGTCCCTAACTATAGGCCACAGACGCTACCTTCCAACTCCTTGTCCTTACATTCCAACTTCCCTCCTTCCCTCCCCAACGGTACTTGTAGCTCACCCATTGGGTGTCCGTCTCGAAGCAGCTACAAAACTGGCGAGCCGAACATGTCCTCGGACACTCCCGGCACTAAAAGCCATACGCTAAAAAAAAAATCTTTTATTTTGGGAAGGGGGTTCACACAGATCCCCCCTCATATACGCCCCTGCTCATAATCACAAGATTCACGGTCAGGTAAAACTACAATCTTCCTTCCTTACTGTACACAACAGTACACAGGTACAGTAGGTGTATTAAATAGCAATACTGTATCTAAGTGTAAATCTTATTGCTAGGAAGTTCACACAGATGTCTAAATGCAATTGTCCTGCAGCAGGGGCTCTACCAGAATGAGTATGAGTGGAGTCAAATCTGAACTAACTGAGTTTTGGTTTTGTGTTTTATATTTTTTCTTTATGGTTTGTATTTTTCGTTTTGTGTTTGTTTTCTGCTTTTTCTTTTAATCGATTTTACCCTCCAGGTTGGTGGAACCCACGGACTCAGCGAGGGAGCTCACCACTACCGCCTCTACGGGCAGTGTCCCAGAGCTGGGAACAACTGGTCAGAGTGGATACAACTGAGGAGGTGTGATCAGCACCTCGCCCAGGCAGCTTCACCTGCAAAGCGAACAGGGGCCCTATGAGGGATGGGAAGGTAGGGGAAGATTGGAAGGGATAGGCAAGGAAGCGGGAAGCAGGCGGCCGTGAACTTACAGTAGGTACCATCCCGGCATTTGCCCGAAGTCGAAGTGGGGAAACCACGGAAAACCACTTCAAGGATGGCTGAGGTGGGAATCGAACCCCCTCTACTCATTTCGGCCACCCGTGGCTGAGTAGACCCCGTTCCAGTCCTCATACCACTTTTCACATTTTGTGGCAGTGCCGGGAATCGAACCCAGGACCTCCGGGGCGGCAGCTAACCGCTACGCTACGGAGGCGACAATTTTTTTTTTCATTTGTGTGTTTTTTCTGCTTTTGCATTTCAATTTTGCTTTTTGTTATTTATTTTTTGTTTTGTGTTTGTTTTCTGCCCTTCTCTTTTGTTTTTAAGATTTCGTTTCTGCTTTGTGTTTTTGGTTCTGTTTTTTTCTGCTTTTGCTTTCGTTTTTGAATTTTGCATTTTTACTTTGTGTTTTTTTTGTTTTTGGCTCTGTGTTTTTTCTGATTTTGCTTTTTTTGAATTCTGCTTTTTGCTTTGTTTTTTGTTTTTAGTTCTGTGTTTTTTCTGTTTTTGCTATTGTTTTTGAATGTTGCTTTTTACTTCGTGTTTATTTTTTTGGTTCTGTGTTTCTTCTGCTTTTACTTTCTTTTTTGAATGTTGCTTTTTGCTTTGTGTTTTAGGTTTTGTGTTTGTTTTTTGCTTTTATTGTTGTATTTTGCTTTTGTTTTGGTCATGTATTTGTTTTTGCGTTTTGCTTTGTGCGAGGTACAGAATAAGACAATCAATAAAAGCAAACATACACATTTGATCTCATTAACATTTGCACCTCTCAATGTGCCTAACACTACACAAGTAACAAAAAAGGTTCTCAACAAAAGTTTGGTGCCTTTGAGTCGGTCAACACGAATGTACCAAAAAAGAGCTGGGTTATGCCCTAATCCTGAAATAAATTGATATTTATTAATCTCATGTAATTTATTTCAGGATTAGGGCATAACCCAGCTCTATATTTATTAATCTCATGTAATTTCTTTCAGGATTAGGGCATAACCCAGCTCTTTTCGGGTACATTCGTGTTGACCGACTGAAAAGCACCAAACTTTTGTTTACTTAGGCAACACTGAAAAATGGCTTCAAACTCCACAAAGGTTCTCAAATCATAAACGTGCATAATCCAATCATTTGTCAACAATTCAAGAATGGGCTTTTTTAAATAAAATG
Source organism: Meconema thalassinum (assembly GCA_946902985.2). NCBI lineage: Eukaryota > Metazoa > Arthropoda > Insecta > Orthoptera > Tettigoniidae > Meconema > Meconema thalassinum. Next base: position 675,601,927 of record OX336389.2, read on the forward strand.
TTCATCAAATTACGTTTTAAAAACATATTTGGCTCTCGGGGTGGGGGATTGATCCCCCTAATCACCTCCCGTAGTTACGCCACTATATGCATCCACACTGGCTGCTTGCCTCAGCGGTAACATTCTCGCCTGCTGTTCCCAAGGTTGCAGGATCGAATCCTGGCGCACATTCAGTTGGCATTTGAGGGTACGCAAATGCGAGGAAGCTGTGTCAGTAGATTTATTGGCACGTTAAAGATCCCCCTCCGGGCAAAACTTCGGTACCCCGGTGTCTCTAAATGCCGCAGTAGTTAAAAGTGACGTAAATTCAATAACATGATTATTATTGTTGTTATTATAAGTATCCGTACCATCGTTATAACGATGGTGCAACTTGAAAAAACAACCATGGTGGTTGAAAATTTTTCTTACAAACAAAAACTATCTTTCTTTTCTTTATTTCTTAAAAACAGCAACATTTCAGTAATAGGTCATCTTGAGGGACGTGTGGGCATAATACCCATTGCTCCCTTCTAGATTCACAGGCACGGTGACTTGCAACAGGCCGCCTCTGGAACAAGAAAAACCCATCTCAAAGTTGTCTCCTGCAGTACAAGTAATATTGTACAGCATGGCCGCTATCTGCTAGCTTTGAAGAGGGCAATGACCGCAGTAAGGACAGGGTTCCATGACCCAACCAACGGCCCTCTCACGTCCAACTTGGGAAAATCCGAGATTTGACACGGGAATGTCCAACTTCTCGTAGTTGGAGTGAAGGAGGCTTCGGTGGCGTAGTTGGTAGCAAGCTGAGCTTCTGTGCCCATGATCGCGGATTAAGAGGGTAATAATCCCTCAGTATGCCTTCTTTCGGAGGGGAAGTAAAGCCGGCGGGACCATGTCATAGATTTAAGGCATGTAAAAGAACCTTCCACTAACTACAATTGCCTGAATCTAAATTAACGCTCTATTAAGTTCCAACGTTCGTCACCAGGTGCCGGTTGCAGTCGCATCTAGTAGCCAAGTTCGCAGCTAGGTGTCGTTGACGGTAGCATTTGGTAACAAAAGTAGGAACTACTTGAAATTGATCGTCTGCAGTCCTTACCTATAGTACAGATAACACACACTAATACAGCCATCACAATTAACATCGGTTATCAGACAGATTCTACACACACCCAAAGTACACGGGGCTACATGACCGTGTTGTCGCAGCCCCTAAACTGAGGAACCCACCATCGTTGTTGGTGTTGTTTCATTTAAGGTCTCGGATATCGTGGTTATTTCAGCCCCGTGTATTCGAGCTTGTGTATAGTCTATTAACCTTTGTTACTTTGTAGTCTGTTAGGTATTCAGCCCGGGAGCTGGCTGAATCCTCAAAAAGTGCCATCATCTATCTTCTATCTATATATATTTATATATATATAAATATAAAGCTCAATGTTTGCCTGTTTGTTTGTCCGTCTGTCTGCTATTTATACAAATCTACACCGATTCACCGATCTGAACCAAAATTTGTATACTTACCCTTTGGCAAAAATCTACACCGTTTCACCAATCTTGAAATTTCGGGCAGACTACTCCATTTCCTGCATTTAGGCCCTTTGATAAAAATCGACACCGTTTCACCAATCTCAACCAAATTTTACATACTTACCCTTCGGAACCTGACGAGTAACACTGTCTACTTGAAATTTCGTACAGACCACTTCATTACACCGTTTCACCGATCTGAACAAAATTTTACATACTTACCCTTTGGAACCCTGCGGGTAACACCGTCCACATTAAATTTCGGACAAACCACTCCATTCCCTGCTGTTAGGCACAAATCTACACCGTCTCACCGATCTGGGCCGCGGCTGGCATTCTTCAATGTGCCCCGGAGGTCCCATTTCGATTCCTACCTCTGCCAAGAAATGTAATTCTGGTCTGATGGCTAGAAGGGGATACACTCAGCCTCATGCGGCAAGACTGAGAAAAGGCGGCTTTGATTCCTACCTCACCCACCCTGGAAGTGGTTTTCCGTGGTTTCACACTTCTACTCCAGTCAAATGTCTGGAGGGTACCTAACGTAAGACCACGGCCACTTGCTACCAAAATCCTACCTCAATTACAAATACACACGCTAGAACAGATATCACAGTGCCACAGGTTATCAGACAAATTCCTCCGACACCCAAGTACACTGAGCTACATGGCCACGATTTTGCAAAGCCCGTAAAATAAGCAACAGGAACAAATAACATTCTTGGCTGTTGCCCCGGAGATCCAGGTTCGATTCCTACCTTTGTCAACAAATTTAATTCTGGTCTGAGGGATAGAACGCGGAACACTCAGCCTTGTGAGGAAAAAACTGAGAAGAGGTGGGTTCCATACCAACATCAACCATCCTGGAAGTGGTTTTTCGTGGTTCTGCCCACTTCAACTCCAGGACAAATGCTGGGATAGTTCCTAACTTACGGCCAAGGCCACTTCCTTCCCAATCCTAACCCGAATTACAAATTAGCAATAACAATAACACAGGTTATCAGAAAAAATTACACACATATACATCTAAGTGCACTGGATTAATGACCACGACACGTCGAACTGTGCCCACGTTATATCTCTGCCAGTGAACTACGTCATTACTTCCAGGAAAAGTATACGGACTGTACTAACCTCACCAAAGACATTTCTCAAATTGGCACACAAACAAATTGTGTGGCAAGCACTAATTAGTGTGCCGAGTGTATTATGTTAAGTCGGCCGTCAGAACTCCCGAGCCCCACACTGTGGGGTAATGTCTTATGAATAGGAGTAGAGGAGTTGATGGCTCGAATGCTCAGAAATGCAACGGTCCTCACCGGCAGAGATAAAATGCGAGCACTTTTTTTTGTTCAAGCCCCACAAATAAAACAACAACAACACAAGTACCTTATAGTCTTTCCGCTTGGCCATGATACCCAGAGGATTAAGGAATTTCTCGGAACTCAACTCACGTCACTCACTCATCCTCCCGACCCGCTCACCGGACCGGCCGATGGTAATCAATGACTCACCTACTGACGCTGTCCCACAGGACTAAAACTTTTTTTATTTTAAGTTTAAATTTACAATTTTCATTTTTATATAAATTCCACATGAAATTCTTAATAAAATGAGTCCAAACGCGACTGAAATGCTTCATGCTTTCCTACATTTAGCAGAGAATGATTCCCTCTCCACTCAGCTTGTTGAGGTCAGTGTTTAAGACATAAATAAGTTGGTTTTCTGCTTCTAAACAAAGTAGTTGAGGTCAGTGTTTAAGACTTACCTAGGTTGGTTTTCTGTTTGTAAGCAAAGAAACATCTTGGCATACTTTAATCTTATTTCAGAAGACAGCTTCAAATGGAATTTAATTAACACATATTATTTTAAATTATTATTTTTGTTTTAGTTTTATACTAGCTAGTTGTTGTTGATTGATTTAGGGGTTTTGCGAAATCGTGGTCATGGAGCCTCGTGTACTTGGGTGTGTGTAGATTTGTCTGATAACCTGTGTGTTTGTACTAATGTGTGATTTTGTAATGGAGGTAGAATTTGAGAAGGAAGCGGCCATGAGCCTAAGTTAGGTACTGCGCCCGAATTTATTTGAGGCCAATACCAAAGATCCAGACGGGATATGAACTGGGACCCAGGAAAAATAAAAGAACGAATTAAAATCTTTTATTCCTCAAAATTCGTGAGATATGAAAACCTGAGTTGAAATAGTGTAATACTATGCATCATTAATAATTAAACAATTACGGAAGGCAAGAAGGAACGATTTAAATATGGTTGTATATTTATTATCTGAATGTAGGGAGGCCTACATTGTAAGAGTGCGTCACGCCACGAGGAGTGAGAGAAACGTCATGCAGGGGGAGAAGGGATCAAGGTTGATGACACACTGAGTGAGGAGAAGTTTATGGAGCTACGTCACACCGCGACAGGGGAGGCAGAGCGAGGAACTTGCCGTACACAGACGGCAAGGACGAGGAGTTCTTTCCAAATTCAGATCGCGACGAGACAAGACCGCGAGTGGAGAAACAAGTAGTTTTCAGAATATTGCTACGCATTACGAAGGTGGGAAAGACGAGTGTGAAGTACAGAAGGCTATGACTTGCAGAGCAAGGAACATTCTAACTCAGACCAGCACAGCATATAGACCAGTGATTTTGAAACACAGCTTGATATTACAGTATTCCAAAAACGAAGCTATTATACATCGCATGCAGACAGATGCAAACGTTTCACTTCTACAGAAGAGCTTCATTATTTCTACAATTTAGCTCATACTTGGAAATTATACAGAATGCAGTTCGTGAATTGGCAACGGGGAAGTTGTAAAAGTGTCATCATTAAAATGAGTATGACTACGTGCTAAGGTGCACATCATAGGGAAGTAGAAGCTACAAAAATGAAGAGTTGAGTCCAGAATTCCACAACATGGATGGCGCAGCGGAACATCTACGCGATGCACAGAAATGCAGAACAAATCTCTACTTCTTAACACGAGTTCATATACATCCAGTATACTCTAAAATACTTTTATAAAACAAACGAATTTCAACCTTGAGAAGCGATGTCGGCGCAGTGAAGGGGTATCGTAAGAAGATCCAGACAACGTGCGGGAGACAAGCGAGGGAGTGCGGAAGAGACATGCTGTTTCACGGCGAGGTCGCTAGCCCAGTTATGTCACCGACCTTGTTCTACTGGGAGAGATGTCCATCTGGCCCCGTCACAACCGGTTCGCATAGCTGTGGGCGGTGCGCTCACTCACACACATTTGGCTTGCCAGACGAGACATGGTACATCTGAGACCGTCTTCAACTCAAGGTAGAGAAGAGATTGATTAATATTTGGTAGAATTGTAGTCATGTTCTGTGTTTATCCTAAATTGACCAACCGTATAATTTTGTCATTGTATTTAAAATTGTGTAGATTTTGATCTAGTATTTTCTTAGGAGTCATTATTTTTTTTATTTTTCATTGAAAATTTCCGTCATTTGGACGAAATTCTATTTGCGTATCGCAGTTGTTAACGTTAAAATCATTTCAATATAAAATCGTTTAGAATTATAGATACTTGCGTTAAATTAAGTAAGTCTGTTTTATGCGCAGCGACGGAACGTATATTGAACAATTTAAGTACCGTATATTCAAAAAGTTATGTCACGAAGTGTCAAATATTTCGACAACTCATGATGTTGATTCGAGTGTCAGAAATTTATTTTAAACTAATTGTGAACAAAAAATGGATTGTTACACGACACAAAATCTGATAAAAGATAGTCCAAATACTTGATAGATAATTAAATCAATGAATACCAAATTCACTGTAATGAAACAGATAGATTTGTAGAACTATGCTGTAACGTGATAAACCATATTTCCTAGTAACAAAGGTATTTCAAGAACCTTTATATATGTGTATATATATGTCCAATAAAACATTTAGAGCATTAAAAAGCCTAGATACATTTGTTAAACAAATATTCCCCGAAGATAGTCAAGGCATTAGTATAGTCACAAACAAGGAGGACACACTTATATCATTTGTTAAATATGAATTCTTGCTGATAATTCTTTAAAAGTTGCAATAATGTAAAACTGAATTTAAATACGTGAAAAGGAGTTAAGAAAGTTAAATCACAGGGTGAGATAAAAGTAACTGTACAGAAGGTAATTACAGAAGTGAAGTTATAGGCACGATGAAATTTTGTATAAGGATAGAGGAGATTGTTAATGTTTGTTTCTTGAACAATATTCACAATGAACGTGGATATTTAATAAAGTTACTAATTTTCTTTGCATAGAGTGAGAAAATGCACTGAAATGGGAGTTTAAATTTGGAATACCGTGCAAGAAAGGAATCGTAGACGTAAATGAGTTACGTATTTTCACGAAAGGAGACTGAGGAGTCTCGTTTTTCTAGTTTTGATCACAGCGAATGTGACATTGTTTAATTGTATTCAAGGAAAGTTCTGTACAGGGTGTTTAAGAAATAATGTGATTGTTGTATAATTTTGGAAGAGAAGTGTGTAATGAAGGTCAAATGCCATGCACTTGGAATATTCACGTTTATCAAAGAAAATGTAAGCCGAGCAAAGAATTTCAGGAATTTTTCGAGATTTAATGATCAAATGGGAGAAGACAAAGTAAGAACAGTGCTGAACTTAAATGTTTGTCACCTATGTTCTATTAATTCAGTCTAGTATGTATACTTTCAACCGATAGAGTTACGGTGTTTGTTACGGAAGTTGAGTGGTAAAGACTCATTTGGATTATAGGTAATTAAATCACTTCAACACGGTTAAGTGTATATTTGTGCGAACCACGAATCATTGTTTATATGGATATATTTAATACTGAGTAAATTTTTATTTTACATATTTAGATGTGGAACTACGGTTCAAACATGAAACGGAATGTATAATATAGGGTAATGTTTAAAATCACGCCGTTTCATAATTTTTCTTGTTATATTAGTGCCACGTTTTAATTTATTTTGAGTTTATTTCTTGCAGTGTCAGGTAGACACTATTGATAGACATGCAGTCGGTGTATGTCTGTATTTTTCTTAGCACAATAAACGGCTGGCGCTCTTTAGCGAATTAGCCAATTTTTATCTTAGCTGACATCGTTTTCATTTTGTCATCGCCGAAAATAGTACTGCTAGGTAAGATACAGACGCTCACTATAGACAAACCTTATCACCCCTCGAGATTGGAGTTTCTCGATTTGCTTTAATGTAAATGCTAGTAGGAATTTGTACCTACGCTGGTAGTACTATTTTCTTTTATAGATCTACCCTGTGTGTTCCTGGAATTCCCAATTTTTACTTAGCAGACAATGGTAAGTTTGTGAGCTGGGTAGCTACGTGTCTGCAATCCTTTACAGTGCAGCGGATATAGGTACTGATTGGTGAATTCGGGCGCAGTACCATCCTGGCATTTGCCTGGAGTAGAAGTGAGGAAACCATGGAAATCCACTTCCAAGATTGCTGAGGTGGGAATCGAACCCGCCTATTCTCAATTTTGCCTCACGATGTTGAGTGTACCCCGTTCCAGGCCACAGACTAGAATTAAATTTCTTGGCAGAGCCGGGCATCGAACACGGGGGTCCTTCGAGGTGACAGCTAAGAATGCTAGCAACTGCCAGGCGGACTGGGAGGTGAAAGGACTAGCGAAGGAGAATGCGGTGGGCATGATAAGGTGGAAAAGGGGTTGAAAAAGATTGGGAAAGAACCCCTCAGCTTTGAAGCAGTGAAACCTCTCTATAACGGACACCCTTGGGACCGCAAATACTGTCCGCTAAAGAGGGGTGTCCACTATAGAGAGGGTTAGAGAAAATGATTGCAATTTGGCACATGTGCAGTATGTGTAGTGTACTTACATGAAAACGTAGGATAACGCGCGATAAAAAACAGTCCAGTTTTGTCCACATTTAAAATGTTTTCCGGTGAATAGCCGTCAGTGATGGAAGGCAATTTTTCTTCTCAGCTTGAAACAATATCCATATCAACAGCGGAGGATTCTCCGCAAATTGCTCTAATTTTTTTATGCCCAAGGTGGCGGGTTCAAACCCGGCCGAAGTCCTCGGATTTTTTAACAGCGTTAAAAATCCCTCAGTATGCCTTCCTTCGGACGGGAAGAAAAGCTGGTGGACCCATGTCATAAATTTATGGCATGTAAAAGAACCTTCCACTAATTACACTTGTGTGAAGCTAAATTTGAAAGTTTGATTTGATTAGCGCTCTATTAAATTCCAACGTTCGCCACCAGGTGGTGGCATCTAGTAGCCAAGTTCACAGCTACATGTTGTTGATGCTAGCATTTGGTAGTAAAAGTAGGAACTACTTGAAATTGATCGTATGCGGTCCTCACCTGAATCACAGATAACACACACTAATAGAGCCATCACAATTGACACCTGTTATCAGCCAGATTCTACACACACCCAAAGTACACGGGGCTACATGACCGCGTTGTCGCAGCCCCTAAACTAAGGAATCAACCAACCTTCCACTAACTACAATTGAATACCCGCCCAGAACAAGGTTGTAACCCTCACTTTTTTCAAAGCTGACTTTTACATGGAAAAAGGTTGTTACCGGCACGCGGTACATGGCAGTCTTATTGGAATGACTACAGATGGCGTTAGTGGTGGTGATCAGCTGGCCCGAAGTTAGCGCTGTGCAGAACAAGGTTGTATCCGGAAAGAAAATGGCGGATGTATCACCGATCTCTCTTACCGGTAGGCATAATTTTTTTTTCAGCCCGAGCCTAGCCACAGTATATATTTCCGAGCTTCTTATTGGCTGTTATGTCAAGGGGAGTTAGGAAGACCTTCAGGTGGCGTATCCATCCTTGTGAAACCAACTTTTACTCCGATAATAAGTATATCCCAAACCAATAATACACTGGCAATGGAAACAAATCAATTAATCATCATTGCAGTATACTTGCTTAGTTATATTGCTTTAGAAATAATTGAAGAACTTTGTGAAATAATTAATATTAACAAATATAACAAACCTGCAATGATAGCTGGTGATCTCAATTGCCGAATCGATAAGGAAAACTACAAATCAAAAATCGTTATCGAAACGTTAGAAGAACAGGGTTTCATTCTCATCAACGATACACATACACCCACTTATATTTCTCACAACGGCAAGAGCTCAATAGATCTCATATTCCTAAAAGGTCAAATTCAGGGAATAGTAAACCCGATATGGTCTGATTCAGTGACCCCCATAAGAAAACACATCCCGTTGCAATTCATCATAAAGTTGCCAATGAATCAACAACTAGAAAAATCTCTACCAAAAATCTCTAGGAAATTAAACATTGAGGCATTAAAAGAAAGATCTTATGAAATAAAAAATATAGAAGAATTAATAGATGAAGCTGAACTATCACAGGCTGCAAATCTCATGCAAGAACTGATTATAAATAGCACGGTAAAAATCACTGCAAATACTAGAATTGCGAAAAAGTGGTTTGACAAAGACTGTTATATCAAAAGGAAACAAGTACTAGATATACTACATCAAGTAAGAGGAAACCTCCAAGACACAACGATGTTAAACACGTATGCCTTCGTAAGAAGACAATATAAAGAAATTATCAAATTGAAGAAGAAACTCCACAACGAAAAGGAAGCGAAACAGCTGGCAGATGAAGCTGAAAAGGACCCCTACATTGCCCTTCGACCTAGAATACGCCCAACGACACACTACATCAGTTTACAAACGTGGGAAAACCACTTCAATACCATATTAAATAACAAAAGCGACACTAAACTACCAAGTATGGAAATGAAAGAAACAAAATCTATAAACAAATATAAATGGTCAGAAATAACAACAGAAGAGGTTCGGAAAACAATAAATAAAGCTAAAAACAAAAAGGCTGCTGGACCTGACAATATTCTTAATGAACATATGAAAGCATCTACTGAAATACTGCTCCCAACTTGGACCAAATTATTCAACAAATGTTTAGAAACAGGACAAATTCCCGAGCAATGGAGAAACTCCACAATTAAAGTGTTATTCAAAGGAAAAGGAGATCCTGAGGATCCCAACAAATACAGGGGCATCGCATTGGAAAGTAATACTTTCAAGATATTCACTAACATAATAACACAAAGACTGAAGGAACCTATCGACAAATCACTCCCCGATGCTCAATTCGGATTTAGAAACAACAGATCTACGTTAATGGCTGTAGAATTACTATTAAATAACATCAAAGATGCACTTAAAAAGAAAGAAAAATTCTATACTGTATTCTTAGACTTCACGAAGGCTTTCGACCTACTGGACAGAGGACTAATAATATCGAAGCTGGAGAATACCTTAGGAATTGATAAAATCTGGATTGAAATTATTAGATCTATACTCGCCTACAACACCATACAAATATCGGATGGCCTTTCTACATCAGATACAATTCTACAGACTAATGGTGTACTCCAGGGAGACCCTATGAGCCCTTTATTATTCATTCTTACATCTGAAGAATTAATAAGAATCATCCAAGACAGAAAGGATATTTACATTTATGCTTACGCTGACGACATAGCAGTTAGCTCTAGTAACCCGCACATATTGCAAGAGGCGGTCGATGTTATGGTTAAATGGTGTCAAGAAAACAGTTTCTACATAAACCAAACAAAAACAGAAATGATGGTCTTTAGAAATGGGGGCAAAATACCGTCCGGTATACAAATCACCATAAATGACTCTGCACTTAAAATAGTAAATGACTTTAAATATTTAGGTGTCACATTGCAACCTAGTGGCAAGTGCTTCACCAAACATACAACAGAAAGAGCTGCCAAAGCAATAATTGCAATTAAAGATATAAGAAACTTACAAACACTAAGCCTCGAAACGGCTATGAGACTATTCCAAGTGAAAATACTACCAGTGCTAACTTACGGTATAGAAGTTATCTGGCCTGATCTTACCAGAAATAATCTATATACACTGGAGAAAGTTAAAGCATATTTTTTTTAAAAGAGTATTGGGGGTATCTAAAACAACCAGATCTCGCACAGTATACGAGCTGTCTAGAGAGCCGTTCCTTATCGAAGAACTTCGAATGAAAATGCTCTTGCCATCTAGTGCCAGCTACACGCAAGCGCTTGCTGTGCTGCAACGGAAGAAGGAAGATATATGGAGCGAGTTCTACGCTACAGATGCTATGATGACACAGGATTGGACACAAGAAAACTACGAGCTGCGTCACCTGGTGACCCGATTAGCAGTACACGGTTTCCATCACCGCCTATGCTTGACTAAATCGTATCACACACCGTGCTCAGAATGCGTGTGTAAGCGTTGCAACAATTTCTGTGAACGATATCATGTGCTGAAGTGTCCAGACAGGAGAGAGACTCTAACACGGTTCTGCTTGGATGATTACTAGTTATACCAATGCACATTGCGAGTTTTTTTTTAACGTTATAATTCATGTATTTAGGTATTACGTTAGTATTTATGTTCTTTGGCCATTGGCTGCATTAAATGTTTAATTATGTCAAGCCATTCTCCTGGTTCCGAAACGAGACGGTAGATAGCAGGGGTCACAACCGATCAAACATGGAGGAACGTTATCGAGTGAGATGTGGATAATATTCGATGTTGAATTGCATTATTAGCGTGAAACAGGCATGAAACTTGCTTTAGTTCAAGTTTAAAACAACTCACGCAGCAAATGAATGCGTTCCAATCAACATTTAAGGTCTAAGTGAAATCATTTGACATTTAATCACATGTATTAGTACCTATGATAAAATACTGCATATACGAGGACAGATGTACACAAGTGGTGGCGAGCGAGCTTGGTAACTTTAAGGTCCCGGATTCAAGTCTGCCCTAGGGCACAAATTTTTACTTCTTTTGAATTATTTCATAATATCCTCCCTACCTTTTACAGCATGTTTTATGCCTTGTTTCATTGAAATTATCTGTATGGGTGATTGAAATAATAAACATTGTTGGGAGGAATTCTTCCCTATTCTCACTTGAATTTATATTCCCCCGCTTACTCTTCAACGCGGCTAGCGTTCTTTGCTGTCTCCCCAGAGGTCCGGGTTCGATTCCCAGTTCTGCAGAGAAATTTCAATTCTGGTGTGAGGACTGCAGCGGGGTACACTCGGCCTCATGAGCCAAAACTGAGTAGAGGTGTGTCCGATTCCCCAGCTATTTTGGAAGTGATTTTCCATAGTTTTCCACTTCTACTTCAGACAAATGCCGAAATTGTTCATAACAAAAGCACGACCGCCTCCTTGCGAATCCTCACCTGAATATCAAATACTCACCATACTGCAGACACCACAATAACACAGGTTATCAGAGAAATTTATTTATTTATTTATTTATTTATTTACAAGTAGGAGGGCTCAAAGATCACCACGTCCAATTTGCTCAAATGAACTAGAGCAACATCAGCGTCAACTTCTGCAGTGGTCAAGCTGCTTGCCTCTCCCCGAGTTGTGGTTTCTAACTAAAATAGAGTTTCCGTGTCTAATGATCGCGAGATTGTGTGTTTGAGTCTTCAGTCTTTTGACTAGTTTGATGCAGCCCTCCATGTCTCCCTGTCCTGAGTTAATCTTTTCATCTCTACATAGCTACCACACCCTACATCCAAGGCAATCTGTTTAACATATTCTAACCTTGGTGTATCCGTAAATTTCTCGACCCATGCTTCCATAACTAAGCTTGCTATTCCTTGGTGTCTTAGTATGTGACCTACCAACCTATATCTTCTCTTCATTAGCAGTAGCCAGAAACATCTCTCCTACCACTCGTCTTAATACCTCTTTGTTTGTAACCCTATCTACCAGTGGCGTAGCGTGAACTTTTGAGCTGGGGACGCCAAAGTTTTAAACGACAGTTTAACTAAGGAACAAATCAAAAAGCTTATATGAAAGATACTGTCACATACCTCACACAGTCTTGTACATCAGCTCCATTCGTCTTTTCTTATTTTCTGCGAAAACGTGTTCAAGAAATGCGGGCTGTGATGAAAGCTCACCTATTTTTTTTCAATAGCCAATGAATTATACACGACAAGCGACTATTGCTCATAGAATTTCTGAGGTAGGTTTTAATTCTTTTCAGCGTGCTCATGCAGCGTTTACTACTAGCTGTAGTAGTTGGTTGGTTGGTTGGTTGGTTGGTTCTTAAGTTTAGGGGCTGCGACAACGCGGTCATGTAGCCCCGTGAACTTTGGGTGTGTGTAGAATCTGTCTGATAACCGGTGTTAATTGTGATGACTGTATTAGTGTGTGTTATCTGTTTTTTATTTAATCACAGACTGCAACTTAGAATTTTTCAAATAGTTCCTACTTTTGCCGCCAAGCGCCACCGTCAACGACTACTAGGCCAAGTTCAGAACTTAGCTACTAGACGCCACCGCAGTCGGCTCTTGGCAACGAACGTAGAAACCTAAGAGCGTTGTTTACATTCTTAACCTATCCAATTTAGCTTCACACAGGTGTAATTAGTGGAAGGTTCTTTAACATGCCATAAATCTATGACATGCGACCGCCGGCTTTACTTCCCCTCCGAACGAAGGCATACTGAGGGATTTTTACGCTCTTAAAAAATCCGACGGCTTCGGCCGGGTTTGAACCCGCTATCTTGGGCATAGAAGCTCAGCATGCTACCAACTACGCCACCGATATCTGTAGTAGTTGGAATAGTCAGTACAAAGCGTAGTAGTTTAGTTACTTCCTGATAGATGGTGTCAAGACCGTTCGTAACAAAATATTTTAAAAGATCTTTTAGAGCTAAATGCTTTGTCTGATCTGCATAAACAATGTGAAGTTAATTTATAGTAATTGGTTAACATTAAAGAATGGATACTGTTTTACCCAAAAAATCTAATTTGCTCTGGGGGAATGTTTCGATGTATTTTTAAACTTCATTTTCTTGTACTAACTCAATGAAATTTAGATGAGTACGATCTTCAAATCTACTTTTCATTTGAGCTGTTTGTGAATCTACTATTCCAAAAGACATCACTCTCAAAGTGTTCTTTTGATTGCCATCATACATTACGTTTTCATTCAACTGGATGCTTTTTTTGAACGCATATGTCAGTGAGATCTTCATTTCTTAAGTTTTCTATGCTTTTGACGACAGCCACTTTCTCATTATGGCAAGTTACAATACTCACTGTCGATGATTGTAACAATTTGAAAATATGATCAGTGTAAAAGAAACAAGCTTCGAATACACATAGGTAATATACAAAGATTGGGTCATCCATATGTTATTTGAGACCAATGGCACAGTTCACAGAATCGTCATCCCATTCACTATTTTCATCATAAATAATTTCATCAAAATACATTACAATTCTTGGAAATGTTTAATAATGGTGAAAACTGCCCTCGAATGAAAATTCCATCTCGTATTGCTTGCTCGTGGAAGCTTAAATCCTCTTTTGGTCAACAAAACTGTCCTTTTAGAAGATTTGCTGAAAAAGATGTGAAAAGCAGTCAAGGTACAGACAAACAAACGAACCTGATTTATTGTTTTTGAGCCATACAGGAGTACCAAATTTAATTGGTGGGCGTAACAATGGACGAAAAGAGCATATGGGCAAAACTGTTTCATTAGTTTTTGAACTCCTCCTTATCTGCCTGCCATTACAGCTGCGCCATCGTATGTCTGGCTTACGCCTTTTTCTCCATTTACTTCCCAGTCAAGTAAAACTTTGTGCACGATTTCTGACAATCCCGCAGCTGTTTTATTCTTGGAAACGTCATAAAAGCCGACGAATCTCTCCTCTATTCTATCATCCACACAATATCTAAATATTATGCTCATCTGGCTCTTACATGACACGTCTAATGTCTCATCCGCTTGTATGGATAGAAAGGGGGATTCATTTATTTCTGATTTGATTTTTTCATTTAATGCAATTGTTTTAACTTCTATCAAGTCATTTTGAATGTCTGGAGATGTTCCTTTTAATAATGATGATGACTGTAAATGGTATCTAACTATCGATTCATTTTGAGCGAGCAGATTCAAAAATTGCAAATAATTACCCTTGTTAATAGAACTTTCATCTTCTCTATGCCCTCGGAAGGCTAGTTCTTGTGTACTGAGAAATACTACAGATTGAATGAGTCGTCGCGCATACTGCCTGTTTGAAGACACGATCTCATTATGTTTTACTACTTGTAGTCGAGCAACTGCAGAAAATGCATGCTCTATGCGAGTTTTACCTAGCAGATGATATGCTTCACAATGTAACAAATGGTATTTTGAAGACTGGTGTTTTACAGCTTTGTTAATTGAATTATTCATGTCCCAAATTCCTTCTGTTGCACCATTCAGTATCTTTAGGCCCAAACATAAGGCAAACGTAACAAAACATTTTGTTTATTTCAACACACCCAGTTAGCCAGGAAAACCTGTCATACCAAGAAAACTGAAAACTCCGTGTGCGATTTTTACCAGCTTCTTTAATTGATAAATTTGGCTTTGGTCTTTTTGTTTTTAATTCACATCGCTTTTCATATGATAAAGTGCTCAAAGGAGTTGCCTTTAGAAAATTAATAACATTCGAATCCTGTGAACTTACTTCAGTCATATTGGCAGCATTAAACACACTCACGCACAATTATAATTAACTACACTTCTACAGTTCGAACTAGCACTAGCGCAGCGATTGGGCCATTGAGTTAACAGAACAGTGATCATCTGATCATACAAAGTTTACGCCAGTAGGTGTCAACCAGATAGGATTTATTTGGCACCATCGGTGTAGTACGTAATCTGTGGTTTACACCAGCCAAACGCCGGCGTACGGAAGCACTTCTCTTCCGAGAAGCAAGAATGAACTCGCGCATGCGCTGATCCGTGGCCTGGCCGGGGTGGTACATAGCTCTTGACGCCAAGAAGTTCTGGCGTACAAGAAAAGCAAAGCACAGCAGTGGACCGCGGCTGGGCTAAAACTAGTTATATGGTGGGTGCGGAAATAAAATAACTAAGCGCCATATAATATGCTATCGCCGCATTTATATAAATTAAAAACGATGTTATATTTTACTCTTTGATGAATGCACATTCTAATTTTTAAATCAGGGAACGCCCGGCGTATCGGCGTATTATAGCGCTACGCCTCTGCTATCTACCCATCATATCTTCATCATTCTCCTGTTGTAGCAGTTTGACTGGCCCTAACTGTTGGGAGAAAATGTAACTGTTTACCTTTGCCTAAGCTATGTTGTTTTAATGGGCGCCAAGACCTCAATGCAATGTTGAAATCTAAATTTGTTTTTAACAACGTCTAGCTCTGGCAGAACACCTTCAAGACTCTATTCACTCAGATCGTGGTATGATTTGATCATTAACCCAACAAACAATTGTATCAGGAGAAGGAATTGGTCTATATCTAATGCTACCTACTGAAAGCAAAGATTGCATTGTAAAAGAAATGAATTTATTATATAAAACAAGTATAGCAACATTAATAATAATAATAAGTTTAAAATTTAAATTGGAGCGTTGCGATTTTAATATTACCGATAGAAAATTACGTGAAAACGGAGTCTGATAAATTATTGATTTTACTCTTATTCCCAAGCTATGAAGTTATTGAAATGTGAAATATAAAACAAAGAGAAATGAGAGATTGCGTATTTCTGCGTCATTCGCGCTTACCACTGGAAATAGCCGAAGCCTTTCCCTCGTACTGGATGATGCTGTGAGCTTCCCACAGTCTCCTGGACGTCGACATCTTCGTCGATATTTGATGAGATTCTGGTAGATTAGATAATTCTATGGTCCGTACATCGGACCCAAACACTCGTACAACCGCACTGGTTAAATTTTACAAAAGTTAGTCCTCCAATCCACGGAACATCGGAGCGACTCCCGCGTGCAAACGTACTCGTTAAGTTCTACACAGATAGTCCTCGTTCCACGGAACATCGGAGCGACTCCCGCGTATAACCACACTCGGCAAGAACTACACAGATTGTCCTTGTTCCACGGCGCGTCGAACGATATATGCACCTGTCGGCTCCCCCACTCTTCAGCCGACTTCTAGCTTGCGTGGTCTCCACTGATTGGCTGACCCACCACGCGATCTTCCCCTCCTCCGGGTCATTACACACGGCGCGGCGATGATGAAGTCGATTTCCGTTCCAACTATTCGCCTTTCCTGGACGCTGCGACCCAGGATTGTGTCATGCTTTCCGACAAGATTAAGCGTGTACTTGAATTCCCAGTGAGTCACGTCTCTCGATATACCCTAACTGACGAAAACTCCGTAAAATTCCGCAATCGCATAATTTTCTATGATATTGTCGTTCGTAATAATTTGCTTGATAGCGTTTTCTAAGACATAGAAAACCTATCTCAATGCTAATAATTTTTATAAAATGCTCCGAAAATACCTTAATAATAATTATAATAAATTAATAATAATAATAAATTAACATGAAAAATTCTCTTGGCTGAAAAATTTACCGCGTAAATAAATATAGAATGGCTTCCTACTGACTTATGTAAACACGTTACATATTCGCCTCGGATCATCGGATGATTTACCGTGACGACGGTCCATTATCCGATTATCCCAGACACGTTAATAAACCCCATCCAAAATACATATTACATAAATGAAATCACCCTAAATTACAGATATATACACTCATAATTTTTCTTCACGCACTTTGCGTCAAAGTTTGTTGTCACTATGGATTGCACTTTGCAACCAGTCCAATGTTTTACATATAGAAGAGTGTTCCACGGATATTTCCGCCTCTCAAATTTCTCTATGTTGGAGAAATAGACATAATTAATGTGTGAGCACTATGTATTTATGATGTCATATCACACGCATTGAAGGTGTTCTGATATATTTATATCACCATAGAACTTCCTAATTTCACTGGAGGTCCCTTCCTTATGGTGAAATTTAATCTCACTTATCACTGAGCACACCATCACACTATTTTGGCAGCGCCTCGTGACCATAATACTTAATCTCTCTTTAAAGTAGATTAAATTAATATTGACTTCTGAAAAAAAAACAGTAAATGCGTATTACATATAACACCAAATATTTCTGTGCCGTAATCGCCCTGTCTTGTTAAGTTCCCGTAGACCATATTCTACTTAATACTAGTTCTCAACACAGACCATTTCTCCTCACACAAATAATACCTTTGTACAAATTACCTTAAATTACTCACTTACAAATCTTACATGGCGAGGCCGTAAACAGAAATCACGTGTGCTGATATGTATGAGTTTCATGAAGGACTGTCTCGCCTTCTGATGGCCCATCTTTTGCCTCGTGGACGCCTTAAGCAAAAAATACCCTGTTCAAGCGCTCACCCATCTCTAGGAGGCAAATGGGAATTCACCAGCGCTACCAAATTCTGGCCTTGGTGTATCGAGACATTTTAGTGCTCAAGAGCATCCGACAATCGCGTCATATTTCCCTGTACCTTAAAAACTCTCATTTACTTACATACTACCCCCCTGTGTGACTTCTGATACGCCTGCCTGGAAGACCATCTCCTCCCACGCACCAAATACCACACTTACTCATTTGATAGGCTGGCTCGCCAGCTAAACACGCTCACTTTTTGACACATATTTTCGTAGACTATGTATATTATACGTCCCGTATAATCTGTTTCCCTCACTATCCTCCAGCACATATGCTGTTTTTCCAATACGTTTGGAAACTATAAATGTTTCTGCGTCACCTGCTTCCAACCTTGCAAGTGGCTCCCTTAAATGAACGTCATCACGTTGCTCTACCTAGCATATTACTCAGTGTCTGTAACGATGCCCTGTTGCTACTGTCCACACATGCACATATTAAAATACCGTCTTCTGCTTTAACCACAGGATAATCCCTACATAAATTAGTGTCCCTCGATAGCATGTCTGCAAGAATGTTATCTTTACCTTTAAAATATTTTACTGTGAATTCGTATTCCTGCAGAGCAAGAATCCACCTACTAACTCTGTTAGAACTGAGTTTACAAGTTCTCATATACAGTAATGCATGGTGATCTGTGTGGATCTCAAATTTCCCCCCTACTAAGTACATTCTAAATTTCCCTAAACTGAAAACAATACCTAAAAGCTCTAACTCAGTAATAGTGTATCTTTTCTCTGCTGCTGTCAGTCCTCGCGAGGCTAAAGATACAATGCACAGATTTCCCTCATCATCTTTCTGACATAATACTCCAGCAATGCCTATATGTGAAGCATCTGTCATAACCACATATTCCTTATCTTTTAACGGATATTTCAGCACTACAGCTTTCTCAAAACCTTCCTTCAGCGCTCTAAAAGCCTGATCATGCTTGGACTCCCATCTCCACCGAGTCCCACTTTTAAGCAATTCCCTGAATGGTTCTACCAACCCTGAGTATTTAAGAACGAACCTCCTGAAAAAGTTGCAAATTCCCAGGTAAGTTTTTAACTGTTTAACATTCTGTGGCACCTCTGCGTTAAGTATCTTATTAACCCTACTATCTTCTGGTGTTACACCTCTACTCGTCACTATGACCTAAAAATGTCACTTCTGACTGACAGAATGACGACTTAGACAGCTTCAAAGTGAACCCTGCCTGATCTAACTTCTGAAAAACTATATCTAAATGACCTAGATGCTCCTCAAAACTGCGTGAACTAATTACCATATCATCTATGTAAATGGTTACAAACTCTCCTGTGTCATCCCCTAATGCGATGTTTAAAGCCCTAATTAAAGCTGCTGAACTACTCTTTAACCCATAAGGTGTTCTACAAAATTGATAAAGGTTATATTTATGACTAAAAGCTGTAAATGGTCTATCTTCGTACATAAGTGGCACTTGCCAAAAACTGGAACTCAAATCTACACAAGTGAAATACTTCTTCCCCTCAAATGTTTGCATTAATTCCTCTATTGACATAGATTTCAGCTGATCTGAACTAATTCTACTGTTAACCAAACGAGCGTCTAAACAAATACGAACCGTGCCGTCGGTTTTGGGTACCGTGATCAAAGAATTAACTTACGGACTGTTAGAGTGCTCAATAATCCCATCTTCAAGCATCTGATTAATTTGTGCCTCAACTGCACTCTGATAAGCGAAAGGAACAGGATATCTATGGCCTGTGAATACCGATCTATCAATAACGTTCAATGAATGTGTATAGCAATTGGCCATACCAATGCGATCCTCAAAAACTCTCCTATTACACCATAACACATCATAGAGCCGAATACATTGTTCCACCTCTATATTTCCCAGAAATGCAGCATCACGTAACGAGTCCTCTAGACTTCCGTTCGTAATCACACTGCCCACAAAACATGGAGAACCCCGCTCTACGGCTGGCGATATCTCATTTAAAGTACAAATCACACCTACAATACTACTCCTCTGAATATGGCCATTGAACGCTACTTCTACTTCAGAATCTCCCCATTTAAATTTCAAACTCCCTACATCATAACATAAGTTACCAGACACTCTACTTAGCCACTCTGAACCCAAGATAACACTGAATACTAAATTTGGAATTAAAAGGCAAATCTGCTTCTCTACATGATTATTAATTTTAATGTCTACTAAAACTTGCTTAGAAATTACTTTAGACCTCTTCCCAACAGCTGTGATAACAAAAGTGCTTTTAATTGGCATCTCCTCAAAATTTACTCCAGTTCCTTTCATTTTATCATAAAATGCACTACTAATGCAACTCTTCATACAACCACTATCAATTAAAACATCTGTGTACGCCTCGGACACGTTAAATTTAACTATGGGGCTCTTACTAACCACTTCCTGAATAATACCTTCATCATTTAGTTCATGTAATAATTCATTTCTTACATTTAGGTCATAGGGTTCCTGTATAATTGTATGGACAGGGCATGCTACAGACTGAGATTCTGACCTTACTTCGCAGCCTGGTTCGCGTTTAAAGAACCGCTACCGCTGGCCGTAGTACTACTAACTACTGAACTGGTCTGGTTGTTCTGGGCTGTGTTGTCATTGTTTGGCTGTATGCTACTACCACTAGGCTGTCCTCTTCCTTGACCCCTATTCTGGTTGTAATTATTGTCATTATAATTTCTCCCTTGATTTCCCCTGAAATCATTGTTTCTCCCTTGATTCCCCTGTAATCATTGTTCCTCCCTTGATTTCCCCTGAAATCATTGTTCCTCCCTTGATACTGATTACCATAGCCATTTCCTCTGTTCTGATTTAGCTGATTATTATTATTTCTATTTTGAGCGTTGGCTCCTTCGCCACCGTTCCCTTGAACTTCTTGATGCCTGGCTTCATTAGGTCTATTATTATTATTACCCTGGTTCCGATTGAAATTGTCCTCATAACCCCCTCTCCCTAGTGCATCAAATGTGCTTAACAAATTCTCTACTTGTGATATAGTCTTTACATTCTGGATACAAGCAGCCTCCTTGATCCTATAGGGAAAGTGCCTAAGTAGCAACCTTACCACATCACTTTCCTCCTTCAACCCATCCAGATATTTACACACTAATACCTGCCCTAAAAAGTATTCGGTCATGGTGGAGCTTCCTTTAGGGTTATATTTACCACACACTACTCCCTCACGATGCTGCGACTGAATAACCTCATTCCAGAACTTTTCACAAAATTTCATTTTAAAATCATTGATATCAGTAAACTTGTCTCTGTAGACAGCAAACCAATTCCTCGTTTCCCCCACAAACACTTGTTCTAAAATTTCAACTACCTGGCACCACTCAATACTACCATTTTCCAACCTCTCCCCGAATTTATTTTCTATAGTGTTCATGAACTCCATTGGGCACCCCGGTCGATTGCTGAACTTACCCAGTTCTACCTCCCTGTGTGTGCTATTCACAAAAACTGGCCTATTCTGACTATTTTCTTGCCTGATCCTAGCTTTTAATTTTAACTCTAATTCTGCGATTTTCTCCTCAGCCTTCCTCTCAATACTGTTTACTGTTAATTTAATGTTTCCTTCTGATTCCTCTACTTTATCATATAGCTTTGCTTGTTTCTCCTCAATCTTGCTAATGCTTTCTCTATTGAAAATGAAAATCCACAGCCTGCTTCCAGTCTCCGACCGGGTCAGGAATGGAATGAATGAAACCCCCATCTAGCGGCGAGGATATGGACTGTGCCGGCTGCCGAGGCCTGACGCACTCCTCTGGGGCAATGATTAAATGAATGACAGATGAAATGAAATGATAGTGGAGAGTGTTGCTGGAATGAAATTTTGACAGGGAAAACCGGAGTACCCGGAGAAAAACCTGTCTGCCTCCGTTTTGTCCAGCACAGATCTCCCATGGAGTGACCGGGATTTGAACCACGGACCCAGCGGTGAGAGGCTGGCGTGCTGCCGCCTAAGCCACGGAGGCTTCGCTTTCTCTATTACTCTCTCTTAAATCATTTACTTCTGCAACTATTTGCGAGTGGACTTTCTCAATTCTACCCCCCAGCTGTTCCTTAACCTCTTTAGTTGATACTTGAATCTTGACAATTTCTCCCCCCAATTTCTTTTTAACCTGCAGTGTTTCCAGTTGCACTAGTTCTTTTAAATTTTCAGCCTGTGTACTGATTCTAATTTCTAACTCCTCCTGTACTTTTCCTAATTTCTTGTCTACATCTGCAATGATCTCTTTAACCTTCTCTTCCATTACTCCTCTGATTTCTCCTCTAATCTGCTCCATTTTCACACTAATTTCCTTGTTGTTCTTATCTAATTTTGCATTATTCTGTTCTAATTTTTTATTTAAAGCTTCTGTACTTTCTTTATTTTCCCTACTGTTTTGTTCTAACTTTGCATTATTCTGTTCTAATTTTTTATTTAAAGCTTCTGTACTTTCTTTATTTTCCCTACTGTTTTGTTCTAACTTTGCATTATTCTGTTCTAATTTTGCATTATTCTGTTCTAATTTTGCATTTAAAGCTTCTGTACTTTCTTTATTTTCCCTACTGTTTTGTTCTAATTTTGCATTTAAGGCATCACTACTAACTTTGTTCTGATACATGAACTCGAAAAGTAAAGTTTTTAATTCTGGTTGGCCGCCTACACTCCCTGTTTCAGTATCGGGATTTACCTCCGCTACCCCGGTACTACCATCACTCGACATACTTCTCGTATCATCACTCTCCAGTTGATGACCACTACGTAACCTCATCTGTCTTTCTTTCTCATCCCCCATAATGATATACACTGATAAAGACAAATAACCCCCAAAATACAGGCACAGAAATATATACCCTTCTCCTTCCACAAATGTTATTAGGTTTTCATCCCCAAGTTGTCGGCGACAATTGTAGCAGTAGATCGTGGTATGATTTGATCATTAACCCAACAAACAATTGTATCAGGAGAAGGAATTGGTCTATATCTAATGCTACCTACTGAAAGCAAAGATTGCATTGTAAAAGAAATGAATTTATTATATAAAACAAGAATAGCAAAATTAATAATAATAATAAGTATAAAATTTAAATTGGAGCGTTGTGATTTGAATATTACCGATAGAAAATTGCGTGAAAACGGAGTCTGATAAATTATTGATTTTACTCTTATTCCCAAGCTATGAAGTTACTGAAATATGAAATATAAAACAAAGAGAAATGAGAGATTGCGTATTTCTGCGTCATTCGCGCTTACCACTGGAAATAGCCGAAGCCTTTCCCTCGTACTGGATGATGCTGTGAGCTTCCCACAGTCTCCTGGACGTCGACATCTTCGTCGATATTTGATGAGATTCTGGTAGATTAGATAATTCTATGGTCCGTACATCGGACCCAAACACTCGTACAACCGCACTGGTTAAATTTTACAAAAGTTAGTCCTCCAATCCACGGAACATCGGAGCGACTCCCGCGTGCAAACGTACTCGTTAAGTTCTACACAGATAGTCCTCGTTCCACGGAACATCGGAGCGACTCCCGCGTATAACCACACTCGGCAAGAACTACATAGATTGTCCTTGTTCCACGGCGCGTCGAACGATATATGCACCTGTCGGCTCCCCCACTCTTCAGCCGACTTCTAGCTTGCGTGGTCTCCACTGATTGGCTGACCCACCACGCGATCTTCCCCTCCTCCGGGTCATTACACACGGCGCGGCGATGATGAAGTCGATTTCCGTTCCAACTATTCGCCTTTCCTGGACGCTGCGACCCAGGATTGCGTCATGCTTTCCGACAAGATTAAGCGTGTACTTGAATTCCCAGTGAGTCACGTCTCTCGATATACCCTAACTGACGAAAACTCCGTAAAATTCCGCAATCGCATAATTTTCTATGATATTGTCGTTCGTAATAATTTGCTTGATAGCGTTTTCTAAGACATAGAAAACCTATCTGAATGCTAATAATTTTTATAAAATGCTCCGAAAATACCTTAATAATTATTATAATAAATTAATAATAATAATAAATTAACATGAAAAATTCTCTTGGCTGAACAATTTGCCGCGTAAATAAATATAGAATGGCTTCCTACTGACTTATGCCAGTTGCATAAAAACCCCTCGAAAAACACGTTACACTGTAACACTACATTTCAAACGCTTCAATTTTCCTCTTTTCTGCTGCACCAATAGTCCAGGATTGACTTCCATCGAGTGCCACGCTCCAGACAAAATCTTTCAAAAATGACTCCCTAATACCTAAATCTATATTCGATGTCAGAGATTCCTTTTTTGTAGAAATTCTTTCGTTGCCTGAGCCAACCTACTATTTATGTCCTCTTTGCTTCGTCCATCACTGGTTATTTTGCTTCGTAAGTAACAGAAGTCTGCTACTTCCTTTAGCTTTTCACTTGCCAATTTGATGTCCATAGAGGTTTCTGATTTATTTCGGCTGCGTTCCAATATTTTTGTTTTACATTTCATTAATTTTCATCATGAACTCTTTCCTTAAGACGGAGTCCATACCGTTCAAAAACTCATTCAAATCCTCAGGCGAGTCGGCCAAGATGACGATGTTATCAGCAAATCTCAGAGTTGAAATTATGTCACCTTGAGTTTTCACTCCCACTTTAAATGTTTCACCTATTTCCTTCATTTTTTTTTTTCAATGTAAAGATTGGAAAGTATGGGTGATAAGTTGAAGCCTTGTCTTACACCTTTCTGAATAGCAGCTTCTCTCTCATGTCCTTCCGCTCGAATGACTGCTGTCTGGTTTCTGTACAGACTAGATCACCCTCGTATCCCTGTGGCATTCGAAATAGTCAGAACTGTGTGTCAAGTTTCACAATATTTAACTACTGTATTTACAATATTGATGTACCATTGTCCATTGGACTTATGAGATATAATAAAACTAAACACTTTTGTACTTGTTCGGAACTTATTGTTATTGTTTACAATACTTTACCCTTTGACATGTCTTAACTGTTTTATTCATGTGATTTTTTACAGTGGCATTGTGCTTCCACATTTATTCACCAAACAACGATTTGCCATTGTGACTCATTAAAGGCTGGTCCACCTTGGTGAGGCCAGCAGCTTGACCACTGCAGGAATTGACGCTGATGTTGCTCTTGTTCATTTGAGCAACTTGGACATGGTGGTCATTGAGCCCTCCTACTTGTAAATAAATAAATGAAATGAAAATCCACAGCCTGCTTCCAGTCTCCGACCGGGTCAGGAATGGAATGAATGAAGCCCCCATCGAGCGGCGAGGATATGAACTGTGCCGGCTGCCGAGGCCTGACGCACTCCTCTGGGGCAATGATTAAATGAATGACAGATGAAATGAAATGATAGTGGAGAGTGTTGCTGGAATGAAATTTTGACAGGGAAAACCGGAGTACCCGGAGAAAAACCTGTCTGCCTCCGTTTTGTCCAGCACAGATCTCACATGGAGTGACCGGGATTTGAACCACGGACCCAGCGGTGAGAGGCCGGCGTGCTGCCGCCTGAGCCACGGAGGCTTAAATAAATAAATAAATAAATAAATAAATAAATAAATAAATTTCTCTGATAACCTGTGTTATTGTGGTGTCTGTAGTATGGTGAGTATTTGATATTCAGGTGAGGATTCGCAAGGAGGCGGTCGTGCTTTTGTTATGAACAATTTCGGCATTTGTCTGAAGTAGAAGTGGAAAACTATGGAAAATCACTTTCAAAATAGCTGGGGAATCGGACACACCTCTACTCAGTTTTGGCTCATGAGGCCGAGTGTACCCCGCTGCAGTCCTCACACCAGAATTGAAATTTCTCTGCAGAACTGTGAATCGAACCCGAACGTCTGGGGAGACAGCAAAGAACGCTAGCCGCGTTGAAGAGTAAGCGGGGGAATATAAATTCAAGTGAGAATAGGGAAGAATTCCTCCCAACAATGTTTATTATTTCAATCACCCATACAGATAATTTCAATGAAACAAGGCATAAAACATGCTGTAAAAGGTAGGGAGGATATTATGAAATAATTCAAAAGATGTAAAAATGTGTGCCCTAGGGCAGACTTGAACCCGGGACCTTAAAGTTACCAAGCTCGCTCGCTACCACTTGAGCACATCTGCCCTCGAATATGCAATATTTTATCATAGGTACTAATACATGTGATTAAATGTCAAATGATTTCACTTAGACCTTAAATGTTGATTGGAACGCATTCATTTGCTGCGTGAGTTGTTTTAAACTTGAACTAAAGCAAGTTTCATGCCTGTTTCACGCTAATAATGCAATTCAACATCGAATATTATCCACATCTCACTCGATAACGTTCCTCCATGTTTGATCGGTTGTGACCCCTGCTATCTACCGTCTCGTTTCGGAACCAGGAGAATGGCTTGACATAACAGCCAATAAGAAGCTCGGAAATATATACTGTGGCTAGGCTCGGGCTGAAAAAAAATTATGCTACCGGTAGTGCTCAAAACCATATGAATAGGACCAAAAAAAGGAAACTTAACATAAATAACTGACGTGATGTCAAACGTAAAAGGCTCAGGGATGCTGGAAAGCAATATATATCCAAAAGGGGAATTCAGATAGCTGCGAAAACTCAACCAAATGAGGTACGTGGAACAAGGTTGTAACCTAACCGACTTTGTGTTATGTCCTTACGTAATATGTATTGCATATATATCTGGTACTGTAGTTAGTGATTACAGCACATTTATACATGATGTTTGAATGACATAACCTTTAATAATAATAATAAACCGAGGTTTTGTTTTTAGCAAGACGATTTACTCGTATAGCGGAATAGAGTTCTACTCTATTTCTGAAATATTTTACTAACATAATACCATAGCGTAACAGAATGAGTGTGCAGGGAAAATTATTATTAAATCCATGCTTGTAAATATGCTGGTTACGTATATGATGTTGTATCTAATTTAGTATTACTATAATTTTATTTCAGGGATGTCACTGCAGATGCTCTTATGAATGCAATAAGATCACATTAGAAACGACACGTGCATTGTTTGTCGACTTCTACTCTTTGAATTATGACCAGCAGACAGCATTGTTAGGACAAAGCTGCATTAAACGTCAGAATATTAAAAGAAGAGAAGTTGAAGAAGCAGTTTCGCGTAGGCATTGCAGTTTTTCGTACTTTCTTTCCGTACCTGCAGGTGAAACTTACCGTGTGTGTCAAAAAATGCTCTGTCATGTGTATAAAATTACTACTCGCAGAATACAGAAATTACAAGAGAAACTAAAACGTGGGGATTCGTTATGTGACAAGAGAGGGAAACACAACAATCGGCCGAATGCCACTCCTGACAAAGTAAAGGAAGCTATTCGGGAGCACATTCGATCATTGCCAAACCAGGAAAGTCATTACAGTCGCCACAGATCTGCAAAAGGTTGCTTGTCTAATGATTTGAATTTGAATATCATGTATGCATTGTTTAGAGAAAAACATCCTGAATACCACTGAAATGAACACACGTATATAGATATTTTCCACTCAGACTTCAATCTACGGGTAGGTCTACCCAGAGTTGATACCTGCGTGTACTGTGATAGGTTGTACGTGGAAATGATATCAGCACAGACGGATCAAAAGAGGAAAGCTATTGAAGTTCAAAGTAAGTTACATCATAGTAAAGTTGAGATAGCATACAAAGCAATGACTGCAGATGGAGGAAAAGCCAAACAAAATTCTACGTATGTCGTCTTGTTTACGGATCTACAGCAAGTGCTCTTCTGTCCTGTGTTATCCCACTCATCTGTTTTCTATCAAAGACAGTATGCTTTTTATAATCAAGCCATTCATAATGCTGGCACAAATGAAGCAACAATGTGTTTTTGGCATTAAAATGTGGCCAAAGGAGGTTCAGCCGAAATTTCTTCATGTATATTAAAGTATATCACCTCAAACTATCAGCCCCTAGCCCCAGGAGAAGATAGGACTCTTGTACTTTGGTCTGACAGATGTGTTGGCCAAAATAATAACTGGCGTATGCTGTCACTTTGTCAGTATATCATTACACTCCGATTGTTTACAACAGTGAATCAGAAGTTCCTAGTGTCGGGTCATAGTTTTCTTCCGTGTGACCGGGACTTTGCTCTGATTGAGCGTCAAAAAAAGAATTTTACTGTTTATGTTGCAGTTATAGCTTCAGCAAGGCAAACAAAACCTTTTCTGGTATATGATATGCAGCCTGAGGACTTCAAAGACCTGAAAGATCTAGAAAATTTTCTTAGGAGAGATCCTGACTTCAAACTAACAACTTCACATTGGATTCAGGTATCAGCAGACGATCCAGGTACAGTTCGTGTGAGACTCAGCCACAATCTATTGCAGCCTTGGTACCAGTATTCAATCATGAAGAAATGTAGAGGTGATCGCAATACATATTGTACGCCCTATAGTGTAGCGCTGAATGCAATCCCTCTTCTTTATTCTCAACAGTTACCAATACGAGCAGAAAAGTGGAAAGATTTACAAGATATGTGCCGATATATTCCACAGGAATTCAGACACTTTTATGAAGAACTAAAGGCGGACTAAGTATAACACGAGTCATTATGGGACTATTAATCGTGACATTAATTTATACACACCCCATATTGGCTCTCGTGTGTACTGAGAATTACAAATACTGTCATCTATGTATCATTGTTGGTTACAACCTTGTACGTCTGAATAGGGTTACAACCTTGTTCTGTTTTCTGACAGAATATTTCCCATTTTTTTCTATTTTCAATGCACCTTAATTGTTTAAAGTTTTACTAAAGTGTATAATATGTTCAATGCACATGTTTTATGGACATTGTGGGTTTATAATATAAAAAATATGGACAATATCTGTTTTTTCTCTCTCCTGTAAAATTTCACTTTTGTGGGTTACAACCTTGTTCTGGGCGGGTATTCAATTGTGTGAAGCTAAATTTGTAGGTTAGATTTGATTAACGCTCTATTATGTTCCAACATACATCGCCAGGTACCATGATTTACCATGATTCCCAAAAAGCACAAGTGCTTGGCCATCTAGGGATTGAACCGGGCCTTAACACCATACAGCAGCTTCAGAAAATGGATGACCTGCGTGTGAAATATGCTGATAGACAGGCAGAACAGATGACCAAAGAAGCAAGAAAGAAAATGAGAGGAGCCAAAAGGACGAAGGAAGACTGGATGATCCAGAGTATGGAGCTGGAAAGTTTTAAACCACTAAAGTACATGTTCTTTTCTACCTTAACTTTTAAGTTAAATTTCTGCAAACATTATTATTATTTTTTTGGTGTGGGGTGCTCATCTCGGAAAATACGAATGATACAAGTGTGAAACTGGTACAACTTTGAAACTAACACTGACCTCCATGTTAAACACAAATTGATTATAAACTAATTCATACTTTGCTTATTAAAAATTCATGTGCAAGAAAAAATTTAGTTTTTTTACTTACATGAAAAAAGTAAAATATAAAATAAAATGGATGAACTAATTTTGTTTAAAATGCATTTAACACTGAGATGAAGGCTACATTCACAACAATATCAAAATTCACTGCTTTATCTGCAATACTTTGGAAGATGAGCACGCCTAAGTTTTACTAAATTAACATTGATCGTATATGGAGTACTTAGTCCCCTTAATTATATCTTCTTATTTTTTCACAATTTCTGCTGCTTGTGTCTTTCCAATCTTAAATACTTCACATGGTTTCCTTACACCAAATTTCTCTCGTTTGTGTTAATCTACTGTACCCTTCATGTTCAGGCTACATTAATGATTCTAATTTAATTCTGCTTCGAGTTGGAATCATGATGAAATACACGGTAAAACTTTTACGAGGACAGTAGGCGACACCCAGTCGGCGAATTAGAAACTTGAACGTGCCTGTACACAACAGATCCCCGGATGTTATGATTTTATGGAGGTATAGGGAAGGGCAAAATGATGCATACCCTTATTACATCTTTACTATTGTATCTGCTCTTTTTCCTCTTACCAACCTTCACTTGTACTGATCTTGCTGAATATAAGTTTTTTGTTGTTAAAGGTCTGTTGTCTGCCCACTAAAACCAACTACTGCTACAAGGTCATCAGAGCCACCAACTTAAGTTTTTGCATATAGTCTTATTTCAATACTAATTAAAATGAATAAATAACTTGGCAATTTATTTTTCCAGTACAATTGGGTGTCTGTTTCTCATAATGATGGCATTTAAATTGCATCATGTCGACTACTGCAAAGAGGCCCACTTGAGACATCTTATTTCCAGCAAATGCCAGGATGGGATCTAATTTGAAGCAACACCATGCCCACCCTATTGCTGGTTATAATTACTGTACATGTTCCTATGCAGACACCACAATGAACATGTTGTCTCCTACTCCATCGTTTATTTTGTTTCAGGTCTCTCAGGTTTACTGCGGTGCTCCACATGAAAACCCTGCCGATTGTCCTGAACTCAATATTGTGAACTACATCACATGAAGTCAGTTCGCCACACTTCAAAAGTGATATCAGTAACACACATATATTAAGTCCCACATTTTTAAAAACATTTTTGGTTTTGTCTTCCAACATCTTTTTAACAACTATTGTTTCAATACGAATATGACTTGTAGATGTCTAAGATCTATTTATTTTCAGAAATTGTGGAATTTACTTCAGTTCTTCATATAAGGGACTGTTTTTCAATCTCTGGATAAATGTGATGGGCATCCACTCCTCGAGTAACTTTCCCCGTCACTTGTATTCCTTCAGCATTCGAAATGTGTTTTTCAATGCAAAGTTACTCGGTGGGCTACTATTTGACGGAAGTATCAACGTACGGCAATAGAACGCGTTATGTGATTTGTCATAATTGAATTCTGGCAGGTAAACGTTCATGCGAACTTTGGTGTCAACTGATTGAAACACAAACCACGTGGGCTTAGTCTTGGTATCAGTATTTAAATGATACTTTAATATGAAACATTGTAACTAGTCGGCAATACCGGTATTATGTTTCTGCACAATGGCTATTCAGATATTACCCCACATTGCGGTAATGCGGTTATCAACATGATATATCAGTGTGTTGATACAGGGAGTGGATTAGCCTTTCATGAACTACTGTAAACATTCCCTTTACTGCCAAGGAATTTAAACTCAATTCTACGCAAGAAATAATGTAAAAAACACAATATTATTGAAGCTTAAAATATAACTTCCATAATATTACTGGTACGTAAAAATAAGTCGCCGTTTTGCGCTCAATATTTTCATGGTTGTAATAGCCATGGTGATAGCATCTTGATCTGTGAACCTAGAGGTTTCGGGTTTGAACCCCAGTTGGTGTAATTGTTTTTTGCTACCGGATTATCGATTTAAACAATATCTATCATATCAACATGACTCATTTTAACAGAATACATATGAAATTATGATTTACCGTATCTTATTTTTATTACAATATGTTGCAACAAGTGGGATTTTGATAAATTTGATTATATTGGACTTCATTTCTAGTAGTGTATCGATTAGCTATAGTCTATAGTTTCATCCCTCCTCTTTACAGTATAAAATAATTCGTGATGTTTGTTGAAACAAGACATTAGTGTGGTAGTAGCATATTTCCAATTCAGTCTATACATTCATCTTAATACCGGTATTTAATCATATGAAAACTGATCGTAAATTCAGATTTATCACAATTTTAAGAATGTCCAAGCTGTGTAGGGTATATGAGATCTTTGAAATTTTTGATATTCGATTGCCGTATAATGTATACGGCACCTGTGTGCGTACCGAAGCTGGTAATTCGAGAGCAGCCATCACAGCACTTTCCGATAAATGAAAACAATGTTATGCCTCAATTCGAGGAAAAACTCCGTCAATCATTCCATTTTGGAGTCGAATAAAGCTGAGAAATGAAAACAAGCCATGAAATAAAGATTCAATACAAATCATACGGTAACATGTTCACAACAATCAACTATGGAGTGTGCCTACTCCAAAGGTTTAGTGCTTATCCAGCAAAAATAGCACCGAGTAAATATGACCCACTTGCCCACCACATTCCCTTGGCAGTGCTGCCTAGCAATTGGAAAACAACCCCTAAATCTATATAAATGACTGATTTGTAAATGGCTATGATATATTCTTTTAGCTATGTCATGTCATACTTATACAGATTATGGTGTTTGAAGCCATTTTCAGTGTTGCCTTAGTAATCGAAATTTGATGTTTTTCAGTCGGGGTACAATCGTGTTGACCAACTGAAAAACATCAAACTTATACAGATGGAACAGTATTTGGTCTGATCTAAACAAATATGTTTAAATTGTGTTCAATATCTGTTATTCTATGGAAGAAAATGCTTGGAATTTATTTTCTACTGAGTAAGAAGTAGGACCTCATTGTATGGCAATAGAAATATATGGAGAATTACCGGTACTTGTGAACCCTGTATTTTAGCCTTTCTGGGTTTTATTTTTAAAAAAGTGTCATTTGCAGGGGATGTATGTGCAAAATGCATAATTAGGGTGAATTAGCATGAAATGAGAACAACATACATGCAAAACTTTTTAAATAAAAATTTGTTATTCAGATTTTCTAACATTAGTTTATATAAAAATGCCACTTGTCAAGTGTTAGCCATTTGACTATGTTATTGATTTCAATATGCTATCACATAGCTTGGCCTGTGGTGTTCCCAGGTCATGCTTATTTTTAGTTGAGTGTGTGGAGGCATATTATTACACGTCTGACAAGTCTTTGCTGTTTTGAAGTGAGTGCGCTCTCTTAAGATTTACATCTGTCTATTGGAGCGTCAATGCTTGTGTGCGGCAGGGGGAAGGAATGTATACTTCACATCAAGTGTTATTGTCACTAGGAGATTGCGTGCTGTTCTGCTTCTGGCCCTAATATATTAATTATATCAATAACATTAGTTCTACAGTGATCTCTTCCGTTAAGCATATGAATGCCTTACGCAAAGCTCATGTCACAATGGCCCATTGACATACATGCAGACGGTACCTATATATCCGGGAAAAGAATTGCTTCACACTGCTGATAACTTATAGTTGATACTTCTTTCGCCAGCAAGGATTCGACAAACTGGTATTAGTAGGCTGCTTTGTTTACGAGATGCAGATTTTGACAATTAGTTTAAAAGTTAAGTTTTAATTATGAATGTAGTGTTGTTCTCATAAACTGTTTTAAAATCTCTCTTGCTACGGATACAAGCAATTTTTTTTATAGATGTGACAAGCTATACAAACAAAATATAGTAAAAGTAATTCATTAATCTATCTGAGGAAAGTGCCATTTCCACTTTCAGTATGTTCCTCCATATACTTCATTTCTTACATTTTGTCCCATTTTTTAAATTAAAATAGAAAAGCAACATGACCTGAAATTAACTTGCAGATTTAACTTAATTGTTTCAGATATGTTTCTCTTAGAAACTGTTGTTTCAAATACAAGGGTTGGAACTTAAGTAGTGGCAACTATTTACTATCAAGAGGTACAAAAGTGGTACATGTTAGCAACCTTTACAGTCCTTCGAAGTAGTCACCAGCGTGGTGTAGAACCCGTTGCCAGCGGTGTGGAAGTGGTAGTATACCTTTCGCTGAGCCCGTTCTGTCGATGGTGTGCATGGAGCGGTCTACAGCCTGTCGAATCTCTGCAACAGTCCGGAAGAGAGAGCCACGAAGTGGTTCCTGGGATTAAATCGAAGTCACAAGGACTTTAGTCAGGGGAGTATGGTGGATGGTACAGTACTTCCCAGCCCCATCGACCGAACAAATCTGCCACAGCTCGTGCTGTATGCGCCCGAGCATTATCGTGCAACATGATGGGTGGTTGCCGCAGAAAGTGTGGCCACCTTTTTCGCAATGCTGGGCGCAGGTGGTGCTCCAAAAACTAACAGTAATACTGTGCATTGACGGTCTACCGTGGAGGAACGTAATGCGTTAGGATCATGCCATCACAGTTGTACATGAGGATCACCATCACCTTCACCGCACTGGGGGTCTGACGGACTTTCGGGGTGACCTATGATGCCGCCATTCGTTCGATTGGCGTTTCAGTTTGGGCTCGTAGGATCTGGCCCATGTCTCATCCAGGGTGACGATACGGCGTAGGAAAGTCTCCCCTTCGCGCTCATAGCACTCCAAGTGAGTCTTGGCAGCGTCGAAGCGCAACTATTTGTTAATTTCCGTCAACTCACGAGGCACCCATCGTGATGCAATTTTCCTCACGCCCAGGCGTTCCTTCAGGATGTGCAGCACAGTCGTATGCACCCATCCGGTTTCATGGGCGGGTTCACGATTTGTCTGGTTTCGATAACAGTCCAGTAACGCGGCAAGAGCATGAATGTCTTCTTCACTGACGCTCGTAGGACGACCTGCCCGATGCATGTCCGCCGCAGTTTGCCGACCATCGTTGAAGGCCTTGACCCAACGTGCCACTGTTCTGTACGGCAATGTAGCCTCCCCACACGCCTCTTGCAGACCCTGATGACACTGGCGTGCTGTACAACCTCGGGCATATTCAATCTTGATCCAACTCCGTTGGTCCTGTTTGGAAAGCATGGCAACCATGTTCTGTTAGACCGCTAGCTCCTCTCGAGTGTGCGCACGCAGGTGCTGTGGGAAGGGAGAGTCCACTTGCTCAGAAGTAAGGTAGGTATGCCACCAACGTGTACTCTCGGGGACAATATGCAATTCCGGTGCATAGCGTCTCCACCGCAGTGTTGCCAGTATTGACATGTTTGAGAAGAAATGTTGTTCCTTTAAGAGGTTTGTTATTATTTTGATCTCCTTTTATTGACACACACAAGAAACTCGACTTGGTAGAAATGTATACCAACCCTTGCCTTAAAGAGCTTCCGTTTAATATGTTTATATAGATGAATGATCATCTTTATCATTCCATTTACTTCTTATCTAAAACGTTTGAAATGATATGCTTAGTATACCACTGCAGCAAGCCATGATAGGCCCCTTAAAACAACAATTGAATGGTTACGCCAAATAAAGATATAACCCACAAGAAAACAAAACTTGAGTTTTCCCCTCAAGTGTGGACATTTGTGTTCTATTCCATAGAAGATTGAAAAATGAATGATTTACTTATGAGATTTAAATCAAAATCAATGTTTTTTTCCCCTTTGCCAATAATTTTCTATTTATGGGTTAGATCTTTATTCGGGATAACCATTCAACCAGCACCTCCCATAACATGACTATAGAGGTTGGTTGACATTGATAGTTCTACATGGCTTTAATATTTAGTTATATTATTTATTATTATTATTACCCTTTCACGAATTGATTGCCGGCGGTGTAGATGGGAACTATTCTTTGTTTACTTGTGTAACACGTCAGCTTGCTTCGTTGACAGGTACAGTTGCACGAGTTGGATATGACTCGGCTCTAGTAGCCTCAGTCATTGTTTAACTGTCCGTGGTAACATAAGCTCCTGTGATGCTTATCTGACGCAATGCTGCTTGACTTATGGGCATACTGCACTCTGTCATCCACTTCACCCCGCGGGGCTCATGCTACAATAAATAACAAACGCTGGCGTTGCCACGCTCAGCGGCAATCAAATGTTGAATGGGTAATACCGGTATATTGTTTAGGTGTTAACTCATTGCTCTTATTTATTAATGAGGATGCTCATATATACCTTTCGGCAACTGGACTCTTAGCAGAGTAATATTCTACATTGGGGATTGTTTGTTTAATCTAGGTACTAAATTTTGCTGATTTTAAGTAGTTGGCAATAGTAATAATGAAGGTAGACTTACATCTTATGAATCATGTTATTATAATAATGCCATATGAAGTGATATTGCACATTATAGCGCCAATTAGTGTCTACTACTGATTAACTACTAACATGGCAAGGAAAAAAAGGTGTTCCAGTTTGCTTGTTTACATTTATTCCAAACACAGCTACTGTATCTTTAAGCCACTGTTTCCTTGATGTACAGCCAGTCAACCATCACTATCTCCACCACATAAACAAATAAATATGAATGGACTGATGTCATGGCAGTCAAAGTGAAAGGTCGTGTTTTTCCAGTGAATCCAGGGTCTGTTACTTCAAATGTGAATCAGGCAAATGATCCAGTGGCAGCTTTAAAGTGTTCGACGTGCAGTAAAACATTGAAGAATGGTGTTGAGTGTGGACTATGTGAGAAATGGTTTCACTTCGGCTGTATTAAGGTCAAGAAGGAGGATTGTGATGTCGGAAATTGGTTTTGTAAAGTATGTGATACTCCGGACTGTTTGAGGGTGCAAATCAAAGCAAGGGATCAAATAATACAGGAACTTAGAGCAAAGCTTCGTGAATCAGAAGAAACGGTGAAGGATGTGACTGAACGGCTTTCTACTGGGATCAGTGTGGAAGAGGGTGTGCAGGAGCAAACTGAGGATGACGTTATCATAATGGGTGATTCTATGATACGATGGAGTGCGAATATCTCGAGGAAATCAGGTGCGAAAGTGCGGTGTTATCCGGGGATAAAAATTGACCAGCTTGCCCAACAAGTGGAAGAATCAAATGCAGAGGACTGTGAAAAAGTTAAAGTGTTGTTGCTACATGTTGGGACGAACGATTTGAAGATGAGGGCTACAGCTGATTACATCATGGGGGAGCTCTACGAACTAGGCAGAAAAGCTAAAAGCAAGTTTAGAAATGCAAAAATTATAATGAGTGGCATTGTTCGGCGGGGAGACGTTCCGTTAAGGCGAGTTAAGACTGTAAATGACCGCATGGACTGGGTATGTGCACAACTGGGATTAGTGTACGTAGAAGCTGACTGCTGGATTGGTGGCCGTGACTTCGCCCGAGACGCGCTGCATCTAAATCGACGGGGCGCCTTCAACCCAGGGAGCCTACATGACAGGGTCATCGGTTCGTGCCGGCTTTTGTGAGGAGGAGTAGGTCCAGAGGTTGCCAGCCGATGGGAACAGAAGGAGCTATTTCGAGATATTTGCTGCGGAGGTAAGACTCTAAGATTACTGCAGGTTAATTGTCAGAGTTTAGGAAATAAATTAATTGAAATTTGGAATCTTGTAGAGACGTATTCTCCGGACATTGTCATTGCAACTGAATCTTGGTTATATGAGGACATAAATAGTAGCGAAATAATTCAAGGGACCTACGAAATGTACAGAAGGGATCGGGGGAAGCGAGGTGGTGGGCTATTTATTTGTGTGCGCAAAAATATAGCTAGTTTCTTAAAGTGGGCTGATATGGATCATGAAATGTTATGTGTACAAATTTCGGATAAAGGAAATAAATTCCCTCTTCAGGTGATAGGGGCGTATAGAGCACCGAAATATAACTTTTCTCTCCTCGAAACACTGTATGATAAAACTTGTACGGGTAATGCTATGAAAAAGAGCATAATAATTGCTGGAGATTTAAACCTCCCCAAAGTAGACTGGTCTGGTGAGTCAACTAGCTGTGGTCAAGCTCAGAGCGCTGCAAATAAATTCTTAAGGGAGGGGGGATTTTCCCAAGTAGTTGACTTCCCAACTAGAGACAATAATACCTTAGATATTTATCTCGTAAGGCCTGTAGAGCTGTATATTAACTGTCTGAAAGTACCAGGAATTCGTGACCATTCTGGGGTTGAATTAAATATTAGATATGGTGACATTACAAAATTAGACTCTGATGTAGCAAAAAAGATTATATTCCAGTATCGCAGGGCGGATCAGGGCAAGTTTCAGGGGTATTTGAATGAGCTATTTGTAGGATGGGCATCGGAAGGAAATCACATTAATATCCTGTGGACTAACTTTTTGAAAATTTTAAATAGCGCTGTTGATAAATTTGTCCCATTTAAATTGCTGAAACAAAACCCAGATCCTGAGAATTACACACAAGAAATTAGGAGTCTAAAACGGAAAATTGGGAAATTATACAAAAAAAAAAACATAACAGTGACAAGTATATGTTGAAATTTAAGTCCTTATCAAGAGAGCTCGTCTTAAAAAAGAGGGCTGCTCATGACAGTTATATGCAAGGTTTACTTGGTTCGGGAGGTGATGGGTGGAATTTTTTTTTTACAGTTATGTTAGGAGAAGAAAGGGAAATTCAAATAATTTGTCGATGATAATGTCCGGTGACGGTAAATTAATTACTGAGAAACAGGCCATTGCTAATGAATTAAATGTATTTTACGGTAGTGTGTTGAATAAATCCAATAGCTGTGTGTTGGACCTTAACGACGAATCAGGGGCTCCCCTGTTCCAAATAAACCAGTCAGCAATTGTAAAGCTAATACAAAAACTACGTTTCAATGTATCGAAGGGTCCTGAAAAATATTGTTAGTGAAGTACTTAAACTAGGAGGTAGGGCCGTGGCACGATACTTGGAGGTGATGTTTAATGTGTCCATAAACAATGCGCAAATCCCAGATGACTGGAAAAGAGCTACGGTAGTCCCAATATTTAAGGGAGGGAGCAGACTTGAATTGGGCAACTACAGGCCGGTTAGCCTTACGTCCATCGTTTGTAAACAGATGGAGCATCTCATTTGCGACTACTTGAGGGAACAGTGGGAAACATTATCATGGTTTAATGATAGGCAACATGGATTTCGGAAAGGTTACTCATGCGAGAGTCAGATGCTATCACGTTTTCAAGACATTAGCAAATCGTTAGACCATGGAGTTTCAGTCGACGCCGTGGTTATAGATTTTGCGAAGGCATTTGATGTCGTGCCGCATGACATGCTACTCCATAAATTAGCTTCGACGAAGATTGATAGAAGAGTAATTTTATGGATCCAAGAATTTTTCACGGGTCGTTCCCAGAAAGTGAAAGTCGAAGGCATATTCTCGGATGAAGTTACCGTAACGTCGGGTATCCCTCAGGGCAGCGTATTCGGAACTTTGTTATTTTTGGCGTTTATAAATGACTTACCAAATGGGATTCGCAGTGTCTGTCGATTGATTGCAGATGATTGTGTAATATATCGAAAGATACATGACTCACAAGACAATGCATTGCTTCAAGAGGACCTGAACCTGGTCTATAAGTGGGCGATTGTAAATAAAATGAAAATAAACACAAGCAAATGTGGTCTCTTAAAAATAGGGAAAATGCGAAGGCAGAATTTTCAATATAACATTGGCTCGGAAATACTTGTAGAAGAAGATTCTTGCAAATATTTGGGCGTTCGCGTAAGGAATGATATGAAATGGAGTAGTCATGTAGAATGTGTAGTTTCAAAAGCTTACAAATCCCTGCACTTTGTAATGAGGGTATTAAAGGGAAGTAGTACCTCTGCTAAAGAATTAGGCTATTTGTCACTTGTAAGACCTATTCTGGAATATGCCTCGGCGGTTTGGGATCCATATCAAGTAGGGCTCATCAATGAGTTGGAAATGGTACAAAGAAAGGCCGCTAGATTTGTGCTCAGTGACTTTAATCCCAGGAGCAGTGTGAGCCGTATGTTAAAGAAACTTGGGTGGTAATCACTGGAGGCTAGGAGGATGAAATCTAGACTCTGCGCTATGTACAACACGTATACAAATCAACCAGCATGGGGTGAGCTTAGCAAACGATTGGGAAAGCCCATTTACATGGGTAGGAGCGATCATCCTTTCAAAGTTAAGGGCCGACCACAGCGAACAAATTATGGTAAATATTCTTTTGTAAACCATGCCATTGATAACTGGAACTCTCTACCTGCCGCAGTCTTAGAGCCTTTTCCCAAACATATAGGTGTGTTTAAGAAAAGACTGACTATTTGTGTAAATACTCCAGTTGTATAATTGTTATTGAATTGTTATGTAGAATTATTTATTTGTTATGTATATCCAATTTGCCACCGGGGGACACACCCCCCATTGAAAATAAATGAATGAATGTATCCTACATGTATATGTGATGAAACAGATGAAGTAGTAAATTAAATGAAACTGAAGAAGTATTAAGATTCTTGTTTTCCTCTATCCCTATCAAACTTGAAACATACCTTTCTGTTAACCTTGAGAAAACCACGTTGCACAAAACAAATTTCTCAAACATCAGAAGTAAATTGACAGGCTGCCGCCCCGGAGGCCCGAATTCGATTCCCAGGTCTGCCAAGAAATTTTAATTCTAGTCTGAGGGCTGGAACGGGGTACACTCAGGCTTGTGAGGCAAAACTGTGAATTCCACAGTAACTTATGGTACTTTTGAGAAATAATTTAGCAACTTGTTAAAAAAAACAAAAACAAAAAACTGTACCTGGAATGAAATTTACAATAATAATGTTTTTGGTTTTACGTCCCTTTTAAATACTGTGGCATTTAGAGGCGCTGGACGTTTGCCCCGAAGGGGATCTTAAACGTGTCAGTAAATCTACTGACATGGTTCCCTCGCATCTGCACACTCACAAATGCCAACTGGCTGTGCCAGGATTCGATCCTGCAACCTTGGGCACAGATGGCGAGAACGTTACCGCTGAGCCACGCAGCCAGCTGAAAATTACAGGATGAGTCGCTCAAGATTTCAGTGGTTATTATATTTTTACGTCTGGAGTAAAAAAATAAAAATGAGCTCGAAACATCTTAGGGAATTTATTTTATGGAAGTTTTAAGTTATGCTCTATGAGGGTGTTACTTGGAAGATTGCCTTTAATTATAGGGTATATACAAAATGCTTATGAAGTAGAGAAAGAAAACTTACTGTTTTTACTTTGCCCTGTCTCATTTTACACCTACTTGCTGACTCAGCTAGCTTTACTTTCTTCCTTCCAGAAGCCCCTTCGATATTAATAGCAAATAGCCTATAAAGATAATAGCGGAAACTCCTCGCCAAAACGAGCGACAGCGCTCCCCAGCACCACCTAGCAGTCTGAGTTGGAAACGTAGGCTGCATCTGAAAGGATCAGCTGATTTACAGTGAAACACTGTAAGACATATCGACCTGTAGATGATTTAATTATACACTACGAGTGCAATTGTTGGTACTAGGAGTATTTGTATCTTATACGGCTGTAATAATTATTGTCGATGACTTACTGAAAAGGTATGTTGCGAACATTTAATTAGAACTCGTGTTGTATGCTCAGGCCATTCTGTGGAGAAAGATTTCAGGAACAAGAACTTGTTATATTAACACGAAGATGCATCCTCATTGCAAACCAACTCGTGGTGTAGCGGCTAGAGTTCTTGGCTGTCGTCCTGGGTTCGATTCCCGGCTCTGCCAAGGAATTTAAATTCTGGTGTCGGGGCTGGAACGAGGTACACTCAACGTTGTGAGGCGAAACTGAAAAGAGGAGAGTTTGATTCCCACCTCAGCCATCCTGGAAGGCATTTTCCATGGTTTCCCACTTCTACTCCAGGCAAAATCTGGGATTGTTCCTAACTTCAGGCCACGGCCGGTACTAATCTCTACATAAGATTCATTTGTTTCCTTGCCTTTATGAGGTTTGCAAATTATGTGCTAACTAACAACAAAATACAATTCTTACATTCTCCCTCCAGTTCACAAATACACACCCATTCAAGTAGGCCTACATGGGCCTACAAGACCATGATGCCGCAGCCCCTAAAATAAGCAACAAATATTCTCATTGCGGTAAGTACACATGAAAACCTATTTATACTTGGCGCTATAAAAGTACGGTTGTAATGAAGCAAATGATCATTCAGCTATAATGAACAAATGAAAAGGTATGAATCAAGCAAAATGCCTTTCCCTAATGAATGTACTCAAGATCAGTCAAACAAAATGTCACTGCAGAGGCGTATATAAGGGAGGTGCTGAGGGGGCTCCACCCCTCCCCCCCCCCCCGAAAAAAGCCAATAAAAATTAAGAAAGTGTTGCTTTGGTAAGAGCATAAAATAATTGTAAATTTGGTTATACCCTAATCTTAACTTATTGGCTAAGTTAAAAACAATATTAAGATTGAAATTATACTAACTCGTGGTGTAGTGGCTAGCATTTTAGGCTGCCGCCCCGGAGGCCCGAATTCGATTCCCAGGTCTGCCAAGAAATTTTAATTCTAGTCTGAGGGCTGGAACGGGGTACACTCAGCCTTGTGAGGCAAAACTGTGAATTCCACAGTAACTTATGGTACTTTTGAGAAATAATTTAGCAACTTGTTAAAAAAACTGTTTACCTTTCTGCATAGTAAATTGACAAATACACTCACCGGCAAAAAAAGCGAAACACTACGATTTTCAGACAAATTTCAATGTTGGATTGCTTCAAAGCTTGTATTAATCAAATATCATGACATTACAACAAGGCAATGAATCATAAGTTAATTACCCTACTTAGCACAATAACAATCACAACAGTTTAGAAACACGAATTAGGAAATGTCGAAACCTGAATCCATCGTTACACTGTATGATTATGAATGATTACTCTATGACTTAGTAGTCCGTTTGTCCACATGTTTGCACCACATTTGCATTGGCTCAATAACGGGTATTACCACCTCTAGCGGCAGTTACAGCTGTGATTCGATCTGGCATGCTCAGGATGCAATCTCGAATGTTCTCTTGGGGTATGAGCTCCCACTCTTCCTCGAGCGCAGCTCGAAGTTGAGCTAATGTTTCAAGAGAACGACTCCTAGCTCGTCTCCCAAGCATATCCCAGACATGTTCTATTGGGTTTAGGTCGGGACTACATGCAGGTCACACCATGCGCTCAATTCCGACTTCATCCAGGTACTCACGTACGCAGACGGCAACGTGTGGGCGAGCGTTACCATACATCAGGATAAAGTTCTCTCCGATGACAGCTGCAAAAGGCACGACGTGATGTACTAAAATCTCCTCGATGTACCGGTGGGCTGTCAGACTCCCATTGTCAACGAACACAAGCTCCTTGCGTGTATCTGAGGTAATCCCAGCCCAGACCATCACAGAGCCTCCATTGAACGGTGTCCTTGCAGAGAAGATACAGGATGAATAACGTTCCCCGAGTCTTCTCCATACTTTCTCCCTCCCATCCGGTGCCCTCAAACAGAATCGGGATTCATCCGTAAACAGCACTGAGCTCCACTGCCCCACAGTACAGTTTCGATGGGCGTTGGCGAATTGCATCCGAGCGACACGGTGCTCACGTCTAAGTAGAGGTCCTGTGG
This sequence comes from Meconema thalassinum, assembly GCA_946902985.2. Taxonomy (NCBI): domain Eukaryota; kingdom Metazoa; phylum Arthropoda; class Insecta; order Orthoptera; family Tettigoniidae; genus Meconema; species Meconema thalassinum. Next base: position 675,644,957 of record OX336389.2, read on the forward strand.
CGGGCCTCTTGGACTGTAAACCCACATCATACAACCTCCTCCCTACTGTCCTTTCACTGATGTTCATGCCTCGCACTTGCTGCAAGCGATTTCTGGCCTCCACAGCTGTTGTGTGTCGATCACGAAGATCTTGCATTGCGAGAAAGCGATCTTCGCGCTCAGTAGTGCTTTTCCTACGACCAAAACCGGGCCTTCTGGAGTAGATATTGTGCTCTCTGTACCTTTTAACAGTCCTGTATACGTTAGAACAAGATGTGCCTATAACGTTTGCCACATAGCGTATACTGCGCCCATCCTCCACTAATGCCACTGCCCTTGCAGCGTTTTCAGGAGAAAGAGCCATTATGATCTGACTTAGGAGCGAGAAAAACTATTGTAGACTAACCGTAATGTCCACAAAAATATGCGGCACGAGAATTCACAGCAATAACCCTTAAGACAGCCGTCGGTGGTTATTTTTGTTTGAAAGCGGAAAACGGTAAGATTGGTGGTGTGATTGTCACGATCAACAATGGTTATCAATTATTGCGCTGAATCTTCTCAAATGGGCTGATTAACTCACGATACATTGTCATATCGCTGCAATATCACAATATTCAATTTGTACCAGGTTTGAAGCCGTCCAAGATTGAGTTTTGTCTGAAATTCGTAGTGTTTCGCTTTTTATGCCGGTGAGTGTATTTAAATATTTGCCATTCATACTCCATAGATCATAATAGAACATTTTAAGTACAGTGGAATGTGGCTAATTCTAACTTCTATAATTCGAAATCTTCTTTAATTCGAATGTTTCTCTTGGTCCCTAGCATTTTATATACAATCAATGCTAAAAATCGTGGTTAATTCGAATTATATTTTGGATAATTCGAAGTTTTTAGTGTAAAAAGCCGATCGGAAGCCAAACATTTGGGTCAGTTGAGCCAGTTCCCAAAATAACTGTTCCGAGTAAGTGGTTCTGTTTTCCATTCCCTAAATTTGTTAGATTCTTTTGTGATGGCTGTGAGACTTAATTGTAGGAAACAGGTAAAAACCTCAAAATATTTTGAAAAACAGTAGATTTCTCAAAGACTTAAATAGATTGCTGGATTACTACTGTCCTGAATGTCAGAGATATTCAGATATAATTTTCATCAAATTTTGATTGAAAGCATGCATAGGGTCAAAATGAAGATTAACTTATGTATGAACGTGCCACACTGGAGAGTACGGTATATAAGAATTACCGTACATTTTGTTGTTAGGTAGCAAATATTTTGAAATCCTCTAAAGGCAATTGTGAATAAGACAAATGATCCGTATGTATGGATAGGTACCGGTGATGTTAGGCGCGTTGCAACATGCATACAGAAGCAATGGTTTTCCATCAGTTTGGGGGGTGGGGGGGCATGATTTTGTCTTGTTGGATTTCATGGTCCCACCTTCCTAAAGAGGACCATACCCTCAAAGAATAATGAACCAGAACGGTAACTAAATACAATTAAAATATGGTAACCATGCCTGTAGCCTTCAGGGGCAGATGACCTCGTTGTTCCACCCTTTAAAACAGGCTGTTCCAGCCAAGCAGCTCGCTCGTGAGCAGTGGAGTACTCGCCGCCTTCTGTGAGTAAACCTGCAACATGCAATACAGCTCTGCTGTGGGGGGCTGCCGTCACTGCGCGGTGTATACATCAAGACTGGCTGGAAGCGCATTGACTAGTGTTACGACCTTCGCCCAGTGACGTATTGGCTATCACCCCCAGTCCCTCTCCATCCGTGCTCCGAGCAACACTGCTGAGTACTCGAGTGTACGCATACTCAAACTCCTGGATTTGGAACAGCCTACTTTAAACATCAACAGCAAACTGTAGCCATCATATTATGCTTAGCCTACGTGATTGCAATATAAACCAGCATTATATCCCCTACTTGCCAGCCCAATTCACCTGACGAAAACCAATAGAAAGGACAGGGACACCCACATAATAAATAGATAACACAAATAATAACCCCTGGCACTATAGCCTATGAATGGCCTAGGCCTACCAAGCGCCAAGCGACCGCTGCCCAGCCATTTGGCCTGCAGATATTGGGGTGACAACGTGATCAGCGCGTCGGGTCCCCTCGGCTGTTAACCTTGGTTTTCGTGACCGGGGTGCTGCCTCACTGTCAGACAGCTACTCAATTTTCCTCACGAGACTGAGTGCGCCCCGTTCCAGCCCTCACATCAGTTTTTAAAATCCCTGACAGAGCCGGGAATCGAACCCGAGGCCTCCGGATGAGAGGCAGGCGCGCTACCCCAACACCATGGGACCGGCTCATAACATAATACTAACTTAAATAACTGAACTTGCGGATCACGCGAGCAAAGAGGTTGCCTGATTCCCCACTCCCCTGTTATTACAAGGTACAATTTACATGTTTTGTAAACAACTAGGTTCATAATCTCCAACCAATAACAGGCCACATTTTTGATTCCAAAGTCCGCACTTCATCCTTCAATAGCAAGTTCATATATTTAGGTAAAAGAGGGGAGGCATTGGCCAAAGAATAAAATTAAAATACAAGAAACATGCAATTGGCGCGACAGGGACCCGGTATCGCGAAATCAATGCAACGACAATTTCATGAAACGCAGTGTGCACAGCCCTGCGTTAATCTTATCTATCTGTTGCAAGCAACTTCAGTTTCACGAAACCAGTTGCATGAAACAGGTTTCTCCAGTATGCACCGCGCCTTAATCTACGAAAAGTAACATATCAATAAGTGTAAATGCTTATGAGTTGTGTTAAAATGTATGGGCCTATTCCAGACTTGAGTAGCCTATACCAACACCATATCATGAATTATCTGCTATATTTATTCGAATGTTAAATAAACTGTACGTAACCTAGTATTCATTTTCTTTAACCCTACTCCTTAAATTACTTAATGCCTAAAATCATCCCATAACAAATGTTAACAGCACAAAGCAGAGGCGGTTCTAGCCCTGGGCCGGGGGGGGGGGGGGGGGCGCCCCCCCCCCCCCCAGTTTTAGTGAAATAATTATTTTAAAATTCCTTGGTTACTAAATAAATTGATAATTTACAGATATAATTTATCTGATATAAAACAAACTAATGCATTTAATTAAGTTAATTTTTCTTTCAATTTCAAGATTTATTTTAGTATATGTAATTTAAACACATAATTGAAATTGTGAATAAATATAATATTTTTAAAATGCGCAGTGCATACACCTAGAGTATTAAACTCTTTTCCCAACTTTATGACATGCAAGTTCAGAAGTTTCCAATGTAGACAAACCTCCATGCGATACAAGTGCATCGATATCTCCCCAACTCTGTGACAAAAATGTGAGTGCAACTGTTTCTAATATAGACGAACCAGTACCATTTTATAGCGGTGCATCGATCTATGATGGTCCATGCCAACCCCGTAAATCAGTTTATAAACAAACGTTACTATACAATAAGAACAGAAGTTTTAACAGTAAATGGTTTGATAGGTAGACATTTATTGAATAGTCTGAGAACAAAGATGCTGTTTTCTGTGTCGTCATTTCGTTCAATCTGATTCAAGGAATGCTGAACATGTTTTCACTAAATCTGGATTTTGCAATTGGAAAAGATTAGGAGAAAAACGTGCAAAGCATGCTGATAGTAAATATTATAAATCTTCAATAGTAAAGTGAAACAGTTTTCTGGAAAGTGAACGTAGCGGCATTGTGATTTCGAATCTAAGCGAGAAACACAAAGATGACATATTGCGTAACCGCTCAGCCGTGGCAACAATGGCCCGAGTCGCATTACTTTGTGCTTGGCAAGACATTGGGCTTAGAGGTCATCACGAAACAGTTTCGTATGACGACAGTGGTAATAATAAAGGGAAGTTTGTTGAAATGTTAAATGTAATTAAACTAGAAAGTGAAAGCACAAGGGAGAATGTAAACAGTCTACCAAAGAATGCAACTTACTCATCTAAAGATTCTCAAAATGAATTTCTTGAGATCTCAGCTGAACATAATGGAGGAGAGACAAAAATATATAACAATGGTTATGTTTTCTTAATCCTGGATGAATCTAGAGTTGTTAGTAAAGTGGAACAGATGTCCGTATGTGTCAGATATGTAGGATAACATACTACAGAGGAGCATTTAATTGGTTTTATACATTTGTCTCAACTGAATGCCGAAAGTATAGCTAATTCAGCTTTAGAATATCTTGTTTCAGTGGATTTCGATCCTTGTAAGTGCATTGGACAAGCATATGATTGAGTCGCGGTTATGTCAGGGAAGATAAACGGTGTGCAAAGTTTATTGCGACAAAAGGTCAATAACCCGTGTGTTTACGTGCATTGTTATGCACATCTCTTAAATTTAGTTTTGGTGGACGTTTCAAAGCCAGTTTGTAGACGTGGTAGGGGACACTTTTGGTTTACTGGAAGCAATTTATGCTTTTTCAGACTGTATCTACTGTAAGACACCAAAAGTTTGTTGAGATACAGAGTGATCTTTATCCAGGAGAACGTGTTTTAGAGATACCTCTTCAAAGTGACACGCGATGGGTATGTAAATATAGAAGAGTAATGTATTTTCAGAAACGTTTTGCTTCAGTTAAAGCAGCTCTAGAGTATTTTTCAAAGTCAGCTAACAAGAAAGAGGCAGAAAAAGCAAAAGGTTTGTTGAAACAGCTTTGTAAAGTGAAGGTGATGTTGTGTTACAAATCTTTTCTGATATTCTCGAGCTTGCCAATGGAGCCTCTATTTTCTTACAACAAAAACATGTAGACTTCGGAGGGGCACATAGATTTATTATGATCTTGTAAAATCGTTGCAAGAAAAACGAAATGATGATTATTTTAAAGAACTATGGGCGGTTACATGTGACTCTGTTCAGTCGTTAGGCATGAAAGTTTATAAACAATCTAGAGTCTCAAGTATTCCAAAGAACTTTCCAGACTACGTGTTATTAATGCCAGTCTCTGCGAAGAAAGAAGAGGAACATGTCACATTTTCCGAGACATGTAAAAGAAATCTTTTTGAAATATTAGACAACATGGTAGAAGAGTTACTGCGTAGATTTACTGAAAATGATTTTGTGTGCAATGCACTGGATGCCTGTAACCCAAGAAGTGAAAACTTTTAAAATTTTGAATATATATTTTCTCACGTTCTATGAAAAGTATAATCTAATCTTCACAGACCGTAAGGTGCTACAGACTGAAATCAGTTTAGCTAAGAATGTACGGTATTTAGAGACAAATATCCAAACACTTCCTCATTCTTTTTTTCTGAACTTCTGAAAATGGAAGTTGCTTTACCACAGCTACTATTATTTTTCAAGTTGATGCTGACTCTTTCTGTGTCATCTGCTTCTGCTGAGCGCAGTTTCTCTGTCGTGAAACGAATAAAATCCTATTTAAGAGCAACAATGGCAACAAAGAGGCTTTCCAATCTCGCAATCCTTTCAATTGAAAGAGAATTAAGTGGAAAATTACTTAAAGACCCTTCTGATATAGTGAACCAGTTTACCCAGAGTGGAAACAGAAGAATAAATTTATGTGACAGTTAAAGGAAAAAGTAGACTAATGAGATCGATCCGCGAAAATGTCTGGGCCCCCCCAGATCTAAGCTTCTAGAACCGCCACTGACACAAAGCAATTTTAGTTGATGCCCATTGAGAAATGGGGTTGCAAGGCAAGTGATACTGTCAACTCACAGCAAGAGATGGCACTATGATCGCTGTCTCCAGGCAAGCACATGCTTTTATGGCAGAGTTTCCATTATTATCTTTAAAAGCTATTTGTTAAATAGCACCTCATGGAATACCAGGTCTATTGCCCATTTGTTTCCAAGGAGTCCCTGATCTGTCAGATGTGAGTGTGACTCCATCACTCCCACAGGTCCGAGGCTAGCTCAAGACATTTTTAACAGGTTTAAGAAGTAGGTACAAGTAAAGCAGGTTGCTGGACGTACTTACTTGGGGCCCTGGGTTTTTTCCTCTCAGTACTAGCCGCCTGAGCACAAGGAGGGCCATGACTCAGAATACGTCCAAGATGCCCTATTCCACAGCAACCGGTATCCAGACTGTCAGGACCACTTGGCCGATGCCCATGGTTCACGAACTAGGACGCGAACACACAATGAACCACTAGGCCTATACACTATAAAATAATTAACCACTGTTGAATGAAGTATGATACTGAAAGGAATCAGGTCTGAAGGAATAATATGAGGACAAAAATAAGTTTTTATGCTGTGCAATATAATATATATTCTTCTTTTCTAGTTTTTAAAGATATAAAATCTACATAACATTTTCATAAAAAGAGCATTGAATTTCATGAAGTCATTGTCCCAGTAGAGAACTGTCATCGCATGGTAGAGCCACGTGCATTGAAACCTGTAAGAGAAAAATATTAAGTTATCATACCAATCTTAATATTGCTGTTTATTCATTGAGGAGCCTTGCAACATTGTGATCATGTAGGCCTAACCCCATTTAGTTGGTGTGTAATCTGTCTGATAACCTGTGTCATTATGATGGCTGTGTAAGTGTATTTGTATTAGAGGCTAGGATTTGGAAGGAGGTGGGCGTGGCCTTAATTTAGGAACCACACCAGCATTTGCCTGGGGTAGAGGTGAGAAAACCATTCCTAGGTTGGCTTGGATGGAAATCAAACCCATCTCTTCTCAATTCTCCCTCACGAGATTGAGTGTAACCGGTCTCAACCCTGAAACCATAATTATATGTCTTGGCAGAGCCAGAAAGGGGGCTGTAATATTTTATAATGTATATTGTGTTCATTTCTATTTGTGTTTGATTGGTTGCTAAGATTGGTTGAATATGTGGGAGAATGAATAGTTGGTTGGTTCTTAAGTTTAGGGGCTGCGACAACGCGGTCATGTAGCCCCGTGTAAGTTGATTGAATGTAAGAGCGAGTGAAGTAATGTAATCTTTTGTTGTTTTCTATTTGTAGATCCTCGAATATCACTTCTGTATATATATTTTTTCCAGTTTCTGAACTTTTTCTTCTTAGCTTTTCATTTAATGTGGATAGTTTTTAATTTTCTGAAAATTTATTTAATGTTTCTTGAACATTTGGGATTGTATGAATGACTGAAAGCTAGAGGCAATTTTCTTACAGGATGTTTGAGTGTGTGTCTGTAATGTTGAGGTTGTTCATAGATAATAGTGTCAAGGACTTTAAACATTTCCATTAAAGCAAGATAAATACAGTACATATTCCAACCACTCCGCAAAGAGCCTTTATTCACCTCATAGACCATCTCACGATGATTTTAAAGAAAAATATTTTAGACTAATTTATTTATCGGAATATACAAACACCAACTAGCCTATTTAGATATGTGTCATTTGCAGAAAATGATTTTTGCATTATCATCAGTGGCGGCTGGTGACATTGTTGCAGCGTTGCACAACTCCCAATAATTTTACACCTAATTCGTAGTTTCATTTCCTTTAATGTTTTAGTTTTATATATCTAATGCACTCAAAAATGTGTTAAAATCATCTATATTTTGATATTATTTATCCTAATGCTTCACACTGTACCTATAAAAGCTGCCGCCTTCAAATCAAACTCCAGGGGGTTAGCTCTCTTGTGGCGACTCCCAAGCAGACAGCGCGACGTACAGGACGAGGCTGGACGAGGCCAAGCTTGTGCATAGCATGCCGACCAGCATGGGTAGCAGGGAGTTGCAGACGAGCTGCCAGCCCCCTGTCAACACTCAGTCCCAAATGGCGCCGTTAGACTGCACCACTCTTTGGAAATGACAACACCCTCGATTTCTCTTACCCCGCAAAGGGTAGTTTAGTTAGTTAGTTATTGTTGTTTTAAGGGGCGGAACTACGAGGTCATCTGCCCCTGAAGGGTAGTTTCTTTCCCACACCACTAGAGAATGCTACACCACCCACAACGGTACAAATATCGGAATTTCATAGGGAGACATTAGTTGGTTCACACCCAATTATTTTTAGATGTTTTCTCATCATAACTTCATTTAATATTTTTGTCAATTGTTCTGTGAAGCGAACCTAAGAACGCCACCATTGCTATAAGTACAGTAGATAAGTGGCTGAACTATTTTGCGACGTATTGTTGGTGTACTGTAGCGGTTTATGTTTGCTTTTACCACTCTTTTTCTTGCGGGATTTGAGTTGCGATTAGCTCTGTATTTAGTTGATTTGAGTATTTTGGTTCCAGGCAGATACTTAACTGTGCATTATTATTATTATTATTATTATTATTATTGTTTGGTTGATTGTGAGTAGACCTATGCATTCACTACAAAATTTCTTGGCTAGCAAAATTCAGTGTTTTGTTAGTTTGCTTTTCGCGCCACTTTCCGATGTAGCACCCAGATTTATCATCTGTGCATCTTTTAAGTTACCGTAGTATTTTATTTTAACGGAATGTTTAGTTTGAAACAGTAATTGTATTGTGGAGTGTGAGTGAAAATGAATAGAGTAAGTAATTTGCTAGTCAGACAGTTTTTCCAGCTCCCTGATGACGATAAACTTACAGTAAAAACACTCGGTACACCATTACCGGATAAGTATTGTCCAAAATATAAGTATACGAGGGCGTTTAAAGGAGATATTTAAGGCAATAATAATTGGTTATGTGAATGCGATATTTAAAAACGCTTTATTCTGTTTTACATGTTTGTTGGTGGAGAATTCGCGTGGACCAAAATAGGAGTTACGGAAAATAATCCCTAAAATAAAGAAACATGAATCTTCAGCTGAGCGGCTTCGGTGCCGTAGTTTGTAGCATGCTGAGCCTCTATGCCCAAGATCGCGTGTTCAAACCCGGCCGAAGTCATCGGATTTTTAAGAGCGTTAAAAATCCCCCAGTATGCATTCCTTCGGAGGGGAAGTAAAGCCGGTGGTCCCATGTCATAGATTTATGGCATGTTAAAGAACCTTCCACTTATTACACCTGTGTGAAGCTAAATTATAGGTTAAAAATTTGAACAACGCTCTTAGGTTCCAACGTTCGTCGCCAGGAGCCGACTGCGGTGGCGTGTAGTAACCAAGTTCTGAACTAGTAGTCGTTTACGGTGGCCTTTGGCGGCAAAAGTAGGAACTGCTTGAAATTCAATGTCTGTAGTCCTCACTTGAATTAAAAACAGATAACACTCACTAGCGAATGTTATGCCATCGTAATATAATTTACTTAATCTTTAATCAGCTGCACATCTATATAGAAGGCCCAATCCGAAAGAATAACCCCGAATGCTCCTCAGGACTTGCTCACCTGATGAGTTAAAACTGAGCAATTCCCTGCAAAGCAGGAGGCCATAGCCCTTATGGGATTTGTAAGGCTATTTATTTATTTATTTATTTATTTAACACTCACTAATACAGCCATCACAATTAACACCGGTTATCAGACAGTTTCTCCACACACCCAAAGTACAGGGGGCTACATGACTGCGTTGTCGCAGCTCCTAAACTGAGGAACCAACCAACCAATCTTCAGCTGTTTGAAATTGACACTTTTTGGAACTGTTAACAAAGCTGCACAATTGGACAGTGCCTATAGAAGGTAAATTGCGGAATATAACGAAGATGTTAGGCACAATAGATATGTGTTAAATATTGTAATAAACTGTATTCGTTTCTGTGGTTCTTTCGGACTGGCCTTGCGTGATCATGATGAAAGTGTAACATCAACAAATCCAGATGTTTTGAGAGAACTAATTAATTTTACCGCTGAGTTGGATGCTGTGTTAAAGGTCATTTGGTAAGGGCAACTGTTTTCAAAGGAACGTCCAAAACAATTCAAAATTAATTTTTACAGATTATGTTGGAGGTTTGCCAAGAAGAAGAATCAAAGCAAATAAAGGAATCGGAAATTTTTGCCATTATAGCGGATGAAACTAGTGATATTTCAAACATATTTCAGATGGCTGTTGTGTACCGATACGTAGTAAGAGGCAAACAAACCATGATGCACACACATTAGCAGCGTGTTTACTGGATGAATTAAAGAAGCAGAAATTGAACGAAACTCCGCAAAAATGAATTGCGCCGACGTATGACAGAGCGCACTTCATGGCTGGTTCCTCTGATGGGGTTCAAGCTATAGTATAAAAAAAGACTGATAGTCAGTCTGAAAGACTAGACTTTATATCATTTTAAATGCTACAAATGCTGCGTGAACTCCAAGTCCGTTAGCAAGTGCAAACCAAGGTCAAAGTAGGTAGCTGGCTAGATGACATCACGCTCACCGGAGCGCGCGGGGAAAGGAGGAAGCTCAAGCAGTATTATGACGTCACACACCTCAGTGCATGCTCGGTACATTTCGTCCCGTCACCGTAACGTAACGCCAGACCCCAGCGTAACTACGAAGTCGACAAGATCATTTAAAATGATACAAATCCTATCCTTATGCAGAATATGTGCCCGTCTTTGTTAGTAATAACATTTTTCGTTAACGTACAAACTTTTCGGTTGCCATGTTTATATGTTGAGAATGTTTATTATCCCGGAGATTGAGACCCAACCTTAGACAACCTGCTGTGTTTAAAATTCTTCCAATTAACTCAGGCATAGGGCTTAAATACATAAATCTGTTTTTTTTATGAATTCCTATAGGAAGAAGCCCAAAAGAGCCATTAAAATTTGTCTATTTGTCGAACGTACAGTTATTTTGGAAAACCCATGCATTTCAGTTTTTATAGAACTGTAGTTTATCTAACGTTAATTAATTTTCGTTACATGTGTAAACTTTGTGGTGTTTGAAGCCATATTTTCAGTGTTGCCTTAGTAAACAAGAGTTCAGTGCTTTTCAGTCGGTCAACACGAATGTACCCAAAAGAGATGGGTTATGCCCTAATCCTGAAATAAATTACATGAGATTAATAAAACACTAGGATGACCAGTTTCGATCGTCAAGCGATCATCATCAGATCCAATACACTTAGGCTATAAAATCTATGTTTGAAATACAGGTGAAAATATTTACAATATGTACAATTATTTAGTTGCAGTATTGGTACTGCAACTGTCAGTGTATGCTAAATGCAGTATATATGTTAGGTGAAATGCTAAATGGTGATAGCTATCCGGAGATTGTACTTTAGAGAGATTATATGGTTGTAAACTATGGTTAAACTATAAATTTTTTTAGGCTAACTACTTATCTGATTGTCTTCCGTACTACAGCTATTCGCAGTTTTCGTGCTCACTTGAACTCGCTGTGCGGTTGACTGCGGTGGTTATCTTAACGACTGGTTTTTCCCTGCCTTCCCCCCCCCCCCCTGTCCCTACGTGCTGTGGGGAGTGATCGCGATGTGTTTATGTGAGGTGTTGCCAACCTAGATAAGATGTATGTTATTGAATGAGGTGGATCTACAACTACAACTTCAACTATTAAAGGACTAATCCACTAATCCACGGTCTTTAATAGTTGTAGATCCACCTCATTCAATAACATACATCTTATCTAGGTTGGCAACACCTCACATAAACACATCGCGATCACTCCCCACAGCACGTAGGGACAAGGGGGGGGGAAGGCAGGGAAAAACCAGTCGTTAAGATAACCACCGCAGTCAACCGCACAGCGAGTTCAAGTGAGCACGAAAACTGCGAATAGCTGTAGTACGGAAGACAATCAGATAAGTAGTTAGCCTAAATTTTTTTATAGTTTAACCATAGTTTACAACCATATAATCTCTCTAAAGTACAATCTCCGGATAGCTATCACCATTTAGCATTTCACCTAACATATATACTGCATTTAGCATACACTGACAGTTGCAGTACCAATACTGCAACTAAATAATTGTACATATTGTAAATATTTTCACCTGTATTTCAAACATAGATTTTATAGCCTAAGTGTATTGGATCTGATGATGATCGCTTGACGATCGAAACTGGTCATCCTAGTGTTTTATTAATCTCATGTAATTTATTTCAGGATTAGGGCATAACCCATCTCTTTTGGGTACATTCGTGTTGACCGACTGAAAAGCACTGAACTCATGTGTAAACTTCCCATATAAAATTGCGACATCAGAAATTTTGGTGCAACACCCAGCTTTACTTACCACCGGCCGCCACTGATTATCATCAAATTAAAACCCACATTTGTTACAGATATGTTATAAATTTTTACTTAGAAAACCAAGTAAAATATTATTACAAAAGCTTTTCTAGTAATCACATTAGTTTCTTTCCTTTAAATAAACATTGCTGAAGAAGGCCATAACAAGGCCAAAACAGATACGTTGCATTAATTAACCTTCTGTCGGTTACATGCGTATCAGAATGATACAAGCGCACGTTTTTCTAGAGTCATTGTTGTGCTAGGCAACAGAGTCCCCGGCTTAACAGTACCTTCCTATTTCACCCTCCATTTTCATGCAGTCACACTGTCATCTGCTCAGAGCGTATGTATCAGATTGATACATTGCGACATACGACACAACATTTATTCATGCATCTCTTTCTTTTTTCGTGGATTTTACATCTGATATGATGGCACAGAAGCAAACACATAATCCAGAAGATCCTTGGGATATAGAAGCTGTTCAGAAACTTATTTTATATGAATATTTAGTTTGCAGTTCCTTTTTTCCGTTACTTGTGATTATTTTTACTCGCTTTGTATGATGTTTACAGAAAACTGTATTTTGGAAATAAATAATTAATAAATGATTACACTGGAATATACAGAAAGAAAACAAACAGCAATAACAGAAATGAAAATGCATGTAGTGGGTTCAACTACCCTATTACGAAACCTATCAGACTGATACACTGCGACCGACGCCGTCACTCATTTGTTCACAAAATGTGTAATGATAACGGAAATGTATATCAAGTGAAAAATAAAAGGTAGTATGCCAATTATCCAGAACAGCTGCCACAAAAAGTTGACGGTGCTTAAGCCGTAGCTGGACGTCTTGTTTGAATGTATCATTATGATACATTGCGACCGTTTGTTGAAACATTAACGTTGCGAACGACGGAAGGTTAATGTATATTAATTCAATTTAATTGACTATGGTGTTATACATTTATCAAATACCTATTGGTATTTTTTAGATAATAGTGCAGAGCCTTTCTATTTGTGTATGTGTATGTTGTTTTTGTTTTGTGAATAAATTTATAGTTTTAAATTAAGTTATTACAACTTATTGTCGCTCTTGGATTATATATGTCTGGCAAAAAAGAATATATACATTCATAAATACATAAGTGAAATGCTATGTCCTATGGTTTGGATTCCACATAATAATGGAAGTCCCATGGCTCATGATCCCGAGATTAACATCATATAACACTACAAGCTTCCTTTAAAATAATATTTAAACACACCCATTGAAAAAAGTAAAGAAATAAAGCGAATGAACATAATGTTAATATTTATGCAACAGATGAAAGCTAACGCTCTCATTAACTTAGTTATACAATTAGCAAATCACGTACCAACTGCGCAGTGGCAGTGCCGATAGGATCGATTGGTTGTTTCTCTTACACGAGTGCAGTTCGTGGAGCATTTGCAAATGTGAGGAGGGAACAGCTGGGTAAGTGCTGAATCTAGCACGCACAGAGAAAGAGAGGCAGTCTGGCAACATCACAGTGAATGGCTCTGTCTCACTAGGTGCAGAATGCTCTCACTCTCACCCGCCTTCTTATGTGGTCTCCACTCTAGTAAATCGATTGATGAATGGCAACAAGCATTTCTTGATGCAACAAGTCTGGAACTTATTTATGCGATTGTCAAAAAGGGCCCCGGTAGGTAGTATAATATTCATTGTAATAGTAAATAAATATATATAGGCCATATACAATATATGTGATCAAATATTTTCTTGTCAGGATTGTATTACTTCTTTATTTCAATACTGTTCACGGGAACCATTCAGTCGATTATTACTGTAAATTGTGTGTACCACTCACACAAGCGTTCCTTATCAAAGGTCAAATAAATGAACGAACTAACAAGAAAATCTCTGTGCTCCAAACAGAAAATTGGGATTGTTTGCATTGCGATGCGGCCGCGTATAAAATTCCCCTAAAACAAAATGGCGTCTACCATTACGTCATCAACGACGTCACTCCTCTGGCAAGCTTACGGGAAAAGCCTGGGTAATGGGGGTTTTTGGGTGGGGAATCACAAAAACCTTCGAAACGAGGTGCGCATCGAAATCTGCAATTGACCTATATAGCTCAATTAAAGATTCCGACGCGTAAAAAATGTTCGCGATTTCAATTGATATTTTTAATTTTCTGCATCGAAGTCTATAATTGGCCAATGTAGATCAATTACAGATTCCGATACACATCGTAATTCTTGTAATTTCATAATTAAAAAAACGTGCATCGAAATCTACAATTGACCTACATAGCTCAATTAAAGATTCCGATGCGTAGAAAGATTTCGCGATTTCAATTGATATTTTTAATTTTCCGCATCGAAATCTATAATTGGCCTATGTAGATCAATTACAGATTCCGATACACATCGTAATTCTTGTAATTTCATAGTAAAAAAACCGTGCATCGAAATCTACAAAATCTACAATTGACCTACATAGCTCAATTAAAGATTCCGATGCGTAGAAAAATTTCGCGATTTCAATTGATATTTTCAATTTTCCGCATCGAAATCTTAATTGGCCTATGTAGATCAATTACAGATTCCGATACACTTCGTTAATTATTTGAATTTGATAATTTAAAAAATTGTGCGCTTTTGTGATGTTATCAACGACTTTACGAAATACTTCTCTGGCAAGCTTACGGGAAAAACATTGGTTACATAGTATTTTTGGTGGTGACAACATAACAACAGAAATAAGCATGATAAAAACTGCAAAACGAATTGTGTATAGCAAGATATGGATATGTATAGTTTTTTTTCTTCCAATGTTGGCTACAAATGCGCAAACACAAACACGATAACATACGCAAAAACAACCAAAAACTAAAGCATTATAATTTCCGTATAAAACAATGTGGTCAATACTATTTATTTGTTCTCCAATATTGACTGCAAATACTTACTTAGAAGGCACCATCCATTACAGACTCTCTAATAACGCCACTGTATGAAACCAATATATGTCGGATACAAAAGACTGTTATATGTGTGTTCTTGTAAATGCCAATTTTTGTCTATATTTTACCAATCCATTACTATTTTAACAGGCGTATTCGCCAACACCGTGCCTGACAAATGGCAGTAACTATGGCTTTAGAAGAGTACAGTGCAACTTTTCAATGAAATGCAACAACCAAAATAAATATATGAACAACATGAAAAACGAACTCACCGATAGATCCCAAGGGCCGTATTATTCCACATGTACAAGAAGAAACAGTAATTTTCGCCAACACGTTCCCTCATTTAACACGTAATGCGACAACTTCGGAAAATCAACAATTTTCTTACAAGTCTCCTACACAATCCACGCACACATCACTGCTAATATCACAATCTCGTTCTATACGTAATTCGATCTAAATCCACGCACACATCACTGCTAATATCACAATCTCGTTCTATACGTAATTCGATCTAATTCCTTTAATTTTCATATTAAACTGTACGTCTACAACACGCTAACAGGTGAAAAAAAAAAGGACGACGTTGTCGAACAAAACCGCGCGCGAAACTGACGTATTAATCAGCTGACAAGCTCCCGGCAGGCAAAGCGACAATACGTCAGCCGTGACATCACGGTGATGTCACTGGGGTCCCCAAAAATTCCCTAAACGCGGCCGCATCGCAATGTAACAATGAACCTAAATTTAGACTCAAAATCACGTCTGGTTTCAGAGCCCACAAACTACCTCTATAAATAAAACAGTTCATGTAGAGACTAACATAGACTAACATCGCTCGGCATTGACCGTGTTTTATAGCACATATTTAGGTTTTACTAGCTAACCGTTGGAGATACACGAAAAGTGATAAGGACCTTTAGGATAGAAAATTAAATCTTAAAGCACGTATATGCCATCAAAAGTTTGCTATTTCTTAGCGTTCTATTTTTATTTGAAAAGGAAATATGAAAATAGTCGCCTTTTTTAAATAGTGCAAAATATCGAAATCAAAAGTAGCCTATATGTAAACCTGGTAAATCAGCTACATTCATGCAAAATTTCATTTAAATCGGACCAGTGGTTCTTGCGTGATTGAGTAACAGGCACACACCATCTCATTTTTATATATTAGTATGATTACATAAGGAGTACACACTTGATATTGAGACGAAACATTAAGAACTGGCTCATAGTAATCCAATTTAGAAGCGGGCATTCCATTGACATCAATGAGTCCAGGAAGGGTGTCAAATCCCAAGTATCAATGCGGCAAGGTGTCACCGAGCCGTGCTGTGCTGGTTGGGAGTGTTCCGCCTGGGTCATTAACTACATCGTATGTGTCCATTAGTTCATACTATGACTAGAAATATTCTTTTAAGCATCAAGTGTAATGTACTACGCCACAATCAACATCAAGAATTACATCGGACTGATTCAAGAATAGACTGATTAAACCCGTTGGAGGTTTTTTAAAAGTGTTTTATTAACAAAATGTTTTAGGAATTTTTAATGTTTTTTATATGCATGATATACTTCTTCTTTTTTATGTGTGTTCATTCATGTTTCCGTGCCACAACCAAATTCTACATGTGTAATGTATTTAGTGCTGCCAAATGCATGGCTGATGACACCAATGATTTGCTAGGTGTCGAAACATGTACCATTCTATCATGACGAGTGATTAATTTACTCAATTTGAATAAACAGTATTGACTGGGCGGAAACAATCGCTTTGCATTTTATAATGTCCATATACATATTGACCAAAATGCACATTTTTTTTTTTTTTAGTTGAACTTACATCGGATTATTATGTAGGGTAAATTTAAGTAAGTGGATAAATTTGTTAATTTCAACTGTGGATAGCCTGCTATGTTTTTTTTCTATAATTTTAATGGTGGGGGACACAGGTATGTTTGTGTACATTTATTTAATATCTATTGTGTGCATTGTGTAAGATTCTTCGATTATTAGGTTCCTAGTCGTTTCACTGAAATCGATCGAGTTCCTAAAAGAGCTGTTAGTTTTTAATTTGTAATGTGTGTTGAGGAAACTCTGCACAAATTGGGAAACTTTATAAATGGGACTGCTCCTAAAATTCACTAGGCTATTGGTCTAATGGGGACGTTTTCCTGATGGGTTTTAGATTACGCTCTTAGCGTAGGCAGACTGGGGTTCATGCTAATTAATCAGTTGGATTGTCTGTCTCCTAGAATAAAGATTGTATTCTTTAGGAGATGTTTAAGTTTCGTTTGTGTTGAGGCAGTTGGACGAGATGCAAGCGCTGTTGGAACATGGCAGCCGTTTTAAAAGAGTAATAAATTACGTACTTTAGCACATATGAGGTGCAGTAGTGACCAGGGTTCCTAATTTCAATACGTAATATCACCCAAAAGATGAAACAAGGACACAAGGTATGATAAAGTCACATTCATGTCTGAGGCAAGTGTATAAGCCGCGTTCTACTTTTATTCAGAATAACTGTAATATAAACTTATATAGGCTACTTTATAATAACCCCTGGCACTACAGCCCATGAAGGGCCTAGGCCTACCAAGCGACTGCTGCCCAGATATTTAGGGGTGACGCGTGATCAGCGCATCGGGTCCCCTCGGCCGTTAATCTTGGTTTTCGTGATCGGGGCGCTGCCTCAATCAGACAGCTACTCAATTGTCCTTACGAGGCTGAGTGCACCCCGTTCCAGCCCTCACGTCAGTTTCTAAAATCCCTGATGGAGCCGGGAATCGAACCCGGGGCCTCTGGGCGAGAGGCAGGCGCGCTACCCCAACACCAAGGAGCCTGGATATAGGCTACTTTGAGCTGATACATTCTCATCTACTGTACATGAATTTCATATGGAGGTGTTGTAAGATAATAATAATGTTATTGGTTTTACATGGTCCCTGGCTTTTAGAGACGCCGGGGTGCCGGAATTCCAACCCGAATGGGATCTTTAACGTGCCAGTAAATCTACCGACACGGCTCCCTCGCATATGCGCACCCTCAAATGCCAGCTGACTGCGTCGGGATTCGATCCTGCAACCTTGGGAAAAGCAGGCGAAAACGCTACTGATAAGCCACGCAGGGCTGATAAAAGAACTTGAGATACTCCAGAAACGTGCAATAAAATCTAGCCTATCTTTGGATATCCCCTCTATAATAAAGGGATACCGGTATAACTCTCTACCATTATGCATAAAGGAAAGGTTTTCAATTTAAAAAATCACGAAGAAATCAAGAGCTTTCCTTTTAAGGAATTAACAGCCTATGCTCAATATGTAGCCCTAATCAATGCATACCAATTACTTTTGTAAAGTTACTATCAACCTATTGTAGCCTACCATTAACTTAAACACAAGATCATGTTACTAAAAATATACTGGTATATTTCAATCTGTATCTATGCTACCTGATTGTCCCTAATACGGGATCTGTCTCATTGGGACCTATGTAGCCTAAATAGGTGATTAAATAAATAAAAAAAAGCGTTCCATTCATATAGGTTAAGTTGGGCTCTCACAGTAGGCTACTTTACCTGACGATTCTAATACGTATTCTAGCTAAAGATTATATTCAATTAAGAATACTGCACCGGAATTAAACAATAAAGCTCACGAGTAACAAAAACTGTTATTAAACACACACACACACACACACACACACACATGACCAGTAGAACCTTATGTTTCCTATCATAATTAAGTTATTATCTTAGGCTGTGTTTCTATCTCCCAAAATTTTAATAATGGCACCCCGTGGTGTTCGTTAAGCCGCCATTTTGTTCGCTGCCACGGCCTAGGGTGGGGGCTTAACGAAGCACTGAGAATCAAAACGATCTAAAATTTTTCCGAGCATGGTCTCCAATCAAAACGTCCCTGATTGACTGAGCGCTTATTGGGTCCTTTCCGCCACACAGCCGCAATCAATTCCACCATAAACCTCAATTTAACATAACCTAAGTTACTTAAATTACAAATATTAATGTTGGTGAAGGGTGGATGACTTGTGGATTAGATAAGCCATTTTTAGTGTTGTCTTCTGTAGTTTTGTGGGTGGCATTGTGGTTTTTTGGCAATCTCGTTGTCTTGTAGACATTAAGATAAATAGTTATATTTCGGGGGCCTATCACTCAGTAGCGGTTTATCACAACAGTAGCAACTATTACGAATAGCTGTACTTTATTAAGATTTTTCTGCACCTTCGCGAAATAGTGGCGGTGGTTTGAGATTATTTTTGACTACCATTATGGGGTTTTAATAGTTTTTCATAGAGCATTTTTGTTGTCTTGTAGGCATGATTGATTTGACATGTTAGGCCTGCATGTACATTTTTTCTGGTTTTGGGAATAATGCTCATTACTATTAAGCGCAACCGTGTTGACCGACTGAAAGACATTGAATATTTCGTTTACTAAGGCAACACTGAAATATGGCTTCCAACACGATATGGACTTGGAACTTATGTTCCCTTAACAAAATAATGATACATTAACAAGTCATCCTTGTAATCTCTGCAAATAATAAAAATATTTCCCATCCAATATAGGCCTATTCATGTTGAACGGTAGAAAGTTATCAACCTTTATTAAGGCAACACTGAAAAATGTTCATTTTGATCTATCCTACTTACTCGGAGTCATCTGCATCAATGTCCCTAGAGGTTCAGTTTTGTAAATTCTCCCTTTCCTATGGTCAAATAACACATGGATGTTCCCTATTTTCTTAAGGGGATTCAATGATCTTATGCTGAACTAATTAGGAATAGGGCATGTACCCCAACCCCTTAAAATATGAAGTTATCAGGATAAAAATAATGCCCATAACCATCAGAAACTTGAGAACACAGATCAGGAGAATGTTGATCGACCATGGATGCAAGACCAGAAGGTCTTAAAGAGGAGTGTTTCATTTAGAGGCTTGGAACATCATGGTCAAGACCCCTGTACTTGGGTGTGTGCTCAATTTGTTTGAAAACCCGTTGACAGATCATAAGTTAATCTGTGGCTGGAATCCACTCCGTCCTATGCTAAGCTGTGAGTACTGGGCACCATTAGTGTTCTGTAACTACTGTATCAATTTCTGAAAATTGTGTCATAGGCCTATGCTTAGACAAGTCGCTGAGAATGTTCTCTGAATGGTGAATACCAGTAGGCTAGCCTACTTAGCTGCCTCCTTCACTAGCATTTCCAGGCACCTGGTTAGTTGGTAAAATGAAATAGAAAAATCACTTGAATGATTCAAGTTGTCCTTGATTGCCCTCGTGGGACAGTGTACCCCATTCCAGATCTTAGTTCAGAATTAGTTCCCTTGACGGAGTTGGAGAAACAGTCACAATACCTATGGTACTACTAGACCTAGTACGGTACATGTAGATGGAAGCATTGTGAGACCAACCACTAGGTAGCTTATGTCCCATTAGTTGGGAATGTGAGATTGGTTCAACATGTCAGCCTATGTTGTTGTATATTTCATTAATGTATGGGATATAAAAGTGTATCATAGGAATATTAAAGCAAGCCATAATATATTACCAGTTGGTCAATTGGATACAATTCAATGAAACATTCTGTTAATAATTAAGAAGTGTCGTAGGCAACCAGAGAAGCGACACAAGAAAAAACACCTGAGTCTTCCAGGCAGTTGTCATCAACTGTATTTCACATAGAGAAGAATGACTAAAATGGTTCCTCATGAAACAAACAACTGGTCAATGGCTTGAAAGACAGTAGTAAGGACTTACATGCTGTCAGTAAAAGTGGAGTTAAGAAAGAAGTCTGGAATATTTAAATCAGTAGTTGATAGCCAGGATTTTTAAAATTACCGTAGGCAATTGCACCTTAATATGATTAGTAGCCTACCGGTGTGTGCAAGATTTTAAATGGTAGGTTTTCCTGTGAACCAAAAAACAGCTCTTAACATGGATTATGTTCAGGTTAGGCCTACAAGTTATTGGGAGGGAGGTTTATTTTACATACCTGTTGCACATAAAATGAGCTTCTGATTAGAGCTCTGTGGGAATGTTTACATGGTTTGATGATACAGGGTTTATCAAGCCACTTTCTATGCATTTTTTAAAAACATTTTAACAATTCATAAATTACTGTCATCATTGCTAATGCTGTAATCTGTCATGTTTATTTATGCAGCATGAGGAATTAGGAAGCATTGGTAGGATTGGTATATTGAGTGGAGATATAGTAGGATAAAATGCAACTGTGTTATGGAAACCTAAGATGTATTTTTATTTCTCAACTTTATTTTCTGTAGACTCCAACACAGCCCACCACCAGGGGAAAAAAAAAGTGTTGGTGATGTTTAATGAGAGCAAATCATGAAATACTAGTGGTTGGTATCAAAAGCTGTATAAGAAAAATGAAAATGTGAAGTCACGCCCAAGTTTATGAAGCCTTGCCAGACTCGGCTGAAATTATCTTCGATGCAAATCAAGTCTCAATAGTTAAAACTTAGGACGACCTTTGACATGAGCACTATAATAGGCCTACATTTAGGATCGACATAGCCTGCAGTAGGTCTTGTGCTACTGTATGCACCTGGGCATGTTTAAAAAAAACTCAGCCTGCAGGTTTTTTAAGGTAGTATATTACTATAAATCTATCTCAAGCAAATCCAAGAAGTTACCAGACTGAGAAACTACATATCAATATTTAAACAAAAAAAAGGGTGGCAGTGCAAACAGCACTTTTAATCCTTGCTTCATTAGTTAAACCATAATATTTGTACATAAATACAGTAAGGACTTCACATTACAAACGGCCACTTAAATTATATGCCTTATTAGGCATAACTTACAAATTACATGTCATGAAATTGGTAAATATAAGCAGACAGCAACATCAATATGCAATGGTCTATAATGTAGTTTTATAGTGCACAAAAGGTTATTGTACTGAATGTATTTCGAACTGATGAATAAAACTGGTGGAAACGACAGCCAATTGATTTACATCCATTACATCCAAAGTAATAGAAACTTTCAGTTGATTGGCAAGAGTGTTGATTTGTACTTTTATTTTCACAAATTTTGATGAACAGTGTCATGCTTCAATTTAAATAAAAACGCACATACAATTCCTCATCAATAAGTGATTTGCAGTTCATACTGTCATGAACTGGAATAGATTTCTAGCAATTTAATTGATGTAGAAATCTATTTCTCTCGCCGCCATGTTGGTGATAATTGTAAACAAACCCGTGGGCAGCCAATGGTTGGTAATAATTGCCAGCCAATAACAAGCCAGGATGACGCGGTTCATAATTCGCGTTTCACTCTCATTGCGTTTTAACTTGAGGTGAGGAATCAGCTGTTCGTTAAGGCCACGGGGTGCCATTATTAAAATTTTGGGAGATAGAAACACACTCTTAAAATGTCGGCCGATGGTCGGCGAGATTCGCGAGATTTCATGTTAATATAGACGTTTACAACAGAAACAGAATTGTCATTTTCCGTAATAAACATTAGTTGGTGACATTGGTATTTTCCCGTCTTTCACGAGAAAACAAACGAATGCCAAATCTGTTGATGTAGTAGAAACTTGTTATGCGATGTACTGTTATCAATGCGATGTACTGTTATCATTAGCATTAGATTTGTCTTATTCTTTTCCTTCTAATGTTGAGAGCCGAGAGAGAGGAAAACACCAATGTCACCAACTGATTTCTGTTTCTGTTGTAAACGTCCATGGTGATGAATTCTCAACTTGTTATAAATGTAATATGAAAGAAATCTCGTCGACCATCGCTTTTACCGTTCGACATGTCATATGGCAGAAAGACATTCTGCTTATGGTCATGTGTGCTTGTGTTTATTAGCAGATTTTGATACTCGTGAGCTTTATTGTTTCATTCCGTTGCAGTATTCTTAATTCAATATATCTTTTAGCTAGATTATTAGAATGTCCGGTGAAGTACACTGAGAGCCCAACTTAACCTATAAGAATGGGACAGGCTTTTTTTAAATTTATTTAACCCTAGAATACTAACATAATGTGTGATGCAAAGGTATTTTATACTTAAAAAATGGAAGTCTACGTTGGAAAACAGCCAGAAGGATCACAGTATGCTGTAACAGCCCGAAGAATGCAATGGAGAGACTAATACAGCCATTACGAACTTTGGGCTAAGGCACCAATTAGTTAAATGGTTGAAATTAATATATATTTCGTATGTAACACTATTTACATAGGCTACACTGAATTCTCTGTGGTCTTTGAGGTTTAATATGCTAAGTTCTTAACCCTGCGTAAGTGTGGCGAAATATTGAACATGATTCGTGTGGCCGGTCTCTAAGACCGGGTATTTTATTTTGTTTATTTATTAAATTGTAAGAATAGATCAGATTTCACACAAAATGTATTTATTCAAACTCACAGATGGAAAACAGACTTGCAAGTAAAATCAGACCCATAGAGATAACATAAACAAAGGAAAAATCAGAAAAGGGAATCCCAAGTAAAATCAAATTATTTAAATAGCAAGAACGACAAAAAATAATTTGATACAAATATATCATACCTATAGTTGTGTCAGTTTTGGAAATGTGGCACATAATAAATCTTGTATAAGCCTGTGGCTTATGAAGTAAGGTCGCCCGTAAACATTGCACATTTATTTTGAAAATTCATTCACAGTCTTTGCATAATACTTCTATGTGCCCTAGGCACATGAACTTATTGCTCTATCTACAATACTATTTTTTTTTCTGTTCTGCTTCCAAGTACACGTTTGACATCGTCCAAAGAGACGTACAGGCCAATCATCTTGTACCCTTTCAAGCTTGCAGACGACAGCAATCCTCTCACGCAGAAGGTGGCTTTGTAAAATGCTCATTCCCAATCCTGTGATAAATTTTCGCCGTACTATATTCTGGGTTGGTGCGTTCTGACTTATAATAACTTGACTGTTTGTGCCAGCAATGTTTGTCAGAGAATAAAATACCACAATGATAGGCCAACGTCTTGTATTTCTGGCCCAGCATAATTTGCAGAGAGCTGGTCTACGACATCGACACCGCCTTTAGTTTTATTGTAGTCCAAAATCATATCTGATTTCTCTGTTTCTTCATCGACGAAGTCATCATCGTGTGTCGATAAAATTAGTAACACATTATTTCGTTTGTTAGGAATATATGACAGACGAGTACAATCTTCATGAAATCCAAAGATGTTGGATGGGGTAGGACTGGACTGTCCTTGGGTGAATCGAGGTGGAAGCTGGCGCTTGATTTTTCAAATGGTGCCTAGCAGCATGAGTTTGTATTGACTGGTCAAGATTTCACAGAGCTCAACGCTGGTGAACCAGTTGTCTGCTGTAACGTTTCATTCTCGTCCCGGAAATGGCTGTATTAGTCTCTCCATTGCATTCTTCGGGCTGTTACAGCATATTGTGATCCTTCTGGCTGTTTTCCAACGTAGACTTCCATTTTTTAAGTATAAAATACCTTTGCATCACACAAGGCATATATACCTTGATGCCGTACTTGTTATGTTTCGAAGGTCTGTACTTCCGGAAAGCAGCCTTTCCCTTGAAACCTAATAGCATTTCATCAATTGTAACAAACTGACTCAAGCTGAAATATTGTACACACATGTGAACAAATTCGAACAGATCACGAATTGGAGCCAATCTATCTGACAGTAGCCTCTGCTGCCTGGTCTCAATATTGTCAAAACGTATATGGCTAAGTAGGAAAGAGAAACATTGCTAAGACATAACTAGCCGAAAGATTTCTGGGAAGTTTCCATCTGTAAAGAACAGTTCTTCTAAATTTAACCTATTGGACTTCTTTACTCCACTCAAAATTAGAAGGTCCAAGAGAGCTTCCATGTCATTACAGTCGACCTCACAAACGTGATATTCTTGATTATATTTTCTTTTGCGTGAGTGGTAATATGTTGGTTTGTAAATTTTACAATAATTTCCATTATATCTCGATCAAAGAAATGTCTCCAAACCTCGAGAGGATAGGTCTTTCCTCTAACTGATCCTCTGACACCTGGAAGGTGCGTTATAATATTCTTCTGACTTGTTCTAATATTTTTGGGAGGGGGATAAATTTTCCGCTTCGTGTAATCCCTACCATAATAAAAGTAAAGAGTCTTCACCTCCGTGATAATAATGCCGTCGCAAGGATTCTGCATCCTCATCAGGATTCAGATCTCGTTCACTTTTCGAATTCTCTTCTCGAACTTCCAGCAGGTCCTCTTCGTCATCTTCTGAAGAATCATCATGTTTCTGGTTCAGAATCAGTGGAAACAGTTTCAAGTAGCCTTTGCAATCGTTTTTGTTCACTTTCATAGCCCATTTTACCTAAAATACAGTAAAATATAGGCTTGAACAAATAGTTCGATAACTACTTTTCCTTCCAAGATGGCGTCACAGTGAAAGTGTAGTGAAATAGCAGCTAGTGTAAATATTTGATAAAAGTGGTAAAATATTATAACAGAGGCTTAAAATCTATAAAGTTACTTTCCTTAGATCAAGTGTAATTCGGAATATTGATAGTAGGCCTATTTAGAAATTCTTGTTGATAATTTAATAAACTTAAAATAAGTTGTGGGAACGTGTATCCAAAGATTCGGTGACTTCTTCAATCACTGTTTGAACCAAGTAGAGCAGTGGTGCTTTTACGAGACTTCACCCGATTGGAAGATATACGTATTTCACATTCTTCTTTATTGGTAGGTAATTAGATTAATTCTATTAGGTAGTAATAATTAAATTAAATTTAGTGTAATTTGGTGTAAACATCTAGGCTAACTTAGATCTCTAGTATGACGACAGTAAACAGTGTTAGTGTCTCGTCAGGTTGTGTAACCGTAACGGATTTATGCTCGTCGTGCAAAATAAAAGTAAAAAATGCAAATAAAATCATCACAAGATCTCAGGTAAAATTGAATGAGGAGAAAAGTGAAACCGATTGTCGTAATGTAGGCCTACCGCTACCGTCATGCGAATGTCATAACCTGATAAACGAACTGTCCTCAAAAGACGAAATTATAAAGCTGCTAAAGGAAGATATTGCTAAGTTAATGGAAGAGTTGAATAAATTAAAAGGAAACAGAGAGGAAAGCAAGGAAACTTGGTCGACAGTGATTGCTGGTAAGGTAAGATTGAATAAGCCTAGGCCTATAAATGGAGTACATGTAACTGAAATTCCCGTCTCAAATTCATTTGGAGTGCTTGTCGAAGAAAATGATGACTTTCCTCAAGAAGAAAAGAAGAAAGTGATAAAGAGAAAATCCAGGAAGATGCGGATATTTGCGGATAGCCACGGGCGAGATGTAGCAGCAAGCGTATTTGAGAGAAGCCGAGAAATGGAGGTCACTTCGACAGTGAAGCCAGGAGCTCAAATTGCAGAAGTCACGAACGGGATGATAGGAGAGTGTGCGTCCCTTACTGCAAAGGACTACGCAGTGATCATCGCTGGAGCAAACGACGTCTATAGAAATGAGAGTAAAAAGGTAATCAAAGATTTAAAGGGTACATTGCCATCCATGCAAAAAACAAATGTCATTATTGTAAACATTCCGCAGAGATACGATTTAATTCCCAAATCATGTGTAAATGTAGAAATAGAGGCTACAAATGGAAAAATTCATAAAATTTGTAAGAGTTTTCCAAATGTCCAAATTGTAGATGTAAGTAAATTAGACAGGAAGTTCCACACTCGGCATGGCCTACACTTAAATAGATTAGGAAAAGAGTATCTTAGTGATGAAATCTGCAAAATTGTAAATTCAAATGGTAAGAATAATTCAACAGTAATATCATTAGAGTGGAAGCAGGGAAACTGGTAGAAGAAGCCAAACGTGAGGTTTGGCATTCACATCTTTTGAAGTCAAATTTAACGGAGTGCAACAACGGTATTTCGGATTTATCTAGCAACAATAATAATAACAATTATGATAATAATAATGTAAATAAATCACCAACACAAGCTTGCAAAAGTAACAAATTTAAAATTTACCACCAGAATGTCCAGTCTCTTTATAATAAAATCGATTACATAAATCTAATGCTTAAAAATGAACTTAAAGACATTTCAGCACTATGTATTTCAGAACATTAGCTGAAAGAGGAACAACTTGAATTAATTCAATTCCCAGGGTTTATACAAGCTAGTAAATACTCTAGATCTAATATTAGCCATGGTGGTACTTGCATCTTCTTAAGAAATAATTTAGATCATGTACAGATAACAGCTTATGATTATCTAATTATGGAACAGGATTTTGAATTCTCTGCCGTAAAAATTCAGCAGTTTAAGTTAATAATTGTATGCGTATACCGTTCTCCGTCAGGAAAGTTTCCTCTATTTATAGATAAATTAGAATTGTTACTCAATAACATGAGCAAAGTAAATTTCGATATAATAATTTGTGGGGATGTAAATGTGTATTTCTTAAAACTTGATAGAAATTGTGAATTATTAACACAGTTACTAATTTCCTATGGACTGAAACCTACAGTAAATACACCAACAAGAATAACAAAATTTAGTAAAACCACTCCTGATCAAATTTTTATAAATACAGATAAATATCACCATTCAATAGAAGTCTATTGTCCGGGTTTTAGTGACCACCATGGAGTTTTGAAGTATCCGAAGTAATCAATAATAATGATAATGGAGTAAAATCAAAGTGCAGGTCATTCACTGAATCAAATGTTACATATTTCAACGACTTATTAAATAAGGAAACATGGTCAGAAATTTATGAACTAGAAAATGTAAATGATAAATTTAATGCATTTAACAGTACCCTAAAACACTATTTTGAAATAGCATTCCCCTTTAAACGAAGAACTGTTCAAAATAACAAAACTAGCAATTGGATAACAACAGGGATTATAAATTCATGTCAAAGAAAGAAATTTCTACACAAATTATATAAACAATACCACACAACACCTGAATTCAATTTATACTACAAAAAATACACTAGCATATTAAATAAGGTAATAAGACTAGCAAAGAAAATGCATAATGATAATTTTATTTCCCAATCATCTAATAAAAACAGGGCTATGTGGTCCGTGATAAAGAAAGAAACTGGAAAATCTGCTAAAATACAAAGGAACATTACACTGACCAGAAATAATAAAGTGATTAATAATCCAGAGGAAATAGCAAACACTTTTAATGACTATTTTCTGGAAATTCCACAAAAATTAATAAATAAATCACAGGTAAACACACTAAATTCTAATAATAAAATAAATATATGCAGTGATTCTCTATTTATAAATCATGTCACAAGTGAAGAGGTAAGAATAGTTATAAAAGAGCTAAAAAATAAATTCTGTGCTGGCATTGATGGCATCCCTGATGCAATTTTAAAGAAATGTGCAGAAAATATAATAAATCCACTTACGCACTTAATAAACAGTTCAATTCTCTCAGGAACTTACCCGGATATTTTGAAGTTATCAAATGTAATTCCAGTGCACAAAAACGGTTCAAAAGATGAATTAGATAACTATCGTCCTATTACCTTACCAACTGGTATTGCAAAAATTGTGGAAAAAATTATGTATAAGAGACTGATAAGTTTCATAGAAAAAAATAAAATATTATCAAACTCACAACATGGATTTAGAACGGAAAAATCTACACAGACAGCAATTTACGAATGTAGTAATAGTATACTGAAATTAATTGACAATAAGGAACATGTAACTGGCCTATTCTTGGATTTATCGAAAGCATTTGATGTTGTTGACCATAAAATCCTCCTTACCAAACTAAATTAATATGGTGTTAGAGGTCTAGCTAATAAATGGATAGAGTCTTACTTAACAAGGCGTAAACAAATAGTAAGCTTGAGACACAAGGATGATGGAACCAAATTACTTAATGAAACATTGTCCAATGAGGGAATTATTGAATTTGGAGTACCCCAGGGATCGGTTTTGGGCCCACTACTCTTTCTTCTATATATCAATGATATAACACAGAACGTTCATTCACATAAGGAAATTTTGTTTGCGGACGATACAACACTCGTAATAAAAGGTGAAACTAAACAGGTCATACAGCAGTCTGCTGACTCCGTTACAGGAGAGTTAACCAAATGGTCACAAAATAATCGCCTCATAATAAACTATAAAAAGACAGTATGTCTAAATTTCCACACTATACAGAATAGGAATCCTGCGATGCCCAATATAACATTAAATGGTCATCAAATAGAAAATAAATCAGAAACAAAGATTTTAGGACTATGGATACAACAAGACTTGGAATGGAATAAACATATACAATATCTGAATACTAAACTGAACTCGATGTGCTTTGCGTTACTTATTTTGAAAACCTGCACTAGCATGCACACATTAAGAAATACTTATTTTGCTTATTTCCATTCATACTTAAGATATGGGATCATATTTTGGGGTATGTCGCCATATGTACTAAGCACGTTTAGGATACAAAAGAGGTTAGAATTATGGCAAATGTAAACTCTAGAGAATCATGTAGACCTCTGTTTAAAGATTTAAACATTCTCCCACTGCCCTGCATATATATCTTTGAAAGTATTATGTTTTTTTTAAGAATTTAATGAATAAAGATGTTTTTCTTAAAACAAACAATGATGTTCATAGGCATAACACAAGACAAAATCAAAACATTCACATTTCACACACACACACAAGCATATATCAAAAAGGAACTTTTCACACTGGAGTTAAATTATACAATAAACTACCCCAGTATATAAAACTGGCCCCAAAAATAAAAACCTTTGATAGAATGTTGAAAGCTTATCTGCAGTGCCATTGTTTTTACTCAGTAGTTGAATATTTTAGCGTATAGGAGTGATGGAATCTATAACTATATTTTACTTTTTTAATTTAATTTTAATACCTAGCTGTACGTTGTTGTATTTATAGAATTAAGTTATCATATTATGATAATAGAGTGAGGTGTAAATAGTTGTGCAATAAGATTGTATCTATTAAGATTTGCTATTATAATAAGTTATAAATAGTTATAATCTTAGTAATATATACCTGTTAGTTCTTTTATTTTATGCATGTAAATTCTGACGTGTCCTATATCAAAAATGTATTGAATGCATGTATTTGATCAAATGGAATTAATACAAATCTATCTATCTATCTATCTTCAATATGAAAGCAACTATCATCTCAAGAAATAAGCCATAATAAAAATAAACTAATTACCTCATAGGTACACTGAACGTAACGCAAAAAGTGTTGCTGGTCTCAGGAACCATGTCGTAGTGAGTTGTCACAATGGTCAATTTCCCATGACTGGCAATATTAGTTGCACGTGCGGGGTCGCAACAGAGGAAGGTACAACAAAGTACAGCTTCTTAGCCTCAACAGTCGGAAATTTAAATAGCATTGTTGTGAGGCCCGGAACAAGAGACCGTGCCACACTTATGCAGGGTTAAATACAATAATAATATCATATGGCCTCGGTTGCCTGGTGCAAGCTTTGTTAATTGACACCCAGAGGGTAGCTTGCATGTCGAATTTCGTCGTTCCTTTGAACGCTATGAAAGTCAAGGAGGTTAGATATCTAAACTCCTTGGACACTACAGCGCTTTCAAGTAGAGAATGGAGGAACTTTGTGTTGGCGGAAAATCCCGAGATTAATTTTGCCATTGAACACGGCCTACTGAATTCAAATGGGTTCTTTAACATGCCAACAACGTATGACATGAGTGTCGTGATTTTTGTCGCCTTCAAAAATCACTTACCATGGCCAGGAGCGAACCTGCAATCTTGGGGTTGGTAGTCTTACACTATAACCACTCACCCACCGTGGCAAGCGGTTAAATACAAGAAATACAGAAGTCGTTTACTTTGACGTAAATAGCAGTATGTAATCTCTCCAGCCCTGTCTCTGGTTTTTATGAGGTTGTTTTTATAATCCCTCTGAAGTGATGTCACATATCTACATGAAATTCCCTACCTCTTTGTTATTGTCATGGAGAAACCAATATGTTGTTAAATTCAAGGATAATTTCAAGGCAATTCCTTGCCCCATGATTATGCTTCTAGAACTGATAGTCATTAATAACAAAAGCATTGACATCACCATAGACCAGCAGAAGCACTGCTGGAACAGATATAGAGGGAATTCTGAGCAGTTAAATTATTCATACATGTAAATTTTACATATGATAGTATTGTAGGCTTAATCACTTATTTACATAGGTCCCAATGAGCCAGAGCTCAAGTACTGGGAGCAGCAGAAATAACTCTCGAATTTCAAACATAAATAACACAGCAACGCAACACGAAATTTACAAATTTATTGCGCAGTTTAAAAGAGGAATGTTTGCCATTTATGATATCTAGCACCCTTATTGGCCACAGCACTTAAGCAGGTATTATTGTCGATGTGTGTGTGGCCTTGGAGAATACGTGCATCGCCTCGTCTCATCAGTCGCTAGCATGGCGTGTTTGAAAGGAACTGGTTCGAGTGTTAAAGCGAATCCATGTGGTAGGCCTTGTGGCATCAGAGAACATCCATGCAGTGAGGCATTCCCTCCTCAAAGTAAGCACGCACGTGCTATGCGACTCTCAGATCGCACCGTACGGAGACTTACACACCGCTATGAAGTTCCGTATAAAATGGTGGGTGTGCATGAACTCTGTGAATGTGATTGGGCCAACCGCAGAGCGTGTTGTGAGACTATCCTGGAAGCTGTGTCAGCTGACTCCAGGCTACTGGAAAGTGATGAAGCGCACTTTCATTTGTCGGGCTACGTTAGTAAACAAAATTTTCGGTACTGGTCCGCAACCAATCCTAGACAGAACCTCCACAGCGAACGTGTGACTGTTTGGTGCGCTGTCCTTGATTTTAGAATTGTAGGCCCTTACCATTCTGAAGAGAAGGCCAAAACTGTGACAGTAACATCTGCACGTTACATACGACTTATGGAATCCTCCTGTGTTGTTTCAAAAAGATGGTGCCACTGCACCTGTGTGCACACTGCCGCAAAGGTTTCTGAATTAGAAAAACCATTTGGTAGTAGGTAGCATACGAGTAGTTTCAATAAATGATTGTCGGCCAGCGAATCGTTTCAGGAGAGTCCTGTAAGCGTTCATATACAATTCCGCCAATTGCGATGAAACTTTGGCGAGTTGTTGTGCACACTCCCACCAATTTTTCTGAAAAAATAAATCCATTTTACATTAGATGGCACACGAGTAGTTTCAACAAATGCTGACATGGTCAGCTGTATGTGGCGTGCTCATGCGTCGGAAAACCTTCGGATTTATTTATATATTGTTACGGCTGTGAGTTTGTGTCATCACTCGCCGCATGAGTCACAACTGCCCCAGGGCTGGGCTGTGGCCTGCCTCCTGTATTGCGTGTGCCTTATGCAACAAGGCTACTAGGACAAAGGGGTAGTCCAGAATATTCGTGACTGGACCAGCGATGGAAACCTCGAGAAGCCGTGAACCCTGGATGGATCTAGAAGCATTTATTGAGTCACCGGCCTGCTATATAAGTGCGACCTGTCTAGCAGTTGTGGTTGTTGTGTTTTACGAGCTAGTGCGAGCGATTATCTTGTGCGACAGAAGTGTGGTGACGAAGTGCTGTGCGAGTTACGAAATCCAGTGACATTGTTTCTCCAGCTTGTGGACAGCGAAATAGCCTGCAGCAAGTGATCGTAAGTAATTGTGGTCGGTGAACATAAAGGAGAGGAGCAGGTAGTTTCTGTCAAGGCCACCGTACTCATTAGGACGGATTAACTTCTGTGATCTGTTGACAAGTGGAAGGGCCAAGAGCGCTCAAGGAAGAGACTTGAGGAAACTGGAGTAAGGCTCCTAATTGCTTGTATTTGCTGATTAGTGTAATTTACTGGCCACAATAAAGTTAATTATTTCTTTAAGCAGTAATTGGTGTTGTGCTTTGTACCCCCACCGTAATCCAGTTAACAAAAGAGCCACTAGGGGGTGGCACGTAACAATATGCACCAGACAGAAAAACAAAGAATATTGTTTATCCGACGGCACTCCAGTAAACGTAATTGCAATTCAAACACTTATTCTTATTCTTTCTTGGGCTGGCTGTGTGGCTCAGCGGTAATGTTCTCGCCTGCTGCAACCAAAGTTGCAGGATCAAATCCTGGTGCAGCCAGTTGGCATTTGAGGGTGCGCAAATGTGAGGGGCCATGTCGGTAGATTTACTGGCACGATAAAGACTTTGGGCCAAAATTCCATCAGCCCGGCGTCTCTAAAAGCCGCAGTAGTTAAAAGAGACGTAAAACCAATAACATTATTATCTTCCATTCTTTCTATCTGTCTTTGATTGGCATCGCAACGCATGCCGGGTATAGCCAGTATAATATAAAAATAATTTTGTGAAAATTACATATTTCTAAATAGTTGGTAATTGTATATTCCTGTAAATTAGTCTAAAATATTTTTCTTTAAAAACATCTTGATATGGTCTATGAGATGAATAAAGGCTCTTCGCGGAGTGGTTGGAATATGTACTCTATTTATCTTCTTGCTCCAATGGAAATTTTGAAGTGATATGGAAATGTTTACGGTCCTTGATACTATTATCTATGAACAACCTCACAAAGATACTCAAACATCCTGTAAGAAAATTACCTCCAGCTTTCAGTCATCCATACAGTCCCAAATGTTCAAGAAACATTAACATTATTTACAGAAAATTAAAAACTATCTACAGTAAACAGAAACCTGGAGACACATAAAATGTGTACAAAAGGGAAAAAATATACAGTAAATGAAAAGCTAGAAAAAAGTAGTTCCAGAAATGGGAAAAATTATATATACGGAAGTGACATTCGAGGATCTAAAAACAAAAGATTGCATTACTTCACTCGCTCGTACATTCAATCGAAAAATCAATCAACTATTCATTCTTCCTCATATTCAATCAATATAACAACAAACCATTCAAACTCAAATAGAAATGAACACAATATGTATTACAAAATACATGGGGGTTGATGTTGCTCACGTCCGTAGGTGTAACCTATAACTTAACCCTACACGTGACCCCTGGGTGGTGCTAAACGAGCAACAATATTAGGTGAACTATACATATAATGCCAAGAATGCAATGTAAAAATGTTTCTTTTCAGAACCACCAAACTAGAGATATTGGACACTCAATACGTATTATGCAACTAAATATTGAAGGCCTAAGTTCAGCCAAATGTATTTATCTACATAAACAGCTACAGGATCTTGATATTGACATCGTTAATATCCAAGAGACGCATACCAAGGATGAGCAGGACTTCCATAGAAGAGGACACCTTCCAAGTTATACCCTAGTAAATGCCATCCACCACCCACAGTATGGTATAGCCACTTATGCCAAGTCCAGCTTGACTGCAGTCCAAGTTCTTGAGTCCACAGTCGTAGACAATACCTTCCTATTAGTGATTGAGGTCAACGGCCTAAAAATTGTCAATGTGTACAAGCCTCCATGCATAAACTGGTCTCCAGCTGTACTGCCTACTTTTGACCATCCATGTATCTGTACTGGTGACTTTAACAGTCACCACACATCATGGGGTTATGATACAGTAGATGATAATGGAGAGACATTACTTTTATGGGCAGAAATATCCAATTTACATCTGGTGTTTGATGTAAAGGACAAAGGTACTTTCCATTCCGCACGCTGGAATAGGGACTACAACCCAGATCTAGTATTTGTTTCTATGGATCAACTATCGCAACCCTTATACACCTCACGAAATGTTCTGTCTAACTTTCCAAACAGCCAACACCGTCCTGTAATTGTAGAGGTAGTGCTGAAAATCCCTATTGTGAATTCGATGCCCTTACCCAGATGGAATTTCCAATGCGCTAATTGGGACGCATTCTCTAAGGAACTTGATAAAAACTTAACTGAGAAGAACTTACAATCAACAGCAACCAACTATGGCGAATTTTTTGAACTCGTTATTAAGGCTGCAAAAGCAAACATTCCTAGGGGTTATAGGAAGGAATATGTGCCTGGATGGAATAAGGACAGTGAGGACTTGTATAAAGAATATCAAAGTACTGGAGATCAATCTTCAGGCACTCAGCTACTACTGTCCCTCAATAAAAGCAGGAGAGAGAAGTGGGAAGCAACTGTTACAAAAATGAATTTTGTAAAGTCGAGCAGAAAAGCTTGGAGAATACTTCACGGACTGACTGGTAAGAAAAACTCCAGAAAAACATACGGTACTTTAAGTCCTGACACCATTGCTAATAGAATGGTAGATCTTACAAGGGCAAAGCGAGACAAGTGTCACACCAAAATGGTGAAACGTAACCTCACTCTCCTCAAAAAGAACGCCCAGAGAAATAATGAGCTATCCAGGGCGTTTTCTGTTGAAGAAGTTGTAGCAGCTATCAAGCAGTTGAAGACCAACAAGGCAGCTGGTCCTGATAACATCTATAATGAATTCATCATACACAGGGTCCACTCAGTATAAACTGGATTACTTCTCTTTTCACACATATCCTTGAAAAGAATCACCTACCCAAACAGTTTAAACTATCCAAAGTTATAGCTATTCTGTAACCAGGTAAATCTGAACTCAATCCTGAAAGCTATCGTCCCATTGCCCTGCTTAGCGCCATGTTTAAACTTCTGGAACGTGTCCTTCTGAACAGGATAGCACCGTACATTGAAGATGTCATTCCACCTGAACAAGCTGGCTTCCGAAACGGTCGTAGTTGCACAGATCAAGTTCTTGCCCTTACAACACATATTGAAGCAGGTTTCCAAAACCATCTAAAATCCACAGCTGTCTTCATTGATCTCACGGCAGCCTATGATACTGTCTGGAGACAAGGGTTACTTTTCAAACTGTTTCATGTTATTCCATCTTTTGAAATTGTGAATTTGCTATCAAACATTCTCAGTGAAAGACAGTTTGAGGTGTTCTTGGGTGACTCTAAAAGTCACAAGAGGAAGCTGAATAATGGACTCCCACAAGGATCTGTTTTGGCCCCAATCCTTTTCAACCTGTATATTCATGACTTGCCAAATACTAAGGCAAGAAAGTTCATTTATGCTGACGATATTGCGCTTGTAACGCAGAGCAGAAATTTTGAAGATGCAGAAAACACCCTTACTGAAGATCTTGAGAATGTCAGCTTTCCTTCAGTCCTGGAGATTGATTCCGAGCCTGAATAAAACAGAAGTATCTTGCTTCCACCTTGCACATCGGTTTTCTAATTACAAACCAAATATTTTGCTTGACGGACAACAACTTAGATACAATCCCTTTCCTACTTATCTTGGAGTGACTTTGGATAGAACCCTGACCTACAAAGAGCATCTCATCAAGCTCTCCCATAAAATTGCTGCAAGAAACAACATCCTACATAAACTTAGTGGTACTTCCTGGGGAGCCTCTGCCGACTGCTTACGCCTAACTGGCATTAGCCTTGTCTATTCAACAGCAGAATACTGTGCACCCGTGTGGTTGGAAAGTGCACATGTGCATAAAGTAGACTCAAGGTTAAATGATACAATGCGATGCATCACTGGTACTATTAAGTCAACGCCTAGCCATTGGTTGCCTGTGCTGAGCCACATTCCTCCACCACATCTAAGAAGGAAACAAGCATTGTTGAGAGAGGCTAAGAAGATCAGGGCTTCATCTACTTTACAACTATATCATGAATTTTGCCATCCCTCACAACAGCGACTACGGTCTAGGAGGCCAGCATGTGTTACTGCAGAAATACTGTATGTGGATGAGTTTAATTTAAACCAAAGTTGGAGAAACGAGTGGTTAACTAAAACAGCGGGGACAAGTGCCCATTCTCTTGATCCTACAAAGGAACTGAAAGGTTCTGACCTCCCAAGGAAACTGTGGTGCCGTCTTAACAGATTCAGAACCGACCATGGCTGCTGTAAATTCTTTCAACACAGATGGGGCTGGATCAATTCAGCAATGTGCGACTGTGATCAAGACGAGCAGACAATGGATCATCTGCTCCGACGCTGCCCTCTGTTCTCGTTCCCTGGGAACCCTGCTGAACTCTTTCATGTCACTCCAAATGTCATAACTTGGTTGCAGAATGTGGATAATTTTGTATGATGTAAATTTTGTATATAATTCACCATACGTTTAAATAAATAAATAAATTACAAAATATTACAGCTCATCTTCTCATATCAGTTGACGGAGAGCCGAAGTGAATATTAGCAGTCCTGTTACTCTTGATCAAGCAGTATGTTGACTGCAAGGGGATGAGACATGAATTTTTGTGAACATTAATTCTCAATCTGACCCTATCAGACTTCTACTTCTGTTTTTGAAAATCTCACATGCATTGACCGGGAATCGAACCCGGTCCTCCTTGGTGAGAGGCAAACAGCTTGATTGCTGCACCTCCATGCCCTCGGTATAATTTTAAGGTGGTCTGTCTAATATCACAGCAAGATGGGGTGCACAAGGACCATTCTGCATATTGTGCGTGCATTAAATTATGGTGTAGGCCTATTTGTTCTAATTTAAGTTAATGGCATTCCCCACTTCGTGGCATTCTTTTTCTTCTTCTACTTCTTCGCTTTTTGAGACACATAGGATCACTTTAACCAACCATTCGTTCGTCGACTTGTAGGAACTGTACGGGCCTTGCGGTCCTCCCAGTACTTCTTCATGCGTATTGATCGTCTTGCCTTTTCTTGGGCGGAAAATATTCTTGTTGGAATTTTCTTTC
Source organism: Meconema thalassinum (assembly GCA_946902985.2). NCBI lineage: Eukaryota > Metazoa > Arthropoda > Insecta > Orthoptera > Tettigoniidae > Meconema > Meconema thalassinum. Next base: position 675,682,748 of record OX336389.2, read on the forward strand.
TTTGTGAGTGGACAATGAAAAGTCATATTTTTCTTCGTGGCATTCAATATGAGTTCCTAAAATCAAGGCTTCAGGTGCATTGAGGTGGCTGGTAAGGCCTATTATACTCCTCCAGAGCAATGAAGAATGTATTATTATTAAAAATAATTCATCTTCTGCCTTCTGTGTACGTATTGAGACTTTAGATCCAGATGACTTGGCTGTGCCATGACATATAATATGGTCTGAGGGCTGAGACTAGATAAACTCAATCTCATGATGCAGAACTGAGAAGAGATGGGTTCAGTTTCCATCTTAGCCAACCTAAAAACTTTTTCCCACCTCTACCGCAGGTAAATGCTGGTGTGGTTCCTAAATTAAGGCCATGGCCACCTCCTTCCAAACCCTAGCCTCCAATACAAATTCACTTACAGCCTCACAATGACACAGGTTGTCAGACAGATTACACACCAACTACGTGGGGTTACATGATCACAATGTCGCAAGGCCCCTTAATGAATGAACAATATTATTAAGAGTGGTATGTTAACTTAATATTTTTCTCTCACAGGTTTGCAATGCACGTGGCTCTACCATTCAATGACTGTTCTCTACTGGGAAAATGACTTCATGAAATTCAATGTTGCTCTTTTTATGTAAATGTTATGTGGATTTTATTTCTTTAAAAAATAGAAAAGAAGAATATATACTATGTGTGGTACAGCATATGCACTTATTTTTGTCCCGATATAATTCCTTCAGAATTCCTTATGCACATCCTGATTCCTTCCAGTATCATATTTCATTCAACAGCAGTTAATTATTTTATGCTGTATAGTGGTTCACGGTGTAGTCACGTCCTAGTTCGTGAACCATGGGCAACAGCTGAGTAGCCTAGTAAGGGGTCCTGACAGTCTGGATACCAGTTACTATGGAATGAGTGGGCATCTTGGACATATTCTGAGTCATGGCCCTCCTTGTGCTTAGGTGGCTAGACTACCCAACTCCCTTGTTTATTCCCTGAGGTGAAACTAGTGAGGCCCTGTGTAAGTAAGGCTAGCAACCTGCTTCACGTGCACTTCTTAAACCTGCTAAAAATATCTTGAGGATGCCTCGGACCTAAGGGAGTGATCAGGGACTCCTTGGAAACGAACGAGCAATAGATCGGGTATTCGATTTTTTTTTTTTAGCGTATGGCTTTTTAGTGCCGGGAGTGTCCGAGGACATGTTCGGCTCGCCAGTTTTGTAGCTGCTTCGAGACGGACACCCAATGGGTGAGCTACAAGTACCGTTGGGGAGGGAAGGAGGGAAGTTGGAATGTAAGGACGAGGAGTTGGAAGGTAGCGTCTGTGGCCTATAGTTAGGGACCAACCCCGGCATTTGCCTGGAAGGAAGATGGGAAACCACAGAAGACCATCTTCAAGGTTGCCGGCGGGGGGATTCGAACCTCCTCGCCTCCCGGATGTGAGCGACTGCCATCAGTCATGCCGTAACCACCACGGCTAACTCACCCGGTGGGTATTCGATGAGGTGCTATTAATATCGACGGGGCTTATGGAAGGAAGAAAGTAAAGCTAGCTGAGTCAGCAATTAGGAAGGGATTGGATATTCTAGGGACTAGTAAAGTTCAGATAAAGAGAGCTAGAGAGGAGGAAGTAGGAGATTACAAGGTGTACCTGTCAGGTGTAAAACGAGACGGGGCAAAGTAGGGAGTAGGGTTGTATGTCAAGAGAACCTTAGAGCGTAACATAGTTTTTGTGAGGTATGTAAATGAACAATTAATGTGGATAGATTTGGAAATGGCAGGATTGTTTCAGTATACGCTCCAAATGAAGGGGCTGAATAACACGAAGTAGTCAGATTTTATGAGGCTCTGAGTGATATGGTAGTGAGAGTTTAACAATAAAGATAGTGTAGTACTGATGGGAGATTTCAATGCTAGAATAGAAAATAGGACCGAGGGGTATGAGCAGGTAATGGGTAGGTGGGATGATGATAGAGAAGCGAACACCAATGGAGAATATTTACTAGACTTATGTGCTAACATGGGGTTAGCTGTTGCGAACTCATTCACGAAGCACAAGGAGATTCACAGATACCAAGTCGATAATACACTATATCATTACTGACTTTCAATTTATAATGTAATGAGAGCAGCCAATGGCCAAAATATACATAATCAGTTAGTACAAAGTCGTAAAAGAAATCTTCAGCACTACTGCTTTTCAATACAAAGTTCTCAGTCTTTTGTGCAAAACACTCTTAGGGATTCTCCTCGTTTATGACACTTCATGACGTGATATCTTTCACATTTTTCATTGCACCTTTCACATTCGCAGTCCTTGGCAGGGTTTTGGTAAGTCTTCTTTCGACATTGTAATGCAAACCATGGAGCCTGGTGGGCATGTGTCGCAACTCATAGTTTGCCCTACTCCAGCCTCTTGACGTCATGACGACTGACTTTCAATTTAGGAAATTGTTAAGGAATTGCAGGGTATTTTTTACTGAAACAGACCACAAACTGATATGGTGTGATCTATTTGCAGATGGATTATAGTTGGAAATCTTCGGGATAAGGAACTTGGCAGAAATATATTGATATGATATGATTGATGAAATATTCCAAAGAGTAGAGGGTAAAGAATTACAACACAATGAAAACGAGAGGTCAGAGAACAAGGATGTCTTGGGAAAACTGGGTAGAGACAGAAAAAAGCACACATCCTGGTGAAATGGCATAGTGAATTTGGCTTGTAAATGTCAAAGAATGCTTAAAAAATGGCTCCAAACTAGGAATCCAGCAGACAGCTTTATGCAATAGAAAGGAACAGACCAAACAAATAATAGTACAGCTAAAAGGAAACGAGGGGGGAAATTCTAGGCCAAGTGGCAGGAAAGCTTTTTTGAAGTGTTATAAAGAATCTTAGAAATGGAAGGAACAGAGAAGTGAAAAGTGTCTGGATAATTCAGGGGAACACTTCGTAAATACTAAGGTAGCATTGGGAGGAGGGCAACAGTACTTTGAAAATTTGCTAAATGTAAATGTGGCAGATTTTGAGATTATGCAGGAGGAGAATAAGAACAGCATTCACGGTTGTGGAATTAGGGAGGGTGGTTACAAAGCGGCAGGGATCGGCAAAATTCAGCCAGAAATGGCAAAGTATAGTGGGAAAGCATGGATGAAATGGTTGCATAGGATAATAGAATTGGCATGGGAATTATAAAAGGTACCCTCTGACTGGACAAAATCAGAAATCAACCCAATTTAAAGCAAGGTAACAGGAAAGATTGCAACCATTATAGAGGCATTTCTTTGATAAGAGTCCTGAGCGAAGTGTACACAGTTATTGTAGAAAGGAGAGAGTGATAATTGGACGAGAGTAAGATGGATGAAAACCACAACGAGGATGTCAAGATCAGTTTTTTAATATGTGACAAGTTATTGAGAAATGCTATGAGAGGAATAGACGTTTGTGTTTTGTAGATCTAGAGAAGATGCTGAGCATCCTCAGGGATTATGGTATCGAGGGAGGGCTGCTACAGGCAATCAAAAGTATTATTATATTGATAATCAGGATGCAGTGAGAGTTTATGGTAGGATTAGTTATTGATTTGAAGTTATTACAGGAGTGAGGCAAGGCTGTAACCTCTCACCTCTACTGTTTATTATGGACCATTTGCTGAAGGGCGTTAACTGACTGGGCGGGATTCAATTAGGTGGAAACCAGGTAAGTAGTCTGGCTTATGCTGAAATGTAGGGAAAATGGCATGGAAATCAGCATTTCAAAAACAGGTTATGTCTGTAGGGAAGAAATGCAAAAAATAGAATGCTAGATAGGAATTAAATTGAAGTAGGTAGACCATTTTAAGTACTTGGACTATATATTCTCTCAGGAAGATAGTATGGTGAAAGAAATTGAGTTGAGATGCAGAAAAGCCAATGCAGTGAGTTCTTGGTTGCCATCCACAGTATTCTGCAAGAAAGAACTTATGATGATAATTGTTGTTTTAAGGGGCCTAACATCGAGGTTATCGGCCCCTAAGAAAGAAGTTAGTAGAGTAATGAAACTATCCCTATATCGCTCAGTATTTAGACCGACCTTGCTGGATGGAAGTGACAGCTCATGCATAAGCTAGAGGTAACTGATATGAGGGTAGCACGAATGATTGCTAGGACAAATGTGAGCATTGGCAGGGAGGTACTCATAATTAAGAGATAAAGACTAAGCTAGAAATGGACACGCTAAATGAAGCTGTTCGTATGAGCCGACTCAGATGGTGGGGTCATATGAAGAGAAGGGGGAGAGGATAGATTACCTAAGAGGTTAATGAGTTCAGCTGTAGAGGGTAAGAGAGGTAGTAGGTGTGGTTAGATTCAGTGTTGAATGGTGTAGAAGCAGAGAATGTCACAGTGTTAACTGCTAATAGGGGATCTTGGAGGTGACATGTCCGCAAACAGAGGCTTGCAGGCTAGACAGGATGCTGAAAGGCAAAACAGTTTCAAATTAATGTGTAGTATTGGCAAGGGCTTTAGTTTGCTGTGTGCTCCTTTCTTGATATGCTGATAATACAGTGTAATAATGTAATCTGTAAGTTTCGTCAATACCTGAGGTGACCTAAACAGTTGTTTACTTGAGGCCATTTATGTTCTCGTGCCATTGGATTAAGGGATTGCATATCTTATATCCCTGCCAACGGGCTAGAAGCAATCTCACTACTGCTAACACTGGTGGCAACTAAACCACACTTCTACCTGTCTGGTATTATAATATAACATACTACTGTGGAATAGATGATTGACTTACTTGCAACTAGTGTTCAAAGGCCATGGGTTCATAGCTCGTCTTCAGCTAAGACTTATGAAAGAAAGTCCCATGATATAAAGGAACCTATTTGAACTTGTACAACATTTAAAAGCCTCTTCAATGGCATTTGTCAAAATCCAACCTCCAAATTATAATAAAGAAAAAGTAATTTTCTGTCACATATTACGATTACCAGGGACCAGGATACTCAGACAGCTATTCAAATACTTTTGGAAAAGTAAAACCAAAAATCATTGGTTCAAAGAAGTCCTAGATGATCTAGATCAGGGCCATCCAGTGATTGTGCTCTGAGAGCGTGGCCGCGCTCGGGGAGCACTGGGCAATCAGACTAGCACTCCTCCCCCTACCACCACTACACTGTGGCAGGGAGGAGGCATGAGACAGACAGGCGATGATCAGTCCGCGCTGACTGGATATGTACGTAAAGTCGTGCGACCGACGCCATTTGTGGGATTGTTGACATCATACTGATACTGCTCTTTTGCCACTAAAAAATATACCGCATATACAAATCTAATGGCACACCAATGTATGGAATGTGCAGGAAATGAACGGAAGTGTTAAGTAAAGAACATTGTGATCTATTCCAAACTAAAATTCGAACATATTGGAGAGGAAAATTCAACAACATTTTACCAATATGAACAAATAGTACAGACCTTGAGTGACTTTTTCTCCGTCGTTTTTAGTTTTTAGTTTTGGAGAATACAATCTTCTCCAATTTGGGTACAATATTTCTGGACACAGCTATTCGTAAACAATTGCGCTAGTTTCTATCGCTCAACGTCACACGATGCTTACGTTTGGTAAGCTTAAGAACCGCAAAGAAACGCCCACAAATGTAAGTTGAGCCGAATATTGACAGAACTTAACATGCATATTTATACAAAAGGGGGTATTCTTCTTGCGGAAAGCTGCTGCTTCACCACTCCATTTTTTTTTTGGTATGATGTTCATTCATGACCACTGCAAAACTGACTTACTTACACGCTGTCAACAAAGCGCATTGGACTAGACTGATTCAGTGAACACTACCGACTGATGGATCGGCTGCTCACTTCGGCGCGACGGGCAGACCGCTCGCTTAGCCAAGCTCCTCCCACCACGACCGAAACTACCATCCACCAAAGCTCTCGGAGCACTGGCTTAGAGCGCGGCCGGAGCGCTGTGTGGATGGCCCTGATCTAGATGAATTAGGCTTGACAATGCAACAAATTGAACACTGGGAAGAGAAGAGGATCCTGAGAAACAAAGACGTGAGATGAAACAGTTCTGGGAGAAGGAGAAGAAGAAGCCAAATTTGTAACTAATATTCCTAAGACTTGACTGTATATAGATTGATTATAGTGCTCCAATCACTCCCTAGGGGTTGCATGACTTTGACGTGGTGGGAGTGCTTGCGTGATCTAATGATCCTTTGGGCTATACCGGTGGTAGCATAGCTACTGGTAGGACCTTCCTTGCCGGACAGGCCAAGGGTGAAGATCCAGACTAAAAAGCAACCCAGAACCCTCAAGTCCTCAACAGCAACGAAGGCGGAGAAGATGGTCTTCGGTATGGCGGAGCTGGCAGAAGAGGCAGCCCAGCTGACCAGGGTTAAGAGGTCAGGACCTCCACTGCCTTGTGAACAGAAGTGGGAACTTCAAAGTCAAAGGGAAGAAATCCTGACAGAAAATCAGTAGGCCTGGATACTTAGAAGGCAGCCCCTTCTCCAGGCTTTGGGTGCTGAAGGCCAATAACCTACAAACCCGAGATTACCCTGATTACAGAAACAGAAATGAATAGAAGCCGGATGGATAAAACGGATTGTACCTTTAGCATGAAATCAGACACAAGAATTGGAATTTGGAACGTACAAACAATGTGGCAGACAGGTATACTGGCCGAAGTATCTAGGGAGATGAAGCGCTACAGGTTGGACTTACTAGGTTTGAGTGAGATGAGATGGAATGGGTTCGGGGAGGTAAGGACCCAGGAAGGGGACACGTTGTTGTACTCAGGATCAGAAGGAGAACATAGAGAGGGTGTTGTTTTACTGATCACACAAAAGACAAGGAGGAGCTTGATGGAGTGGTATCCAGTCTCAGAAAGGATAATAGTAGCCCGATTTGCATCAAACGTTAGACCAATCACAGTGGTGCAGTGCTATGCAACAACAGAGACAGGAGAAGAAAGAAAAGAGCAATTTTACGGTCAGTTACATCGAACCTTGATAAAAGTGAAGAAAATGGATATAGTGGTCGTGATGGGAGACTTGAATGCGAAAGTTGGAAGTGATAATCAAGGAATAGAAAATATAATGGGGAGACATGGTATAGGTACTAGAAATGAGAATGGCGACAAACTTATTGAATTCTGTAGTAACCATAGTTTGGTGACAGGAGGTACAATCTTTCCTCATAACAACTGCCATAAAGTGACTTGGTTGTCCCCGAACCATATAACGGAGAACCAGATTGACCATTTCACTATAAGCAAGACATGGCGAACTTCCCTGTTGGACGTGAGGAACAAGAGAGGAGCAGATGTGGGAAGTGACCATCATTTAGTGATAGCTACGCTCCTATTGAAGATAGCAAATATTAGGCACATTCATCAAAAGGGGAGGATAAGGTACAACCTCGATAAATTAAAGGATAAGGAGGTGCAACAACATTTGTCACTAGAGTTGAGAAACCCATTTCAACAGCTGAGAGAGGAAGAAGAAGGAAAGGATATTGAACATAACTGGAAGAACATAGAGTCTACCTATATCAATACATGTGAAAAGGTTTTAGGCAAGAGAGAGGAAGGGAGGAATGGGTTACTCCTGAGACATGGGAAACAGCGAACAGCAGGAAGGAATATAACAAAAGACTTAACAATGCAAGGACACAAGAATAGAAAGTACAAGCTAGAACAGATTTCAACCAACTTAACAAAATAGTGAAGAGGAGTTTTCGACTTGATAAAAGAGTATTTATCAATAATTTAGCAACACAAGCAGAGATGGCAGCACAAAACAATGATAGTAGGACCCTATATCACATAACCAAAAGATTAACAGGAAAATTGGGACAGATGACCTCGTAGTTCCACCCCTTAAAACAACAATATCTAACTAACAGGAAAGTTCTCTAGTTTTGATAAACCTGTGAAAGCCAAAGATGGGAGATTACTGTCTACACAAAAGGAAGAACTAGAAAGATGGAGAGAACATTTTCTGGAGAAGAGCAGGAATATAGGGCTATAAGCACAGAACCACCGTCAAGAACAGAGATACAAAGGGCTATAAACAACTAAAAAACAGTAAGGCGGCAGGTATGGACAACATTCCATCGGAAGCCTTGAAAGTAGATATGTACACTACAGTTGAGATTCAGCTCCCATTTTTTTGAGAAGCTCTGGGAAGAAGAGAAGATTCCTACAGACTGGAAGAAAGGACTATTGATCAAGCTTCCGAAGAAAGGAGATTTATTGGAATGTGATAACTGGAGAGTGATTACTCTCCTTTCAATCCCAAGTAAGGTACTCTCGCGAGTAATTCTAGAAAGGATAAAACAGAGAGTTAATTTAAAGCTGAGGAAAGTACAAGCAGGATTTAGAGAAGGCTTTTCTTGTACAGACCGGATCAATACGCTGCACATAATTATAGAACAATCAACGGAACTGCAATCGTCACTGTACCTACTATTCGTTATTTCGAAAAGGCGTTTGATAGTATAATGAGAGAGAAGATTTGGCAAGTCATGAAAGAGTTTGGGATTCCAATGAAAATTATAAAGATTACTCAAGAAATGTATGAGAATTACACCTGTCAAGTTTTACATCAGGGGATGTTGTCAGAGCCCATTCCAGTAAATACAGGAGTTAAACAAGGATGTTTGCTGACTCCAATACTGTTTCTCATGGTGCTGGATGTTATCAAAAAGAAAGCAATGAATTGCCGAAGAGGTATCCAGTGGGGACTAACAGACAGGTTGGAGGATCTGGAGTTAACAGACGACCTGTGCTTGCTAGCCAGCAGCTACAAAGATATGGAAGCAAAGCTGAATGTTTTAAGAACTGAAGCATCTGAGGTGGGATTGAAGATCAATGGAAGGAAAACCAAGGAGATGCGCCATAATAATCGAAACAAGGTATCATTATTTCTCGGGAATCAAGAGATCGATCAAGTCAAACAGTTTTGCTACCTGGGAAGTATGGTCACCACTGTGGGAGGTACTATGGAGGATATAGGAAATAGAATAAATAGGGCTAAAAGAGGCTGGATTTAGACAGCTCCTTAACCCGGTCCATGAGGCAATTATAATTGACTACATGGATAATTCTTGCCAGGCGCGTCCACGTCGCGGGGGTGGGCAACGGTACTGTAATATACCATGGAACTACAGTACCGGCTAAGTTCTGGTAAGGACCCAGTCCTATGGAGTATAACATAGGCCCCGTGCACAGGGTTACGTGCGAAGACCTCAACGGAATCTGCAGCGGAGAAGATGGACTTCGGAATGGTGGAGATTGCGGAAGAGGCAACCCAGTACTATGGGAATAGTATGAGTACAGCATCAATCGGCAGCGTCTGTTTCCCAGGTTAGGGGCGGCTGCAAGGGCGTCTGTTTCCCATGTTAGGGGCGGCCAGTATAATAGCAGGCAGTAGCTTCATAAAATGCCTTTGGGAGTGGCGACCCCATCGTAATAATAGCCTAAAATGGAAATGGCACTTCAAATGATTCGGAGAAGGTTAGGGTGTACCCTGCAGGCGACGCGCAGTTCTTTTGGTACTGGGGGAACTGTGAGAAATGGGCAACCAGTAGCCGAAATGAAAGTGGGAATCATGAATGTCATGACCCTGACAGGGAAGGTGGAGGAGGTGGTAGACTTCATGGAGAGGGAGGATGTTGGATTGATGGGGCTGAGTGAAGTGAAATGGAAAGGTAAAGGAAGGAAGAAATTGAGGAAAGGATATACATTATACTGGAGTGGTGGCCAAGAGGCAAAAAATGGCGTGGGACTGATAACCTCGAAACAACTGGAGGAGTATGTTGAAGTGGTCGAGTGTGTGAGTGACAGAATAATGAAAATTAGAATGAAGATGAAAAATGATGTGATGGACTTCATACAAGTGTATGCACCACAGACTGGAAACAGAGAAGAAGATATTGAAGTAATCCTGGAGGCTGTAGAAAGAGTAATTTCAGATGTAGAAGTGGTGATCATGGGAAATATGAATGCACAAGTCGGAAACGAGAGACAAGGAAAGGAAGAAGTCATTGGACCATATGGATATGGGAAAAAGAACCGGGAAGGAGGGGAACTTGTAAACTTTTGTGAAAGGAATGGACTGATAGTGGGTAATTCATGGTTTCGGAAGAAAAACAGCAGGAAAATTACGAGATATGGTTGGGGCGATAGAAGAACAAAATCAGTAATTGACTACTTTCTGGTGGAAAGGACTAATCGCAGAAAGCTGATAGATGTGACAGCTTTACCAGGAGAAGCATTTGATGGGGACCATAGAGCTGTGGTGGCAAAATTTAGGTGGGAAAAATTGGAAAACCTAAAGTAGATCAGAGAAAGCAAAATAAAAGTATGGAAATTGAAAGACAAAACTGTACAGGAAGATTTTCAGGAGAGATTGAAGCAACAAATCCCAGTTACTGAAGTGGAAAACATAGAAGAGGAATGGTCCCACTTTAAAAAGGCATTTGTTGGTGCAGCAGAGAGTGCTTGTGGTAGGACGTCAACAAGAGTGAAAGAGGAGACACCGTGGTGGAATGAGGAAGTGAGGAAAGCAGTGAAAGAAAAGAAGTCTGCATGGAAAGAATGGAACCGAGATCAAACAGAAGAAAGCAAAAGGAAGTATCACGACAGCAAACGGAGGTGTAAGAAAGTGGTAGGAGAAGAAAAGAAGAAAAGTTGGGAAGAATTTACACGAAGAATGGAAACAGATGTAAATGGCAGTAAAAGGATGCTGTATGGACTTCTAAGAAGTAAGAGGAAAGAAATGGCTTCAGGAGTGGAAGATCCACAGTGGACCCAATCTTTAGCTTGAGGCAGGTGATGGAAAAGGACTGGAAATATGGAGAGGATTTGATCATGACTTTCATAGATCTAGAAAAGGCATATGATAGTGTCCCCAGAGAGAAGGTATGGGAAACCAAGGTTAAGAAGAGACTGGGAAGAGAAATGTTGGAAATGGTGCAAGCAATATACAACATTTGTGTTAGCAGGGTACTGACCCCAGTTGGAAAGACAGATTGGTTTAGGAACAAGACTGGACTAAGACAGGGGAGTGTGCTGTCACCTCTCTTGTTCATAATGGTGATGGATGAAATTGTAAAGGAAACAAAGGAAGCATATGGACATAAAGAAATGAAGGTACTGTTATTTGCTGATGATATTGTGGTCTGGCGAAGGAACACCGAAGAAGTGCAAAAACAACTAGATGCACTGAACGAAAATATTCAGAAGTACGGCCTAAAAATCAGTATAGAGAAACGCAAGACCATGGTGATGACAAGAGGGGAAAGACAAGGAAAGGGCACTGTGAAAATTGGAAGTCAGAGTTTGGAAATTGTGGACACATTCAAATACCTAGGAAGTGAATTGATGCAAACTGGTAGGTTGGACATGGAGATTGGCAGGAGGGTACAGCAGAGCAATGCATTCTATCAAAGTGTAAGAAAACTTGTTTGGGATAAGGAAGTACCAAGGAAAAGCAAGGAGGTAATGTATAAAGTGTACTATGTTCCCATATTAACTTATGCAGCTGAGACTTTAACCCTGACAAGCAGGCAAGAGAGTAGAATCCAAGCCAGTGAAATGAAATTCCTAAGAAGTATGATAGGAAAGACAAGGAAAGACAGAGTGGGGAATGATGTTAGGAAGGAAGTTGGGACGGGAAAACTAAATAAGAGAATTGAGAAGAATAAACTAAGGTGGTTTGGTCATATAAAGAGGATGGAGGAAAATAGAATACCAAGACAGATGCTGGAGGCAAAGTGCAAGGGTAAGAGAGCAAGAGGAAGACCTAGAACAAGGTGGATTGATTCAGTGAAGAACAGCGTAAGAAAAAGAAATCTGGACTGGGACAAGATCGTGGAAGAAGAATGGTGGAAAGAAAGAGGAAAGTGGAGAAGTGCCATAAATACCCCGACCCGGCAGGAGCTGGATAAGGGGAAATGATGATGATGATGATGATGAAGGCTAAAAGAGCATTCGAAATGTTGAGACCAATCTGGAAAACAAGGGAACTTAACACCTATACCAAACTTCGCATCTTCAATTCAAATGTCAAGTCAATATTGTTAGAAATATGTAACCCAACAGGTGATCTATGGTTTAAATTAAGCGCCATGAAGCGCAACGCCATTGGTGGCGGTTCTATTTACGAGAATGATCTTGTTGATTCATTTGTCTGCTTTTGTATACATACGCCTGTATGTTACCTAGTCGTTCAGTTCGTATTAAATGTTTATCCTGAATATACGCCCAGTCTTCATTCCCCTGCCATATACTTCTACAAATATTGCTCTACGGGTGTGAAACTTGGAAGACCAACAAACAACTCATTAACAGACTCCAAATATTTGTGAATAGATGCTTGAGGAATATCCTGAGGATATGGTGGCCACAAGTTATCTCCAATGAAGAGCTATGGAGAAGAACACAGCAAATACCCATTTATATTGAGATGCGTCGTAGGAAATGGAAATGGATTGGGCATACATTACGACGAGATGGAGACAACATAGCAAAACAAACCCTGGAATGGAATCCACATGATAGTAGGCAAAGAGGCAGACCAAGGAACACCTGGAGGAGGAGTGTAATAACAGAAGGAATGGAGAAAGGAGTGAAGACCTGGAACGAGATTAGGAGGATGGTGCAGAACAGAGTCCGATGGCGGAAATTCATCGATGCCCTATGCTCCACTTAGGAGATAAAGGAAATAAGTCAACTAAATCAGTAAATCATAGTGCTCCAATGTGGGCATAAAATAAATGAGAAAAAAAAGTAAACTACTTGCTATCAATAAAATAAACATGATGTCTTCACTATGGTTACTAAGAGGTTCCAATGAAAAAAAATAACAGAAGGAAGTTGAATATACACATCCAAGGATCACATTATGCCTATTTTTTATTTGTAAAACCTTTCATTGCCATTAAGTCTACATAAAAAAAATGATGATAATCTGTAGAATTATTATTCTTGTATCAGAAGCATACATATTAAACACAGCTATATTATTTTTGCCCGCCACTTCCAATGCTTTTTCTGTTCCTTGATGAAAATCGTCTTCTGTACAGGAGGCTGGATATAGTCGACATTGAAGCCCACTCCTATCTTGATCAGTGTAGTTTACCAAATTATTCTGTGGAATGAAGTGCAAGTATAGTACAGTAATGTCACTCATATCCACTTATGTTTTATGGGTCATATACCAAGTCATCATCATCTACCTCGTTATGACAAAAGTACTGTCCGCGCATTATATCTCTGCCGGCGACGCACGTCATCACTTCCAGGTAAGGTCTATCGACTGTACTAGCCTCAGCAAAAACATTTCTAAAATCACTATTGCATTTATAATTATTATTTACATCGCCATGAACAGTTCTCCTTAATACGTACTGGTCAAAGTCGTCGTAACAGTATTACTTCTCGCACGAGTTTTATCAGGAGTTGCAAACGAGTTCATCAATATCGCCCAACTCTCTCTTTATAAACAGCACCGTTGTTTTAGATACACCTTTTAGATAGCCTGTGCTTGGTTAACAGCAATATTGAAATCACCGCAAGCTGCTTCATTTTCCATGATTTTTAGCACATTAGCCACCATCTCCCTACTTTGGCTGTTCAGTTTCTTGGTTTTAACTTTAATTAAGGGCTGTTTTTTTTATTTAAAATTAACCGAACATTTTATTTTGAAACCACATTTATTTTTAGGTTTTGCATACCTTCCTCTATTTTTCTATTTAGTTGCATTGTTTATTTTGGCACTTGTCATACCTTAAAACTAAGTTCTAAAATCCCTCTGCATAAAAGTTTGCCGCCTACTCTGACAACCAAGAATTCACACTTGAGGAAAATCCATTGATAGAGTGGTTATCATGAATCATTCGGTCCTCGTGAATTTTCGTGTCAATTGCAGTCAACAAGTCATCTGAGATCACAGACCTGAGCGTTCATCGTCATGAACATTTTCACGGCCACTTTTGAATTCGCGTACCCATTTTCGCACTTTACCTTCCGTTATTCCATAACCGACAGTAGTGGCTACGCTGGCTAATGCGCAGCATTAGGTCATGGGGCCAAGCTCTCTGCTGACTCGGTAGACGCGTGAGTTCGAGCCCCACTGTCGGCTGTCCTTGAAATGGTTTTCCGTGGTTTCCCATTTTCAACAACAGGCAAATGCTGGGACGGTACCTTCTGACAGGCCACGGCCGCTTCCTTCCACATCCTTGCCCAGTTTCATTCACCATCATTCATTTCATCTCTCATTAACTCCTCTCATGAGGTTGGCGTCAGGAAGGGCATCCGGCCGTAAAAACCATCACCACAAAGACTTCCATCGCATCTCATCCACGACCCCGTTGGAAAACGGGAATAATAAGGGGTTGACATACACCTTCCGTTATTGCATTATCACCATGCACCTCACAAAGCTGACAATGAATGTCTGTAGCCGACACGTTTCTTGCACTCAAAAAAGTATCACAGATCGTACCTCACAAGCAGCGGGCGAATCAATAATCATGAACATTGTAAAGATGCACAGTTCAGCGTACAGGTTAGCTACACAGCTGCAACTGACGCCTGCTCGTTCGCCAAGGATGCCGGGAGGATGCGTGCACGCTTGTTTCGGAGTGCGTACTGACTACGGGCTTTGAAAAAAAAAACGGCCCTTACTTAGAAAACAGCCCTCGTACTAATGAAATGTGCTGACTGCATCAGGCTAAGTCGGCTGAGTATACCGTATTGTATCGTCCAGGCGCGGATTCAAAGGGGGTCACGGGGGTCATGACCCCCCCCCCCAAACGGAGACCAAATTTTTTTGCAAACTCAAAAAACAAAAACACAATAATCAGACAAATAAAACTTAACGAATTTTAATTGAAAAACAGGTTTTTTTCATTTTATACAATACTGAAAATATCTTTATTGCAATTATTATGTTCTGTTACAACTGTACATATTTACAACTTCATACCTGTTATATAAAAACGATTATTTATATAACAAAATCAACTTGTCTATTTTGTTTAGCAAACCTTGTGATTACCGAATCGATGTCTATACTGATGTCACGATGAATATGCAGCAATGCACGGATAGGAATTTGGGGATTTTTACACACCAAAAAATTTTGCCAATGCCCAAACTGCAAGCTTGGTTGGCAATTTAAGCTGTGACTTTCTCCCTTTGTCGGTACCAACTCGACTTGCCGAAACTGTAACGTACCTTGATACTTTTCTCGAAGCTCGATGTAAAAGTCGCAAAACACGCCGTTGCAATTTGTACGAATATTTTTGGTGCGCTAAACGCATCAAATTTCTATCCATGTAGCTTGCAAAAAAATTGGTCTGGTTTTGTACATTTGGTTTTTTGGGTTTGCGTTCGTTGTTAGTGATACCATTTTTCTTAACAATTTCGATTCTGTGACCCCTCCCCAAAGCCAAACTCTAGATCCGCGCCTGGTATCGTCAAAACTCCCGAGCCCCAACATGAGGGGTAATGTCACGTAAATAAGAGTAGAGAAATTGACAAGTCGATGTCACTTCATATTCTTAGAAATACAACGGTCGTCAGAGGCAGAGATATAATGCGCGGACAGTACTGAAGTTAATGAACAATTTAATAATTTGTAAATACATTTAAATTATAAGTAATTATAAGTGTTGATCATGAAGTTGAAGTTTGTAGTTTTACGTGACCGTTAATCTTGCGATCATGAGCCACAAGGCCCTCTTTTTACGTGGAATCCGAACCACAACACATGGCATTTAAACTTTGAAAATCTCACGTGCATTGACTGGGAATCGAACCCGGTTCGCCATGGTGAAAGGCCAAGAGCTTGACCGCTGCGTCACCACGCTTCTTCCCCACCCCTCCTTCCCCTTGCACCCCACCCCTTCCTACAGGGAGTATTCTCCTGAAAAAAGAAAAAAAGACATTTCAAGGAGACTAACTGTGGGTTTGAACCCTTCTACCTTGCACATTAAAAGCCATCAGTCCAGGTCAATAATAATATCTAGAATAGTAACAATGTATATTGTTTTTTGATTGGAAGAAAGCATATTTTATTGAAAGTATTTTAAAATATTATTTTGTATCTAAAATACATTTTGGGAGTATTTTGCCTATCTCTGCCCATACTACCGGTATGTTAGTAGCCTGCAGTGGGCTTTTTATTCCAGAATTGGATTTCCACGCTAAGTTTGACTGCGATATAATGACAACGGTTCAATATTTGTTACCTGTTCAAAGCAAAGTAGGATACATTTTCTTATTGTTTATTTAGGATAAATAAATACATCCACCCTCTCGTTGGGCCTGGTGTGGTAGCTATGTAGAGATAGAACGGTTAGCTCAGGAGAGGACGCCATGGAGATCTGCATCTAACCAGTCAAAAAACTGAAGACACACACAGCACGTGGTAGTGTAGTAGTCATTATGCTGAGGGTTAGGAAAGAGGTGGATCCAGGCTTACGTTAGGAAGCATTCTGGCATGTGCCTGGAGTAGATGTGGGAAACCACTGAAAACCACTTCCAGGATGACTGAGGTGGGAATCGAACCATCCTTTCTTCAGTTTTGCCTCTCGAGGTTGAGTGTTCCAGCCCTGATACCAGAATTAAAACTTCTTGACAGGGCCGGGAATCATACCCAGACCTCCAGAGCGACAGCCAAGAATGCTAGCTGCTACAAGTAGGGCGGCAAAAATCTACAGCAAAGTTGTATGATATCGGATCGTGAAAGATCTCTCGTATTACATTTGGTGATTAGGGTCTAAAATTAATTAAATCTCAGTCACATGTAGCTCAGTAGAATTCAGGTTTTCACTACCAGATGGCAGTGTTAAACAGAACGTTGACATTGGAGTTTACAACGCCTCAATGGATTCAAGTCAAAAGGTCTACAGCAGGTAGCTGAGACCATAGGATAATGATGATTATTATTAGGAGTAGTAGTAGTAGTAGTAGTAGTAGTAGTAGTAGTTGTCCTTGTATGAGTAATCCGCAGCGTTTCATTGAACTCCATTACCAGAAGGAGGAGCTGGATGTTCAGAGATCGAAGGTTTTAATCCCGCCACTAACAGAGGCATAAAAGCCCGCCACAATGAAGTGGAAGGAATGCCGTGTTTAGCTGTGGTCCCCCGGTCACCAACCCATGCCCTACTATTTTTTAGCCCTTGGGAGAGATACAAGAGATATGAATGTGGGAGATTTTTGGAAGTTTGTTAGGATATGGATCTTTTAAAGACGCAAGCATACCGAAATACCTTGGCCGTAAATAGTAATAAGGTTCAGGTGAGCTTAGGGCTTTTCACGATATGGTATGATTAACGGTAGAATAACTATTCTCCCAAAGAGTGAGTCAGTCCTGACCGTCCTGGCCTATAAAAATAGCAATATTCAGTCCGAGCTGCAGCTGAGACAATTCAGCTGCCCTACGCTGCAATAAACAGAACACTGGTAGTGACCTACTCTTTATCTCTGCTATAATACAGTACATCTCAATGTAGAAACAACCAATTGGGATGGCAGTTTATAGAAATTCTACTTTGGGGAATGCCAAGATCGTTATGTGTAGTGTTTGTCCAATAGCATATGTTATTCTTGTAAAGTTTTGTAGTGTGTGTGTATTTGTAACTCAGGCTAGGAGTTAGGAATCATCCCGAAATTTCCATGGAGTAGAAGTGGGGAAACCATGGAAAATCACTTCTAGGATATCTGAGATGGGAACGGAACCAACCTTCTCTCGGTTTTGCCAATCAAGGTAGAGTGTATTTCGTTCTAGTCCTCAAACCACCGGTTTGAGTCCTTGCTCTTTTTATGTAAGATTGTTTTTGTACGACCTTTATCATAATACCCATAGAAAATTGAGGCTGGCTGCATAGCTCTGTAAGACCTGATAGCTAAAGTACTGTATCTCTATAGAAATGAATGTTACGTGATAGTATATAAGGTATACATAGGCTACAAAAGAATGTTTGTTCATCTTTTATCCGTTCATATACCATTCATCCCATTGTGATGAAGCTTTAGTGAGTTGTCGTGCACACTCCCATGACGGTTTCTGAATAAGGAAATCCACTCTACAATAGATGGCGCATGAGTCGTTTCAACAAATGATCTTTTCTGAATTGCGCGCACACCCGTGAAGTAAATCCATTTCATAATAAGTAGCACGCGAATCATTTTAACAAATGAGTGTAGGCTATTTCATACAGTTTAGCGGCAGTTTCTGTGTTTTCGATGTATGATTTTCTCAATGCGTTCCAATATCATTCCTCCGATTGTGATGATACTTTGGTGAATTGTTATGCTCATGCCCACAAAGCTTTCTGAGTTAGTAAATCCATTTTTCAATTGGTGACGCACGAGTCGTTTCAACAAGTGAGTGTTGCTGCGCAAATTATTCCAACAAATTAACTTTGGTGAGTTGTGCGCAAGCACGTGAAGTCTTCTGTATAAGCTGGGCCCGGATAATTTTGTGCTTAACTTTTCATAAATATGTATTTATATGCTTAGTGGAAAATATATGATAGGGGTATCCAAAATATGTTTGTAAATTTGTCATATTTATGTCCCCCAGTTACTCAAAATAGTTGAAACGTACAGCTGCTTGAATAATCCAGTCGACAGTACAAATATTCCCACTTAACAGTGTACTGTGTCAGAGTAATAGTTCTTACGCAGTGTTGACTCGTCAGGGAGAGGAAGTTCGACTTAGGCCTACATTTCTAACGTACCATGTAGTACTGGATGCTGCAATTTATTTAGTGGTATATCAGCCGCAAGAAATGCATGACAAATATCTTGTTAGAACTGGCTGTTTGCTGGACCATGTCTCACATCTCGCAGTTTGGGAAGCAAACGTTGTGTCGCTTCTTTAACGATGCACATTTCACGTTTTGCTGTGTAAATTGCAAACGCATGTCTGCCACTACAGGTTCCTCACAAATGTTACAAAATAATACAGTTCTGTCAGTCCCATGAAGGGCCTAGGCCTACCAAGCGACGAGCCATTTGGCCTCAGATATTGGGGTGATGCATGATCAGCGCATCGGGTACCCTCGGCCGTTAATCCTGGTTTTCGTGACCGGGGTGCTGCCTCACTGTCAGACAGCTACTCAATTGTCCTCACGAGGCTGAGTGCACCCCGTTCCAGCCTTAACATCGTTTCTAAAATGCCTGACGGAGTCGGGAATTGCGCGCTATCCCAACACCACGGGACCGGCCTAATTTAATTTTATTGTTACATACCGAATTTGATCATAATGACATTTTGTTTTTACATATTTTTGCCTTTTTAAATGTAAAAAAATACATATTCTGTCTCTTTATTTTACATATTTGATCATAATGAGATTTTCTTCTTCTTCATCTTCTGTTTCTATGGCCTCATTGGACCACTTCAGTCAATCATTTCTTGGTCCTCTTCTTCAGTAATTCCTTTCCGAGTTGCCCAGTAGCTTTTCATTCACTCTGAACTTCTCAGGCATTCCTCATCTGTAAATACCCTTTTTATTGTATTACGTTTGTCTATTTTTGCCTGAAATCTAATTTTTATATCTTTCAGTTTTTTTATTTTATTTTTTTGTTTTGTTTTGCAAGTCATACAAGGTTATTTCTAATTCTTTTATATCTTCTCTAATTTCCTTAATCCACCCTACTTCAAGTCAACCCCTGGCACTATCCAGCCCATGACGGGCTAAGGCCGACCAAGCGACCGCTGCCTAGCCATTTGGCCTGCAGATATTGGGGTGACGCGTGATTAGCGCGTCGGTTCCCCTCGGCCGTTAATCTTGGTATTCGTGATCGGGGCGCTGTCTCACAGTCAGACAGCTACTCAATTGTCCTCACGAGGCTGAGTGCACCCCGTTCCAACCCTCACGTCAGTTTTAAAATCCCTAACGGAGCCGGGAATCGAACCCGGGGCCTCCGGGTGAGAGGCAGGCGCGCTATCCCAACACCACGGGGCCGGCATTCCACCCTACTTGTTGTTTCATATCCCAAAGTTTCACTACAATTTTTCTAGATAACCTGGTTTTCGGCTCATAATGAGACCAAAAAAAGAAATCCGTTTCTTCCGTATAGTATCTGTATACCACTTCATTTGGTACTATCTGCCACTGTACATCTTTCTGATATTTTTTATTTATGCATGTTCTAGCTATTCTTCTTTCTACTTTTAAAATTTTGTTGATTCTGTTTTTCTGAGTAACTTTAAAAAGAGTTTTGCTTCCATATGTCACCTCTGGTTGAACCACTGCCTTGTAATGTTTTAATTTTGTTGCGATTGATAGACGTTTTCTTTTATATGTAGACCATGTTAATTTTTGGGCTTTTGTCATTTTATTAGTTCTTTCTAGCCATGCAGGTTTCTCATTCAAGTTGTAAGTTATAATTTCTCCAACATATTTAAATTCCTTCACTATTTTAACTTTCTTGTTATTTACTGTTATGTGATTGATTACAAGTGGATTTGCTACCAATATCTCAGTCTTTTCAAATGATATCTGAAGTCCAATTTTTTGTACTATATTTTGTAGGCTTATTATTTGATTCCGGAGGAGTGTGAGAAGCATGTTATGGAGCAAGGACGTCCCTCAGAACAGCAAAAAGATCATTTATCGGACGTACTATGTCCCTATCCTGACGTATGCCTCGGAGACCTGGGTTATGAAAGGAAGGGAGAAGAGCAAAATACAGGCCAGTGAGATGAGGTTCTTGAGAAGCAGTATTGGAGCTACAAAGATGGACAGAATAAGAAATGAGAGGACCTGAGAATTAATGAAGGAGGAACCATTACAGGATGGTATAGAGAAATCTAGACTTAGATGGTATGGACATGTAAAACGAATGGAGGAGAAGAGGATACCCAGGAGGATACACGAGACGAAGTGGGAAGGAAAGAGACCGAGAGGAAGACTGAGAGACAGGTGGCTGGAGGGGGTGGAAGAAAGAGTGAAGAAGAGAGGAGAAGACTGGACAAGGGTGGAGGCTGAGAGATGGTGGGAAGACAGAAGACGTTGGAGAGGCTTGTGTTCCAAACAGACCCGGCCAGTGGCTGGAAACTATGCAAGATGATGATGATGATGATTATTTGATTTCTGGCTTCTTGAATATTATCAGCCAGTAACGATAAGTCATCTGCGAATCCCAAGCAATTTAAGTCTGTTTGATCTGTCTTGGTTCCAATTCTTATGCTCCTAGGATTTTCCCTGTACCATTCCCTCATTACATATTCCAAAGCACAATTGAAAAGTAGAGGCGATAAACCATCTCCTTGTCTTAATCCTGTTTTAATCGTAAACGGTTCAGATATTTCTCCTCTGAATTTTACTTTAGATTTGGTGTTTGTTAGAGTTAGTTTTATAATTTTTATTAATTTGGGATGAAGTCCGAAATTCCTTAGTAATTTCAGCAGTGAAGATCTATGTATACAATCATAAGCTTTTCAAAGTCTACGAAGGTTATGACTTGCTGCTTTTGTCTACGTTTGTAGTAATCCATTACTAATTTTAAGGTGATTATCTGATCAGGGCAGCTTCGCTATGGCCAAAATCCACCTTGGTATTGTTGCGTGCCACCCCCTAGTGGCAATTCCGTTAACTGGATTACGGTGGGTAAAAAGCACACACCATTTACTGCTTTAAAGAGAAATTAGCTTTATTGCTTGCAGGTCAGAAATATACACCATACAATAAGCAGATAGAAACAATTAGCTGTCTTACAGAAGCTCCCTCAGCATGGGGCTTGACTCACCCTTTCACTTGTCAATGGGCCACAGAAGTTAATCCCTCCTAATGAGTCCGGTCCCGTACGCTGGCTGGAAATAGCTGCACTAAGTCTGTCACTCAATGTTTTGCAACTCACCACAATGACCTCTGTCGCACTAGGTAAGCACACACTCTTCAATACCCAGCCTCTCCGTATGATTCACACTCCTTCACTGGCAAGAGAATCAGCTTCACTAGGGGTTTCACAAGTTACCTCAACACTCTTCTGTCGCTCAGGATAAACGCTCGCACTAGCTCGAAAAAAAAACACACACACTGGTTGAGAGGTCGCTCTTATATAGCAGGCCGGAGACTCAATAAATGCTTCTAGACCCATCCAGGGTTCACGGCTTCTCGAGGCTTCCTTCACTGGCTGAGTCACGAATACTCTGGACCATCCCTTTGTCCTAGTAGTCCTGTTGCAAAAGGCGCACGCAATACACTGAGGCAGAGCAGCCCAGCCCTGGGGCAGTTGTGACTCATGCGGCGAGCGATGAAACGAACTCACAGCCGTAACAGTATTCTCCTATTTTCAGTTCTAATTGATCTTTACAACAATTATATAGAATTCGTGACATGATTTTATATGTGATATCCAAAAGGGAAATTCCTCGATAGTTGTCAGGATACGATTTTTCTCCATTCTTGTGTAATGCATGTCTTTAGTCCAATGGTCTGGCAGTTCTTCTTTGATCCAAATGTTCACTATGCATTGGTGTAATGAAATCTTTACTGGTTCTGCTGCATATTTCCACAATTCTGCAAATGTTTGATCTTCTCCACTCGTTTTTTAGTTTTTGAGCTCTCTCAGAGCTTTGTAGACTTCTTGGGTTGTGGGTGGATTTATGTTTTCTGATGGTGTTTTAATAGTCGTGTCTGTATTTATTTGTCAGGATACGATTTTTCTCCTTTCTTGTGTAATGCATGTCTTTAGTCCAATGGTCTGGCAGTTCTTCTTTGATCCAAATGTTCACTATGCATCGTAACGTGTTTTTCGAGGGGTTTTTATGCAACTGGCATAAGTCAGTAGGAAGCCATTCTATATTTATTTACACGGCAAATTGTTCAGCCAAGAGAATTTTTCATGTTAATTTATTATTATTATTAATTTATTATAATTATTATTAAGGTATTTTCGGAGCATTTTATAAAAATTATTAGCATTCAGATAGGTTTTCTATGTCTTAGAAAACGCTATCAAGCAAATTATTACGAACGACAATATCATAGAAAATTATGTGATTGCGGAATTTTACGGAGTTTTCGTCAGTTAGGATATTTTGAGAGACATGAGTCACTGGAAATTCATATACAGGATTAATCTTGTCGGGAAGCATGACGCAATCCTGCGTTGCAGCTTAACGAAAAGGCGGATGTATGGAACGGAATACGACTTCACCCTACCGCCGAGTGTAATGAGCCAGAGGAGGGGAGTATAGCGCGTGGGGTGCAGCCAATCAGTGGAGACCACGTAAGCTAGAAGTCGGATGAAGAGTGGGGATGCGACGTGTGGATATATCGTTCAGCGCGCCGTGGAACGAGGACTATCTGTGTAGAACGTGCCGAGTATGTTTGCACGCGGGAGTCGCTCCGATGTTCCGTGGAGTGGGGGACAATCTGTGTAGAACTTGCCGAGTGTGGTGGCACGCGGGAGTCGCTCCGATGTTCCGTGGAGTGGAGGACTAACTTTTGTAAAACCTAACCAGTGTGGTTGTACGAGTGTTTGGGTCCGATGTACGGACCATAGAATTATCTAATCTACCAGAATCTCATCAAATATCGACAAAGATGTCGACGTCCAGGAGACTGTGGGAAGCTCACAGCATCATCCAGTACGAGGGAAAGGCTTCGGCCATTTCCAGTGGTAAGCGCGAATGACGCAGAAATACGCAATCTCTCATTTCTCTTTGATTTATATTTCATATTTCAATAACTTCATAGCTTGGGAATAAGAGTAAAATCAATAATTTATCAGACTCCGTTTTTACGTAATTTTCTATCGGTAATATTAAAATCGCAACGCTCCAATTTAAATTTTAAACTTATTATTGTTATTAATTTTGCTATACTTGTTTCATATAATAAATTCAATTCTTTTACAATGCAATATTTGCTTTCAGTAGGTAGCATTAGATATAGACCAATTCCTTCTCCTGATACAATTGTTTGTTGGGTTAATGATCAAATCATACCACGATCTGAGTGAATAGATTCTTGAAGGTGTTCTACCAGAGCTAGACGTTGTTAAATACAAATTTAGATTTCAACATTGCATTGAGGTCTTGGCGCCCATTAAAACAACATAGCTTAGGCAAAGGTAAACAGTTACATTTATCACCCAACAGGTAGGGGCAGCCAAACAGCTACATTTGTCGCTACCAACATGGGGCATTAATTAACATTACACTTGTACGCTCAACGTGGAACAAAGCTTAATAACAGCTACATTTGTCGCTCAACGTGAGGGCTAGCAAAACCGTCACACTTGTCGCCGACAACTTGGGGCTGAAAACCTAATAACATTTGGGGAAGGAGAAGGGTATATATTTCTGTGCCTGTATTTTGGGGGTTATTTGTCTGTATCAGTGTATATCATTATGGGGGATGAGAAAGAAAGACAGATGAGGTTACGTAGTGGTCATCAACGGGAGAGTGATGATACGAGCAGTAAGTCGAGTGATGGTAGTACCGGGGTAGCGGAGGTAAATCCCGATACTGAAACAGGGAGTGTAGGCGGCCAACCAGAATTAAAAACTTTACTTCTCGAGTTCATGTATCAGAACAAAGTTAGTAGTGATGCCTTAAATGCAAAATTAGAACAGAATAATGCAAAATTAGAACAAAACAACGCTAAATTAGAACAAAACAGTAGGGAAAATAAAGAAAGTACAGATGCCTTAAACGCCAGATTAGAACAAAACAGTAGGGAAAATAAAGAAAGTACAGACGCTTTAAATGCTAAACTGGAACAAAACAACGCTAAATTAGAACAAAGAAGTAGGGAAAATAAAGAAAGTACAGAAGCTTTAAATAAAAAATTAGAACAGAATAATGCAAAATTAGATAAGAACAACAAGGAAATTAGTGTGCAAATGGAGCAGATTAGAGGAGAAATCAGAGGAGTAATGGAAGAGAAGGTTAAAGAGATCATTGCAGATGTAGACAAGAAATTAGGAAAAGTACAGGAGGAGTTAGAAATTAGAATCAGTACACAGGCTGAAAATTTAAAAGAACTAGTGCAACTGGAAACACAGCAGGTCAAAAAGCAATTGGGGGGAGAAATTGACAAGATTCAAGTATCAACTAAAGAGGTTAAGGAACAGCTGGGGGGTAGAATTGAGAAAGTCCACTCGCAAATAGTTGCAGAAGTAAGTGATTTAAGAGAGAGTAATAGAGAGAGCATTAGCAAGATTGAGGAGAAACAAGCAAAGCTATATGATAAAGTAGAAGAATCAGAAGGAAACATTAAATTAACAGTAAACAGTATTGAGAGGAAGGCTGAGGAGAAAATCGCAGAATTAGAGTTAAAATTAAAAGCTAGGATCAGGCAAGAAAATAGTCAGAATAGGCCAGATTTTGTGAATAGCACACACAGGGAGGTAGAACTGGGTAAGTTCAGCAATCGACAGGGGTGCCCAATGGAGTTCATGAACACTATAGAAAATAAATTCGGGGGGAGGTTGGAAAATGGTAGTATTGAGTGGTGCCAGGTAGTTGAAATTTTAGAACAAGTGTTTGTGGGGGAAACGAGGAATTGGTTTGCTGTCTACAGAGACAAGTTTACTGATATCAATGATTTTAAAATGAATTTCTGTGAAAAGTTCTGGAATGAGGTTATTCAGTCGCAGCATCGTGAGGGAGTAGTGTGTAGTAAATATAACCCTAAAGGAAGCTCCACCATGACCGAATACTTTTTAGGGCAGGTATTAGTGTGTAAATATCTGGATGGCTTGAAGGAGGAAAGTGATGTGGTAAGGTTGCTACTTAGGCACTTTCCCTATAGGATCAAGGAGGCTGCTTTTATCCAGAATGTAAAGACAATATCACAAGTAGAAAATTTGTTAAGCACATTTGATGCACTAGGGAGAGGGGGGTTATGAGGACAATTTCAATCGGGACCAGGGTAATAATAATAATAGACCTAATGAAGCCAGGCATCAAAAAGTTCAAGGGAACGGTGGCGAAGGGGCCAACGCTCAAAATAGAAATAATAATAATCCGCTAAATCAGAACAGAGGAAATGGCTATGGTTTTATTTATTTAGCGTATGATGCTAACAAGACAGAAAAATAATTACAGTATATACACTATTTACAATTTTAAACACTATTGACAGCATTAGGACCATCACATCAAATTTGGACAGGAAGGTCTGTAATCCACGCAATTGCATCAGGAGTTGCTGAGTGGAGATCATCCAAGGCGCCGGGATATGAATGCAGAGGGCACTCCTGCACAATATGCTCGATAGTTTGCATTTCAGAACCACAGTCACATCGGGGGGAATCTATCCAACCCCACTGGTGTAGGGCTGCACCTGTTCGACCGGTACCACATCGGATTCTGTTGAGCCTTGACCAAACTGCCCGAGGAAGATTAAAACCAGCAAGTCTTGTGGTGGGGTCACTGATTTGAAGTAAGCCGCGAGGTGAGGAGTCTCGCCATTCATCTCTCCAGGCATTTCGGAGGTTGAACTCAGTGGACGAAAGATCAATAGCCGTTTTGCATGCTGGCTTTCGGGATTTCAATCTCTTTGTAGAGAGCCGTATGACATCCTGATGAATAGGAAGCTCAGCATTTTCTTTGATCCTGTACCACAAGCGAACAAGAGCTTGCTGTCTCCTTAAATGGGGTGGAGCGATATTACAAAGTGCAGGTAGCCACTGGGTAGGGGTGCAACGTAGAGTACCAGAGATGATGCGCATTGCCTGGCGGAGTTGTATATCTACGACTTGGCAGTGAGAGCTGTTCAACCACACGCCTGCACAATATTCAGCTGGAGAATACACGACAGCCAGAGCGGTAGTATGGCTATGGTAATCAGTATTAAGGGAGGAACAATGATTTCAGGGGAAATCAAGGGAGGAACAATGATTACAGGGGAAATCAAGGGAGAAACAATGATTTCAGGGGAAATCAAGGGAGAAATTATAATGACAATAATTACAACCAGAATAGGGGTCAAGGAAGAGGACAGCCTAGTGGTAGTAATATACAGCCAAACAATGACAACACAGCCCAGAACAACCAGACCAGTTCAGTAGTTAGTAGTACTACGGCCAGCTGTAGCGGTTCTTTAAGCGCGAACCAGGCTGCGAAGTAAGGTCAGAATCTCAGTCTGTAGCATGCCCTGTCCATACAATTATACAGGAACCCTATGACCTAAAGGTAAGAAATGAATTATTACATGAACTAAATGATGAATGTATTATTCAGGAAGAGGTTAGTAAGAGCCCCATAGTTAAATTTAACGTGTCCGAGGCGTACACAGATGTTTTAATTGATAGTGGTTGTATGAAGAGTTGCATAAGTAGTGCATTTTATGATAAAATGAAAGGAACTGGAGTAAATTTTGAGGAGATGCCAATTAAAAGCACTTTTGTTATCACAGCTGTTGGGAAGAGGTCTAAAGTAATTTCTAAGCAAGTTTTAGTAGACATTAAAATTAATAATCATGTAGAGAAGCAGATTTGCCTTGTAATTCCAAATTTAGTATTCAGTGTTATCTTGGGTTCAGAGTGGCTAAGTAGAGTGTCTGGTAACTTATGTTATGATGTAGGGAGTTTGAAATTTAAATGGGGAGATTCTGAAGTAGAAGTAGCGTTCAATGACCATATTCAGAGGAGTAGTATTGTAGGTGTGATTTGTACTTTAAATGAGATATCGCCAGCCGTAGAGCGGGGTTCTCCATGTTTTGTGGGCAGTGTGATTACGAACGGATGTCTAGAGGACTCGTTACGTGATGCTGCATTTCAGGGAAATATAGAGGTGGAACAATGTGTTCGGCTCTATGATGTGTTATGGTGTAATAGGAGAGTTTTTGAGGATCGCATTGGTATGGCCAATTGCTATACACATTCATTGAACGTTATTGATAGGTCAGTATTCACAGGACATAGATATCCCGTACCTTTCGCTTATCAGAGTGCAGTTGAGGCACAAATTAACCAGATGCTTGAAGATGGGATTATTGAGCACTCTAACAGTCCATATGTTAATTATTTGATCACGGTACCCAAGACCGACGGCACTGTTCGTATTTGTTTAGACGCTCGTTTGGTTAACAGTAGAATTAGTTCAGATCAGCTGAAATCTATGTCAATAGAGGAATTAATGCAAACATTTGAGGGGAAGAATTATTTCACTTGTGTAGATTTGAGTTCCAGTTTTTGGCAAGTGCCACTTATGTACGAAGATAGACCATTTACAGCTTTTAGTCATAAATATAACCTTTATCAATTTTGTAGAACACCTTATGGGTTAAAGAGTAGTTCAGCAGCTTTAATTAGGGCTTTAAACATCGCATTAGGGGATGACACAGGAGAGTTTGTAACCATTTACATAGATGATATGGTAATTAGTTCACGCAGTTTTGAAGAGCATCTACGTCATTTAGATATAGTTTTTCAGAAGTTAGATCAGGCAGGGTTCACTTTGAAGCTGTCTAAGTCGTCATTCTGTCAGTCAGAAGTGACATTTTTAGGTCATAGTGACGAGTAGAGGTGTAACACCAGAAGAAAGTAGGGTTAATAAGATACTTAACGCAGAGGTGCCACAGAATGTTAAACAGTTAAAAACTTACCTGGGAATTTGCAACTTTTTCAGGAGGTTCGTTCTTAAATACTCAGGGTTGGTAGAACCATTCAGGGAATTGCTTAAAAGTGGGACTCGGTGGAGATGGGAGTCCAAGCATGATCAGGCTTTTAGAGCGCTGAAGGAAGGTTTTGAGAAAGCTGTAGTGCTGAAATATCCGTTAAAAGATAAGGAATATGTGGTTATGACAGATGCTTCACATATAGGCATTGCTGGAGTATTATGTCAGAAAGATGAGGAGGGTAATCTGTGCATTGTATCTTTAGCCTCGCGAGGACTGACAGCAGCAGAGAAAAGATACACGATTACTGAGTTAGAGCTTTTAGGTACTGTTTTCAGTTTAGGGAAATTTAGAATGTATTTAGTAGGGGGGAAATTTGAGATCCACACAGATCACCATGCATTACTGTATATGAGAACTCGTAAACTCAGTTCTAACAGAGTTAATAGGTGGATTCTTGCTCTGCAGAAATACGAATTCACAGTAAAATATATTAAAGGTAAAGATAACATTCTTGCAGACATGCTATCGAGGGACACTAATTTATGTAGGGATTATCCTGTGGTTAAAGCAGAGGACGGTATTTTAATATGTGCATGTGAGGACAGTAGCAACAGGGTATCGTTACAGATACTGAGAAATAGGTAGGTAGAGCAACGTGATGACGTTCATTTATAGGGAGCCACTTGCAAGGTTGGAAGCAGGTGACGCAGGAACATTTATAGTTTCGAAACGTATTGGCAAAACAGCATATGTGCCGGAGAATAGTGAGGGAAACAGATTATACGGGACGTATAATATACATAGTCTACGAAAATATGTGTCATAAAGCGAGTGTGTTTAGCTGGCGAGCCAGCCTATCAAATGAGTAAGTGTGGTATTTGGTGCGTGGGAGGAGATGGTCTTCCAGGCAGGCGTATCAGAAGTCACACAGGGGGGTAGTATGTAAGTAAATGAGAGTTTTTAAGGTACAGGGAAATATGACGGGATTGTCGGATGCTCTTGAGCACTAAAATGTCTCGATACACCAAGGCCAGAATTTGGTAGCGCTGGTGAATTCCCATTTGCCTCCTAGAGATGGGTGAGCGCTAGAACAGGGTATTTTTGCTTAAGGCGTCCACGAGGCAAAAGATGGGCCATCAGAAGGCGAGACAGTCCTTCATGAAACTCATACATATCAGCACACGTGATTTCTGTTTACGGCCTCGCCATGTAAGATTTGTAAGTGTGTAATTTAAGGTAATTTGTACAATGGTTTCATTTGTGTGAGGAGAACTAATCTGTGTTGAGAACTAGTATTACGTAGAATATGGTCTACGGGAACTTAACAAGACAGGGCGATTACGGCACAGAAATATTTGGTGTTATATGTAATGCGCATTTACTGTTTCTTTTTCAGAAGTCAATATTAATTTCATCTACTTTAAAGAGAGATTAAGTATTATGGTCACGAGGCGCTGCCACAATAGTGTGATCGTGTGCTCAGTGATAAGTGAGATTAAATTTCACCATAAGGAAGGGACCTCCAGTGAAATTAGGAATTCTATGGCGATATACATATATCAGAACACCTTCAATGCGTGTGATATGACATCATAAATACATAGTGCCCACACATTAATTATGTCTATTTCTCCAACATAGAGAAATTTGAGAGGCAGAAATATCCGTGGAACACTATTCTATATGTAAAACATTGGACTGGTTGCAAAGTGCAATCCATAGTGACAACAAACTTTGACGCAATGTGCGTGAAGAAAAATTATGAGTGTATATATCTGTAATTTAGGGTGATCTCATTTATGTAATACGTATTTTGGATGGGGTTTATTAACGTGTCTGGGATAATCGGATAATGGACCGTCGTCACGGTAAATCATCCGATGATCCGAGGCGAATATGTAACGTGTTTTTCGAGGGGTTTTTATGCAACTGGCATAAGTCAGTAGGAAGCCATTCTATATTTATTTACGCGGAAAATTGTTCAGCCAAGAGAATTTTTCATGTTAATTTATTATTATTAATTTATTATAATTATTATTAAGGTATTTTCGGAGCATTTTATAAAAATTATTAGCATTCAGATAGGTTTTCTATGTCTTAGAAAACGCTATCAAGCAAATTATTACGAACGACAATATCATAGAAAATTATGTGATTGCGGAATTTTACGGAGTTTTCGTCAGTTAGGATATTTTGAGAGACATGAGTCACTGGAAATTCATATACAGGATTAATCTTGTCGGGAAGCATGACGCAATCCTGCGTTGCCGCTTAACGAAAAGGCGGATGTATGGAACGGAATACGACTTCACCCTACCGCCGAGTGTAATGAGCCAGAGGAGGGGAGTATAGCGCGTGGGGTGCAGCCAATCAGTAGAGACCACGTAAGCTAGAAGTCGGATGAAGAGTGGGGATGCGACGTGTGGATATATCGTTCAGCGCGCCGTGGAACGAGGACTATCTGTGTAGAACTTGCCGAGTATGTTTGCACGCGGGAGTCGCTCCGATGTTCCGTGGAGTGGGGGACAATCTGTGTAGAACTTGCCGAGTGTGGTGGCACGCGGGAGTCGCTCCGATGTTCCGTGGAGTGGAGGACTAACTTTTGTAAAACCTAACCAGTGTGGTTGTACGAGTGTTTGGGTCCGATGTACGGACCATAGAATTATCTAATCTACCAGAATCTCATCAAATATCGACAAAGATGTCGACGTCCAGGAGACTGTGGGAAGCTCACAGCATCATCCAGTACGAGGGAAAGGCTTCGGCCATTTCCAGTGGTAAGCGCGAATGACGCAGAAATACGCAATCTCTCATTTCTCTTTGTTTTATATTTCATATTTCAATAACTTCATAGCTTGGGAATAAGAGTAAAATCAATAATTTATCAGACTCCGTTTTCACGTAATTTTCTATCGGTAATATTAAAATCGCAACGCTCCAATTTAAATTTTAAACTTATTATTGTTATTAATTTTGCTATACTTGTTTTATATAATAAATTCAATTCTTTTACAATGCAATCTTTGCTTTCAGTAGGTAGCATTAGATATAGACCAATTCCTTCTCCTGATACAATTGTTTGTTGGGTTAATGATCAAATCATACCACGATCTGAGTGAATAGATTCTTGAAGGTGTTCTACCAGAGCTAGACGTTGTTAAATACAAATTTAGATTTCAACATTGCATTGAGGTCTTGGCGCCCATTAAAACAACATAGCTTAGGCAAAGGTAAACAGTTATATTTATCACCCAACAGGTAGGGGTAGCCAAACAGCTACATTTGTCGCTACCAACATGGGGCATTAATTAACATTACACTTGTACGCTCAACGTGGAGCAAAGCTTAATAACAGCTACATTTGTCGCTCAACGTGAGGGCTAGCAAAACCGTCACAGCAATGGTGTAATGAAATCTTTACTGGTTCCGCTGCATATTTCCACAATTCTGCAAATGTTCGATCTTCTCCACTCGTTTTATAGTTTTTGAGCTCTCTCAGAGCTTTGTAGACTTCTTGGGTTGTGGGTGGATTTATGTTTTCTGATGGTGTTTTAATAGTCGTGTCTGTATTTATTTGAAGCAGTTCTGGTGAATCTTCGCAATTTAACAACTTGTTAAGTTTCTGCTAAAATTTCTGTATTTTTTTTACTATGAGCTAACTCGCCATTTTTGTCTTTTAACATTAATGGTGGAGGTTCATATCTTTGTAGTTGTTTGCTAAACATTTTGTAGTAATCTCTTGAGTTTGTTTTCGCGCTATTTGTTTCGATCATCAGAAGTATATCCTTTTGGTATTGCCGTTTAACCCTTCGTATTATTTTTTGAGTTATCTTCCTTTGTTTTATGAGTTCCGAGTGTGATTTATCTGTTTTTTGACTCTGATACCGTAGCCAGGCTTGATGTCTATCTTCCACTGTTTTATCACACTAGAGTATATCCAGGAGAGTACACGAGACAAAGTGGGAAGGAAAGAGACCGAGAGGAAGACCGAGAGACAGGTGGCTGAAGGGGGTGGAAGAAAGCGTGAAGAAGAGAGGAGAAGACTGGACAAGGGTGGAGGCTGAGAGATGGTGGGAAGACAGAAGACGTTGGAGAGGCTTGTGTTCCAAACAGACCCGGCCAGTGGCTGGAAACTGTGCAAGATGATGATGATGATGATCGTTCCACCATTGGTGTTTCTTCCTTGGATTTATTGGGGCTACTTGTTCAGCTATTTGTTTCAATTGGGGAACTATTGCCTCTAGATCATCTGTTATTTTAATATATTTAGTTTGTTTGTTGTATCCCTTATTATTTATTAGTTTATGAGGGTCGTATGTTCTCTTTCTTTTGAGGTGAGTTTTTTTCTTTGTCAACGGGGTGAATTTAATTTTAATCTTTATCATGTAATGATCCGATCCAGTATCTGTTCCTCTCAGAACTTTCACATTGTAGATCTCCCTGTGATAGTTCTTATCCATACAAACATGATCTAGTTGCCATTCACCTTTTTTCCAATCTGGATGTTTCCAAGTTTGGAGTTTATTTGGTCTTCTCTCGAAGTAAGTCGATTTGGAGATAATATCATGGTTCCTGCAAAATTCCACCAGTCTTATGCCATTCCTCTGTTTGTTATTCTCTGTGCTGGCTATTTTCCTATTAGGCCTCTATATCGTTTTTCCCTTCTTAACTGGGCATTAAAGTCTCCAATTAAAATTTTGGTATGACTTTTATTTATGTTTGTTGCTGTCTGATCCAAAAGCTCCCCAAATCCTTCCACATCATCTTTGTGTTCTTTCTCATTATTTTTATAATTAGTTGGGGCATGGGCATTTCGTATGGTATATGTTCTATTTGCAGCTTTTAGAGTTAGTGTCGAGAGCCTAGGGGATAATGCTTTAAATTCTATGATGGACTCAATTATTTTGAGATTGACTACAAATCCTGATTCGAATTGTGGACATTGCTTCATTACTCTTTTTCCTGGTATTCCCTTGTAAATTCTATACCCTTGTGATTCTATTGGTTCCTGATCGGTGTTTATCATTTCTTGAAGCCCAGTTATTAGTAAGGCCCGGATAGTTATGTGTTTAAATATTTCTTATTTAATTAAATATTTTCTATTTATTTACATATTTTTACCTTGTTAATAAATAAATACATATTCTGGTGTGTTTATTGATAAGCACATATTTCCTTTATTTGGTGGTATGTTGTACTTCTAGGATGGCTGCTGCCCACATTTGCAACCAGGGCCTGATTTACCATAAGGCAAAATAGGCACGTGCCTAGGGGCGCTGCAAGGCGCCCCTTCGGTTAGGCAACCGGCAATGATCTGTACTGGAGGCGCCCCGAAAGGCACCGCCGTCAGGCGCCCTCTTTGCTAGGGCTTTAAATGTGCTAAGTTAGGATTATAGCAGTATATATGCTAAAATAAATATTGAGAAATGAGAAGAGACATTTAGAAATAATATCGTGTCTTTGTCGCATGCCCGCCCATGCCCTTCCACTTCGCTCTTCGTTGTGCCGCTCGACGCCCTTTCGTCCCGACAAGTGTGAGAGGGGTGGGGAGGCGGGCGCGCGCTGTTGTTGCGGTAGCTGGGTTTGCTTGCATTGTAGTAGCATCGAAGTGCCCCCTTGCCTGTCCTGTGTGCGAGTTCGAGCTTGCGTTGTGCTGTGATGTGATCTGCAAGTAAATGTTTTAAACTATGGGCAGCAAAAAGTTGTCTGGTTACCGAAACCGTGTCCGCAAAGCTGAAGATGATAAGAAAGCCGAGGTTGCACTATCAACATGTCGGAAAATAAATGAGATGTTTAGTGCGCGTGTGAATCCTACGCCTCCAACGACAAATTTGGATAACAATAACAATTCTTGATCTGCATGGGGCCGATAACCTCAATGTTAGGCCCCTTAAAACAACAATTATCATCATCATCATCATCATCATCTTGCTCTGCGGTTCACGACATTGACTGCGAAAGTGTTCAGCAACTTGAGGTAAGCTACCGTACACGAATTACTTTACGCAAAGTAGGCCTTTCCCAATAGGCGATTCCTTGATACACTGTTGCACAAAGTGACATACGTAAAAACTCAGACAGCCCTCGAAACCGTACCGTACCTGCAGAGTATATTAAAAGTTGTTCTTTTTAAATTTACTATGTTTGAAGTGCTCTAATTAATACGGGATTTTCCTTTTCAGCTCCAACAAGCCAAAATTGATGGAAAAGAGAGGGGGATAAAGCAACAAAAATTTAAATTTGCCTCAGGGACAAACAAAATGTTACGGCCAATGGTGAACCAAAAGAAAGGTTTCTAGGTTTTATGGAGAGCATCGGGCACAAGTCAGAGCAGCTTTTTGATGCAGTAAAGGCTAACTTGGAAGATCTGGATTTGAAAGTGGAGGATATTCGAGGCCAATCTTACGATAACGCAAGTAATATGTCCGGCGAATATTCTGGGTTGCAAGCTCGAATAGTGGCCTTGAATCCCTTAGCTCTCTATGCACCATGCTCAGCCCATTCACTAAATTTGGTTGGAACTCATGCCTCTGAATCTTGTTCAGAATCTGTAAGGTATTTTTTAACAGCTCAAGAACTGTACAACATTTTTACTGCTTCGACCTACCGATGGAAAATTTTAAAGAACTTTATTGCCCGCGTACTAAAAAGCCCGTCAGTGACTCGGTGGTCGGCACGATATGACGCTTGTCAAGCGCTGAGGGAAGGCTGGTGTGGCGTCGTGGCAGCTCTTGAGAGTATTCACGAAGACAGAAATCAAAAGGCAAACACTCGAAGTGAAGCCAAAGGCATCTTAAGCAATATCCTACAATTATAAACTGCTTTCCTAGTTGTTTTTTGGAGTACCATTCTAAAAAGATTTAATACTGTCAGCCAGAAGCTCCAAAAAGTTAGCACTAATTTGAGCACTGTGGTAGAATGTTACGCATCGTTAGAGGAATTTGTGCAAAGTTTAAGAGATAATTTTGATGTTTATGAGAAAGGAGCCATAGAATTAAGCGGTATTGCTCAATATTCCTACGATCTAAAGAGAAGACCGGAACGAAAGACTAGGAATGATGAGACAAAGCAAGGAGAATATGTACCGTCAGAGGGCTCAGAAAATTTTCGCGTCAATGTATTTTATGTAATTCTGGATGTACTAAGTGCTGAGCTTAAGAGGCGAAGTGAGGCTTACAAAGTCCTCCATAAGAGATTTTATTTTCTAGAAAACCTGTTAGACCTAGATGGACCAATGATTAAACAATTTGCTGACGATCTCTCAGAAATGTATGTGGATGACTTAGAAAGTGACTGACGAGTGCTTGCATTTAAAGGAACATTTAAAAATTGCAGATTTTAAAGGTAAGTCAGCCTCTGAGCTCAGCACTTTCCTTCATGAAAACGATTTACACGATATGTACCCCATACCGGATACTTCTCACCATTCCAGTGACCAATTGTTCTGGAGAAAGATCATTTTCGGTACTGAATCGCGTCAAGAACTATTTGCAGTCAGTCACTAAAGAAGAAAGGTTAAACTCTATTGCACTCCTAGTGATTGGAAAAGATATGACGATAAACTTGAACTGCGATGCCATAATTAATGAATTTGCTGAAAAGAAGGCAAGAAGGAAACTTTTGAAGTAGTTCTCGTTGTGCTTCAGGCAGGCCCCGTTATGTCTTCATTCATGTTTTTAATCTGCACGTTAATTTCTCTAAAAGATATTGCAGGAAGATATGCAGACCAGTTGGCCTTATTTGTATTTTAGAGGCGCTTTGTTCAATTTAAAATGTCATTCGTACCACTGCTCTTCATGCGTTTTAAAATTAGTGTGTGTTCTACTATTTTTTAAAAATATATTTCGTGCTACCGCAGTTAATTCAGTTACAGCAGTAAATTATGTTTTTATTTTTGAAGCTACTCTTCATTTTTGTTGTATGAATTAAGGCTAGACATTATTTTTGGAAAGGGTATTCTTAAAGTGTTTTGGTTGCATAAAAGTTAAACTGTTTTATGTAGTTTTACTCCAAGCTGTTTTTTTTATTTTATTGAATTGACTACGATTTCCTTGCGAAAAAATTCAAGCATAAACTTATGCTGTCAGCCATATATCTGTTTATTTGCCTTATCATAAAAATCGGGAAGGGGGGAGGGATCTCAAGTGAGGAGGGGCGCTCAATGGTGAGGTGCCTATAGCTTAACTTTGGGTAAATCCGGCCCTGTTTGCAACCCTTTTAAATTCCAGTAAGTGGCTTCTCTATTTCGTCAGTGCTCCATTGTCTCCATACTGTAGTCGTATTATAAGACAGGAATTTCCCGGTCATTAAGTACAGCAGGGGGGCTGGAGGCTCATTAAGCCTTACCTAGACGAGAAATTTACTTGCAATCACAGTGGTGTGCATAACTTGTGAGTATACTGATCGTGGCGTTGTCGTTTCAACGAATACGATGCGTCCCAAAAGTGCGGAATGTGTTACTTTGAATCGTTTAGTGTGGGAGTTCGGAGACGTTTTTAGTACAGAAGGACCTTTTTTTTTGCAACATTTGTGAGAAACCCATAGCGGCAGACATGCGTTCACAAGTTACGCAACATTTTGCGACAGCGAAACTCGAGAAATGTGCATTTTTGAAGAAGTCCACGCAACGAAGGTTTCTCGAAATGCAGGATGTGAGATCTGGTCCAGCAAACTGCTAGTTCTCACAAGACATTTGTCACGCATTTCGTTTGGCTGATATACCACTGAACAAATTGCAGAATCCAGTGCTATGCGGAACGTTAGAAAAGCACATCAAACTTCCTCTCCCTGACGAGTCAACACTGCGTAAGAACTATTTACCTAAACTTTACTCTGAGTGCACAGAATCCGTAGTGAAATAGGCGACAACGCTGTGTGGATTACAATGGACGAGACGACCGACGATGCTGGCCGTTACGTAGCCAACATCATACTGTAGTTGGTGCGTTAAAATACGATCCATCAGTTATTTTTACTGACAGCTGTTCATTTTGAGAAAACCAACAGTTACAAAATAGCTAAATCATTCAATGATGCTATGGTGCTTCTGTGGCCTGATTGCCGGGGACGACATTTAATTTACTTTACACGTCAATCGAGCTAATTTTCGCACTCAAGTATCAGTATAAGACAATACAATCAGTGCTATGACAGATTCTTAAGTTACCTTTTCTTCCATTGTTTAGAATGAAATTCGAAAACAGCACATATATGATTTCGTATCGCGTATCTGCAGGAAGTATTGTAGGATTCGAAAATTGAGGCAAGACCCAGTCTGTTAAGCGGGTATATTTGTACTGTGGACTGGGTTATTGAAGCAGCTGTACGTTTCAACTATTTTTAGAGTAACTGAGGGACATAATACGATACCAATTTAACAACATATTTTGGAAATTTAATCACATATTTTCCCACTTTTAAGCACATAAATAAATACATATTTCTGCAAAGTTAAGCACACAACTATCCGGGCCCTAGTTATTAGAATCCCTCTGCGATTCATTTCGTCTGTCAAAATTTTGAGTTTCCCTGGCTGTATGATGGAATTTATATCGTGTGTTGCTATATAGTTTATCTGTCCTGTCTTCATTCTAAATTTGGGTTTTCTATCTGTTTTTTCTATTTTTAGATGCTCCGACTCATCTAGGGTATCTTTCAGGTGACTGCCCACCGTATCCGAATGCAGACTGCCTTGGCAATTGCAAGGCGGTGGAATATTCCTTAAACGATTTCCTTCCATGTTTGACTTTCAAAGGTTTGGAGGAAGCTCCGAGTTACAACTGCGGTTGTTAACCGTAGAGGTTGTTGTGTGTTTGGTCCATGAGAGCTATTTTATTTTGTTCAAGTCCGCCGGCAAGATGGTGAGGACCCCCCTATCCGCCACCTGGGACGCGCCGCGTCGGAGTATCACCTCACCGCCTACTACGACACATATTTTTACTTTTTTTTAATGTAAAATTACATTTCTGTCTCTTACTGTAGAAGAATGGGCTGTTTGCCATTTCTTGATGAATGCAGTACATTTGCATTTGTCTGTTGGCACAGGCTAGAGTAAAATGTGACTTTTCACCGATGTCTCCGTCTCACTCATGGCTGTGATTATACGGAAGCTACTGACGTATGGGTGGTGCTTAGTAATGACATTCAGGGCACAGTTGGTGCCTGTGAATGCTGTGAAAGGTTCTATTCATAGGGTTAGTACTGCTGTTCTGACTCAGTGAGGAAAGCAATGACAAACTACCTCACTCCTCTTCTTGCCTACAGTTGTATTATCCAGAGTTGGAATCTGACATTTCGGCGCCACTATGCAAAAACAGTTGACGGCTAGATCGCACGCAAGGCTTGTTGCCATGGAAACCATACAGCGCTGCCAATTTGAATGACGCTCTTTGGCCACGTGCTTGTCGTTTGACCAGTCACTTGTTTGGTTGCTTCCCGAGTGCACACATTGACCTTGCTGCTTTAAAATTGTTTTGAATTAATTAGTTAATTACTTTTTCGTGTAGGATTTATGCTTATTTATATTTTATACTTATATTTATAATTCATTAGTGTCAGTTTAAGCTTAGGTTCGTGTGAATTAGATTAAGGTTAGCTCTGTTTTTGTTTGCGAGTGGTGACGTTTTTAAGGATGACTTCTCATAGAGGAAGACCGAGGATACATCCAGTTCAGGAATCGTCAAGATCTGGTCGAGGTGTACCTATTCAAAGCCATGGGAGGAAGATGATTATCGCCGCGCGGGATTTTTTTTTTTGAAAGGGAGGGAGAAAATATCCGAGCATCAGGCGAACCATTAATTCCATTCAGTCGCGAGCAGGAGCGTACTGCCTCTGCTCTTGGAATTAGTAAGACTAGTAACGGAGAGGACCGGGATGATGATGATGATGACATGGATGGGATAGAGCCTCTTCCCAGTAATTAGCTTCTGTCTTCAAAAGGGTGTGTTAATAGCCTATACAATGAACGTAGGCCTATATTTTGTAATACATGTGTGTGTTTCTTGTGCCTTGAAACTTATTCTACAGGAGATATAAATTGCTAAATAACACGGAAACAATCACTTGTTGTCGTTTTGCTTGGAAAATTTTTGCTCTATGATAGTAGGCTATTCGTAATATTGCTATTGCTATTCATTACAATATTTTAGGCCTCTCCTCAATTTGACGTGCTATTATTTTATTTTACAGTGTGAACCGAACAGTTTTAAGCATTGCTTTGTTTAAGATTTTTGAAAACCATCTGAGTAAAATTGTAATAAATGTAATAACGGTGCTAATGATATTATGAGCATGAGGAAAAGAACTGGAGGGTGAAAGTACGCACGTGGTGGCGAGTAGCATACGTGGCAACGCTGCCTTTAGTTCAACGGTTGTCCGCCGAACTGTCAGATTCCAACTCTGGAAAATACACCTGTAGTATGCCTCAATATAGT
Organism: Meconema thalassinum; assembly: GCA_946902985.2. Taxonomy (NCBI): domain Eukaryota; kingdom Metazoa; phylum Arthropoda; class Insecta; order Orthoptera; family Tettigoniidae; genus Meconema; species Meconema thalassinum. Next base: position 675,722,793 of record OX336389.2, read on the forward strand.
GCTGCCTTGAGTTTTTGTTGGTATCTACCCACATAACCTAACGGCGGTACTTTTTGAGGATCTAACCAGCCTTCGGGCTGACTACCGAACAGACAGACTGTAAAAAATACATTAATTAATGAATCGATTATTAACAGATGTACAAAACTATAGATAGATCGATAGTTTCCAATCGATTGTTGGAAATTCGGAGATTAATAAAATATAATAGTGCAACTAGTTATTCATTGACTTAAGGTTTTAATTTACTCAATATTTTAAACTTCTTTCAATAAGGACAGGGGCAGCCATGGTCATATTATTGGCTTTTCATAATAATAGTATGAATGAGAATGAAACTCGTACTCCAGAGTGTGCATGGTCGCTTTTATAAAATATCGATTATTACCATATTCCCTGCTATTCATTATTCTTTGTCGCTATTGGTTAGCCGTTCCAACATAGCGGTACTCTGGTTAATTTGAATTTGCTGTTGCCATCAGCTGTTAATATTAATGATATAAAGGTGATATTTCGCAGGATTGTTCTTTAACAAGGTAAGAATTCTTTCTAATATATATTATTTGAATAATAGAACCAACTTGTACTTCAGTGTGATGTAAAAAATGCTAGTAATGTGGTTGTTCAGTCCTTATTAGATACTGTAGTTTACTAGAATATTATGGGGCAAGCAAAAATATATAGTAGCCTGTTTCTTTTTGCTCAACTGCAGTGCATTTTCTAGTCTATCACAGTTATTCATCAGTGCCATCTGATACGTGCTGTATAACGAACCCACTTTGATTGAAGGTACCAGTAAGTTATTTTACATTTCTTTGTAGGTTATGTAAGAGCCCTAGTGGCAAGTTGTTAGATTCACAACTAGAAGGACTGGGTTTGATTTTTGCCAATGGTGGAGATTTTTAAACTACCCTTCACTAACAGGTAAACCCTGGTCAACTCAGCCAGCTGTAAAATAATGAGTAGCCTGAGGGATTTCCTCGGAGCTTAGCCTCCAATAATAAAAAGCCTGGCCAATAGCCTCTGGGAGCTGTCCGCCCTGCAGATGCTATGTTTGCCGCAGGAGGCGCTGAATACCTCCCTACATGATCAGTTCAGTTGGCAGTATTTATACGCATTGTGTACGCACGACTCGAGTTATGTTACTGAAATAAGGTTATTGTATTATGATGGTATACTGTCGCATGCCGTTGAGTAAACAAGGCTATAGAAATAATGTTACTGGAACTAGTTTTCATTAATTTCTTTTTCGAGAGCCAACTAGGAAATTATGGATTAAAGCAATAAGCAGACAAAGTAAGTAGCCTACGCTGACCATGCGACTGAAAATTAGGTGATCTTTTATTATTGCTCCAGTTCTGATGATGATAATCTCCTGACCACCTCGTCAAGTAGTGGCTAGCATTCTTCGCTGTCGCCCCCAGAGATCCATGTTCGAATCCAGGCTCTGCCAATAAATTTCATTCTGGTCTGAGGGATGGAACGGGGTACACTCAGCTACATGAGGTAAAACTTAGAAGAGGTGGGTTAGATTCCCATCTTATCCTTCTTGGACAGGTTTTCCGTAGTTTCCCACTTCTACTCCAGGCAAATGCCGGGATAGTTCCTAACTTAAGGTCACCTTCAAAATCATCCCCGGAATTACAAATGCACATGCCGCAATGACATGGGTAGTAGACACGGGGCTAAATGACCACATTTCTATGACGAGAGCTGTAGAGTCCGCCTCGTTGCGTAGTGGCTAGCATTCTTGGCTGTCACTGCGGAGGCCCAGGGGGTTCGATTCCTGGTTCTGAGGGCTGGAATGGGGTACACTCAGTCTCATGAGGCAAACCTGAGAAGAGGTGGGTTCGATTCCTACCTCAGCTATTCTGGAAGTGGTTTTCCGTGGTTTCCCAAATCTACTCCAGGCAAATGCAGGGATGGTACCTAATTTAAAGCCAAGGCCGCTTCCTACCCAAATTTTACCTCAATTACAAATACACACACTAATACAGACTGCGGAAACAATAACAACGAGCTGAAGACCATAACCTATCTATATCATGCCAAGACATGGTGTCCACAGGCAGGAAAAGTCAGGAATTTTGTTTTTGATCAGGAAAAAGTGTGAAAATATAGCATGAGTCAGGAAAAATGTCGAAAAGTATTAGAAAGTCAGGAATTTTATATTAACCTTATTAACTCTTCAAATTCTACTTCAGGAACTGTGACATCTGTAGAATCTTTCTGTTATAAAGATGAAGTCACAAGTGCCGAAATAAAGTGGGCCCATAATGTCGTCCAAAATAAATTCTCTTAATTCTTGTTTGAATATTTCAGAAACCTTCAGGGAAATGTTTCCTGATAGTGCAATTGCAACAAAATTTCAATTGGGGAACACGAAATATTCATATGTCATCAATTATGGATTAGCTCCATACTTGCATAATTTACTGCAAGATGAAATTCTTTCATGTGATAATGTTATCTGTTTTGATGAGGCATTGAACAAAGTTAGTTAGTTATTGTTTTAAGGGGCGGAACTACGAGGTCATCTGCCCCCATTGAACAAAGTTGTTCAGCGAGGTCAGATGGACCTATTTGTGCGTTAACTTGACATCAACTGCAATGAAGTTAACACCAGATATTTTAACAGCATCTTTATGGGACACACAACAGCTCAAGACATTTTAGAGGCTTTCAACCAGGGAATCTCTCCTCTTGCTAGAAAGATGGATGGACCGAATGTTAATTTGAGTTTCATAAAAAAGTTCAGTGACCAAATAATAGAAGATAATGCAGATGGCAAACAACTCGTTAACCTTGGTGTTTGCGGCCTTCACGTTGTCAATGGAGCCCTACAAACAGGAATGCATTCTGTAAAGTGGGACCTTCAATTGAGCAGAGTACTTTGATTTATGTATTATTGCATTATAATTTACTTTATTTTGTATTTTAAATGAATAAAGAGGCAAGCGTTGGGGCTGCTATGTGGATGGTGGAGGCTGCAAATAAAAAATAATATTTGTTTGCTCAATAAACCTTCTTTCCGATATTACGATGACTTCACGAGTCAGGAAAATTGACATAGAAAATTCTGTGGACACCATGCAAGAGTCCTTGATAAAATTAGTAGTATCCGGAGTTAGTTAAGTATTGTTGTTTTAAGGGACGGAACATCGAGGTCAACTGCCCTTCGGTATCCAGAGCTCATCTCCAGTAATATCACTAATAAAACTCAAAGACAGAGGTCGTCTCCGGTATCGTAAGCCAGGTTTTGTTTTGCTGGAATTGAAGTAACGGACAAATGATATCGGTTACGCTGAGCAGTCCAGGAATAGCACAAACATTAACTAGAATACTGTTGCCACAGGTTGCTAAAAATCATATTCTCTAGTGTGGAGTACGTGATCATCCTGAGTAACTGAGGAGGGTAATATTGCAGAAGTTTCTGCACCCGTCTGTCACTAACTACACCATTGACTGCGTCTTGAGAAGAGAAACAAATTATGAGAAAAAAGAATCACAATAATTAAGAAAAGTCGTTCCTTTTCATTGAAACTCGAACATGATACACTAGTAAAAATATTCAGTGGAACCTTACGCTTGTGCATACCAGACAGTATGCGTGCTATCTAATAAGGAAAATCTGCAGTTGAAACAAACTTCTACTACTAAAAGATGAACATCTCTTATATTTTACTTCATTCTACTCAACAATGTGTATTCATGTACTGTAAATATAGTGTATAGGTACATTTTTGCTGGTTTTAGCTTGCGATAGCAATGCTATTAAGTTACATGGTAGGTGGTTACTCAGCGCTGCAGTGGTCAATACGCGCACTGCTATGAGGACAGTGTTGATGCAGAGAACGCCATGATTGGGTAGGCTTTGTATTATTAGAGGCTAAGCTCGGAGTAAAGGCTGGTGTTCCCCATTCGTGAACTCAAGCGACTGTGCTGCCGTTATCTGATGGAAACATAAACAAACAGATGCTATAATTTTATTAATGCAGCCAATGGTCATGTATTTTTCTTTTCAGGACGGGTCAGGGAAAGGATTAGGAAAGGAAATCGGCCGTGGACCTATTGAAACCATGTGATTTGAGTTGATGGGTGTGCTATTCTTTAGTTTTTTCAGTTATTTTCATAATAATTGAAGCTAAAAGATGAGTAATATAATTACTCAGTTCCACTGCGCTCTTCAAATTCAACATTTGCCATATCAATGCACTACTTCCACAAAAAGAAAGCTTTTCAGACGGAATGGAGTCGATTACTTCGTGTCGCAAAACCGATTTCGAAGTATATGATCGTATGAGGCTGGCATTATACAAAGGAGAATTATTTATTAATAAATACTAATGAATTTCTTACAATAACCAGTACCCTACATTCTGCCCTGCACTACAAACTAGGCAACTTAAATGCAGAGTGGATTTGACAGCTGTTCTTCCCATGTGGCAAAAATTACATTTAGGGGTCGCTTTATCGTAGGCCTACATGTGGTTGTCTTTCTTTAACTTGCCCCATTGCTACTTCAAAACTGAGAAGCTCAGTTCTTCTAAGTTTATAATCAGGTGCCTATTAAAAAATTAAAACATCTTGAGGCTATAGTCAACTTGTACAGTCTTTGATTTATTGACTTCAACAGTATTAGGCAATATCTTCCAAATTTAAATATATGTATAGCAGTATACCGACTACACGCTTATTAAATTCCTGAACAAATTATTTTTATCTCGGTAATTCCATTTTGAATCTGAATTGAATTTGTCTAATTACTAGTTTGTAAGCATAAATCTTCAAGTCTCTTGGTGTTTTTAGCACTTTCCCACACATAATTATATGCCTGTCCTTCAACACGAGCCCGCCTAGAATTGCCGACAACCTTCAATACATATATGGAATGTAATGGCTAATGACCACATAGAGTTGCATGCAAAATAGATACACTGAATACAAGTGCATAATATTCATGACCAATGTTACTGCAGTTGTCTGTCATGATTTTTCCTTTAGGGATGTACTTTGCCATGTTTGGTTACACTACCTTTTTTCTCTTGCAGGTCTGTAATGTGCGGTGGCATTGCAATGGAAAGACAAATCTATGTTGAAATGATAATTTGATGAAAAGAAGTAGGGCCTACTCTATATGTAGGCTATGTACGAATGAGAAATGTATAATAAATATACTACAGTATATGGACTTGATTTTGTAATTTTTTAAAATTCCAAGTTCCTTATTTACATCCTGATTTCCTTGAAGTATTCAATTTAGTAAGGGCAAAATTTTGGTGTGTTTTGTATTGGCGATGGTTTTATTCATACTTATTTATTTCCTATGTTTTTTCTTAATATATTTATAACAGTGTAGGCCTACTGTATATTAACTTGTGGGTCAATAACCTAGATGTTAGGGCTCTTAAAACAATTATCATTAACTTTTATTCCTCACAGGCAAGGGCCAAGTTGTGTAAGTTTGTTCTATGAAGCCAAAATAAATAAATGGGATTGATACAAATCATCGAAATGCTCATTCTCTGGAGGAGGGGAATAGGGAGCCGCGGAGGTGCAGGTTACGGTTCAAATTTCCCGCGCTGAAACTTTCATGTGTTTCCTATGCATGCGTGAGCGGTGCTCGTTATCGGAATTAAATTTAAACCGTTCTTAGCAATATTCTTTGGTGCTGGAATATATTGTGATTTTCTATGATTATTTTCAACGTTTAAAAATGTTTGTAGAAAGCCAAGACATTTATTCTCCGAGTAGAAAATCTGCCCGGACGCCCTTTCTATATAAATAAATAAAAATTATCGTACCTAAAGAATAGTTGTATGTTCTAGGAAAAGAGGTCTTGTGGTAATCTCGTCCGATACCACTAAATTTACACGACAAACTAATATCAATTTCAATACGCTCCCGTATTATAACTCGTATATAGTGTATATTATGGTGGTCAAACCCAAATAATATTTAATATTGAATAGCCAATCACAATTTTAAAGCAGATTAGTACAAAAATATAACTCCAGAGTACGCATCATCGCTTCTGTCTAGAGCTATGAGAGCTGCTGTGTAGAGCTATGAGAGATAATGGAGTAAGTACCGTTGAATTGGTAGCACTGCTCCACCGCACCTTCAACTATCTTTCATCAATAGATCTAATTTTATCAGTACTACACATCTGTTATCATTAGCATTAGATTTGATGCGATGTACTGATATCACTAACACTAGATTTGTCTTCTTATTATTATCCTTCTACTGTTGAGAGCTGACAGAGAGGAAAATACCAATGTCACCAACTGATTTCTGTTTCTGTTGTAAACGTCCATGGTGATAAATTCTCAACTTGTAACTTGTAGATTCCCGTCGCTTTTTCTGTTCGACATGTCATGTGGCAGAAGAACATGTTGTGCTTATGGTCATGTGTGCTTGTGTTTATTAGAAGATTTTGATACTCATGAGTTTTATTGTTTCATTCCGTTGCAGTATTCTTAATTATTCAATATAGCTTTTAGCTAGATTATTATTAGAATAGTCCGGTGAAGTACTCTTGAGAACCTATATGAATGGGACAGTCGTTTTAAAATTTATTTAACCCTAGAATACTAACATCATTGAATTCATGTTTAATACTAATAATACATTTAATTTACGTAGCCTATGGTACATTACGAACTTTGTGCTAAGGCACCAATTTGTTAAATGGTTGACATTAATATATACTTCGCATGTAACACTATTTACATACACTGAATTCTCTGTGGTCTTTGAAGTTTAATATGCTAAGTTCTTAAATACAAGAAATACAGAAGTCGTTTACTTTGACGTAAAAAGCAGTATGTAATCTCTCCAGCCTCTTATACTTCTCTGGTTTTTATAATCCCTCTGAATTGATGTGACATATCTACATGAAATTCCCTACCTCTTTGTTATTGTCATGGTGAAACCAATATGTTGTTAAATTCAAGGATAATTTCTAGGCAATGCCTTGCCCCATGATTATGCCTCTAGAACTGATTGTCATTAATAACAAAAGCATTTACATCACCAGAGTGGGGACAGATATAGAGGGAATTCTAAGCAGTTAAGTTATCCATACACGTACATTTTACATATGATTGTAGGGTTAATCACTTATTTACATAGGTCCCAATGAGCCAGAGCTCAAGTACAGGGTGCAGCAGAAATAACTCTAATTTCAAGCAGCTTCGGTGGCATAGTCGGTAGCATGCTGAGCTTCTATGCCCAAGATAGCGGGTTCAAACCCGGCCGAAGCAGTCGGATTCTTTAAGATTGTTAAAAATCCCTCGGTATGCCTTCCTTCGCAGGGGAAGTAAAGCCGACGGTCCCATGTCATAGATTTATGGCATGATAAAGAACCTTCCACTAATTGCACCTGTGTGAAGCTGAATTGGATAGGTTAAGAATGTAAACAACGCTCTTAGGTTTCTACGTTCGTTGCCAAGAGCCGACTGCGGTGGCGTCTAGTAGCCAAGTTCTGAGCTTGGCCTAGTAGTCGTTGACGGTGGCGCTTGGCGGAAAAAGTAGGAATTATTTGAAAAATTCTAAGTTGCAGTACTTAATTAAACAAACAGATAACACACACTAATACAGTCATCACAATTAACACCGGTTATCAGACAGATTCTACACACACCCAAAGTACACGGGGCTGCATGACAGCGTTGTCGCAGCCCCTAAACTTAAGAACCACTCTCTAATTTCGAACATAAATAATACAGCAACGCAACACGAAATTTACAAATTTATTGCGCAGTTTAAAAGAGGAATGTTTGCCATTTATGATATCTAGCACCTGTATTGGCCACAGCGCTTAAGCAGGTATTATTGTCGATGTGCGTGTGGCCTTGGAGAACACGTGCATCGCCTCGTCTCATCAGTTGCTAGCATGGCGTGTTTGAAAGGAACTGGTTCAAGTGTTAGAGCGAATCCATGTGGTAGGCCTCGTGGCGTCAGAGAACATCCATGCAGGGAGGAATTCCTTACTCTCAGATCGCACCGTACGGAGACTTTTACACACCGGTATGAAGTTCCGTATAAAATGGTAGGTGTGCAGGAACTCGGTGAATGTGATTGGGCCAACCGCAGAGCATGTTGTGAGACTATCCTGGAAGCTGTGGCAGCTGACTCCAGGCTACTGGAAAGTGATGAAGCGCACTTTCATTTGTCGGGCCACGTTAGTAAACAAAATTTTCGGTACTGGTCTGCAACCAATCCTAGACAGAACCTCCACAGCGAACGTGTGACTGTTTGATGCGCGGTCCTTGATTTTAGTATTGTAGGCCCTTACCATTCTGAAGAGGAGGCCAAAACTGTGTCAGTAACATCTGCACGTTACGTACGACTTATGGCATCCTCCTGTGTTGTTTAAAAAAGACGGAGCCACTGCACCTGTGTGCACACTGCCGCAAAGGTTTCTGAATTAGAAAAACCATTTGGTAGTAGGTAGCATACGAGTAGTTTCAACAAATGATTGTCGGCCAGCGAATCGTTTCAGGAGAGTCCTGTAAGCGTTCATATACAATTCCGCCAATTGCGATGAAACTTTGGTGAGTTGTTGTGCACACTCCCACCAATTTTTCTGAATAAGTAAATCTATTTTCCATTAGATGGCACACGAGTAGTTTCAACAAATGCTCACATGGTCAGCTGGGTGTGGCGTGCTCACGCGTCGGAAAACCTTTGGATTTATTTATATACGCACCAGACAGAAAAACAAAGAATATTGTTATCCAACGGCACTTCAGTAAACGAAATTACAATTCAAACACTTATTCTTATTCTTTCTTGGGCTGGCTGCGTGGCTCAGTGGTAATGTTCTCTCCTGCTGTGACCAAAGTTGCAGAATCAAATCCTGGTGCAGCCAGTTGACATTTGAGGGTGCGCAAATGCGAGGGGGCCATGTCAGTAGATTTACTGGCACGTTAAAGACTTCGGGCCAAAATTCCGTCACCCCGGCGTCTCTAAAAGCCACAGTAGTTAAAAGAGACGTAAAACCAATAACATTATTATCTTCCAGTCTTTCTATCTGTCTTTGATTGGCATCGCAACGCATGCCGGGTATAGCCAGTATAATATAAAAGTAATTTTGTGAAAATTACATATTTCTAAATAGTTGGTATTTGTATATTCCTGTAAAAAAATCCACAGCCTGCTTCCAGTCTCCGACCGGGTCAGGAATGGAATGAATGAAGCCCCCATCTAGCGGCGAGGATATGAACTGTGCCAGCTGCCGAGGCCTGACGCACTCCTCTGGGGCAATGATTAAATGAATGACAGATGAAATGAAATGATAGTGGAGAGTGTTGCTGGAATGAAATTTTGACAGGGAAAACCGGAGTACCCGGAGAAAAACCTGTCTGCCTCCGTTTTGTCCAGCACAGATCTCACATGGAGTGACCGGGACTTGAACCACGGACCCAGCGGTGAGAGGCCGGCGTGCTGCCGCCTAAGCCACGGAGGCTTTGTATATTCCTGTAAATTAGTCTAAAATATTTATCTTTAAAAACATCTCGATATGGTCTATGAGATGAATAAAGGCTCTTTGCAGAGTGGTTGGAATATGTACTGTATTTATCTTCTTGCTCCAATGGAAATTTTGAAGTGATATGGAAATGTTTACGGTCCTTGATACTATTATCTATGAACAACATCAACCTTACAAACATACTCAAACATCCTGTAAGAAAATTACCTCTAGCTTTCAGTCATTCATACAGTCCCAAATGTTCAAGAAACATTAACATTGGTTGGTTGGTTCTTAAGTTTAGGGGCTGCGACAACGCGGTCATGTAGCCCCGTGTAGAATCTGTCTGATAACCGGTGTTAATTGTGATGACTGTATTAGTGTGTGTTATCTGTTTGTTAATTTAAGTACTGCAACTAAGAATTTTTCAAATAGTTCCTACTTTTGCCGCCAAGCGCCACCGTCAACGACTACTAGGCCAAGTTCAGGACTGAGCTACTAGATGCCGCCGCAGTCGGCTCTTGGCAACGAACATAGAAACCTAAGAGCGTTGTTTACATTCTTAACCTATCCAATTTAGCTTCACACAGGTGCAATTAGTGGAAGGATCTTTAACATGCCATAAATATATGACATGGGACCGCCGGCTTTACTTCCCCTCCGAAGGAAGGCATACTGAGGGATTTTTAACGCTCTTAAAAAATCCGACGGCTTCGGCCGGGTTTGAACCCGCTATCTTGGGCATAGAAGCTCAGCATGCTACCGACTACGCCACCGAAGCCGCGTAAAAACATTAACATTATTTACAGAAAATTAAAAACTATCTACATTAAACAGAAACCTGGAGACACAGAAAATGTGTACAAAATGGAAAAAATATACAGTAAATGAAAAGCTAGAAAGAAAAAGTTCCAGAAACGGGAAAAATTATATATACGAAAGTGACATTTAGGATCGAAAAACAAAAGATTACATTACTTCGCTCGCTCGTACATTCAATCGAAAAATCAATCAACTATTCATTCCTCATATTCAATCAATATAATAACAAACCAATCAAACACAAATAGAAATGAACACAATATGCATTACAAAATATTACAGCTCCTTTTCTCATAACAGTTGACAGAGAGCCGAAGTGAATATTAGCAGCCCTGTTACTCTTGATCAAGCTGTATTTTGACTGCAAGGGGATGAGACATGAATTTTTGTGAACATTAATTCTCAATCTGACCCCATCAAAATGTACTTCTGTTTTTGAAAATCTCACATGCATTGACCAGGAATCGAACCCGGTCCGCCTTGGTAAGAGGCAAACGGCTTGATCGCTGCATCACCATGCCCTCGGTATAATTTTAAGGTGGTCTGTCTAATATCACAGCAAGACAGGGTGCACAAGGACCTTTCCACATATTGTGCTTGCATTACATTATGTTGTAGGCCTATTTGTTCTAATGTAAGTTAATGGCATTCTTCTTCTTCTTCTACTTCTCGCCTTTTGAGACCACATAGGATCACTTGAACCAACCATTCGTTCGTCGACTTGTAGGAACTGTACAAGCCTTGCAGTCATCCCAGTACTTCTTCATGCGTATTGCCCTTTCTTGGGTGGAAAATATTCTTGTTGAAATTTTCTTTCTTTGTGAGTGGAAAATGAAAAGTCATATTTTTACTTCGTGGCATTCAATATGAGTACCTAACATCAAGGCTTCAGGTGCATTGAGGTGGCTGGTAAGGCCTATTACACTCCTCCAGAGCAATGAAGAATGTATTATTATTAAAAATAATTCATCTTCTGCCTTCTGTGTACGTGTAGATCCAGATGACTTGGCCATGCCAAGACATATAATATGGTCTGAGGGTTGAGACTAGATGCACTCAATCTCTTGATGCAGAACTGAGAAGAGATGGGTTCAGTTTCCATCTTAGCCAACCTAAAAACTTTTTCCCACCTCTACCCCAGGCAATTGCTGGTGTGGTTCCCAAATTAAGGCCATGGCCACCTCCTTCCAAACCCTAGCCTCCAATACAAATACACTTGCAGCCATCACAATGACACAGGTTGTCAGACAGATTACACACCAACTACATGGGGTTAGATGATCCCAATGTCGCAAGGCCCCTTAATGAATGAACAACATTATTAAGAGTGGTATGTTAACTTAATATTTTTCTCTTGCAGGTTTGCAATGCACATGGCTCTACCATTCAATGACAGTTCTCTACTGGGAAAATGACTTCATGAAATTCAATATTGCTCTTTTTATGAAAATGTTATGTGGATTTTATTTCTTTAAAAAATAGAAAAGAAGAATATATACTATGTGTAATACAGCATATGCACTTATTTTTGTCCCAATATCATTCCTTCATAATTCCTTATGCACATCCTGATTCCTTCCAGTATCATACTTCATTCAACAGTAGTTAATTATGTTATGCTGTATAGTGGTTCACGGTGTAGTCACGTCTTAGTTCGTGAACCATAGGCAACAGCTGAGTAGCCTAGTAAGGGCTGCTGACAGTCTGGTTACCAGTTACTATGGAATGAGTGGGCATCTTGGACATATTCTGAGTCATGGCCCTCCTTGTGCTTAGGCGGCTAGACTACCCAACTCCCTTGTTTATTCCCTGAGGTGAAACTCGTGGGGCCCTGTGTAAGTAAGGCTAGCAACCTGCTTCACGTGTACTTCTTAAACCTGCTAAAAATGTCTTGAGCATGCCTCGGACCTAACGGAGTGATGAAGTCCCACTCCCATCTGACAGATCAGGGACTCCTTGGAAACGAACGAGCAATAGATTGGGTATTCGATGAGGTGCTATTAATATCGACGGGGCTTATGGAAGGAAGAAAGTAAAGCTAGCTGAGTCAGCAATTGGAAAGGGATTGGATATTCTAGGGCTTAGTAAAGTTCAGATAAAGAGAGCTAGAGAGGAGGAAGTGGGAGATTATAAGGTGTACCTGTCAGGTGTAAAACGAGACAGGGCAAAGTGGGGAGTAGGGTTGTATGTCAAGAGAAACTTGGAGCGTAACATAGTCTTTGTAAGGTATGTAAATGAACAATTAATGTGGATAGATTTGGAAATTACAGGATTGTTTCAGTGTACGCTCCATATCAAGGGGCTGAATATGACGAAGTAGTCAGATTTTATGGGGCTCTGAGTGATATGGTAGTGAGAGTTTAACAATAAAGATGGTGTAGTACTGATGGGAGATTTCAATGCAAGAATAGAAAATAGGTATGAGCAGGTAATGGGTAAGTGGGGTGATGATAGAGAAGCGAACACCAATGGAGAATATTTACTAGACTTATGTGCTAACATGGGGTTAGCTGTTGCGAACTCATACACAAAGCACAAGGAGATTCACAGATACCAAGTCGATATCATTACTCGCTTTCAATTTATAATGTAATGAGAGCAGCCGATGGCAAAAAATATACATAATCAGTTAGTACAAAGTCGTAAATGAAATCTTCAGCACTACTGCTTTTCAATACAAAGTTCTCAGTCTTCTGTGCAAAACACTGTTAGGGATTCTGCTTGTTTATGACACTTCATGACGTGATATCTTTCACATTTTTCATTGCACCTTTCACATTCGCAGTCCTCGGCAGGATTTTGGTAAGTCTTCTTTCGACATTGTAATGAAAACCATAGAGCCTGGTGAGCATGTGTCGCAACTCATAGTTTGCCCTACTCCAGCCTCTTGACGTCATGACGGCTGACTTTCAATTTAGGAAATTGTTGAGGAGTTGCAGGGTATTTTTTACTGAAACAGACCACAAACTGATATGGTGTGAAATAAGCAAGTGCAGATGGATTATAGTTGGAAATCTTCGCGATAAGGAACTTGGCAGAAATATATTGATATGATTGATGAAATATTCCAAAGAGTAGAGGGTGAAGAATTACAACACAATGAAAAGGAGAGGTCAGAGAACAAGGATGTCTTGGGGAAAACTGGGTCAAGACAGAAAAAAAGCACACATCCTCGTGAAATGGCATAGTGAATTCGGCTTGTAAATGTGAAAGCATGCTTTAAAAAATGGCTCCAAACTAGGAATCCAGCAGACAGCTTTATGTAATCGAATGGAACAGACCAAACAAATAATAGTACAGCTAAAAGGAAATAATGGGGGAAATGCTAGGCCAAGCGGCAGGAAAGCTTTTTTGGAGTGTTATAAAGAATCTTAGAATGGAAGGAAAAGAGAAGTGAAAAGTGTCTGGATAATTCAGGGGAACACTTTGTAAATACTAAGGTAGCATTGGGAGGAGGGCAACAGTACTTTGAAAATTTGCTAAATGTAAATGTGGCAGATTTTGAGATTATGCAGGAGGAGAATAAGAACAGGATTCACGGTTGAGGAATTAGAGAGGGTGGTCACAAAGCAGCAGGGATCAGCAAAATTCAGCCAAAAATGGCAAAGTATAGTGGGAAAGCAGGGATGAAATGATTGCATAGGATAATAGAATTGGCATGGGAATTAGGACAGGTACCCTCTGACTGGACAAAATCAGAAATCGACCCAATTTAAAGCAAGGTAACAGGAAAGATTGCAACCATTATAGAGGCATTTCTTTGATAAGTGTCCTGAGCAAAGTGTACACAGGTATTGTAGAAAGGAGAAAGTGATAATTGGTCGAGAGTAAGATGGATGAAAACCAGTGTGGCTTGAGACCACAACGAGGATGTCAAGATCAATTTTTTAATATGTGCCAAGTTATTGAGAAATGCTATGAGAGGAATAGACGTTTGTGTTTTGTAGATCTAGAGAAGGCGTTCTTTAGAGTACCCAAGGAGAAGATGCTGAGCATACTGAGGGATTATGGTATTGAGGCAGGGCTGCTACAGGCAATCAAAAGTATTTATATTGATAATCAGGATGCAGTGAGAGTTGATGGTAGGATGAGTTATTGATTTGAAGTTATTTCAGGAGTGAGGCAAGACTGTAACCTCTCACATCTACTGTTTATTATGGACCATTTTCTGAAGGGCATAAACTGACTGGGCGGGATTCAATTAGGTGGAAACCAGGTAAGTAGTCTGGCTTATGCTGAAATGTAGGGAAAATGCATGAAAATCAGCATTTCAAAAACAGGTTACGTCTATAGGGAAGAAATGCAAAAAGTAGCTGATGGTTCGATTCAGTGTTGAATGGTGTAGAATCAGAGGATGTCACAGAGTTAACTGCTAATAGGGGATCTCGGAGTTGACATGTCCGCAAACAGAGGCTTGTAGGCTAGACTGGATGCTGAAAGGCAAAATAGTTTCAAATTAATATGTAGTATTGGCAAGGCCTTTGGTTTGCTGTGTGCTCCTTTCTTGATATGCTAATAATACAGTGTAATAATGTAAGTTTTGTCAACACCTGAGGTGACCTAAACAGTTGTTTACTTGAGGCCATTTATGTTCTTGTGCCATTGGATTAAGGGATTGCATATCTTATATCCCTGCCAACAGGCTAGAAGCAATCTCACTACTGCTAACACTGGTGGCAACTAAACCACACTTCTACCTGTCTGGTAATATAATATAACATACTACTGTGGAATAGATGATTGACTTACTCGCAACTAGTGTTACAAGGCCATGGGTTTATAGCTCGTCTTCAGCTAAGACTTATGAAAGAAAGTCCCATGATATAAAGGAACCTATTTCAACTCGTACAACATTTAAAAGCTACTTCGATAGCATTTGTCAAAATCCAACCTCCAAATTATAATAAAGAAAAAGTAATTTTCTGTCACATATCACGATTACCAGGGACCAGGATACTCAGACAGCTATTCCAATACTTTTGGAAAAGTAAAACCAAAAATCATTGGTTCAAAGAAGTCCTAGATGATCTAGATCAGGGCCATCCAGTCCTTGTGCTCTGAGAGCGTGGCCGCGCTCGGGGAGCACTGGGCAATCAGACTAGCACTCCTCCCCCTACCACCACTACACTGTGGCAGCGAGGAGGCATGAGACAGACAGGCGATGATCAGTCCGCGCTGACTGGATACATACGTACAGTCGTGCGACCGACGCCATTTGTGGGATTGTTGACATCATACTGATAGGGCCGTTTTGCCATAAAAAAAATATACCGCATATACAAATCGAATGGCACTCCGATATATGGAATGTGCAGGAAATGAACGCAAGTGTTAAGGGAAGAATATTGTGATCTATTCCAAACTAAAATTCGAACATATTAGAGAGAGAAATTCAACAACATTTTACCAATATGAACAAATAATACAGACCTGGAGTGACTTTTTCTCCGTCGTTTTTAGTTTTTAGTTTTGGAGAATACAATCTTCTCCAATTTGGGTACAATATTTCTCGACACAGCTATCCGTAAACAATTGCGCTAGTTTCTATCGCTCATCGTCGCACGATGCTTACGTTTGGTAAGCTTAAGAACCGCAAAGAAAGGCCCACAAATGTAAGTTGAGCCAAACATTGACAGAACTTAACATGCATATTTATACAAAAGGGGGTATTCTTCTTGCGGAAAGGGGCGCCAGGTCAGACAGAATGAAACAGTTCTGGGAGAAGAAGAAGAAGCCAAATTTGTAACTAATATTCCTAAGACTTGACTGTATATAGATTGAATATAGTGCTCCAATCACTCCCTAGGGGTTGCATGACCTTGACGTGGTGGGAGTGCTTGCATGATCCTTTGGGCTATGCCGGTGGTAGCATAGCTACTGGTAGGGCCTCCCTTGCCGGACAGGCCAAGGGTGAAAATCCAGACTAAAAAGCAACCCAGAACCCTCAAGTCCTCAAAGGCAACGAGGGCGGAGAAGATGGTCTTTGGTACGGCGGAGCTGGCGGAAGAGGCAGCCCAGCTGACCAGGGTTAAGAGGTCAGAACCACCACTGCCTTGTGGACAGAAGTGGGAACTTCAAAGGCTAAGGGAAGAAACCCTGATAGAAAATCAGTAGGCCTGGATACTTAGAAGGCAGCCCCTTCTCCAGGCTTTGGGTGCTGAAGGCCAATAACCTACACACCCGAGATTACTCCTATTACAGAAACAGAAATGAATAGAAGCCAGATGGATAAAACGGATTTGGCCTTTAGCATGAAATCGGACACGAGAATTGGAATTTGTAACGTATAAACAATGTGGCAGACAGGTAGACTGGCCGAAGTATCTAGGGAGATGAAGCGCTACAGGTTGGACTTACAAGGTTTGAGTGAGATGAGATGGAGTGGGTTCAGGCAGATAAGGTTTTACGTGACAGTTAATCTCGCGATAATGAGCCACGAGGTCCCCTTTTTATGTGGAATCCAAAGCACGGGACATGGCTTTTAACCTTTGAAAATCTCACGTGCATTGACTGGGAATCAAACCCGGTCCGCCGTGGTGAGAGGCCAAGAGCTTGTCCGCTGCATCCCTCTCTCCCCTTGCCCTACAGAGAGTATCACCCTGAAAAAAAAATGAAAAAAAACATTTCAAGGAGACTAGCTGTGGGATTTGAACCCTTCAACCTTGCACGTTAACGAGCCATCAGTCCAGGTCAATAATATCTACTGTATATTGTACCGACAGCAGTGGCTACGCTGGCTAAAGCGCAGCATTAGGCAATGGGGTCAAACTCTCTGTTGACTCGGTAGACGCGTGGGTTCGAGCCCTACCTTCGGCCGTCCTTGAAATGGTGTTCCGTGGTTTCCCCATTTTCAACACCAGGCAAATGCTGGGACGGTACCTTCTGACAGGCCACGGCCACTTCCTTCCACATCCTTGCCTAGTTTCATTCATCTTCATCCATTCCACCTCTCATCCTGACGTGCAGGTCGCCCACGGGCGTCGACTAGAAAGACCTGAACTCGGCCTCTAAGAAGGCCACACGACAAAAAAAAATGTATATTGTTTTTTGAATGAAAGAAAGCATATTTTATTGAAAGTATTTTAAAATATTATTTTGTATCTAAAATACATTTTGGGAGTATTTTGCCTAATTCTGACTATACTACCGGTATGTTAGTAGCCTGCAGTGTGCTTTTTATTCCAGAATTGGATTTCCACTCTAAGTTTGACTGCGATATGATGACAACGGTTCAATGATTGTTACCTGTTAGAAGCAAAGTAGGATTCATTTTCTTATGGTATATTTAGGATAAATGCATACATCCACCCTCTCATCAGGCCTGGTGTGGTAGCTATGTAGAGATAAAACGGTTAGCTGAGGAGAGGGTGCCATGGAGATCTGCATCTAACCAGTCCAAAGACTGAAGACTCACACACAGCACGTGGTAGTGTAGTATTTATTATGTTGAGGGTTAGGAAGGAGGTGGATCCGGGCTTACGTTAGGAAGCATTCTGGCATGCGCCTGGAGTAGATATGGAAAACCACTGAAAACCACTTCCATGGTGGCTGAAATTCTAATTGAACCCAACTTTTTCCCAGTTTTGCCTCTAAGTGAAGCCCGTTCCAGCCCTCAGATGAGAATTAAATGCCATGGCAGAGCTGGGAATCGAACCTGAACCTCAGGGGTACCGCCAAGAATGCTAGCCACTACACCACACTAGGCAGAATAAATGGAGGGCAAAGCCTCATTCAGGCCTAACAGATGGGGATGCCCCTTGTCAAAACTACTGGAGTGAATGGATAAGCATTGGTATTTAAGTAGAAGGTATCCCTGGAAGAGTACCAATCTACAAATCGTTTGAATAATACTCTGTGGGGAAGGCGTAAAAAGGAAGCCTTAAATAGTTTTGGGGTGTAATAAGGGTTGGTTTAGTTCAGAACAAAAGTCACGGAAAATGTATTTACAGTATAAACATATTCAGCCTATAATATTTCCCGTGGTGTTGGGGTGATGCGCCTGCCTCTCACCCGGAGGTCCCGGATTCGATTCCCGGCTCCGTCAGGTTTTAGAAACTGACGTGAGTGCTGGAACGAGGTGCACTCAGCCTCGTGAGGTCAATAGAGTAGCTGTCTGACAGTGAGGCAGCGCCCCGGTCACGAAAACCAAGATTAACAGCCGAGGGGACCCGATGCGCTGACCACGCGTCATCCCAATATCTGCAGGCCAAATGGCTGGGCAGCGGTCACTTGGTAGGCCTAGGCCCTTCAAGGGCTGCAGTGCCAGGGGTTACTTATAATACTTACAATGGAACAAACTCTTACTGAGATACATTCTAAATGCTGCCCTATCAAGAAATTTTGTATTCTCTGAGACGCACTGTGATAAAGTGATATATACATTTCCTCAATCATACTCCTTACTTCTCTGCAATTTTCATGTTTAATGTTTATTGTTCTCCAAAATTCGTGCCTAAATGGTTAGAATGCTAGACATTGGCCCGATGGGCTCCAGGTTTGATCCCCGGTTGGACCATGCAGATTTTAATCTCCAATTAATTCTCCAGGATTGAGGACTGGGTGTGTGTGATGTAATCGTCATTTCATTCTCATTACGACAGGCTGGTCGCCTATGGACACCTACACCAGGACTTCAGGAGGCCACACAACATTTAAAATATAGTTGTTGTGGTCACCCTAACTTCACTTCTTAATCAGCACCTAATTCTACGCAGAACAATGAACAGGCTAAAATTTGCGAAATCACCCGAGTGGTGACCAAACAAGGTCCACTAAGTCTGACAGAGCAGTCACAGCTAACCTCCTCTCACCAGTGCCATGAGCATTGACGTCAACTATTGTTGTTATTCTGACAACATGAAACCGTTAACGACGACAGTCTTTTATATAATACAGCTTGCGACTGCACGTAACTTTTAATACAACAGCCTTGTGACTTAGAGATGTTGAGTGTATTTTGACTTCCTTTGTACCTAGTTTCATGGCAAATGCTCTCTAATCATTTTTTCTAATGGATAAGTCGAAAGGGCTGCTGTCTTGAATGTATTAAGCTAAGGAATTTTTAAAATTTGGGCACTCTAAGTATCATATAGTCACCAACCTCTTGACCGAATTTCTTTACTGTAGCTTTATTAATTCTTTCTTTCTTTCTTAGTCAGTTTACCCTCCAGTTACGCTTTTCCCATGGATTCAGCGAGGGATCCCACCTTTATTGCCTCTCGGGCAGTGTCCTTGAGACATTGGATGGTGGGATGCAACTGGGGAGGCGGGACTATCACCTCGCCCAGGTGACCTCACCTGCAAAGCGATCAGGGGGCCTCATGAGGGATGAGGAAGAATGGGAGGGATAGGCAAGGAAGAGGGAAGGAGCCGGCCGTGGCCTGACAGTAGGTACCATCCCGGCATTTGCCCGAAGACGAAGTGGAAAACCACTTCGAGGATGGCAGAGGTGGGAATCGAACCCCCTCTACTAATTTGGAGCAACCCGAGGCTGAGTAGACCCCGTTCCAGACCTCATACCACTTTTCAAATTTTGTGGCAGAGCCGGAAATCGAACCTCAGACCTCCGGGGTGGCTGCTAAGCACGCTGACCACTACACCATGGAGGTGACTTAGCTTTATTAATAACATTAAAATAGCGCACAAGCATGCAGAGTTACGACATAAAGGTCACTCATATTCACGGGCGTAACTTTGTCTTCAATATTTGAGGGGGCGAGTAGAATGCAGAGGTCGGCAGGAAATGATACTAACTCAGAGAACACCACTGTCGACATGAGCCTTCAAGGAGAGTTTATTATTATTATTATTATTATATTGTTATTACTTTAGGGCTTGGAATATCATGGGCTTCAGGATCGAGCAGGCTTGAATAGAGGGAGGGGCCCAGACTCACTGAGGAAGTTGGTATATTGACTCAATTAAATTTCCAAACAAATACAGTACCGGCATTACATTTTCTGATAGAGCTATATTCAATGTAAGTTATCCGAAACTTGTGAATGGACTGCAAAATATTACAAAGAGAACATGCAAAGTATTTCGTAAGTAACCATTAAAGTTTAAGTTTCCGAAGTTTTTGAGTCTTTACATACCGGTAACGTTGAAGTCTAAATAACATTTGCCCAGTCTGACTTCTAGTTCATACCGCTGTGAAAGACTTTCGACTTATTCTTATGATGAGACAAAATTTAAATGCTTTTCAATCGGTCAACACATTTAAATTCGTTTAAGACAACATTTAAAAATGGCTTCCAACACGATAATAATCTTACGATGAGAGTAAATTTTTCGCTCAGCTAGAACGAAAATGACATTTAAAAAACACATTATACAATAATAAAACGAACAAAAGCAAAAAAAGTCCTCTCGGCACGCCGGAAGGCGGAGGTAGATTTCACCGGACAAACTTGGGGATAGGCGAAAATAGGCAGAATATGCAAGTTTTCGTAGAAGGATAAGACCTCATTTATTGCGAGAAGGTATTTTATAATTGGAGCTTAATTAACTTTGTTCTTCGTCATTTTATGCTTATTTTAAACATTTTATTGTCTTATGGGAACGGTAACCTTCTTGTTATTTGGGGTCCATTTTTATACTTGTGGTCACACTGTCCTTATGCAAGGTTTCGACACTGATGTGTAACTATGTAACGGTCTGTTACTTCTTCACGCAAAATTATATCTCCAGCAGAGATTTTGGTTGGTTCCTCAGTTTAGGGGCTGCGACAACGCGGTCATGTAACCCCGTGTACTTTGGGATGGCTGTATTAGTCTGTAATTCAGGTAAGGACTGCAGACGGTCAATTTCAAGCAGTAGTTCCTAATGTTCCTACCAGGTACTACCGTCAACGACACCTAGCTGGGAACTTGGCTACTAGATGCCACCGTAACCAGCAACTCGCAACGAACGTTGGAACTTCCCCTCCAAAGGAAAGCATACTGAGGGATTTTTAGCGCTCTTAGAAAATCCAACGACTTCGGCCGGCTTTGAACTCGCGACCTTGGGCATAGAAATTCAGCATGCTACCAGTTACGTCACCGAAGCCGCTTCACACTTAGTCAGATGGAAATCTGAATCTGATCTCGTGCAAGTGCGTTGTCATGGCAACGTCTGATGGCTCATCCCTCATCAATTTAGTAGTGTTGCCATAGCAACCTCTGATAGCTCTTGGCATTTTCTTATAATTCCGAAATAATTTTTCTCATCCCTTGGCATAATAGTGGGTCATATCAAAAATTCTTTCAGACAAAAGATTTAGGTAATTATTAGGGGAATATTGTCCATTTTGTACGGTTTTGTTATTGTGCCTATTAAGAGAGATATGATTAATGTTTCCCAAAAAACCCACTTTTTCCCACCCCTTTGGTCAATGGTTGGTGCTATAAAAAAACTCTTCAAACATAAATTTTTGGGCTTTATCCGACACATAGTATGAATGTTGAACGGATTCGATATTTCACATATTATGAGAGTTATAGCAATATTTCACTTTTTCGAAAAAAAAAGCCCCCCCCATTTTCACCCCCTTGGACCGATTTAGCCCAGTAACGAACTCGACCGAGATTTTATAGGTATACATATTCGGTAAAAAATTCAAAGTGATTGGTGCAAAATTACGGCAGTTATCGTGTCCACAAGAAACTGATATACATATATACATATATACATACATAAATTATATATAAACTTTTGAACTGACGGTGGTTTTGGGGTCTGGGGGATGTGAAACGCGAAGATATGTCGAAATTTTCCGGAAGTCGAAACATGGGACCTATTGCAATAGTTAGCTTTCTAATGAAATCTACCTAAAAGAACATTTTCATTTGAGACTGATTTGCCTTTCAGCGTCGAGACTAGTCTGTAAGCCTCCGTTTGTGAACAAGTCACCTCCATGTAGCCCTGATAGCAGTTGGCAATACGGTCCCCTCTGCTTTTCGGTCTCTTACTTTGAAATCGTTGAAAATTGAATCCAACCATCGCCTCCTAGGTTTACCTCTGCTTCTCTTACCCTCTACAGCCGAGCTCATTAACTTCTTAGGTAATCTCTACTCTTCAGGATGTGAGTCGGCTCATACGAACAACTTCATCTAACGTGTTCATTGCTAACTTAAACTTTATCCCTTTATTATGAGTATCTTCATGCCATTGCTCCCATTTATTCATCACAGCAATCATTCCTGACTTTACCAAGCTCTCACTTCCTTACAACAAGGTCGGTCTAAACACTAAGGGATGTAGAGAGTCTACACCAACGTCCTTCTTACAGAATTGGCCTACTGTAGATCGCAACTGAAAATTCACCTCATTGGCTTTTATGCACCTCGACTATTTCTTCCCCCATACGACCATCCTGAGAGAATATGCAGCCCAAGAACTTAAAATGGTCT
The DNA here is from genome assembly GCA_946902985.2 of Meconema thalassinum. Classification (NCBI taxonomy): domain Eukaryota; kingdom Metazoa; phylum Arthropoda; class Insecta; order Orthoptera; family Tettigoniidae; genus Meconema; species Meconema thalassinum. The sequence continues at coordinate 675,745,482 of OX336389.2, forward strand.
ACCTACTCCAATTTAGTTCCTATCTAGCATTCTATTTTTTGCATTTCTTCCTTACAGATGTAACCTTAGTTTTTGAAATGCTGATTTTCATGCCATTTTTCCTACATTTCAGCATAAGTCTGACTACTTAACTGGTTTCCACCTAATTGAATCCCACCCAGCCAGTTTATGCCCTTTAGAAAATGATCAATAGTAAAGAATAGTGGTGAGAGGTTACAGCCTTGCCTCACTCCTGTAATAACTTCAAATCAATAATTCATCGTACCATCAGCTCTCACTGCATCCTGATTATCAATATAAATACTTTTGATTGCCTGTAGCAGCCCTCCCTCGATACTATAATACCTCAGGATGCTTAGCATCTTCTCCCTGGTTACTCTCTAGTATGCCTTCTCTAGATCTACAAAACACAAGCTCAACTGTCTATCCCTCTCGTAGCATTCCTCAATAACTTGGCGCATATTAAAAAATTGATCTTCACATCCTCGTTGTGGTCTAAAGCCACTCTGGTTTTCATCCATCTTATATCCAAACTCCTTTCAATACTTGTGTACACTTTGCTCAGGACACTTATCAAATAAATGCCTCTATAATGGTTGCAATCTTTCCTGTTACCTTGCTTTAAATTGGGTTGATTACTGATTTTGTCCAGTCAGAGGGTACCTTTCCTAATTCCCATGCCAATTCTATTAGCCTATCCAACCATTTCAGCCCTGATTTTCCACATGCTTAACTATTTCTGGCTGAATTCCATCTACTCGTGCCGCTTTGTGGGATTGTAGTTTATTTACCACCCTCTTTACTTCCTTAAGCGTTATCCTGTTTCCATCCTCATTCTCCTCTTGCATAATCTCAAAATCTGTCACATTGCCAGTTAAGTCTCCATTAATATTCATCAAGTTTTCAAATTAATCCTGTCATCTTCCCAGTGCTTCCTTGGTATCTACAATGAGTTTCCCTGAATTATCCAGGACACTACTCATTTCTCTCTTTCCTCCATTTCTAAGATTCTTTATAACACTCCTGAATGGTTTTCGTGCCACTTGACATAACTTTTCTAATTTATTTCCAAACTCCTCCCATGATTTCCTTTTGAACTCGACTACATTTTGATGAGGAGCGTGATGGTACAATGATCAAGCTGCTTGCCTCTCACGAAGGCTCACCGGGTTATATTCCCGGTTAGTGCATGTGAGATTTTTTAAGGTAAAATGTCACCTCCGTTGGTTCGGATTCCACACTAAAAGGAGGTCCCGCGGCTCATGAAGCGAGACTAACGGTCATCTAAAACTACAAGCTTCCTTTCTACTATCATTTGTTTGGTTTTGTTCCTTTCCACTACAGTTGTTGTTGAATCTTTTAGTGGCTTTTCGACATCGTTGTTATACAGCCCCATGTATTCATGTGAGGATTGGAAAGGAGGAGGCCGTGGCCTTAAGTCTGTAACCATCCCGGGATTTTCCTGGAGTAGAAGTGGGAAACCACAGAAAACCACTTTCAGGATGACTGAGGTGGGAATCGAACCATCCTTTCTTCAGTTTTGCCTCTCGAGGCTGAGTGTTCCAGCCCTGAGACCAGAATTAAAATTTCTTGACAGGGCCGGGAATCGTACCCGGACCTCCAGGGCGACAGCCAAGAATGCTAACCGCTACAAGTAGGGCGGCAAAAATCTAAGCACTGTTGTACGATGTTGGCTCGTGAAAGATCTCTCATATTACATTTTGTGATTAGAGTCTAAAATTAATTAAATCTCAGTCACATGTAGCTCAGTAGAGTTCTGGTTTTCACTACCAGATGGCAGTGTTAAACAGAACGTTGAAATTGGAGTTTAGATCGCCTCAATGGATCCAAGTCAAAAGGTCTGTATCTTGCTGTTTGGGAAGCAAATGTTGTGTCGCTTCTTTAATGATGCACATTTCACGTTTTGCAGTGTAAATTGCTAACGCATGTCTGCCGCTACAGGTTCCTCACAAATGTTACAAAATGATACAGTTCTGTCAGTCCCATGAAGGGCCTAAGCCTTCCAAGCGATGAGCCATTTGGCCTCAGATATTGGGGTGATGCGTGATCAGCGCATCGGGTACCCTCGGCCGTTAATCTGGGTTTTCGTGACCGAGGCGCTGCCTCACTGTCAGACAGTTACTCAATTGTCCTCACGAGGCTGAGTGCACCTAGTTCCAGCCCTCACGTCGGTTCTAAAATGCCTGATGGAGCCGGGAATCGCGCGGTACCCCAACACCATGGGACCGGCCTAATTACATTTTATTGTTACATATTTGATCATAATGACATTTTATTTACATATATTTTTAAAATGTAAAATTACATATTCTGTCTCTTACTGTAAAAAAATACATTAATTTATTAATGAATCGATTATTACGATACCATTTGTACAAAACTATAGATAGATCGATAGTTTCCAATCGATTGTTGCAAATCGGGAGATAATACAATATAATAGTCCAACTAGTTATTGACTTAAGGTTTTATAATTTACTGACTATTTTAAACTTCGTCAATAAGGCTTTCACTTTCTCTAAGTCTTTCAGGTTATTGTTGCTTAAATTAACCCATATTATATCCAATCCATACGTTGCAATTGGTGTAATTGGTGTAATTTTTGCCGATTGCAAAGACATATCCCTGAAATGACTAATGTCGTTCATTGACCTGACAGCACAGATCATTTTATCTTTGATGTGATGTGTAAATAATTTCCCTTGTATTTGCAAAGTAATTCCTAGGTATTTGTAATGACTGGTTTGAAGCAAAGGTTCATTTCTGAGGTAAAGAATGTCATCTTTGGCAGTTCTCCGCCCTTTCTGAATATCATTGCTACCGTTTTCTGAAGGTTTATTTCAAGATCATTGGTTTGGGCCCATATTGCAAGTTGATTCAAGCTGTCTTGTAGCTCTTCTCTTGACGACGAGGTCAGAGCCAAATCATCGGCATATATGATGATTTTTTACTTTCTGGGAACGTAAGAGATATACCACATCTGCAGTCGCGACATTAAATAGAAGAGGACTTCGAGGGTCACCCTGAAATACTCCCATTGTTTGATCGATAGGATTAGATATAGTTATTCCGTTATCTATTTCTACCTGGTTGTTATGTAGAATATCCTTAATCAATCTGATGATGTAGTGGTGCTACAGACCAATAATTTCTATGAGTTCCTTTACTAGTATGCTTCTATTAAAGCGGTCGAAGGCCTTAGAGAAGTCTATGAAGACTGCATATACTTTCTGTTTTGGAAGCCTTAAAGTGTCCTGTACTATGTCGAGCAAGTAATTGACAGCTTGCAGTGACGATCTCTGCTTGCGGAAGCTATACTGCTCTTCCAAAATTTTATCGTCTATCAGTTGTGTCAGTCTTGTTGTAAATATTTTCATCATAAATTTGAAGAGAGTATCTTCCATTAGGATCACTGGAGTCACCGTTCCCTTTATACAGCATTTTTATTCTGGATCGTCTCCATGAGTCTGGTATCCTTCCCTGACATAAGCATTCGTTCATAAGATCGGTCCACGTTCCCACGAGCATCGGTGTGGCTTCTTTAAGATGTTCATTATAAATCGAGTCTGGCCCACATGCCTTTCTATCTTTACTGATTTCTATTGCAAGTGAAAGTTCCTCTACTGTGATGGGATCGAAAGCACTTATGTGAGGGTCAGTGTCTGGTCTGGTGTCTTTTTCTTGCAAAACGAGACCAAGGTATTGTTCCCATGTTTCAATTAGTATGTCCTTTGGAAATTTTGGATGTATGGGTTTCAGTGCTCTGAAGGGATCCTGTTCAATTTCTTCAATTAGTATTTCCTCCTTCTTTTCTAAAAATACTTTCTTAGCCTTTTTGATGATGATCTTATAGTGTTTCCGTATATCTGCATATGTTTTCAGTGTTGTTTCCGTTTCCTGCTTTCTCACAGCGTGAAGAGCATTGATTGTTCGTTTCCTTATTTAAAAGCATTCTTCATTAAACCATGGCTTGGCTTTCCTCGGTCTTTCTTCAACTCAATGCGCAGAATTCCGCATGGAATTCTCTAATTTCCATAGTGCTTCATCAATGTTTCCTTCAATTATGGTATCATGTATGTCTGAGACCTTAATTGTTTGCAATTTGGTGAGATCCAATTTCCTCGATACTTTGCTTTTGGTTGTTAGCAAAGGAGTAGGAGTCACCGGTATTCCCTGATAGAGAACTGTGGCAATGGGTAGGTGTTTTCTGACGGTGACATTGTCAATCGCATGCTGTTGGAGAATGGTGAAACCCTTATTAATGAATACAAGGTCAATTGTACTTGACCCATTTTGACATATGTAGGCCTATGTTTTTGTTTCTTTATTGTTAGTCAGTGTCAGGCCTTCTTGTTCTATGTAATGCAGAAGTGTGGACGTTTTACGAGAAGGTACATCAATGCGACAGTTGAAGTCACCAGCTGTTATTAGCGCATCATTTCTCGCTACATGACTTATCACTACAGTTAGATCATCTATTAAATCTTCTTCTCGAAAATCTGGTTGAAAGTACGCATAAATTATGTATAAAATTTGTGTCTTCACGATTAGTATGTTGTTTGTTCGGTGCTTCACTGTAAAAGGATATAGGCTGGGTTTCAGCAGACAAGAGATACCTCCTTTAGGCCTGCCAATGTTACCTTTGATGGCGGTATTATGGACGCAGTAAAAACCGTTTATTCCCCAGTCTTCTGTAAGAAAAGTCTCTGTTAACAGTACTATGTCATAATTAATAAAAATATTATTTAGAGCTAGTTGTAACGCGTTTTCTATACCTTCAATGTTCCATAGAATAATCCTTAATTTATGTTGCCTTTCTGCTATATTATTACTAGAAGTTCTAATTTCTTGTACTGGACACTCGTTTTTTCGCACTTGATTATGCGAGTCGTACTCCCTCGAAAAAGGGGTGACGAAAGGAAAAACGTTTAACCAGTATGCGTTCCGGCCAGATTTCTGGTGTCATTGCACTTTCCTTGTCCTCAAATGGAATGCCTATTTTGAATGCTTTGCTTTTTCCTCTTGTTTCTATTTGCTCACATAATATTTCCCCCAGTATGCCTATGTTTGTGAGGTGTGAAATAAGTGTCTTTGCTTCAGTTGTTGAATGAAGTCTGCCTTTGAAAAGCCATGCTTTACGCTCCACTGCTCTTAGGTTACAAGTTATATCAAAAGGTTTAGTCCCCTGAATTCCTAAGTGTCTTGGTGAGGGAGTTCTCTCCACTTCTGCTATAGTATATTCTTCATTATCCTCCCTTAGTATGGAGTGACGTTCATTTTTACTACCTCCTGGATCCCTCTCATCCTGATTCTGGAGATTGTCAGAGTTTCTGTGGCTGTTGTTGGGCTTTTGAAAACTTTGCTGTGCAGTCGGTAGGTTTGGAGCTTTCTCTTTTATTACTGAAGGTCTCTGATTGACAGCTGTCAAGAATTCTGTTTGTTGCAGTTGCGTTTCAAGCAGCAGTGACATTTTCTGCATCATAGTTTCTGAGAGTTGGTCCATTTTAGTTTTCAGCTCCTCATAGTTTTCCTTGTTTTGATTTATAGATTTCATATTCTGACCACATGCACCAACCATGTCTTCGGTAGTTGCTTGTGTTGCCATTTCGCATATCTGTTTTGTGGAGGAAGCGTTTTTCTTTCGTTGGTTATCTTCCTGTTTCGTGGAATCCGATGATCTATTGTCCCTTGAAAGACATAGTCTTGAAAGTTTAGATATATTTTTTGCCATTTCATCCATTTTCTTGCACATTTCTGCACGCATCTCTTCTAGTTCTTTTTGCATGCTTCTTCCCGATTTATATAGAGTGAAGTCCTGTTCACAATTAAAACATAACCATAAATGTTTTGATTTTTTCTTACTAGTTGACTTTAGTGCGTTAAATTGGCCTTGCTGCAATTCCGCACACGATAGATGATGCCATCTCTGGCATGGCCAGTCACTGGTCACAGCTGTTTCGTTTTCTTCTACCCTCTTTTTGCACACAGAGCAGAAATCAAGTGTTTTGTCATCCACTCCAGTTGGAACATGTATTTTGTATCTCAACTGGTATCGAAAATACTTTTCATGAGTATTTTGTATTTTCAAAATACACAAAATACATTGAAAAATTCATTGTTTTGGGTGATTTTTAGTTCAATCCTCCATCATCTTCCTGTCTCATAACTTGAGTTAATTGCTAGACATGGCACAGGCAAGTTTGAGAACAATACAACTGTTCTAGCATCACACCACCCTTCTGAGACTATGTGCAATGCTGTATATTTAGGATGCATTTAGAACAAAATCTCTTGAGGAATGTCTGCCGGATGCTCTGTTACCAGTGTCGTTAATCTTGGAAACATTTCCAACCAGTAGCCTCAGGCTACCTAACTATGGAATTCCAAAATGTAAGTAGTTGTCTGAACCTGTTCACTAGAATTCTCCAAAATTCCCAGAAGTGCTATCATAAGGGCTGTACAAAATGGGGCAAGTTGTTTCATTTGAGGAACTTGGGACATTGTGGTCATTTACAGTAGTCCCATGTACTTGGTTACACGTGGAATTTGTCTGATGACCTGTGTTATTGTAGAATCTGTAGTAGTGTGTGTATTTGTAATTCAGGTGAGGTGGCCGTGGCCTTAATTTAGGAACCATCCCGACATTTGTGTGGGGTATAAGTGAGAAAACAACAGAAAATCACTTCGAGGTGTCTCACTCTTCTCTCCCTAAGCTGAATATACCCTATTCCAGCCCTCAGGGCCAGGATTAAATTTCTAGGCAGAGATGGTAATCGAACCCGGACCTCAGGGATGAGAGTCACGAATGCTAGCGACTGCGCCACGAGCCACCGTAACATAAGTATAAACCAAACAAAATTCCGTGGCACTGCAGCTCTACCAAGCGACCGCTGCCCAGCCATTTAGCCTGGAGATTATGAGGCGACATGCGGTCAGTGCGCCGGGTCCCCTTGGCCATTATTCTTGGTCTCCATGACCGGTGCACTGCCTCACTGAGCTGAGTGCACCCCGTTCCAGCAATCCCTAATGGAGGCGCGAATCGAACCCGGGACTGGCTGAAAAATATGTATGCCGGTTGTTATGGGTACGCCTAAATCTTGATCGTAAGCCCCATGTATGTGTTTTAATTTTTCTGATAACGTGTGTTTATGTGGTGTCTGTAATAGTTTGCGTGGCTGAATTTATTATGGTCTAGAAATGAGCAGATGCCCCAGGACTTGAAGTATGTTGCCATTCCGTCATGTGCCTAGACGGAGAGTGGGAAAAATCCAAACACCACACTGAGAATGGTTGCTGTCAATGCAAGAAATCGAAACGCGAATCTTATCTCTTAAATTTCCTTGGTTAGTTGTCTATGTTAACAAAAGATAATAATAATAATCAAATGTATGTCTACCCCTTATTTTTCCCGTTTCAATGGGTTCGGGGATGGATTGCAATGTTGATTTTCTTTCCTGTGGTGAGTGATTTTACGGCCGGATGCCCTTAATGATGCCAACCTCATGAGAGGAGATAATGAGAGATGAAATGATTGAAGGTTAATGAAATTAGGTAAGGTGTTGGAAGGAAGCGGCCGTGAGGTGCTTCTCTATAGAATGGAACCTCGCAATCGCCGCGTGATGGCCGAACCACTGTGTGTAGGTACCTGTCGAGCAAGGCGTTAGCAGCAGCATAGTGCCCAATTAGTTTGCACCATCGTAGGAAGTTTTGGTACACTCTCTGTAATTTACCCTCGCTGATATATCATATCGGTGCAGTTATTTTGTTCTCGAGAGCCTCCAGAGTACGCGGATTGTTTCTCGATACTTTTGTTTGAGGTTCCCCCCACAAGTAAATTCGCAAGGCGTTGAAACTTATGGATAGATTTACGGTAAGACTTCTTGAGAAAATAAGTTTCCACTTGGAAATTTCGATGTTTTGTTCTATACCTAACCCTGTTCACGGGATACGAGATAGGCTACAGTACTTCACCACAAGTCTTAACTCTCCCAGCTCCGAATGCTATGACAGCATCTAGAGCTTCCTGATCCGCTCTTGTGTAATCGGTAGATGCTAGTCATCTGGCCGTAACGTATTGCTCTCCACCTGTCACACGGGCCTGGTGAGGTTCCGTTCTTTGGAGAAGAAGGTCATCCGTGCTGTTGGGGCGGCATGCCTGCCTCACACCTGGAGGCCCCGAGTTCGATTCCCAGCTTCGTCAGTGATTTTAGAAACTGACGTGAGAGCTGGAACGGGGTGAACTCAGCCTCGTGAGGGCAATGGAGTAGCTGTCTGACAGCGAGGCAGCGCCCTGTCGAGGTGACCAAGATTAACGGCTGAGGGAACCCGACGTGCTGATCTGCAAGCCAAATGGCTGAGCAGCATTCGCTAGGCCTAGTGCTATGGGGATTTGGTTTGGTTTCTTTTCACTGTAGAAGGAACCCACGGAAAAGTATTTGAAGGGTGGTGTGGATCGAGCCCACGTCTCCCAAAGTCCGAGTCCCAGCTGCCGCTGTCTGTTGGTAATAATGATAATAAAAATTGACCCAACCTTTCCAGGTCTGGATAACTACAACCCTGAAGAGGTAGGATCATTTAATTTAATTTTAATGTATTTATTTATTTATTTGGTTGTTTATAATGTGTTATCAATTGGACTGTGTTGTTCCTTGGTACAGATGTCTTTCAGCAGCGCTGTAGGATCTCAGAAGGCAGTCCTGAATGATATGCCTCACTTTTTGTCTGTCAGCACTACAATCGTAGCAAGAAGGTACTACTCAGGCAACACTGAAAAATAGCTTGTAATATGTCAATACACACTAATACAGCCATCACAATAACACACGTCATCAGACAAATTCCTTACACACCCAAGTACAAGGAGCTACATGTCCACGAAGTCCCAAAGCCCCTAAATGAATCAACAACAATAACAAACTATTTATCAAACTGGGGCACATTATTCAGAGATAGAACAGCTGGACAGTGGAGAGTATTGGTGCTAAACCTGAAGTGGTCCACAAAGGTTCCAGAAAATGTTATTCCATGTCTTGAGTTTGGTAGCAGTCTTTGTTAGATGAACGTCGAAAGATACCATTCTGTCAGACGTTGATGGTGGGATTTGAACCTTTGGCCTCGAACGTTAATGCGTATATCCGTCCAGGTCAATAATAAGAGTAATATCTATATTCTCTACTTAGTGTAAAACTAAGTCCCCAATCCTTGGATGTAACGGTAATCTCGAGAAACACTGGAGGATTTTGATGCGGTTTTCACCATTCTGTAAAGGATTTCTTGAGGACAGTTTCTGTAGAAAATTATTTATGACGAAAGGAAGCCAAACAGTAACGATTTCAGTGAATCGAGTTGAAAAGAAACCTACCGTCCGTGTGCCTTTTAAGCTTATGCTGGGTAAACCTTTAAAATATCTATATACTATGAGTGTATGAATTGTTCAGCATGAAAAGGTCTACATAAAAGTCCCGGACAGCATGTCTCTATCTTGAATACACCGCCCACTATAAGTGATTTTATGTTTTCATTTCTTCCAATAATCTCCATTCAATTACTAGCTTCAGAGACAGTTTGCGAGCTAGTTAGTGAGCGAGCCTATCACCCCAGTTTCAACCTTCGTTCTGCAGAGTATACAGTCGAGTTTAGATTGGACGGAAGGGGGATTTGTGTTTCATGCACCTCGCCATTCTTAAATTACGTCTGACAAGAATTTGTTGCACATGCTATCTCCATGATAATATAAATAATAGTCAAGTAGATGATTTTAACCCATCATGCCGAAACGGGAAACAGATATGGATCGTATTTCATTGAAATTGAAAAAATACGCCTTCTAAGTTTACACTGGGTAAACCGATAAAGATACCGGGTGAAGCCGGGGCGGGTTGTTAGTAGTAATAATATATAGTTGTTATTTTTAACAGTTCGAATGGATGAGAAGCATATTTTAATGAATGTATTTTGTATTGTATTTTAAAATACTATTTTGTATTTTCCGGAAATTTATAAGTGTATCTTGTGTTTAAAATACTTTTGTGTGAGTATTTTGTATCTAAAATACATTTGGGGAGTATTTTGCCCAACTCTGTGTAAGAGCCCCGGTGGCTCAGTATGCAAGGCGTTAGATTCACAACTAGAAGGACTGGGTTTGATATCTGCTAGTGGTGAGATTGTTAAACTGCCCTTCACTACCAGTTGAATCCTGGTCAACTCAGCCAGCTGTAAAAAAAATGAGTAGCCTGAGAGATTTCCTCTGGGAGTAAAGGCCGGTTGAGACCTTGTGTTCCCCATTGGGTTGAGTTTATTCGTATCGTACCACAGGTCAAAGCAAGTGAGAAGCATTACTTTTCTCCAACCCCATTGGCCAATAAGCTGGGTATAGGGAGTTGTTTTAAGGGGCAGAACATTGCTGTCATCTAGCCCTATCAGCAGGAGGAGAATGCTAATCTTGTCTGTAAATGTCTCCTACTGTTTGTCAGAGTTATGTGATACTGATCGTAAATTTTATCCTGTAAATTTTTAATTCTGTAGCTTTGTCAACTATGTGCATATGGGAGGCTAAAACTATTTTACAGCACATTTGGGAAAGGAAGGATTTCCTCATATGATGTGTGAATACCCAAATAACATTTAATCACTTGGAGGTTTATTTGTATGTTAATTTACAAAGACATGCACGCTAGACTGGATACTGAAAGGCATAACAGTCTACAAACAATGAATTTCTTTTATTTCCTTCTTCAATGTAGATTGCCTGCAAGATAATTCCAAGTAACTACACAATTTATTGAGCCATTTGAATGAATTAATTGCAATATTCTAATCAACATTCCTCTCGTAACTAAACTAATGTAAATTCTGGAAACTAATGTTAGGCTTTCTTTGGGTTAACTACGGTAATTGGTACTTGTGAAAATACACATCACCATCGTGCTTATTCTGGGTGCATGAATAATATTTAGGCTGGACTGCAAAATGGAGTGGCGTGGTGGATTGAATACTGGCAATGGATGTCGTTGCATATTCTGTTAGATCCAAAAGTGGGTGATCTATTGAATTGTAATGGCCAGCGCTTGATTTGTAAAAAAAAAGGAGGTTCCGGTACTGTGGGCTTCCGAGTGGGGGTGGGAGGGGGGTGAGGGCTTTATGGAATATTGAAATATAGAGTTATAAAAACGATATTTTTACGCTTTCCTGAACACCTTTATAAATGAATCAGTAGGCAAAAGAGCAATCTAATTTTGATTCGACTTTTTCCCCGATCAGAGGTTTTGGTACGGCGTACCGGTGCATACCGTCACAAATCTAGCCCTGGTAATGGCTAAAAACCACATTGAGTTGCATGCAAAATAGATACCCTGAATACAACTGCATAATATTCATGACCAATGTTACTGCAGTTGTCTCTCATGATTTTTCCTTTAGGGATGTACTTTGCCATTTTTGGTCATACTACCTTTTTCTCTTGATACGTAATGTGTGGTGGCACTCCCATGGAAAGACAAATCTATGTTGAAACGATAATTTGATGAAATGAAGTACTCTAAATGTAGGCTATGTAAGACAGAGAAATGTATAATAAATATACCACAGTAGCCTATATAGACTTGATTTTGTAATTATTTTTTTACTTCCAAGTTCCTTATTTACATCCTGATTTCCTTGAAGTATTCCATTTAGTAAGGGCAAAATTTTGGTGTATTTTGTATTGGCGATGGTTTTATTCATACTTATTTACTTCCTATGTTTCTTTTCTTAATCTATTTATAACAGTGTAGGCCTGATTGCCACGGTGGGTGAGTGGATAGTGTGTCGGTCTACTAACCCCAAGATTGGAGATTCACTCCTGGCCGTGGTAAGTGATTTTTGAAAGGCGGCAAAAAGACGACAAGCATGTCATACGATGTTGGCATGTCAAAGAACCCATTGGAATTCAGTAGGCCGTGTTCATAATGGCAAAATTAATCTCGGGAGTTTCCGCCAACACAAAGTTCCTCATTTCTCTACTAGAGAGCGCTATAGTGTTCAAGGAGCTTAGATATTTAACCACCTTGACTTACATAGTGATTCAAGGAACAACTAAATTCGACATGCAAGCTACCCTCTGGGTGGCAAATTACAAAGCTTGCACCCGGCATCCGAGGCCATACGATATTATTATTATTATTATTATTATTATTATTAGTGTAGGCCTACTGTATATTAACTTGATGTTAGGTCTCTTAAAGCAATTATCATCATTAACTTTTATTCCTCACAGGCAAGGGCCTAGTTGTATAAGGTTATTCTATGAAGCCAAAATAAATAAATAAATAAATAAATAAATGAGATTGATACAAACCATCGAAATGCACATTCTCTGGAAAAGGGGAATAGGGAGCCGCGGGCGTGCAGGTTACGGTTCAAATTTCCCGCGCAGAAACTTTAGTTTCATGTGTTGCCTAAAGAGGATGCGTGGGCGGTGGTGGTTATCGGTATTAAATTTAAACCTATATTCTTTGCTGCTGACATCTGAGGAATATATTGTGACTTTCTATGGTTATATTCAACGTTTTAAAATGTTCGTAGAAAACCAGGACATTTATTCTCGGAATAGAAAATCTGTCCAGACGCATTTAAAAAAATAATTATATGTTCTGGGAAAAGAGGTCTTGTGGTAACCACGTCCGATACATGTATGGATCCGTCACTTTTGACATCTGCAATTTTAAATGACAAGTTCGTTGTACGTTCTCAAGAGGCGCTGTTCACCCATGTGAAAGCAAGCCAGGCTTCCTATTGGCTAAAGCCCAATGTTCGCTCCTATTGGTTAGGCGTTCCAACATGGCGTCACTCTGTTTAATTTGAACTCAGTTTGTGTGTCTTTTAGTCATCAGCTGTGAATGGTTCAAATGTGATATTTCTCAGGATTATTATCTAACAAGGTAAGAATTCTTTCAAATATATATATTATTTGATGAATAATAGCACCTAACTTACTTGTACTTCAAAGTGATGTAAAAAATGTAAGTACCGGTATTACTGTGTGTAGCCTATTCATTAGGGCCCTGTCCTGAGATACTGTACTTTTACCAGAATATTATGGGAGTAAGCAAAAACAATAGGTAACAATGGCCTGTTTCTTTTTGTTTTACAGGTAATGGTACACCGTACTACTGCAGTGCATCCTAGTCTATCACAGTTATTCAACAGCGAGACCTGATACGTGCTGTATAATGCACCCACTCTGATTGAAGGTAAGTTATTTCACATGTCTTTAGTTTATGTAAGAGCCCTGGTGGCTCAGTATGCAAGGCGTAGGATTCACAACTGTAAGGACTGGGTTTGATTCCTGCTGTGAGAAAGATGAGTAGCCTGCTTGAGGCTCCCCACGGGGGTGTGCCTATTCGTATCAAACCACAGGTCAAAGCAAGTGAGTAGCATTAGGCTACCTTCCTCAAACCGTATCAGCCAATAAGGTGGGTGTGAGGAGTTGTTTTAAGGGGTAGAAAATTGCTGTCATCTGGCCCCATCAACAGGAGGAGAATGCAAATCGTGTCTGTAAATGTCTGCTACTGTCTGTCAGTATTATGTGATACTGGTGTTCAATTTTATCCTGTACATTTTTGTGTAGCTTCATCAACCATGTGCATATATGAGGCTAAAACTATTTTACAGCTGCTTTGGGGAAGAGAAGGATTACCTCTAAATGTCAAATGTGTGAATACCCAAATGTCATTTAATCACTTGTAGGTTTATTTGTTTGTTTATTTACAAAGGCTTGCATGCTAGACTGGGTACTGAAAGGCATAACAGTCTGCAAACAATGATTTTGCCTATCTTATTTTCTTCTTCAATCTAGAATCCCTGCAAGATAATTCTAAATTAGAACATTGTTCTCCATTTTTAGGTCCGTATTGATTATATTACTAACAAACTATTAATAATTTCCGTCCTGTTCAATACGATGTTGTGATTATCTATTTAACTAATTAGGTACATGTTTCGAACATCATTATGTTCTTCTTCAGCCTCAATACATAGTTAGAACTTAGACAAGTAAGATACACACTATCAATCACTTATAATAAAATTGACACTTACACTAACATAGTACAGTCTAAAATTTAATACTACACGTTAAAATTAGTTAAAACACATAAAACTTTGTTCGTAGGTCCAATATTCTATTATTAACATAGAACCTTCTTGTTTATTAAAAGGTTAGACACTGTGTGTTGTTGCTCCAGATGAAAGTTTTGACAAACGTCCTTGAAACTTCTCATTCCTTTTGGATGGAGATGGTGAGATAATAAATGTGCTGTGCTGCTGTTTGTTGAAAACCGGAAATTAAAAATAGTTCGAGGATGGAGTTCATCTTAAATAAAATAACTCGATGGTTGGCGACATCTTTATACTGTAAATGTTGTATGTTATCTCCTAGATGTGATGTTACCCCATTCGAACAGTGAGCAAATCTCCTGATGCGAGTCGTGTGGTGTCGAAGTTGTGACAAGTTCACATGTTACTTTGACACCGCGCAAGTAATATGGCTGTATTTATTCACCAGGGCTCTGTCCTGACATACTGTAGTTTTACCAGCATATTATGAGGGTAGGAAAAAACAATAGATAACAGTGGCCTGTTTCTTTTTGTTTCACAGGTAATGAGGAACATAAACAATGCTCAACTGCAGCACATCCTGCTGTATATCGAACCCACTGTGATTGAAGGTAAGTTATTTTACATAATTTTGTTAAGCTATGTAAGAGACCTGGGGGCTTAGCATGCAAGGTGTTAGATTCACAAATGGAAGATGAATGTATTAGTGTGTGTAGGCTATTTGAAATTCAGGTGAGGATTGGGAAGGAGGCTGACATGGTCGTTAGCTCCCAGCATTTGCGTGGAGTAGAAGTGGGAAACCACGGAAAACCACTTCCAGGATGGCAGAGCTGGGGGGTCAAACCCACCTCTTCTCAGTTTTGCAACACGAAGCTGAGTGGATCCCATTCCAGCTTCCTTGGCTATGCCGGGAAGCTCCGGGGCGACAGCCAAAAATGTTAGCTTCTAGACAATGATGTGTGATACCTGGTCAACTTGGCCAGCTGTAAAATATTAGTATCTAAAGGATTTCTACTGGGAGCAATGGCCGGTTGAGGCCCCGTGCTCACACAGAGTTTTGTTTAGTTCCCTAGTTATTGTTTTAAGAGGTGGAACAGTGAGGTCATCTGCCCCTAGGGTTGTGTTTATTCATATTCATACCACAGGTCAAAGAAAAGTGAGAAGCAGTACCTTTCTCATTGTTTGTAGACTGTTATGCCTTTTAGTATCCAGTTTAGTATGCACGACTTTGTAAATAGACATACAAATAATTAAGTTATTAAATGACTTTTGCGAGCCAAAAGGGGTGGGGTGACCCATGGCCATTAAGCCGAGAGGGGGGGAGTTGTTTTAAGTGGCAGAGAATTACTGTCATCTGGCCCTAGCACTAGGAGGAGAACAGAAATTGTGTCTGTAACTTAAATGTCAACTACCATTTTCTAGTGTTTGGTTGCCCTCAGCATTTTGTAGATCTAATCAAGGCTCTCCATGATGGCATGACAGGTCAGGTTTGCCATCAGAATAAGATGTCCGATGAATTTCCCATTACCCATGGACTGAAACAAGGATGTGTACTGGCTCCAACGCTTTTTGCGCTGTACTTGGCTGCAATGCTTTATGATTCACCCACAAACATCCCAGGTATGGAGGTCAAGTATCGTTTTGATGGAGGGCTTTTCAACCTAACTCATCTCCGCTCCTTGAGGAAAACTCAGGTTACTAAGGTTACTAACATGTTGTATGCAGATGATGCTGGGTCACCAACTCTCACACCAGACGAAATGCAAGAGTCAGTTAATTGTTACAAAAGTGCATGTGATCGCTTTGGTCGTACCATAAATGTCAATAAGACTAAAGTCTTGGCACAACCTTCACCAGGCACACCTCTTCCTCAGTCCAATATCTCCGTCTCAAATTTGCTATTAGAACAGGTAGACCACTTCTCGTACCTGGGCAGTACCATTTCTGTGAGCTGTACCTGTGAGCAGGATGTGGATAAGAGAATTGGCGCAGCCCATGCAGCATATGGACGATTAGCGCACCGGGTCTTCATGAATAAAGATCTGTCCATGAGTACAAAGCTTATGGTGTACTAAGCAGTAGTCATTTCTACATTGTTGTATGGCTGAGAAACGTGGACCCTTTCCCGACGTGATCTTAGGAAGCTTGAGCGTTTCCACCTACAAAAACTTCGATCAATCCTGAGGATTAAATGGGAAGACCTCATTACCAATATTGCTGTTTTGGAAAAGGCTCAAATCAACAGCATAGAATCATCCATAATAGGTCACCAATTTAGATGGATTGGTCATGTCCATCGGATGGATGATATGAGATTACCTCGTCGAATGCTATATGGTGAGTTATGCTATGGCACCAGACCTCATGGTGGTCCTAAGAGGCGCTACAAGGACCAATTTAAGCAGACCCTGAAATTGTCACAAACCTGTAACATGCTGGCTGAAGACCGCTCAACTTGGCGCCGTACCATCTCGGATACTGTAAAGACGTTTGAAAGGGATCGACGCACACATGAAGAGGCCAAGCGTCAAGCTAGGAAACTTCGAGCAGCCCAACCACGTCCTCCTCCAGCAATACTATGTGACTTGTGTGGGCGCTTGTTCCATGCCAGGATTGGACTCTTTAGTCACCGTAAACACATTTACAAACTGGACTGAAGGAAGAAGATTTATACTCGGATTCGAGTTAAAGCCGATGACGATGATGATGATTACATTTTTAATCATGTAGCTTCATCAACCTTGTGCAAATGGGAGGCTAAAACTATTTTACAACTAAATTGGGAAGAGAAGGACTACCCGGAGCCACATGGGTGAATACCCAAATGACATTTAATCACATGGAGGTTTATTTGTGTGTTTATTTATAAAGTCTTGCTTACTAAACTGGATACTAAGGCATAATAGTTGACAAGCAATGAAGTTCTTTTATTTACTTCAATGTAGAATGCCTGCATGATAATTCCAAATAACTACACCATTTGTTAGGCTACTTGAATCATTTAATTATAATGTTCTAATCAACATTCCCCTTGTGTGTTAACTATTGTAAATACAGTACTGGGAACTATGTGAAAATTGTGTTTTGTCTGAGTGCATGGATTACATTTAGGCTGGATTGACTAATATCAGAGCGAAAAGGGGATTCAATACTGCCTATGGCTGTCACTGTAAATCCTGTGTTAGATGCATAGGTGGGGATGTAATGGCCAAAGACCAAATAGAATTCAGTTTGTGGTGCAAAATAGATGCTCTGAATAAGAGTGAACAATATTCATGTTACTGCAATAATTGTGTCTCATTTATTTTTCCTTTAGGAATGCTGTACTTTGTTGCTGAGACTGACATGTTTGGTTATACTACCCTTTTTTTCTTGCAGGTTTGTAAGGTGCGGAGGCAGTGCGTTGGAATGACAAATGAAATTGAAGCAATAATTTGATGAAATTACATCCAGTATTCTGGAATGTAGGCTATATGTGTAAAAATGATAAAAGTATAATATATACTACTGTAAATGGACTTATTTTTGTACTTATTTTATTACTTCTAAGTTCCTTATTTGCATCCTGATTTCCTTTGAGTATTTCATTTAGTAGGCTAAGGGCAAAATTTGGGTGAATTGTATATTGGTGATGGTTTATTTCATATTCATTTATTTGCTGTGATTTTTCTCAATCTGTTTATAACAGTGTATATTAACTTGTGGGCCTATAACCTAGATGTTAGGCCTATTTAAACAATATCTTGTATTCCTCGGAGGCAAGGGCCAAACTTCAGGTTGATTATGCAAGTTTACTCTATGAAACCAAAAGAAATAAATAAGAATAATGTATACCAACGTAAAAACAAAACATATTCCGGGGGGCCTACATCTGGCCGCAGGTTACGGTTCAAATTACCCGCGCGTAAATTTTAGTTCGTGCCGTGGCCTTATGAAGTGCTGCTGTGCAGAGTGAGCAGCGGCGTGTGGGCGTAATCGGAATTGAATTCAAACCCGGAGTAACCGTTCTTACCCATATTCTTTGAGCTCGTCTATGCCCAAACCCCAACGAGAAGAAGAATTTACATGGCAAATTCATATCAATTTCAATACGGTTACGTACTAATTGCGTTGCCCGCTTAAATGACATAAATTCTAATTTGAAATCGATAGGAACATATTTACTGTAATGGTGGCCAATCGCAGCCAATCACAATTTTAAAGCAGATTAGTACAATAATATAACTTCAGAGTACGCATCATCGCTTTTGAACAGCCAATTTGTTAAATGAATTAGTACAAAAATGTAACACCAGAGTGCGAATTATCGCTTCTGTCTAGAGCTATGAGAGCTGCTGTGTAGAGCTATGAGAGATAATGAAGTGAGTACTGTTGAGTTGGTAGCACTACTCCACTGCACCTTCAACTATCTTTCATCAATAGACCTAGTGATATCAGTACTACACATTCAGATTTGTCTTCTTCTTTTTTTCTAATGATGAGAGCCGAGAGAGGGGAAAACACCAATGTCACCAACTGATTTCTGTTTCTGTTGTAAACGTCCATGGTGATGAATTCTCAACTTGTTATAAATGTAATATAAAAGAAATCTCGTCGACCATCGCTTTTACTGTTCGACATGTCATATGGCAGAAAGACATGTTCTGCTTATGGTCATGTGTGCTTGTGTTTATTAGCAGATTTTGATACTCATGAGCTTTATTGTTTCATTCCCTTGCAGTATTCTTAATTCAATATATCTTTTAGCTAGATTATTGTAGAATAGTCCGGTGAAGTACTCTGAGAGCCCAACTTAACCTATAAGAATGGGACAGGTTTTTTTAAATTTATTTAACCCTAGAATACTAACATAATTGAATTAATGCTTAATACTATTAATACATTAAATTTACGTATGGTACATTACGAACTTTGGGCTAAGGCACCAATTAGTTAAATGGTTGAAATTAATATATATTTCGTATGTAACACTATTTACATACACTGACTCCTCTGTGGTCTTGGAGGTTTAATATGCTAACCCTGCGGAAGTGTGGCGAAATATTGAACATGATTCGTGTGGCCGGTCTCTAAGACCGGGTATTTTATTTTGTTTATTTATTAAATTGTGAATTGTAAGAATAGATCAGATTTCACACAAAATGTATTTATTCAAACTCACAGATGGAAAACAGACTTGCAAGTAAAATCAGGCCCATAGAGATAACATAAACAAAGGAAAAATCAGAAAAGGGAATCCCAAGTAAAATCAAATTATTTAAATAGCAAGAACGACAAAAAAATAATTTGATACAAATATATCATACCTATAGTTGTGTCAGTTTTGGAAATGTAGCACATAATAAATCTTGTATAAGCCTGTGGCTTATGAAGTAAGGTCGCCCGTAAACATTGCACATTTATTTTGAAAATTCATTCACAGTCTTTGCATAATACTTCTATGTGCCCTAGGCACATGAACTTATTGCACTATCTACAATACTATTTTGTTTTTCTGTTCTGCTTCCAAGTACACGTTTGACATCGTCCAAAGAGACGTACAGGCCAATCATCTTGTACCCTTTCAAGCTTGCAGACGACAGCAATCCTCTCACGCAGAAGGTGGCTTTGTAAAATGCTCATTCCCAACCCTGTGATAAATTTTCGCCGTACTATATTCTGGGTTGGTGCGTTCTGACTTATAATAACTTGACTGTTTGTGCCAGCAATGTTTATCAGAGAATAAAATACCACAATGATAGGCCAACGTCTTGTATTTCTGGCCCAGCATAATTTGCAAAGAGCTAGTCTACGACATCGACACAGCCTTTAGTTTTATTGTAGTCCAAAATCATATCTGATTTCTCTGTTTCTTCATCGACTAAGTCATCATCGTGCATCGATAAAATTAGTAACACATTCTTTCGTTTGTTAGGAATATATGACAGACGAGTACAATCTTCATGAAATCCAAAGATGTTGGATGGGGTAGGACTGGACTGTCCTTGAGTGAATCGAGGTGGAAGCTGGCGCTCGATTTTTCAAATGGTGCCTAGCAGCATGAGTTTGTATTGACTGGTCAAGATTTCACAGAGCTCAACGCTGGTGAACCAGTTGTCCGCTGTAACGTTTCATTCTCGTCCCGGAAATGGCTGTATTAGTCTCCCCATTGCATTCTTCGGGCTGTTACAGCATACTGTGATCCTTCTGGCTGTTTTCGAACGTAGACTTCCATTTTTTAAGTATAAAATACATTTGCATCACACAAGGCATATATACCTTGATGCCGTACTTGTTAGGTTTCGAAGGTCTGTACTTCCGGAAAGCAGCCTTTCCCTTGAAACCTAATAGCATTTCATCAATTGTAACAAACTGACTCAAGCTGAAATATTGTACACACATGTGAACAAATTCGAACAGATCACGAATTGGAGCCAATCTATCTGACAGTAGCCTCTGCTGCCTGGTCTCAATATTGTCAAAACGTATATGGCTAAGTAGGAAAGAGAAACATTGCTAAGACATAACTAGCCGAAAGATTTCTGGGAAGTTTCCATCTGTAAAGAACAGTTCTTCTAAATTTAACCTATTGGACTTCTTTACTCCACTCAAAATTAGAAGGTCCAAGAGAGCTTCCATGTCATTACAGTCGACCTCACAAACGTGATATTCTTGATTATATTTTCTTTTGCGTGAGTGGTAATATGTTGGTTTGTAAATTTTACAATAATTTCCATTATATCTCGATCAAAGAAATGTCTCCAAACCTCGAGAGGATAGGTCTTTCCTCTAACTGATCCTCTGACACCTGGAAGATGCGTTATAATATTCTTCTGACTTGTTCTAATATTTTTGGGAGGGGAATAAATTTTCCGCTTCGTGTAATCCCTACCATAATAAAAGTAAAGAGTCTTCACCTCTGTGATAATAATGCCGTCGCAAGGATTCTGCATCCTCATCAGGATTCAAATCTCGTTCACTTTTCGAATCCTCTTCTCGAACTTCCAGCACGTCCTCTTCGTCATCTTCTGAAGAATCATCATGTTTCTGGTTCAGAATCAGTGGAAACAGTTTCAAGTAGCCTTTGCAATCGTTTTTGTTCTCTTTCATAGCCCATTTTACCTAAAATACAGTAAAATATAGGCTTGAACAAATAGTTCGATAACTCTTCAATATGAAAGCAAAAATCATCTCAAGAAATAAGCCATAATAAAAATATACTAATTACCTCATAGGTACACTGAACGTAACGCAAAAAGTGTTGCTGGTCTCAGGAACCATGTCGTAGTGAGTTGTCACAATGGTCAATTTCCCATGACTGGCAATATTAGTTGCACGTGCGGGGTCGCAACAGAGGAAGGTACAACCAAGTACAGCTTCTTAGCCTCAACAGTCGGAAATTTAAATAGCATTGTTGTGAGGCCCGGAACAAGAGACCGTGCCACACTTATGCAGGGTTAAATACAATAATAATATCGTATGGCCTCGGGTGCCTGGTGCAAGCTTTGTTAATTGACACCCAGAGGGTAGCTAGCATGTCGAATTTCGTCGTTCCTTTGAACGCTATGAAAGTCAAGGAGGTTAGATATCTTAACTCCTTGGACACTACAGCGCTTTCATGTAGAGAATGGAGGAACTTTGTGTTGGCGGAAAATCCCGAGATTAATTTTGCCATTGAACACGGCCTACTGAATTCAAATGGGTTCTTTAACATGCCAACAACGTATGACATGAGTGTCGTGATTTTTTGTCGCCCTCAAAAATCACTTACCATGGCCAGGAGCGAACCTGCAATCTTGGGGTTGGTAGTCCGACACTATAACCACTCACCCACCGTGGCAAGCGGTTAAATACAAGAAATACAGAAGTCGTTTACTTTGACGTAAATAGCAGTATGTAATCTCTCCAGCCCTGCCTCTGGTTTTTATGAGGTTTTTATAATCCCTCAGAAGTGATGTCACATATCTACATGAAATTCCCTACCTCTTTGTTATTGTCATGGAGAAACCAATATGTTGTTAAATTCAAGGAAAATTTCAATTCAATTCCTTGCTCCATGATTATGCTTCTAGTCATTAATAACAAAAGCATTGACATCACCATAGACCAGCAGAAGCACTGCTGGAACAGATATAGAGGGAATTCTAAGCAGTTAAATTATTCATATATGTAAATTTTACATATGATAGTATTGTAGGCTTAATCACTTATTTACCTAGGTCCCAATGAGCCAGAGCTCAAGTACTGGGAGCAGCAGAAATAACTCGAATTTCAAACATAAATAACACAGCAACGCAACAGGAAATTTACAAATTTATTGCGCAGTTTAAAAGAGGAATGTTTGCCATTTATGATATCTAGCACCCTTATTGGCCACAGCGCTTAAGCAGGTATTATTGTCGATGTGTGGCCTTGGAGAATACGTGCATCGCCTCGTCTCATCAGTCGCTAGACCGGGTGAGTTAGCCGTGGTGGTTACGGCATGACTGATGGCAGTCGCTCACATCCGGGAGGCGAGGAGGTTCGAATCCCCCCGCCGGCAACCTTGAAGATGGTCTTCTGTGGTTTCCCATCTCCCTTCCAGGCAAATGCCGGGGTTGGTCCCTAACTATAGGCCACAGCCGCTACCTTCCAACTCCTCGTCCTTACATTCCAACTTCCCTCCCCAACGGTACTTGTAGCTCACCCATTGGATGTCCGTCTCGAAGCAGCTACAAAAACTGGCGAGCCGAACATGTCCTCGGACACTCCCGGCACTAAAAGCCATACGCTAAATAAAAAAACAGTCGCTAGCATGGCGTGTTTGAAAGGAACTGGTTCGAGTGTTAAAGCGAATCCATGTGGTAGGCCTCGTGGCATCAGAGAACAAATTCGAACAGATCACGAATTGGAGTCAGAGAACATCCATGCAGTGAGGCATTCCCTCCTCAAAGTAAGCACGTATGTGCTGTAACAGTTTCGCTAGCCCACAAGTTGAACGACAAGTGTAACGGTTTGACTGCCCCTAACTGTTGGGTGATAAATGTAACTGTTTACCTTTGCCTAAGCTATGTTGTTTTAATGGGCGCCAAGACCTCAACGCAATGTTGAAATCTAAATTTGTAT
Source organism: Meconema thalassinum (assembly GCA_946902985.2). Lineage (NCBI taxonomy): Eukaryota > Metazoa > Arthropoda > Insecta > Orthoptera > Tettigoniidae > Meconema > Meconema thalassinum. Next base: position 675,768,681 of record OX336389.2, read on the forward strand.
TTAACAACGTCTAGCTCTGGTAGAACACCTTCAAGAATCTATTCACTCAGATCGTGGTATGATTTGATCATTAACCCAACAAACAATTGTATCAGGAGAAGGAATTGGTCTAATGCTACCTACTGAAAGCAAAGATTGCATTGTAAAAGAAATGAATTTATTATATAAAACAAGTATTGCAAAATTAATAATAATAATAAGTTTAAAATTTAAATTGAAGCGTTGCGATTTTAATATTACCGATAGAAAATTACGTGAAAACGGAGTCTGATAAATTATTATATTATATTATAAGCTAAGAAGTTACTGAAATACTGAATTTAAATCAAAGAGAAACAAGAGATTGCGTACTTCTGTGTCATTTGCGCTTACCACTGGAAATTGCCAAAGTATTTCCCTCGTACTGGATGATGCTGTGAGCTTCCCACAGTCTCCTGGACGTCGTCATCTTTGTCGATATTTGATTATATACTTGTAGATTTGGTGACTTTATGGTCCTAACATCGGAGCCATACCCTCGTACAACCACACTGGTTAAGTTTTAAACAGATAGTTCTCCACTCTACGGAACATCGGAGCGACACACACTTGCAACCGAACTAGTCAAGTCTTTCACAGATTGTCCCCCACTCCACGGAACATCGGAGCGACTCCCGCGTGCAACCATACTTGGCAAGTTCTACACAGATTGTCCCCGCTCCACGGCGCGCCGAACGATATATGCACTCCACGGCTTCCCACTCCAGTCCCGACTTCCAGCTTACGTGGTCTCCACTGATTGGCTGCTCCCCACGCGCTACTTCCCCTTCTCTGGCTCATTACACACGGCGCGCGGATGATGAAGTCGATTTCCGTTCCAACTATCCGCCTTTTCTTGACGCTGCGACCCAAGCTTGCGTAATACTTCTTGACAAGAATCAGCCTGTATCTGAATTTCCAGTGAGTCATGTCTCTCATAATATCCTAACGGACAAAACTCCGTAAAATTCCGTAATCACATAATTTTCTATGATATTGTCGTTCGTAATAATTTGCTTGATAGTTTTTTCTAAGACATAGAAAACCTATCTGTATGATTATAATTTTTATAAAATGCTCCGAAAATTATCTTAATAATAATTATAATAAATTAATAATAATAATAAATTAACATGAAAAATTCTCTTGGCTGAACAATTTGCCGCGTAAATAAATATAGAATGGCTTCCTACTGACTTATGCCAGTGGCATAAAAAAAACTCGAAAAACACGTTACAGTGCTATGCGACTCTCAGATCGCACCGTACGGAGACTTTTACACACCGCTATTAAGTTCCGTATAAAATGGTGGGTGTGCAGGAACTCTGTGAATGTGATTGGGCCAACCGCAGAGCGTGTTGTGAGACTATCCTGGAAGCTGTGTCAGCTGACTCCAGGCTACTGGAAAGTGATGAAGCGCACTTTCATTTGTCGGGCTACGTTAGTAAACAAAATTTTCGGTACTGGTCCGCAACCAATCCTAGACAGAACCTCCACAGCAAACGTGTGACTGTTTGGTGCGCTGTCCTTGATTTTAGAATTGTAGGCCCTTACTATTCTGAAGAGAAGGCCAAAACTGTGACAGTAACATCTGCACGTTACGTACGACTTATGGAATCCTCCTGTGTTGTTTCAAAAAGATGGTGCCACTGCACCTGTGTGCACACTGCCGCAAAGGTTTCTGAATTAGAAAAACCATTTGGTAGTAGGTAGCATATGAGTAGTTTCAATAAATGATTGTCGGTCAGCGAATCGTTTCAGGAGAGTCCTGTAAGCGTTCATATACAATTCCGCCAATTGTGATGAAACTTTGGTGAGTTGTTGTGCACACTCCCACCAATTTTTCTGAAAATGTAAATCCATTTTACATTAGATGGCACACGAGTAGTTTCAACAAATGCTGACATGGTCAGCTGTATGTGGCGTGCTCATGCGTCGGAAAACCTTCGGATTTATTTGTATATGCACCAGACAGAAAAACAAAGAATATTGTTTATCCGACGGCACTCCAGTAAACGTAATTGCAATTCAAACACATTCTTATTCTTTCTTGGGCTGGCTGTGTGGCTCAGCGGTAATGTTCTCGCCTGCTGCGACCAAAGTTGCAGGATCAAATCCTGGTGCAGCCAGTTGGCATTTGAGGGTGCGCAAATGTGAAGGGGCCATGTCGGTAGATTTACTGGCACGATAAAGACTTTGGGCCAAAATTCCATCACCCCGGCTTCTCTAAAAGCCGCAGTAGTTAAAAGAGACGTAAAACCAATAACATTATTATCTTCCATTCTTTCTATCTGTCTTTGATTGGCATCGCAACGCATGCCAGGTATAGCCAGTATAATATAAAAATAATTTTGTGAAAATTACATATTTCTAAATAGTTGTTATTTGTATATTCCTGTAAATTAGTCTAAAATATTTTTCTTTAAAACATCTTGATATGGTCTATGAGATGAATAAAGGCTCTTCGCGGAGTGGTTGGAATATGTACTCTATTTATCTTCTTGCTCCGATGGAAATTTTGAAGTGATATGGAAATGTTTACGGTCCTTGATACTATTATCTATGAACAACCTCACAAAGATACTCAAACATCCTGTAAGAAAATTACCTCTAGCTTTCAGTCATCCATACAGTCCCAAATGTTCAAGAAACATTAACATTATTTACAGAAAATTAAAAACTATCTACAGTAAACAGAAACCTGGAGACACATAAAATGTGTACAAAAGGGAAAAAATATACAGTAAATGAAAAGCTAGAAAAAAGTAGTTCCAGAAATGGGAAAAATTATATATACGGAAGTGACATTCGAGGATCTAAAAACAAAAGATTGCATTACTTCACTCGCTCGTACATTCAATCGAAAAATCAATCAACTATTCATTCTTCCTCATATTCAATCAATATAACAACAAACCATTCAAACTCAAATAGAAATGAACACAATATGTATTACAAAATATTACAGCTCATCTTCTCATATCAGTTGACGGAGAGCCGAAGTGAATATTAGCAGTCCTGTTACTCTTGATCAAGCTGTATGTTGACTGCAAGGGGATGAAACATGAATTTTTGTGAACATTAATTCTCAATCTGACCCTATCAAACTTCTACTTCTGTTTTTGAAAATCTCACATGCACTGACCAGGAATCGAACCCGGTCGTCCTTCGTGAGAGGCAAACAGCTTGATTGCTGCACCTCCATGCCCTCGGTATAATTTTAAGGTGGTCTGTCTAATATCACAGCAAGATGGGGTGCACAAGGACCTTTCTGCATATTGTGCTTGCATTAAATTATGGTGTAGGCCTATTTGTTCTAATTTAAGTTAATGGCATTCCCCACTTCGTGGCATTCTTTTTCTTCTTCTACTTCTTCGCCTTTTGAGACACAAAGGATCACTTTAACCAACCATTCGTTCGTCGACTTGTAGGAACTGTACGGGCCTTGCGGTCCTCCCAGTACTTCTTCATGCGTATTGATCGTCTTGCCTTTTCTTGGGCGGAAAATATTCTTGTTGGAATTTTCTTTCTTTGTGAGTGGACAATGATAAGTCATATTTTTCTTCTTGGCATTCAATATGAGTTCCTAAAATCAAGGCTTCAGGTGCATTGAGGTGGCTGGTAAGGCCTATTATACTCCTCCAGAGCAATGAAGAATGTATTATTATTAAAAATAATTCATATTCTGCCTTCTGTGTACGTATTGAGACTTTAGATCCAGATGACTTGGCTGTGCCAAGACATAATATGGTCTGAGGGCTGAGACTAGATAAACTCAATCTCATGATGCAGAACTGAGAAGAGATGGGTTCAGTTTCCATCTTAGCCAACCTAAAAACTTTTTCCCACCTCTACCGCAGGTAAATGCTGGTGTGGTTCCTAAATTAAGGCCATGGCCATCTCCTTCCAAACCCTAGCCTCCAATACAAATTCACTTACAGCCTCACAATGACACAGGTTGTCAGACAGCTTACACACCAACTACATGGGGTTACATGAACACAATGTCGCAAGGCCCCTTAATGAATGAACAATATTATTAAGAGTGGTATGTTAACTTAATATTTTTCTCTCACAAGTTTGCAATGCACGTGGCTCTACCATTCAATGACAGTTCTCTACTGGGAAAATGACTTCATGAAATTCAATGTTGCTCTTTTTATGAAAATGTTATGTGGATTTTATTTCTTTAAAAAATAGAAAAGAAGAATATATACTATGTGTGGTATAGCATATGCACTTATTTTTGTCCCGATATCATTCCTTCAGAATTCCTTATGCACATCCTGATTCCTTCCAGTATCATATTTCATTCAACAGTAGTTAATTATTTTATGCTGTATAGTGGTTCACGGTGTAGTCACGTCCTAGTTCGTGAACCATGGGCAACAGCTGAGTAGCCTATTAAGGGGTCCTGACAGTCTGGATACCAGTTACTATGGAATGAGTGGGCATCTTGGACATATTCTGAGTCATGGCCCTCCTTGTGCTTAGGTGGCTAGACTACCCAACTCCCTTGTTTATTCCCTGAGGTGAAACTAGTGAGGCCCTGTGTAAGTAAGGCTAGCAACCTGCTTCACGTGCACGTCTTAAACCTGCTAAAAATGTCTTGAGCATGCCTCGGACCTAAGGGAGTGATCAGGGACTCCTTGGAAACGAACGAGCAATAGATCGGGTATTCGATGAGGTGCTATTAATATCGACGGGGCTTATGGAAGGAAGAAAGTAAAGCTAGCTGAGTCAGCAATTAGGAAGGGATTGGATATTCTAGGGATTAGTAAAGTTCAGATAAAGAGAGCTAGAGAGGAGGAAGTAGGAGATTACAAGGTGTACCTGTCAGGTGTAAAACGAGACGGGGCAAAGTAGGGAGTAGGGTTGTATGTCAAGAGAACCTTAGAGCGTAACATAGTTTTTGTGAGGTATGTAAATGAACAATTAATGTGGATAGATTTGGAAATGACAGGATTGTTTCAGTATACGCTACAAATGAAGGGGCTGAATATGACGAAGTAGTCAGATTTTATGAGGCTCTGAGTGATATGGTAGTGAGAGTTTAACAATAAAGATAGTGTAGTACTGATGGGAGATTTCAATGCTAGAATAGAAAATAGGACCGAGGGGTATGAGCAGGTAATGGGTAGGTGGGATGATGATAGAGAAGCGAACACCAATGGAGAATATTTACTAGACTTATGTGCTAACATGGGGTTAGCTGTTGCGAACTCATTCACGAAGCACAAGGAGATTCACAGATACCAAGTCGATAATACACTATATCATTACTGACTTTCAATTTATAATGTAATGAGAGCAGCCAATGGCCAAAATATACATAATCAGTTAGTACAAAGTCGTAAAAGAAATCTTCAGCACTACTGCTTTTCAATACAAAGTTCTCAGTCTTTTGTGCAAAACACTCTTAGGGATTCTCCTCGTTTATGACACTTCATGACGTGATATCTTTCACATTTTTCATTGCACTTTTCACATTCGCAGTCCTTGGCAGGGTTTTGGTAAGTCTTCTTTCGACATTGTAATGCAAACCATGGAGCCTGGTGGGCATGTGTCGCAACTCATAGTTTGCCCTACTCCAGCCTCTTGACGTCATGACGACTGACTTTCAATTTAGGAAATTGTTAAGGAATTGCAAGGTATTTTTTACTGAAACAGACCACAAACTGATATGGTGTGATCTATTTGCAGATGGATTATAGTTGGAAATCTTCGGGATAAGGAACTTGGCAGAAATATATTGATATGATTGATGAAATATTCCAAAGAGTAGAGGGTAAAGAATTACAACACAATGAAAACGAGAGGTCAGAGAACAAGGATGTCTTGGGAAAACTGGTTAGAGATAGAAAAACGCACACATCCTGGTGAAATGGTATAGTGAATTTGGCTTGTAAATGTCAAAGAATGCTTAAAAAAATGGCTCCAAACTAGGAATCCAGCAGACAGCTTTATGCAATAGAAAGGAACAGACCAAACAAATAATAGTACAGCTAAAAGGAAAGGAGGGGGGAAATTCTAGGCCAAGTGGCAGGAAAGCTTTTTTGGAGTGGTATAAAGAATCTTAGAAATGGAAGGAAAAGAGAAGTGAAAAGTGTCTGGATAATTCAGGGGAACACTTCGTAAATACTAAAGTAGCATTGGGAGGAGGGCAACAGTACTTTGAAAATTTGCTAAATGTAAATATGGAAGATTTTGAGATTATGCAGGAGGAGAATAAGAACAGCATTCACGGTTGTGGAATTAGGGAGGGTGGTTACCAAGCGGCAGGGATCGGCAAAATTCAGCCAGAAATGGCAAAGTATAGTGGGAAAGCAGGGATGAAATGGTTGCATAGGATAATAGAATTGGCATGGGAATTATGAAAGGTACCCTCTGACTGGACAAAATCAGAAATCAACCCAATTTAAAGCAAGGTAACAGGAAAGATTGCAACCATTATAGAGGCATTTCTTTGATAAGTGTCCTGAGCGAAGTGTACACAGGTATTGTAGAAAGGAGAGAGTGATAATTGGACGAGAGTAAGATGGATGAAAACCAGTGTGGCTTTAGACCACAACGAAGATGTCAAGATCAGTTTTTTAATATGTGCCAAGTTATTGAGAAATGCTATGAGAGGAATAGATGTTTGTGTTTTGTAGATCTAGAGAAGATGCTGAGCATCATGAGGGATTATGGTATCGAGGGAGGGCTGCTATAGGCAATCAAAAGTATTTATATTGATAATCAGGATGCAGTGAGAGTTTATGGTTGGATTAGTTATTGATTTGAAGTTATTACAGGAGTGAGGCAAGGCTGTAACCTCTCACCTCTACTGTTTATTATGGACCATTTGCTGAAGGGCGTTAACTGACTGGGTGGGATTCAATTAGGTGGAAACCAGGTAAGTAGTCTGGCTTATGCTGAAATGTAGGGAAAATGGCATGGAAATCAGCATTTCAAAAACAGGTTACGTCTGTAGGGAAGAAATGCCAAAAATAGAATACTAGATAGGAATTAAATTGAAGTAGGTAGACCATTTTAAGTACTTGGACTGTATATTCTCTCAGGAAGATAGTATGGTGAAAGAAATTGAGTTGAGATGCAGAAAGGCCAATGCAGTGAGTTCTTGGTTGCCATCCACAGTATTCTGCAAGAAAGAAGTTAGTAGAGCAGTGAAACTATCCCTATATCGCTCAGTATTTAGACCGACCTTGCTGGATGGAAGTGACAGCTCATGCATAAGCTAGAGGTAACTGATATGAGGGTAGCACGAATGATTGCTAGGACAAATGTGAGCATTGGCAGGGAGGTACTCATAATTAAGAGATAAAGACTAAGCTAGAAATGGACACGCTAAATGAAGCTGTTCGTATGAGCCGACTCAGATGGTGGGGTCATATGGAGAGAAGGGGGAGAGGATAGAATCCCTAAGAGGTTAATGAGTTCAGCTGTAGAGGGTAAGAGAGGTAGTAGGTGTGGTTAGATTCAGTGTTGAATGGTGTAGAAGCAGAGAATGTCACAGTGTTAACTGCTAATAGGGGATCTTGGAGGTGACATGTCCGCAAACAGAGGCTTGCAAGCTAGACAGGATGCTGAAAGGCAAAACAGTTTCAAATTAATGTGTAGTATTGGCAAGGGCTTTAGTTTGCTGTGTGCTCCTTTCTTGATATGCTGATAATACAGTGTAATAATGTAATCTGTAAGTTTCGTCAATACCTGAGGTGACCTAAACAGTTGTTTACTTGAGGCCATTTATGTTCTCGTGCCATTGGATTAAGGGATTGCATATCTTATATCCCTGCCAACGGGCTAGAAGCAATCTCACTACTGCTAACACTGGTGGCAACTAAACCACACTTCTACCTGTCTGGTATTATAATATAACATACTACTGTGGAATAGATGATTGCCAACCTCCAAATTATAATAAAGAAAAAGTAATTTTCTGTCACATATTACGATTACCAGGGACCAGGATACTCAGACAGCTATTCAAATACTTTTGGAAATGTAAAACCAAAAATCATTGGTTCAAAGAAGTCCTAGATGATCTAGATCAGGGCCATCCAGTCATTGTGCTCTGAGAGCGTGGCCGCGCTCGGGGAGCACTGGGCAATCAGACTAGCACTCCTCCCCTACCACCACTACACTGTGGCAGCAAGGAGGCATGAGACAGACTGGCGATGATCAGTCCGCGCTGACTGGATATGTACGTAAAGTCGTGCGACCGACGCCATTTGTGGGATTGTTGACATCATACTGATACTGCTCTTTTGCCACTAAAAAATATACCGCATATAAAAATCTAATGGCACTCCAATGTATGGAATGTGCAGGAAACGAACGGAAGTGTTAAGTAAAGAACATTGTGATCTATTCCAAACTAAAATTCGAACATATTAGAGAGGAAAATTCAACAACATTTTACCAATATGAACAAATAGTACAGACCTTGAGTGACTTTTTCTCCGTCGTTTTTACGAGCTTTTAGTTTTGGAAAATACAATCTTCTCCAATTTGGGTACAATATTTCGGGACACAGCTATTCGTAAACAATTGCGCTAGTTTCTATCGCTCAACGTCACACGATGCTTACGTTTGGTAAGCTTAAGAACCGCAAAGAAACGCCCACAAATGTAAGTTGAGCCGAACATTGACAGAACTTAACATGCATATTTATACAAAAGGGGGTATTCTTCTTGCGGAAAGCTGCTGCTTCACCACTCCTTTTTTTTTGGTATGATGTTCATTCATGACCACTGCAAAACTGATTTACTTACACCCTGTCAACAAAGTGCATTGGACTAGACTGATTCAGTGAACACTACCGACTGATGGATCGGCTGCTCACTTCGGCACGACGGGCAGACCGCTCGCTTAGCCAAGCTCCTCCCACCACGACCGAAACTACCATCCACCAAAGCTCTCGGAGCACTGGCTTAGAGCGCGGCCGGAGCGCTGTGTGGATGGCCCTGATCTAGATGAATTAGGCTTGACAATGCAACAAATTGAACACTGGGAAGAGAAGAGGATCCTGAGAAACAAAGACGTGAGACCTAGTCTAAAAACTTCTACACGCAAACAATACACCATAACGGATGAAGAACAGACAGAATGAAACAGATCTGGGAGAAGGAGAAGAAGAAGCCAAATTTGTAACTAATATTCCTAAGACTTGACTGTATATAGATTGATTATAGTGCTCCAATCACTCCCTAGGGGTTGCATGACTTTGACGTGGTGGGAGTGCTTGCGTGATCTAATGATCCTTTGGGCTATGCCGGTGGTAGCATAGCTACTGGTAGGACCTTCCTTGCCAGACAGGCCAAGGGTGAAGATCCAGACTAAAAAGCAACCCAGAACCCTCAAGTCCTCAACAGCAACGAAGGCGGAGAAGATGGTCTTCGGTACGGCGGAGCTGGCAGAAGAGGCAGCCCAGCTGACCAGGGTTAAGAGGTCAGGACCTCCACTGCCTTGTGAACAGAAGTGGCAACTTCAAAGTCTAAGGGAAGAAACCCTGACAGAAAATCAGTAGGCCTGGATGCTTAGAAGGCAGCCCCTTCTCCAGGCTTTGGGTGCTGAAGGCCAATAATCTACAAACCCGAGATTACCCTTATTACAGAAACAGAAATTAATAGAAGGCGGATGGATAAAACGGATTGGACCTTTAGCATGAAATCAGACACAAGAATTGGAATTTGGAGCGTACAAACAATGTGGCAGACAGGTATACTGGCCGAAGTATCTAGGGAGATGAAACGCTACAGGTTGGACTTACTAGGTTTGAGTGAGATGAGATGGAATGGGTTCGGGGAGATAAGGACCCAGGAAGGGGACACGTTTGTGTACTCAGGATCAGAAGGAGAACATAGAGAGGGTGTTGTTTTACTGATCACACAAAAGACAAGGAGGAGCTTGATGGAGTTGTATCCAGTCTCAGAAAGGATAATAGTAGCCCGATTTGCATCAAAAGTTAGACCAATCACAGTGGTGCAGTGCTATGCAACAACAGAGACAGGAAAAGAAAGAAAAGAGCAATTTTACGGCCAGTTACATCGAACCTTGATAAAAGTGAAGAAAATGGATATAGTGGTCGTGATGGGAGACTTGAATGCGAAAGTTGGAAGTGATAATCAAGGAATAGAAAATATAATGGGGAGACATGGTATAGGTACTAGAAATGAGAATGGCGACAAACTTATTGAATTCTGTAGCAACCATAGTTTGGTGACAGGAGGTACAATCTTTCCTCATAACAACTGCCATAAAGTGACTTGGTTGTCCCCGAACCATATAACGGAGAACCAGATTGACCATTTCACTATAAGCAAGACATGGCGAACTTCCCTGTTGGACGTGAGGAACAAGAGAGGAGCAGATGTGGGAAGTGACCATCATTTAGTGATAGCTACGCTCCTATTGAAGATAGCAAATATTAGGCACATTCATCAAAAGGGGAGGATAAGGTCAGTGGCGGTTCTAGAAACTTAAATCTGGGGGGCCAGACATTTTCCCGGATCGAGTAGGCTAAAAACTATCATTGGTAAAAAAAATAGCATATTTCACTGTCACATAAATTTATTCTTCTGTTTCTATTCTGGGCAAACTGGTTCACTATATCAGAAGGGTCGTGAAGTAATTTTCCACTTAATTCTCTTTCAATTGAAAGAATTGCGAGATTGGAAAGCCTCTTTGTTGCCATTGTTGCTCTTAAATAGGATTTTATTCGTTTCACGACAGAGAAACTGCGCTCAGCAGAAGCAGATGACACAGGAAGAGTAAGCATCGACTTGAAAAATAATAGTAGCTATGGAAAAGCAACTTCCATTTTCAGAAGTTGAGAAAAAAAATAGAAGGAGGAAGTGTTTGGATATTTGCCTCTAAATACATTCTTAGCTAAACTGATTTCAGTCTGTAACACCTTACGGTCTGTGAAGATTAGATTATACATTTCACAGAACGTGAGAATATATATATTCAAAATTTAAAAAGTTTTCACTTCTTGGGTTACAGGCATCCATTGCATTGCACACAAAATCATTTTCAGTAGATCTACGCAGTAACTCTTCTACCATGTTGTCTAATATTTCAAAAAGATTTATTTTACATGTCTCTGATAATGTGGCATTTTCCTCTTCTTTCTCCGCAGAGACTGGCATTAATAAAACGTAGTCTGAAAAATTCTTTGGAATACTTGAGACTCCAGATTGCTTATAAACTTTCACGCCTAACGACTGAACAGAGTCACATGTAACCGCCATAGTTCTTTAAAATAATAATCATTTCGTTTTTCTTGCAACGATTTTACAAGACCATAGATCAATCTATGTGCCCCTCCGAAGGCCACATGGTTTTGTTGTAAGAACATAGAGGCTCCATTGGCAAGCTCGAGAATATCAGAAAAGATTTGTAACACAAACATCACCTTCACTTTACAAAGCTGTTTCAACAAACCTTTTGCTTCTGCTGCCTCTTTCTTGTTAACTGACTTTGAAAAATACTCCAGAGCTGCTATAACTGAAGCAAAACGTTTCTGAAAATACATTACTCCTCTATATTTACATACCCATAACGTGTCACTTTGAAGCAGTATCTCTAAAACACGTTCTCCTGGATGAAAATCACTCTGTATCTCAACAAACTTTCGGTGTCTTACAGTAGATACAGACTGAAAAGCATAAATTGCTTCCAGTAAACCAAAAGTGTCCCCTACCACGTCTACAAACTGGCTTTGAAGCGTCCACCAAAACTAAATTTAAGCGATGTGCATAACAATGCACGTAAACACACGGGTTATTGACCTTCTGTCGCAATAAACGTTGCACACCGTTTATCTTCCCTGACAGAACCGTGGCTCCATCATATGCTTGTCTAATGCACTTACATGGATCGAAATCCACTGAAACAAGGTTCTCTAAAGCTGAATTAGCTATACTTTCAGCATTCAGTTGAGACAAATGTATAAAACCAATGAAACGCTCCTCTATAGAATTTTGTCCTACATATCACACACATACGGACATCTGTTCCACTTTAATAACTTCATCCAGGATTAAGGAAACATAACCATTGTTATATTTTTTTGTCTCTCCTCCAATATGTTCAACTATTATATTAGCTGAGATATCAAGAAATTCATTTTGAGAATCTTTAGATGAGTAAGTTGCATTCTTTGATAGACTGTTTACTTGGGCATTCACTTTCTAGTTTAATTACATTTAAAATTTCATCAAAATTCCCTTTATTATTAACACTGTCATCATCTGAAACTGTTTGGCGATGACATCTAAGCCCAATGTCTTGCCGAGCACAAAGTAATGCGACTCGGGCCATTGTTGCCACAGCTGAGCGGTTACGCAATATAACCAGAGGTTTCTCGCTTAGCTTCGAAATCACTGTGCTGCTATGCTCACTTACCAGAAAACTGTTTCACTTTACTATTGAAGATTTATAACATTCACTATCAGCATGCTTTGCACGTTTTTCTCATATTCTTTTCCAATTGCAAAATCCAGTTTTACTGAAAACATGTTCAGCATTGCTTGAATCAGATTGAACGAAATGACGACACAGAAATCAGCATCTTTGTTCTCAGAGTATTCAATAAATGTATACCTATCAAACCATTTACTGTTAAAACTTCTTTTCTTATTGTATAGTAACGTTTGTTTATAAACTGATTTACGGGGTTGGCATGGACCATCATAGATCGATGCACTGATATAAAATGGTACTGGTTCGTCTATATTAGAAACAGTTGCACTCACATTTTTGTCACAGAGTTGGGCAGATATCGATGCACTTGTATCGCATGGAGGTTTCTCTACATTGGAAACTTCTGAACTTGCATGTCATAAAGTTGGGAAAAGAGTTTAATACTCTTGGTGTATGCACTACGCATTTTACAAATATTATATTTATACACGATTTCAATTGTGTGTTTAAATTATGTATAATAAAATAAATAAATTTCGAAATTGAAAGAAAAATTAACTTAATTAAATGCATTAGTTTGTTTTATATCAGATACATTATATCTGTAAATTATCAATTTATTTAGTAACCAAGGAATTTTAAAATAATTATTTCACTAAAACTGGGGGGGGCCCGGCCCCCCCGACCCAGGGCTAGAACCGCCTCTGGATAAGGTACAACCTCGATAAATTAAAGGATAAGGAGGTGCAACAACATTTGTCACTAGAGTTGAGAAACCCATTTCAACAGCTGAGAGAGGAAGAAGAAGGAAAGGATATTGAACATAACTGGAAGAACATAGAGACTACCTATATCAATACATGTGAAAAGGTTTTAGGCAAGAGAGAGAGGAAGGGAGGAATGGGTTACTTCTGAGACATGGGAAACAGCGAACAGCAGGAAGGAATATAACAAAAGACTTAACAATGCAAGGACACAAGAATAGAAAGTACAAGCTAGAACAGATTTCAACCAACTTAACAAAATAGTGAAGAGGAGTTTTCGACTTGATAAAAGAGTATTTATCAATAATTTTGCAACACAAGCAGAGATGGCAGCACAAAAAAACTATAGTAGGACCCTATATCACATAACCAAAAGATTAACAGGAAAGTTGGGGCAGATGACCTCGTAGTTCCACCCCTTTAAACAACAATATCTCACTAACAGGAAAGTTCTCTAGTTTTGATAAACCTGTGAAAGCCAAAGATGGGAGATTACTGTCTACACAAAAGGAAGAACTAGAAAGATGGAGAGAACATTTTCTGGAGAAGAGCAGGAATATAGGGCTATAAGCACAGAACCACCGTCAAGAACGGAGATGCAAAGGGCTATAAACAACTAAAAAACAGTAAGGCGGCAGGTATGGACAACATTCCATCGGAAGCCTTGAAAGTAGATATGGACACTACAGTTGAGATTCTGCTCCCATTTATTTGAGAAGCTCTGGGAAGAAGAGAAGATTCCTACAGACTGGAAGAAAGGACTATTGATCAAGCTTCCGAAGAAAGGAGATTTATTGGAATGTGATAACTGGAGAGTGATTACTCTCCTTTCAATCCCAAGTAAGGTACTCTCGCGAGTAATTCTAGAAAGGATAAAACAGAGAGTTAATTTAAAGCTGAGGAAAGTACAAGCAGGATTTAGAGAAGGCTTTTCTTGTACAGACCGGATCAATACGCTGCGCATAATTATAGAACAATCAACGGAACTGCAATCGTCACTGTACCTACTATTCGTTATTTCGAAAAGGCGTTTGATAGTATAATGAGAGAGAAGATTTGGCAAGCCATGAAAGAGTTTGGGATTCCAAAGAAAATTATAAAGATTACTCAAGAAATGTATGAGAATTACACCTGTCAAGTTTTACATCAGGGGATGTAGTCGGAGCCCATTCCAGTAAATACAGGAGTTAAACAAGGATGTTTGCTGACTCCAATACTGTTTCTCATGGTGCTGGATCTTATCAAAAAGAAAGCAATGAATTGCCGAAGAGGTATCCAGTGGGGACTAACAGACAGGTTGGAGAATCTGGAGTTCGCAGACGACCTGTGCTTGCTATCCAGCAGTTACAAAGATATGGAAGCAAAGCTGAATGATTTAAGAACTGAAGCATCTGAGGTGGGATTGAAGATCAATGGAAGGAAAACCAAGGAGATGTGCCATAATAATCAAAACAAGGTATCATTATTGCTCAGGAATCAAGAGATCGATCAAGTCAAACAGTTTTGCTACCTGGGAAGTATGGTCACCATTGTGGGAGGTACTATGGAGGATATAGGAAATAGAATAAATAAGGCTAAAAGAGGCTGGATTTAGACAGCTCCTTAACCCGGTCCATGAGGCAATTATAATTGACTACATGGATAATTCTTGCCAGGCGCGTCCACGTCGCGGGGGTGGGCAACGGTACTGTAATATACCATGGAACTACAGTACCGGCTAAGTTCTGGTGAGGACCCAGTCCTATGGGGTATAACATAGGCCCCGTGCACAGGGTTACGTGCGAAGACCTCAACGGAATCTGCAGCGGAGAAGATGGACTTCGGAACGGTGGAGATTGCGGAAGAGGCAACCCAGTACTCAGGGAATAGTATGAGTACAGCATCAATCGGCAGCGTCTGTTTCCCAGGTTAGGGGCGGCTGCAAGGGCGTCTGTTTCCCATGTTAGGGGCGGCCTGTATAATAGCTGGCAGTAGCTTCATAAAATGCCTTTGGGAGTGGCGACCCCATCGTAATAATAGCCTAAAATGGAAATGGCACTTCAAATGATTCGGAGAAGGTTAGGGCGTACCCTGCAGGCGACGCGCAGTTCTTTTGGTACAGGGGGAACTGTGAGAAATGGGCAACCAGTAGCCGAAATGAAAGTGGGAATCATGAATGTCATGACCCTGACAGGCAAGGTGGAGGAGGTGGTAAACTTCATGGAGAGGGAGGATGTTGGATTGATGGGGCTGAGTGAAGTGAAATGGAAAGGTAAAGGAAGGAAGAAATTGAGGAAAGGATATACATTATACTGGAGGGGTGGCCAAGAGGCAAAAAATGGCGTGGGACTGATAACCTCGAAACAACTGGAGGAGCATGTTGAAGTGGTCGAGTGTGTGAGAGACAGAATAATGAAAATTAGAATGAAGATGAAAAATGACGTGATGGACTTCATACAAGTGTATGCACCACAGACTGGAAACAGAGAAGAAGATATTGAAGTATTCCTGGAGGATGTAGAAAGAGTAATTTCAGATGTAGAAGTGGTGATCATGGGAGATATGAATGCACAAGTCGGAAACGACAGACAAGGAAAGGAAGAAGTCATTGGACCATATGGATATGGGAAAAAGAACCGGGAAGGAGAGGAACTTGTAAACTTTTGTGAAAGGAAAGGACTGATAGTGGGTAATTCATGGTTTCGGAAGAAAAACAGCAGGAAAATTACGAGATATGGTTGGGGCGATAGAAGAATAAAATCAGTAATTGACTACTTTCTGGTGGAAAGGACTAATCGCAGAAAGCTGATAGATGTGACAGCTTTACCAGGAGAAGCATTTGATGGGGACCATAGAGCTGTGGTGGCAAAATTTAGATGGGAAAAATTGGAAAACCTAAAGGAGATCAGAGAAAGCAAAATAAAAGTATGGAAATTGAAAGACAAAACTGTACAGGAAGATTTTCAGGAGAGATTGAAGCAACAAATCCCAGTTACTGAAGTGGAAAACATAGAAGAGGAATGGTCCCACTTTAAAAAGGCATTTGTTGGTGCAGCAGAGAGTGCTTGTGGTAGGACGTCAACAAGAGTGAAAGAGAAGGAGACACCGTGGTGGAAAGAGGAAGTGAGGAAAGCAGTGAAAGAAAAGAAGTCTGCATGGAAAGAATGGAACCGAGATCAAACAGAAGAAAGCAAAAGGAAGTATCACGACAGCAAACGGAGGTGTAAGAAAGTGGTAGGAGAAGAAAAGAAGAAAAGTTGGGAAGAATTTACACGAAGAATGGAAACAGATGTAAATGGCAGTAAAAGGATGCTGTATGGACTTCTAAGAAGTAAGAGGAAAGAAAGAGTTACTACAAAGCTAGTGAAAAAGGAAGATGGAGAGTTGTTAACACACCCAGAAGAGATAAAGGGACGATGGAAGGAGTATTTCGATAAGCTATTGAATGTGAGCAATTGTACTGGTGAGATGGAAGTGACACAAATTGACGACTCTATAACAGAAGATGATATAACAATGCTGGAGGTGGAATTAGCAGTACAGAAAATGAAGATGGGAAAAGCAACAGGGGTGGATGAAATCAGTGTAGAAATGATAAAGGCTGCTGGACCTGTTGGTATGCAATGGTTGTATCGACTGCTAAAGTGTGTGTGGAAACGGAAATGTGTACCAGAAGACTGGGAGAAAGGGCTAATAATACCAGTGTTTAAGAAGGGTGACAAGAAGGTGTGTGATAACTATAGAGGGATCACCCTCATATCACAGATAGTAAAAATACTGGAAAGGATATTAGAAAGAAGATTGAGAAGAAAGGTGGAAGGAGAGTTGCAAGAGGAACAGTATGGCTTCAGGAGTGGAAGATCCACAGTGGACCCAATCTTTAGCTTGAGGCAGGTGATGGAAAAGGACTGGGAATATGGAGAGGATTTGATCATGACTTTCATAGATCTAGAAAAGGCATATGATAGTGTCCCTAGAGAGAAGGTATGGGAAACCATGGTTAAGAAGAGACTGGGAAGAGAAGAGTTGGAAATGGTGCAAGCAATGTACAACAACTGTGTTAGCAGGGTACTGACCCCAGTTGGAAAGACAGATTGGTTTAGGAACAAGACCGGACTAAGACAGGGGAGTGTGCTGTCACCTCTCTTGTTCATAATGGTGATGGATGAAATTGTAAAGGAAACAAAGGAAGCATATGGACATAAAGAAATGAAGGTACTGTTATTTGCAGATGATATTGTGGTCTGGGGAAGGAACACCGAAGAAGTGCAAAAACAACTAGATGCACTGAACGAAAATATTCAGAAGTACGACCTGAAAATCAGTATAGAGAAAAGCAAGACCATGGTGATGACAAGAGGGGAAAGACAAGGAAAGGGCACTGTGAAAATTGGAAGTCAGAGTTTGGAAATTGTGGACACGTTCAAATACCTAGGAAGTGAATTGATGCAAACTGGTAGGTTGGACATGGAGATTGGCAGGAGGGTACAGCAGAGCAATGCATTCTATCAAAGTGTAAGAAAACTTGTTTGGGATAAGGAAGTACCAAGGAAAAGCAAGGAGGTAATGTATAAAGTGTACTATGTTCCCATATTAACTTGTGCAGCTGAGACTTGGACCATGACAAGCAGGCAAGAGAGTAGAATCCAAGCCAGTGAAATGAAATTCCTAAGAAGTATGATAGGAAAGACAAGGAAAGACAGAGTGGGGAATGAAGATGTTAGGAAGGAAGTTGGGATGGGAAAACTAAATGAGAGAATTGAGAAGAATAAACTAAGGTGGTTTGGACATATAAAGAGGATGGAGGAAAATAGAATACCAAGTCAGATGCTGGAGGCAAAGTGCAAGGGTAAGAGAGCAAGAGGAAGACCTAGAACAAGGTGGATTGATTCAGTGAAGAACAGCATAAGAAAAAGAAATCTGGACTTGGACAAGATCGTGGAAGAAAAATGGTGGAAGGAAAGAGGAAAGTGGAGAAGTGCCATAAATACCCCGACCCGGCAGGAGCTGGATAAGGGGAAATGATGATGATGATGATGATGATGAAGGCTAAAAGAGCATTCGCAATGTTGAGACCAATCTGGAAAACAAGGGAACTTAACACCTATACCAAACTTCGCATCTTCAATTCAAATGTCAAGTCAATATTGTTAGAAATATGTAACCCAACAGGTGATCTATGGTTTAAATTAAGCACCATGAAGCGCAACGCCATTGGTGGCGGTTCTATTTACGAGAATGTTCTCGTTGATTCATTTGTCTGCTTTTGTATACATACGCCTGTATGTTACCTAGTCGTTCGGTTCGTATTAAATGTTTATCCTGAATATACGCCCAGTCTTCATTCCCCTGCCATATACTTCTACAAATATTGCTCTACGGGTGTGAAACTTGGAAGACCAACAAACAACTCATTAACAGACTCCAAATATTTGTGAATAGATGCTTGAAGAATATCCTGAGGATATGGTGGCCACAAGTTATCTCCAATGAAGAGCTATGGAGAAGAACACAGCAAACACCCATTTATATTGAGATGCGTCGTAGGAAATGGAAATGGATTGGGCATACATTACGACGAGATGGAGACAACATAGCAAAACAAACCCTGGAATGGAATCCACATGATAGTAGGCGAAGAGGCAGACCAAGGAACACCTGGAGGAGGAGTGTAATAACAGAAGGAATGGAGAAAGGAGTGAAGACCTGGAACGAGATTAGGAGGATGGTGCAGAACAGAGTCCGATGGCGGAAATTCATCGATGCCCTATGCTCCACTTAGGAGATAAAGGAAATAAGTCAACTAAATCAGTAAATCATAGTGCTCCAATGTGGGCATAAAATAAATGAGAAAAAAAAAGTAAACTACTTGCTATCAATAAAATAAACATGATGTCTTCACTATGGTTACTAAGAGGTTCCAATGAAAAAAAAAATAACAGAGGGAAGTTGAATATACACATCCAAGGATCACATTATGCCTATTTTTAATTTGTAAAACCTTTCATTGCCATTAAGTCTTCATCAAAAAAATGATGATAATCTGTAGAATTATTATTCTTGTATCAGAAGCATACATATTAAACACAGCTATATTATTTTTGCCTGCCACTTCCAATGCTTTTTCTGTTCCTTGATGAAAATCGTCTTCTGTACAGGAGGCTGGATATAGTCGACATTGAAGCCCACTCCTATCTTGATCAGTGTAGTTTACCAAATTATTCTGTGGAATGAAGTGCAAGTATAGTACAGTAATGTCACTCATATGCATTTATGTTTTATGGGTCATATACCAAGTCATCATCATCTACCTCGCTATGACAAAAGTACTGTCCTCGCATTATATCTCTGCCGGCGACGCACGTCATCACTTCCAGGAAAGGTCTATCGACTGTACTAGCCTCAGCAAAAACATTTCTAAAATCACTATTGTATTTATAATTATTATTTACATCGCCATGAACAGTTCTCCTTAATACGTACTGGTCAAAGTCGTCGAAACCGTATTACTTCTCGCACGAGTTTTATCAGGAGTTGCAAACGAGTTCATTAATATCGCCCAACTCTCTCTTTATAAACAGCACCGTTGTTTTAGATACACCTTTTAGATAGCCTGTGCTTGGTTAACAGCAATATTGAAATCACCGCAAGCTGCTTCATTTTCCATGAATTTTAGCACATTAGCCACCATCTCCCTACTTTGGCTGTTCAGTTTCTTGGTTTTAACTTTAATTAAGGGCTGTTTTTTAATTTAAAATGAACCGAACATTTTATTTTGAAACCACATTTATTTTTAGGTTTTGCATACCTTCCTCTAATTTTCTACATAGTTGCATTGTTTATTTTGGCACTTGTCATACCTTAAAACTAAGTTCTGAAATCCCTCTGCATAAAAGTTTGCCGCCTACTCTGACAACCAAGAATTCACACTTGAGGAAAATCCATTGATAGAGTGGTTATCATGAATCTTCGGTCCTCGTGAATTTTCGTGTCAATTGCAGTCAACAAGTCATCTGAGATCACAGACCTGAGCGTTCATCGTCATGAACATTTTCACGGCCACTTTTGAACTCGCGTACCAATTTTCGCACTTTACCTTCCGTTATTCCATAACCGACAGTAGTGGCTACGCTGGCTAACGCGCAGCATTAGGTCATGGGGCCAAGCTCTCTGCTGACTCGGTAGACGCGTGGGTTCGAGCCCCACTGTCGGCTGTCCTTGAAATGGTTTTCCGTGGTTTCCCCATTTTCAACACCAGGCAAATGCTGGGACGGTACCTTCTGACAGGCCACGGCCGCTTCCTTCCACATCCTTGCCCAGTTTCATTCACCATCATTCATTTCATCTCTCATTAACTCCTCACATGAGGTTGGCGTCAGGAAGGGCATCCGGCCGTAAAAACCATCGCCATAAAGACTTCCATCGCATCTCATCCCCGACCCCGTTGGAAAACGGGAATAATAAGGGGTAGACATACACCTTCCGTTATTGCATTATCACCATACACCTCACAAAGTTGACGATGAATGTCTGTAGCCGACACGTTTCTTGCACTCAAAAAAGTATCACAGATCGTACCTCACAAGCAGCGGGCGAATCAATAATCTTGAACATTGTAAAGATGCACAGTTCAGCGTACAGGTTAGCTACACAGCTGCAACTGACGCCTGCTCGTTCGCCAAGGATGCCGGGAGGATGCGTGCACGCTTGTTGCGGAGTGCGTACTGACTACGGGCTTTGAAAAAAAAAAACGGCCCTTACTTAGAAAACAGCCCTCGTACTAATGAAATGTGCTGACTGCATCAGGCTAAGTCGGCATTTTTTTTGCAAACTCAAAAAACAAAATCACAATAATCAGACAAATAAAACTTAACGAATTTTAATTGAAAAACAGTTTTTTTTTTTCATTTTATACAATACTGAAAATATCTTTATTGCAATTATTATGTTCTGTTTCAACTGTACATATTTACAACTTCATACCTGTTATATAAAAACGATTATTTATATAACAAAATCAACTTGTCTATTTTGTTTAGCAAACCTTGTGATTACCGAATCGATGTCTATACTGATGTCACGATGAATATGCAGCAATGCACGGATAGGAATTTGGGGCCTTTTACACACCAAAAAATTTTGCCGACGTCCAAACTGCAAGCTTGGTTGGCAATTTAAGCTGTGACTTTCTCCCTTTGTCGGTACCAACTCGATTTGCCGAAACTGTAACGGACCTTGATACTTTTCTCGAAGCTCGATGTAAAAGTCGCAAAACACGCCGTTGCAATTTGTACGAATATTTTTGGTGCGCTAAACGCATCAAATTTCTATCCATGTAGCTTGCAAAAAAATTGGTCTGGTTTTGTACGTTTGGTTTTTTGGGATTGCGTTCGTTGTTAGTGATACCATTTTTCTTAACAATTTCGATTCTGTGACCCCTCCCCAAAGCCAAACTCTAGATCCGCGCCTGGCATCGTCAAAACTCCCGAGCCCCAACATGAGGGGTAATGTCACGTAAATAGGAGTAGAGAAATTGACAAGTCGATGACACTTCATATTCTTAGAAATATAACGGTCGTCAGAGGCAGAGATATAATGCGCGAACAGTACTGAAGTTAATGAACTATTTAATAATCTGTAAATACATTTAAATTATAAGTGTTGATCATGAAGTTGAAGTTTGTAGTTTTACGTGACCGTTAATCTTGCGATCATGAGCCACAAGGCCCTCTTTTTACGTGGAATCCGAACCACAACACATGCCATTTAAACTTTGAAAATCTCACGTGCATTGACTGGGAATCGAACCCGGTTCGCCATGGTGAAAGGCCAAGAGCTTGACCGCTGCGTCACCACGCTTCTTCCCCACCCCTCCTTCCCCTTGCACCCCACCCCCTCCTACAGGGAGTATTCTCCTGAAAAAAGAAAAAAAGACATTTCAAGGAGACTAACTGTGGGATTTGAACCCTTCTACCTTGCACATTAACGAGCCATCAGTCCAGGTCAATAATAATATCTAGAATAGTAACTCTGTATATTGTTTTTTGAATGGAAGAAAGCATATTTTATTGAAAGTATTTTAAAATATTATTTTGTATCTAAAATACATTTTGGGAGTATTTTGCCTATCTCTGACTATACTACCGGTATGTTAGTAGTCTGCAGTGGGCTTTTTATTCCAGAATTGGATTTCCACGCTAAGTTTGACTGCGATATAATGACAACGGTTCAATGATTGTTACCTGTTCGAAGCAAAGTAGGATACATTTTCTTATTGTTTATTTAGGATAAATGAATACATCCACCCTCTCGTTGGGCCTGGTGTGGTAGCTATGTAGAGATAAAACGGTTAGCTCAGGAGAGGACGCCATGGAGATCTGCATCTAACCAGTCAAAAGACTGAAGACACACACAGCACGTGGCAGTGTAGTAGTCATTATGCTGAGGGTTAGGAAAGAGGTGGATCCGGGCTTACGTTAGGAAGCATTCTGGCATGTGCCTGGAGTAGATGTGGGAAACCACTGAAAACCACTTCCAGGATGACTGAGGTGGGAATCGAACCATCCTTTCTTCAGATTTGCCTCTCGAGGCTGAGTGTTCCAGCCCTGATACCAGAATTAAAATTTCTTGACAGGGCCGGGAATCATACCCAGACCTCCAGAGCGACAGCCAAGAATGCTAGCTGCTACAAGTAGGGCGGCAAAAATCTACAGCAAAGTTGTACGATGTCGGATCGTGAAAGATCTCTCGTATTACATTTGGTGATTAGGGTCTAAAATTAATTAAATCTCAGTCACATGTAGCTCAGTAGAATTCAGGTTTTCACTACCAGATGGCAGTGTTAAACAGAACGTTGACATTGGAGTTTAGAACGCCTCAATGGATTCAAGTCAAAAGGTCTACAGCAGGTAGCTGAGACCATAGGATAATGATGATTATTATTAGGAGGAGTAGTAGTAGTAGTAGTTGTCCTTGTATGAGTAATCCGCAGCATTTCATTGAACTCCATTACCAGAAGGAGGAGCTGGATGTTCAGAGATCGAAGGTTTTAATCCCGCCACTAACAGAGGCATAAAAGCCCGGCACAATGAAGTGAAGGAATGCCGTGCTTAGCTGTGGTCCCCCGGTCACCAACCCACGCCCTACTATTTTTTAGCCCTTGGGAGAGATACAAGAGATATGAATGTGGGAGATGTGTAGGAAGTTTGTTAGGATATGGATCTTTTAAAGACGCAAGCATACCGAAATACCTTGACCGTAAATAGTAATAAGATTCAGGTGAGCTTAGGGCTTTTCACGATATGGTATGATTAACGGTAGAATAACTATTCTCCCAAAGAGTGAGTCAGTCCTGACCGTCCTGGCCTATAAAAATAGCAATATTCAGTCCGAGCTGCAGCTGAGACAATTCAGCTGCCCTACGCTGCAATAAACAGAACACTGGTAGTGACCTACTCTTTATCTCTGCTATAATACAGTACATCTCAATGTAGAAACAACCAATTGGGATGGCAGTTTATAGAAATTCTACTTTGGGGAATGCCAAGATCGTTATGTGTAGTGTTTGTACAATAGCATATGTTATTCTTGTAAAGTTTTGTAGTGTGTGTGTATTTGTAACTGAGGTTAGGAGTTAGGAATCATCCCGACATTTCCATGGAGTAGAAGTGGGGATACCATGGAAAATCACTTCTAGGATATCTGAGATGGGAACGGAACCAACCTTCTCTCGGTTTTGCCAATCAAGGTAGAGTATATTTCGTTCTAGTCCTCAAACCACCGGTTTGAGTCCTGCTTAATAGACTTGGTGTTTGTCTTGTTCTTTTTATGTAAGATTGTTTTTGTACGACCTTTATCATAATACCCATAGAAAATTGAGGCTGGCTGCATAGCTCTGTAAGACCTGATAGCTAAATTACTGTATCTCTATAGAAATGAATGTTACGTGATAGTATATTAGGTATACATAGGCTACAAAAGAATGTTTGTTTGTTCATCTTTTATCCGTTCATATACCATTCATCCCATTGTGATGAAGCTTTAGTGAGTTGTCGTGCACACTCCCATGACGGTTTCTGAATAAGGAAATCCACTCTACAATAGATGGCGCATGAGTCGTTTCAACAAATGATCTTTTCTGAATTGCGTGCACACCTGCGGAGTAAATCCATTTCATAATAAGTAGCACGCGAATCATTTTAACAAATGAGTGTAGGCTATTTCTTACAGTTTAGCGGCAGTTTCTGTGTTTTCGTTGTATGATTTTCTCAATGCGTTCCAATACCATTCCTCCGATTGTGATGATACTTTGGTGAATTGTTATGCTCATGCCCACAAAGCTTTCTGAGTTAGTAAACCCATTTTTCAATTGGTGACGCACGAGTCGTTTCAACAAGTGAGTGTTGCTGCGCAAATTATTCCAACAAATTAACTTTGGTGAGTTGTGCGCAAGCACGTGAAGTCTTCTGTATAAGCTGGGCCCGGATAATTTTGTGCTTAACTTTTCATAAATATGTATTTATATGCTTAGTGGAAAATATATGATAGGGGTATCCAAAATATGTTTGTAAATGTGTCATATTTATGTCCTCCAGTTACTCAAAATAGTTGAAACGTACAGCTGCTTGAATAATCCAGTCGACAGTACAAATATTCCCACTTAACAGTGTACTGTGTCAGAGTAATAGTTCTTACGCAGTGTTGACTCGTCAGGGAGAGGAAGTTCGATGTAGGCCTACATTTCTAACGTACCATGTAGTACTGGATGCTGCAATTTATTTAGTGGTATATCAGCCGCAAGAAATGCATGACAAATATCTTGTTAGAACTGGCTGTTTGCTGGACCATGTCTCACATCTCGCAGTTTGGGAAGCAAACGTTGTGTCGCTTCTTTAACGATGCACATTTCACGTTTTGCTGTGTAAATTGCAAACGCATGTCTGCCGCTACAGGTTCCTCACAAATGTTACAAAATAATACAGTTCTGTCAGTCCCATGAAGGGCCTAGGCCTACCAAGCGACGAGCCATTTGGCCTCAGATATTGGGGTGATGCATGATCAGCGCATCGGGTACCCTCGGCCGTTAATCCTGGTTTTCGTGACCGGGGTGCTGCCTCACTGTCAGACAGCTACTCAATTGTCCTCACGAGGCTGAGTGCACGCCGTTCCAGCCTTGACGTCGTTTCTAAAATGCCTCACGGAGTCGGGAATTGCGCACTTCCCCAACACCACGGGACCGGCCTAATTTTATTTTATAGTTACATACCGAATTCGATCATAATGACATTTTGTTTTTACATATTTTTGCCTTTTTAAATGTAAAAAAATACATATTCTGTCTCTTTATTTTACATATTTGATCATAATGAGATTTTCTTCTTCTTCATCTTCTGTTTCTATGGCCTCATTGGACCACTTCAGTCGATCATTTCTTGGTCCTCTTCTTCAGTAATTCCTTTCCGAGTTGCCCAGTAGCTTTTCATTCACTCTGAACTTCTCAGGCATTCCTCATCTGTAAATACCCTTTTTATTGTATTACGTTTGTCTATTTTTGCCTGAAATCTAATTTTTATATCTTTCAGTTTTTTTATTTTATTTTTTTGTTTTGTTTTGCAAGTCATACAAGGTTATTTCTAATTCTTTTATATCTTCTCTAATTTCCTTAATCCACCCTACTTCAAGTCAACCCCTGGCACTATCCAGCCCATGACGGGCTAAGGCCGACCAAGCGACCGCTGCCCAGCCATTTGGCCTGCAGATATTGGGGTGACGCGTGATTAGCGGTTCGGTTCCCCTCGGCCGTTAATCTTGGTATTCGTGATCGGGGCGCTGTCTCACTGTCAGACAGCTACTCAATTGTCCTCACGAGGCTGAGTGCAACCCGTTCCAACCCTCACGTCAGTTTTAAAATCCCTGACGGAGCCGGGGATCGAACCCGGGGCCTCCGGGTGAGAGGCAGGCGCGCTACCCCAACACCACGGGGCCGGCATTCCACCCTACTTGTTGTTTCATATTCCAAAGTTTCACTACAATTTTTCTAGATAACCTGGTTTTCGGCTCATAATGAGACCAAAAAAAGAAATCCGTTTCTTCCGTATAGGATCTGTATACCACTTCATTTGGTACTATCTGCCACTGTACATCTTTCTGATATTTTTTATTTATGCATGTTCTAGCTATTCTTCTTTCTACTTTTAAAATTTTGTTGATTCTGTTTTTCTGAGTACTTTAAAAAGAGTTTTGCTTCCATATGTCACCTCTGGTTGAACCACCGTCTTGTAATGTTTTAATTTTGTTGCAATTGATAGACTTTTCTTTTATATGTAGTCCATGTTAATTTTTGGGCTTTTATCATTTCTTCTTTCTAGCCATGCAGGTTTCTCATTCAAGTTGTAAGTTATAATTTATCCTACGTATTTAAATTCCTTCACTATTTTAACTTTCTTGTTATTTACTGTTATGTGATTGATTACAAGTGGATTTGCTACCATTATCTCAGTCTTTTCAAATGATATCTGAAGTCCAATTTTTTGGCTATATTTTGTAGGCTTATTATTTGATTCCGGAGGAGGGTGAGAAGCATGTTATGGAGCAAGGACATCCCTCAGAACAGCAAAAATATCCTTTATCGGACGTACTATGTCCCTATCCTGACGTATACCTCGGAGACCTGGGTTATGAAAGGAAGGGAGAAGAGCAAAATACAGGCCATTGAGATGAGGTTCTTGAGAAGCAGTATTGGAGCTACAAAGATGGACAGAATAAGAAATGAGAGGACCTGAGAATTAATGAAGGAGGAACCATTACAGGATGGTATAGAGAAATCTAGACTTAGATGGTATGGACATGTAAAACAAATGGAGGAGAAGAGGATACCCAGGAGGATACACGAGACGAAGTGGGAAGGAAAGAGACCGAGAGGAAGACTGAGAGGCAGGTGGCTGAAGGGGGTGGAAGAAAGCGTGAAGAAGAGAGGAGAAGACTGGACAAGGGTGGAGGCTGAGAGATGGTGGGAAGACAGAAGACGTTGGAGAGGCTTGTGTTCCAAACAGACCCGGCCAGTGGCTGGAAACTATGCAAGATGATGATGATGATTATTTGATTTCTGGCTTCTTGAATATTATCAGCCAGTAACGATAAGTCATCTGCGAATCCCAAGCAATTTAAGTCTGTTTGATCTGTCTTGGTTCCAATTCTTATGCTCCTAGGATTTTCCCTGTACCATTCCCTCATTACATATTCCAAAGCACAATTGAAAAGTAGAGGCGATAAACCATCTCCTTGTCTTAATCCTGTTTTAATCGTAAACGGTTCAGATATTTCTCCTCTGAATTTTACTTTAGATTTGGTGTTTGTTAGAGTTAGTTTTATAATTTTTATTAATTTGGGATGAAGTCCGAAATTCCTTAGTACTTTCAGCAGTGAAGATCTATGTATACAATCATAAGCTTTTTCAAAGTCTACGAAAGTTATGACTTGCTGTTTTTGTCTACGTTTGTAGTAATCCATTACTAATTTTAAGGTGATTATCTGATCAGGGCAGCTTCGCTATGGCCAAAATCCACCTTGGTATTGTTACGTGCCACCCCCTAGTGGCAATTCCGTTAACTGGATTACGGTGGGTAGAAAGCACAACACTAATTACTGCTTTAAAGAGAAATTAGCTTTATTGCTTGCAGGTCAGAAATATACACCGTACAATAAGCAGATAGAAACAGTTAGCTGTCTTACAGAAGCTCCCTCAGCATGGGGCTTGACTCACCCTTTCACTTGTCAATGGGCCACAGAAGTTAATCCCTCCTAATGAGTCCGGTCCCGTACGCTGGCTGGAAATAGCTGCACCAAGTCTGTCACTCACTGTTTTGCAACTCACCACAATGACCTCTGTCGCACTAGGTAAGCACACACTCTTCAATACCCAGCCTCTCCGTATGATTCACACTCCTTCACTGGCAAGAGAATCAGCTTCACTAGGGGTTTCGCAAGTTACGTCACCACACTTCTGTCGCTCAGGATAAACGCTCGCACTAGCTCGAAAAAAACACACACACTGGTTGAGAGGTCGCTCTTATACAGCAGGCTGGTGACTCAATAAATGCTTCTAGACCCATCCAGGGTTCACGGCTTCTCGAGGCTTCCTTCACTGGCTGAGTCACGAATATTCTGGACCATCCCTTTGTCCTAGTAGTCCTGTTGCATAAGGCGCACGCAATACACTGAGGCAGAGCAGCCCAGCCCTGGGGCAGTTGTGACTCATGCGGCGAGCGATGAAACGAACTCACAGCCGTAACAGTATTCTCCTATTTTCAGTTCTAATTGATCTTTACGACAATTATATAGAATTCGTGACATGATTTTATATGTGATATCCAAAAGGGAAATTCCTCGATAGTTGTCACGATACGATTTTTCTCCTTTCTTGTGTAATGGATGTATTATAGCTGTAGTCCAATGGTCTGGCAGTTCTTCTTTGATCCAAATGTTCACTATGCATTGGTGTAATGAAATCTTTACTGGTTCTGCTGCATATTTCCACAATTCTGCAAATGTTTGATCTTCTCCACTCGTTTTTTAGTTTTTGAGCTCTCTCAGAGCTTTGTAGACTTCTTGGGTTGTGGGTGGATTTATGTTTTCTGATGGTGTTTTAATAGTCGTGTCTGTATTTATTTGAAGCAGTTCTGGTGGATCTTCGCAATTTAACAACTTGTTAAGTTTCTGCTAAAATTTCTGTATTTTTTTACTATGAGCTAACTCGCCATTTTTGTCTTTTAACATTAATGGTGGAGGTTCATATCTTTGTAGTTGTTTGCTAAAAATTTTGTAGTAATCTCTTGAGTTTGTTTTCGCGCTATTTGTTTCGATCATCAGAAGTATATCCTTTTGGTATTGCTGTTTAACCCTTCGTATTATTTTTTGAGTTATCTTCCTTTGTTTTATGAGTTCCGAGTGTGATTTATCTGTTTTTTGACTCTGATACCGTAGCCAGGCTTGATGTCTATCTTCCACTGTTTTATCACACTAGAGGATACCCAGGAGAGTACACGAGACGAAGTGGGAAGGAAAGAGACAGAGAGGAAGACCGAGAGACAGGTGGCTGAAGGGGGTGGAAGAAAGCGTGAAGAAGAGAGGAGAAGACTGGATAAGGGTGGAGGCTGAGAGATGGTGGGAAGACAGAAGACGTTGGAGAGGCTTGTGTTCCAAACAGACCCGGCCAGTGGCTGGAAACTGTGCAAGATGATGATGATGATGATGATCGTTCCACCATTGGTGTTTCTTCCTTGGATTTATTGGGGCTACTTGTTCAGCTATTTGTTTCAATTGGAGAACTATTGCCTCTAGATCATCTGTTATTTTAATATATTTAGTTTGTTTGTTGTATCCCTTATTATTTATTAGTTTATGAGGGTCGTATGTTCTCTTTCTTTAGAGGTGAGTTTTTTTCTTTGTCAACGGGGTGAATTTAATTTTAATCTTTATCATGTAATGATCCGATCCAGTATCTGTTCCTCTCAGAACTTTCACATTGTAAATCTCCCTGTGATAGTTCTTATCCATACAAACATGATCTAGTTGCCATTCACCGTTTTTCCAATCTGGATGTTTCCAAGTTTTGAGTTTATTTGGTCTTCTCTTGAAGTAAGTCGATTTGGAGATAATATCATGGTTCCTGCAAAATTCCACCAGTCTTATGCCATTCCTCTGTTTGTTCTTCTCTGTGCTGTCCATTTTCCTATTATGCCTCTACATCTTTTTTCCCTTCCTAACTGGGCATTAAAGTCTCCAATTAAAATTTTGGTATGACTTTTATTTATGTTTGTTGCTGTCTGATCCAAAAGCTCCCAAAATCCATCCACATCATCTTTGTGTTCTTTCTCATTATTTATATAATTAGTTGGGGCATGGGCATTTAGTATGGTATATGTTCTATTTGTAGCTTTTAGAGTTAGTGTCGAGAGCCTAGGGGATAATGCTTTAAATTCTATGATGGACTCAATTATTTTGAGATTGACTACAAATCCTGTTTCGAATTGTGGACATTGCTTCATTACTCTTTTTCCTGGTATTCCCTTGTAAATTCTATACCCTTGTGATTCTAATGGTTCCTGATCGGTGTTTCTCATTTCTTGAAGCCCAGTTATTAGAATCCCTCTGCGATTCATTTCGTCTGTCAAAATTTTGAGTTTCCCTGGCTGTATGATGGAATTTATATCGTGTGTTGCTATATAGTTTATCTGTCCTGTCTTCAGTCTAAATTTGGATCTGTTTTTTCTATTTTTAGATGCTCCGACTCATCTAGGGTATCTTTCAGGTGACTGCCCACCGTATCCGAATGCAGACTGCCTTGGCAATTGCAAGGCGGTGGAATATTCCTTAAACGATTTCCTTCCATGTTTGACTTTCAAAGGTTTGGAGGAAGCTCCGAGTTACAACTGCGGTTGTTAACCGTAGAGGTTGTTGTGTGTTTGGTCCATGAGAGCTATTTTATTTTGTTCAAGTCCGCCGGCAAGATGGTGAGGACCCCCCTATCCGCCACCTGGGACGTGCCACGTCGGAGTATCACCTCACCGCCTACTACGACACATATTTTTACTTTTTTTTAATGTAAAATTACATTTCTGTCTCTTACTGTAAAAAATGGGCTGTTTGCCATTTCTTGATGAATGCAGTACATTTGCATTTGTCTGTTGGCACAGGCTAGAGTAAAATGTGACTTTTCACCGATGTCTCCATCTCACTCATGGCAGTGATTATACGGAAGCTACTGAGGTATGGGTGGTGCTTAGTAATGACATTCAGGGCACAGTTGGTGCCTGTGAATGCTGTGAAAGGTTCTATTCATAGGGTTAGTACTGCTGTTCTGACTCAGTGAGGAAAGCAATGACAAACTACCTCACTCCTCTTCTTGCCTAGTATGCCTCAATATAGTGCTGCCTTGAGTTTTTGTGGGTATCTACCCACATAACCTAACGGCGGTACTTTTTGAGGATCTAACCAGCCTTCGGGCTGACTACCTAACAGACAGACTGTAAAAAATACATTAATTAATGAATCGATTATTAACAGTTATACAAAACTATAGATAGATCGATAGTTTCCAATCGATTGTTGCAAATTCGGAGATTAATAAAATATAATAGTGCAACTAGTTATTCATTGACTTAAGGTTTTAATTTACTCAATATTTTAAACTTCGTCAATACGGACAAGGGCAGCCATGGTCATATAATTGGCTTTTCATAATAATAGTATCAATGAGAATGAAACACGTACTCCAGAGTGTGCATGATCGCTTTTATAAAATATCGATTATTACCATATTCCCTGCTATTCATTATTCTTTGTCGCTATTGGTTAGGCGTTCCAACATGGCGGTACTCTGGTTAATTTGAATTTGCTGTTGCCATCAGCTGTTAATATTAATGGTATAAAGGTGATATTTCGCAGGATTGTTCTTTAACAAGGTAAGAATTCTTTCTAATATATATATTTTAATAATAGAACCAACTTGTACTTCAGTGTGATGTAAAAAATGCTAGTAATGTGGTTGTTCAGTCCTTATTAGATACTGTAGTTTACTAGAATACTATGGGGCAAGCAAAAACAATATATAGTAGCCTGTTTCTTTTTGCTCAACTGCAGTGCATTTTCTAGTCTATCACAGTTATTCAGCAGTGCCATCTGAAACCTGCTGTTTAACGTACCCACTTTGATTGAAGGTACCGGTAGGTTATTTTACTTTTTTTTTTTTTGTAAGTTATGTAAGAGCCCAAGTGGCAAGTTGTTAGATTCACAACTAGAAGGACTGGGTTTGATTTTTGCCAATGGTGGAGATTTTTAAACTACCCTTCACTAACAGGTAAACCCTGGTCAACTCAGCCAGCTGTAAAATAATGAGTAGCCTGAGGGATTTCCTCGGAGCTTAGCCTCCAATAATAAAAAGCCTGGCCAATAGCCTCTGGGAGCTGTCCACCCTGCAGATGCTATGTTTGCCGCTAGAGGCGCTGAATACCTCCCTACATGATCAGTTCAGTTGGCAGTATTTATACGCATTGTGTACGCACGACTCGAGTTATGTTACTGAAATAATAATAATGTTATTGGTTTTACGTCCCTTTTAACTACACTGGCTTTTAGAGACGCCGGGGTGCCGGAATTTTGCCCCGAAGGGGATCTTTAACGTGCCAGTAAATCTACTGACACGGCTCCCTCGCATTTGCGCACCCTCAAATGCCAGCTGACTGCGCCAGGTTTCGAACCTGCAACCTTGGGCTCAGTAAGCGAGAACGTTACCCCTGAGCCACGCAGCCAGACTTACTGAAATAAGGTTATTGTATTATGATGGTATACTGTCACGTGCCGTTTAGTAAACAAGGCTATAGAAATAATGTTACTGGAACTAGTTTTCATGAATTTCTTTTTCGAGAGCCAACGAGGAAATTATGGATTAAAGCAATAAGCAGACAAAGTATGTAGCCTACGCTGACCATGCGACTGAAAATTAGGTGATCTTGTATTATTGC
This sequence comes from Meconema thalassinum, assembly GCA_946902985.2. Classification (NCBI taxonomy): domain Eukaryota; kingdom Metazoa; phylum Arthropoda; class Insecta; order Orthoptera; family Tettigoniidae; genus Meconema; species Meconema thalassinum. Next base: position 675,801,391 of record OX336389.2, read on the forward strand.
TCCAGTTCTGATGATGATAATCTCCTGACCACCTCGTCAAGTAGTGGCTAGCATTCTTGGCTGTCGCCCCCAGAGATCCATGTTCGAATCCAGGCTCTGCCAATAAATTTCATTCTGGTATGAGGGCTGGAACGGGGTACACTCAGCTACATGAGGTAAAACTTAGAAGAGGTGGGTTAGATTCCCATCTTATCCTTCCTGGACAGGTTTTCCGTAGTTTCCCACTTCTACTCCAGGCAAATGCCGGGATAGTTCCTAACTTAAGGTCACCTTCAAAATCATCCCCGGAATTACAAATGCACATGCCGCAATGACACGGGTAGTAGACACGGGGCTAAATGACCAAACTTCTATGACGAGAGCTGTAGAGTCCGCCTCGTTGTGTAGTGGCTAGCATTCTTGGCTGTCACTGCGGAGACCCAAGGGGTTCGATTCCTGGTTCTGAGGGCTGGAATGGGGTACACTCAGTCTCATGAGGCAAGCCTGAGAAGAGGTGGGTTCGATTCCTACCTCAGCTATTCTGGAAGTGGTTTTCCGTGGTTTCCCAAATCTACTCCAGGCAAATGCCGGGATGGTACCTAATTTAAAGCCAAGGCCGCTTCCTACCCAAATTTTACCTCAATTACAAATACACACACTAATACAGACATTACAGTGACACAGGTTATCAAACAAATTCTACACACATCTATGAACATGGGGCTACATGACCACGACGTTGCAATGCCCCTAAAGAAACAATAACAACGAGCTGAAGACCATAACCTATCTATATCATGCCAAGACATGGTGTCCACAGGCAGGAAAAGTCAGGAATTTTGTTTTTGATCAGGAAAAAGTGTGAAAATATAGCGTGAGTCAGGAAAAATGTCGAAAAGTATTAGAAAGTCAGGAATTTTATATTAACCATATTAACTCTTCAAGTTCTACTTCAGGAACTGTGACATCTGTAGAATCTTTCTGTTATAAAGATGAAGTCACAAGTGCCGAAATAAAGTGGGCCCTTAATGTCGTCCAAAATAAATTCTCTTAATTCTTGTTTAAATATTTCAGAAACCTTCAGGGAAATGTTTCCTGATAGTGCAATTGCAACAAAATTTCAATTGGGGAACACGAAATATTCATATGTCATCAATTATGGATTAGCTCCATACTTTCATAATTTACTGCAAGATGAAATTCTTTCATGTGATAATGTTATCTGTTTTGATGAGGCATTGAACAAAGTTAGTTAGTTATTGTTTTAAGGGGCGGAACTACGAGGTCATCTGCCCCCATTGAACAAAGTTGTTCAGCGAGGTCAGATGGACCTATTTGTGCGTTAACTTGACATCAACTGCAATGAAGTTAACACCAGATATTTTAACAGCATCTTTATGGGACACACAACAGCTCAAGACATTTTAGAGGCTTTCAACCAGGGAATCTCTCCTCTTGCTAGAAAGATGGATGGACCGAATGTTAATTTGAGTTTCATAAAAAAGTTCAGTGACCAAATAATAGAAGATAATGCAGATGGCAAACAACTCGTTAACCTTGGTGTTTGCGGCCTTCTCGTTGTCAATGGAGCCCTACAAACAGGAATGCATTCTGTAAAGTGGGACCTTCAATTGAGCAGAGTACTTTGATTTATGTATTATTGCATTATAATTTACTTTATTTTGTATTTTAAATGAATAAAGAGGCGAGCGTTGGGGCAGCTATGGGGATGGTGGAGGCTGCAAATAAAAAATAATATTTGTTTGCTCAATAAACTTTTTTCCGATATTACGATGACTTCTCGAGTCAGGAAAATTGACATTGAAAATTCTGTGGACACCATGCAAGAGTCCTTGATAAAATTAGTAGTATCCGGAGTTAGTTAGGTATTGTTGTTTTAAGGGACGGAACATCGAGGTCAACTGCCCTTCGGTATCCAGAGCTCATCTCCAGTAATATCACTAATAAAACTCAAAGACAGAGGTGGTCTCCGGTATCGTAAGCCAGGTTTTGTTTTGCTGGAATTGAAGTAACGGACAAAATGATATCGGTTATGCTGAGCAGTCCAGGAATAGCACAAACATTAACTAGAATACTGTTGCCACAGGTTGCTAAAAATCATATTCTCTAGTGTGGAGTACGTGATCATCCTGAGTAACTGAGGAGGGTAATATTGCAGAAGTTTCTGCACCCGTCTGTCACTAACTACACCATTGACTGCGTCTTGAGAAGAGAAACAAATTATGAGAAAAAAGAATCACAATAATTAAGAAAAGTCATTCCTTTTCATTGAAACTCGATCATGGTACACTAGTAAAAATATTCAGTGGAACCTTACGCTTGTGCATACCAGACAGTATGCGTGCTATCTAATAAGGAAAATCTGCAGTTGAAACAAACTTCTACTACTAAAAGATGAACATCTCTTATATTTTACTTCATTCTACTCAACAATGTGTATTCATGTACTGTAAATATAGTGTATAGGTACATTTTTGCTGGTTTTAGCTTGCGATAGCAATGCTATTAAGTTACATGTTAGGTGGTTACTCAGCGCTGCAGTGGTCAATACGCGCACTGCTATGAGGACAGTGTTGATGCAGAGAACGCCATGATTGGGTAGGCTTTGTATTATTAGAGACTAAGCTCGGAGTAAAGGCTGGTGTTCCCCATTCGTGAACTCAAGCGACTGCGCTGCCGTTATCTGATGGAAACATATACAAACAGATGCTATAATTTTATTAATGCAGCCAATGGCCATGTATTTTTCTTTTCAGGACGGGTCAGGGAAAGGATTAGGAAAGGAAATCGGCCATGGACCTATTGAAACCATGTGATTTGAGTTGATGGGTGTGCTATTCTTTAGTTTTTTCAGTTATTTTCATAATAATTGAAGCTAAAAGATGAGTAATATAATTACTCAGTTCCACTGCGCTCTTCAAATTCAACATTTGCCATTTCAATGCACTACTTCCACAAAAAGAAAGCTTTTCAGACGGAATGGAGTCGATTACTTCGTGTCGCAAAACCGATTTCGAAGTATATGATCGTATGTGGCTGGCATTATACAAAGGAGAATTATTTATTAATAAATACTAATGAATTTCTTACAATAACCAGAACCCTACATTCTGCCCTGCACTACAAACTAGGCAACTTAAATGCAGGGGGGATTTGACAGCTGTTCTTCCCATGTGGCAAAAATTACATTTAGGGGTCGCTTTATCGTAGGCCTACATGTGGTTGTCTTTCTTTAACTTGCCCCATTGCTACTTCAAAACTGAGAAGCTCAGTTCTTCTAAGTTTATAATCAGGTGCCTATTAAAAAATTAAAACATCTTGAGGCTATAGTCAACTTGTACAGTCTTTGATTTATAGACTTCAACAGTATTAGGCAATATCTTCCAAATTTAAATATATGTATAGCAGTATACCGACTACACGCTTATTAGATTCCTGAACAAATTATTTTTATCTCGTTAACTGGTGACCGAATTCCATTTTGAATCTGAATTGAATTTGTCTAATTACTAGTTTGTAAGCATAAATCTTCAAGTCTCTTGGTGTTTTTAGCACTTTCCCACACATAATTATATGTCTGGCATCTAAAATTGCCTGTCCTTCAACACGAGCCCGCCAAGAATTGCCGACAACCTTCAATACATATATGGAATGTAATGGCTAATGACCACATAGAGTTGCATGCAAAATAGATACACTGAATACAAGTGCAAAATATTCATGACCAATGTTACTGCAGTTGTCTGTCATGATTTTTCCTTTAGGGATGTACTTTGCCATGTTTGGTTACACTACCTTTTTTCTCTTGCAGGTCTGTAATGTGCGGTGGCATTGCAATGGAAAGACAAATCTATGTTGAAATGATAATTTGATGAAATGAAGTAGGGCCTAACTCTATATGTAGGCTATGTACGAATGAGAAATGTATAATAAATATACTACAGTATATGGACTTGATTTTGTAATTTTTTAAAATTCCAAGTTCCTTATTTACATCCTGATTTCCTTGAAGTATTCAATTTAGTAAGGGCAAAATTTTGGTGTGTTTTGTATTGGCGATGGTTTTATTCATACTTATTTATTTCCTATGTTTTTTCTTAATATATTTATAACAGTGTAGGCCTACTGTATATTAACTTGTGGGTCAATAACCTAGATGTTAGGGCTCTTAAAACAATTATCATTAACTTTTATTCCTCACAGGCAAGGGCCAAGTTGTGTAAGTTTGTTCTATGAAGCCAAAATAAATAAATGGGATTGATACAAATCATCGAAATGCTCATTCTCTGGAGGAGGGGAATAGGGAGCCGCGGAGGTGCAGGTTACGGTTCAAATTTCCCGCGCTGAAACTTTCATGTGTTTCCTATGCATGCGTGAGCGGTGCTCGTTATCGGAATTAAATTTAAACCGTTCTTAGCAATATTCTTTGGTGCTGGAATATATTGTGATTTTCTATGATTATTTTCAACGTTTAAAAATGTTTGTAGAAAGCCAAGACATTTATTCTCCGAGTAGAACATCTGCCCGGACACCCTTTCTATATAAATAAATAAAAATTATCGTACCTAAAGAATAGTTATATGTTCTAGGAAAAGAGGTCTTGTGGTAATCTCGTCCGATACCACTAAATTTACACGACAAACTGATATCAATTTCAATACGCTCCCGCACGGTCGACCTCCACCGCACCTTCAACTATCTTTCATCATTAGATCTAATTTTATCAGTACTACACATAAACTTGTTGATAAAAGTACATCGCATGTCCGATTTCACGGTTTTCATTACCAATTATACCAACATCTACATTCGCTAAAACCTCACTTCCACCACTACTTAATGATTTTGCATTGCTTTCTACATTTATATTGAGCTCAGTTTCATTGACCACAGCATTCAAACCCGTCATGATAACAAATATAAACAGGTAACCCAGATCTGTCTATGTTTTAATGGATTCATTCATTTGTTTTCTAAGCCTTCTTGATTCTAGAACATGTTCAACATGCATTATGGAAACTGTAACTCATGAAGTAATGATAAACACCCCGATTCTGTAACTTCACTCCTTAACAACCCACCAACATGGTTACGACGGAATCGTAACCATAGGCATAACAACAAATGGCTAGCGAGGCTCAAAGTGGTATTCTGTAAGGCACCTTGTTCTGACGCTTGTTACGAGTTCAGGATCAGGATTTCATAGCCATCTTCATAGTACGAAAGCCTTCCACTAGATGACGGGTAAATCGATTGGCGCGTTATTTCAAACCATTCTACATCGCAATTAGTTTGTATCATTTTATTTTTTAACTACCGGTATGTCCTATGTTCCATATTGCCTTAACCCATACTTTTGCCTATTATGGTGTTTTATTTATCGTATGCATTGACCATTCATACGGTTTACTTCAACCTGATAAGATACGGTACATCTAACCCCATTTGCAAAAACATTTACGCTGTCTGTTCACATGAATATCTATTTCAGTTAGGATTTTCTTAAGGTATTAATTAAGGCAATAGCTAATTTTATTTAGGAGTATATTATTTATAGTATTCAACGGATCATGTCAACCTTATACACCCAACTCTCTTTCGAAGAGAAATTACATTGCCTGTCCACATAAATATTCATTTTAGTTTAGTAGGAATCAAACAGTGTGTTGTCTGGTTTATTAAAACATGAACTGTATCAGAAACTTAAGTTAAGATAAAAATGTTTTATGTGGCCAGTAAGCTATTGGGCAACTTACCTGTAGGCCTAGGCCTAATTGACTACTGAGAGCAGTTTAACGCATCAACGACAATACTGCTAAGAATAGGTGTATAAATTTAGAATAATGCTCAAAAATCTCCAAGAATGAGGTATTTGGGCAGTAACACAATAGAAGTTAATGGGAGGGGTGATGGTCCAATCTAGTATGCCAGTTTTTCTTCACGGTAGGCCTACTGTAGTGTTAATATGAAATAGTCTGTTCTAGTCAGAACGCCACATTGCTGCAGCCAAGAAAGTCAAAGAGAGATTTAATGATCCATCGTAATACCAGCCTTCAATAATAAACCAGAACAATTGCCCTGCAGGTAAAACTGAGCTGGCAAGAGGTCAATGGAAATTGTAGGAAGCTAAGATCAGGATCATTTCGACTGCAGTTTAGTATTGTTCTCCTTAAAGGTACTTCTCACATTAAGAACTGTGAGCAGAAAGGAGTGGGGTATGGGTGCATTATGTGGATCTGTTGCACCTGGAATGATGAAGAGCAGCTCATGCCACTGGAACTACCCATAGAATCCGTTACACCCGTCAATTTATAAGTCTAGGACTGTTGCATACATAAGCCTACCGGTACATGTTAAGTTATAAGTTTGCAAATTAGTCGAAAGAATCAGTAGGCCATTGTTGTGCTTCAAACTCCTTATCCTAGAACCAAACTACATTCTACATTTTAGCAATATTTACCACTAAATGGAATTTATTCCATTTTTCTTCAGATTGTTATTTATTAGTATTTTTTAAAAATTAAATGTATTCTACCTAGCCTAATCCCTTCTCCCTTCGGCTCTATATGGCCCTAGGCCTAGGGCCTATTGGTTCTAGTGGGAACAGCTGGTGTTAGGACTAGCAGCAATTCAGGAAGCAAGGCTCAAATCATACACAATGTTTTCTTTAACAAATTATTATTCAAATAGAAAACTTAATTTATAACATAAAATTAAACATTTGAAAATACACGAGTTTGCAGAGCATTGTAATGCACCTCTGGAATGTATCCCATTGTAGAGATAGTAAAATTCAGTTTCTTTCTTCATGTTCTCACTCAGACCAGGGCACTGGAAGGTGTTTCACATATGTTTTGGCAGAGAATCCTGGAAAACTGAAAATCACACACTAAGGAAAGTCTAACCTCATGTCATGCAAAGTATGAACCATCTTCAGTTTACAGATTAATAATCTCATTTATTACCCAGTTAGGCAGATGGCCTTGATGTAGTTAGTCAATTCGATCACAACTAAGAGTAAAGTTAAATTACCCAGCAAAATATACAAGTGTGCATTAATTCGGTAGACCTGCATAATAAAAGCCTCCAAATGAACCTCATATTACACATGTTAGACCGGAGTTTGACAGTCGTTGACATAAGCGAACAGCTGACGTGTCATGCCTCTCATTTACAATGCATTACCAAGTGCTTAGTCACAGAATGATGGTATTCGATGTGATATGAAACATATTGCAGGCAGCTTCTACACCAAGAGATAGTAGGTTCGAATGCGACTTTAATCATTGGCATTTTAAAATTGTTGAAATACGATAACTCTCCAGTCCTCAGTGTTTGCTGAGGCTGTTAGAATTGAAGTTAAATATGGCAATCACTTTAATTACACTGATGCATTTGTAGCCGGCTCGATACGGAATCGAACCTGTTCGAACTGTTAGGCGAACCCACACATAAAGTATGCAGAACACTGATGGCCCAGACGATATTCTCTGCAACCTTTCGCTCGCGTACGGTATGTGTGAACGTATTAGACTATTAGTGGTTCGAATCCGACTGTCGGCAGCCCTGCAGATGGTTGTCCGTGGTTTCCCATTTGCACACCACGCATATGCTGGGGCTCTACCTTAATTAAGGCCATGGCCGCATCTTTCTGCGCGTTCCCTCTTCTATCCCATTGTCACCATACGACCTATCTGTGTCGGTGCAACGTAAATAATAATAATAATATAATAATACTGTATTAATATAGAATATTCACCACCCCCATCTCTGATACGCCTTTGGCTTCTGGGAAGGATGTAATACTGTCGAGAATATTAACAAACATATGTTCCTGCAACGGAACAAATGAATCACTTTTATGCACATACTGTTGCCGCCCCATTGTACGAAGAACGTGTTGTGACCCGTCGCCTTTTTTCCGTGCACTCCAATGATGTTCTGTAGCCAGTGAGCCATTTTTATGAGATATATAAGTTACTCCTTTGTGCCATTTTTATCTGACGTGATCAATGCACGCCTTTGTGAAACCTTGGCTGTGAAGCTATTAATAGCCCTCTGATGTCTTAATACCATATATGGACATATCTGCATCTTGTCCCCTTATTGGCCAGTGATTTATATTTTGGAAGGGGTCGTGACCAATCAAATTTTAGCACGCAGTTACCTTTGTGTTGCGTCGTCATTTGCTTTGTTTCGAGGCATTTCTTCCTTGCAGCCAAGTAGGCTAGACGTATTCCGATATTCTAGGGAAAGTGCCCGCGTTCAAGGTGAAACCATGGCGAGGTGTCTGTATGTCGTAATCAGTAATTGCTTTACTGTAGTTCTGTTTCATATTTCGGTAATTTAAAACTCTTTTTCTGTGTTATTTTTCTTTTGGTCGAGTGTACTTGTCCCCTCCCGATATTTTCCCTCCGCCCTTTGTGTGCGTGTAATTGCTGGTGAGTTTTGTTTTGTATGATAGTGTTATTTTCATTTATTTTGATAACGTAGTTTTTGTACTTTAAGGGTTGAAAGTCATGTATGTGGGCTTGTCTTCGCTTTACTCTGGTGTGCTTGACGGTGGGTTTGCCTACCTTGTAGGGGACACCTTTGGGTCTGTCATCCAGAGTGCATCTTATCGTAGAACAACATAACGGGATTGGAGATTATTTTTCTTGCTTCCCGTAATGCTTTGTTCTTTATCTTAAAGAGTTCACAAAAGGAGGTCTCGCCTTTGCTATTTTGCTGGTGACCTAACCTGTGATATTCTTGTGTCTGTGAATGCCCATATTTTGCGCATCACATATTTTCGTCGTCTTTGTGTGCCCTTATCTCCTACGCATACTTTCAATTTTTAAAGTATATTTTTGGCTTTGCCGATAACTTAATGTAATTTTTCCTTTTGTCTAAATTCCTATTTTTCTCGTAACTCACTAGATCTTGCATGTGCCTCCGCGTCTTTCTTCCTCATTCCTCCCCTCCCTCTCACCCCTCTCCACCCCGTTCTGAACCATTGCACCCCCCTCCTATTTTGTTCATCCCTTTTGACACGCTTTGTCTAAATTGGTAGAACGTATCTTGACTTCGTAGAGTGTAGTCGTTTCTGAGTTTTGTCTTTTTTATTTAATTGCTACATACTTACATTTAGTCATCGTTTCATCTTGCCTTGAACACGTTACCTTAACTTATCTTATTTTATTTCATTTTAATATAATTTAATTTAGTATATTTTCGATTTTCTTCCTAATTTGTATTTTTTTCTTGCGGTAAACTAATTTTGTGTTTAATTTGTTGGTCATTTCTCTTCTTGCTTTTAATATCTCTGGGATCGTTGTACATTGTGGTTCTTATTTAAATACATTTTATCTTTGCCTAAGTATCTCTGCTTTTGCGTCACGCCTTATTTTAATTTTAGTTACCTTCTTCGAGTTTTGTCTGGTTTTTACTACATTTTGGTTTGTCGGTCTTATTAGCGTACTTGTGACGTTAATACGACCTACACGGCCTCTGATTTAAATTTGTTCATCTTTGGATTTTACTGTAGTTTAATTTTAATTAGCTTTCCCCCTTTCTTTTGGGATTGCTTTCTGGTTTGCCTTTTAAAATTTGGGCCCAGCGAAAGCCAAACAAGACTGCGATCTCCCCGTTTTTCTTTCTTCTATTTTATTTTTATTTTATATTTCTTCGGGGATAGGTGAAGAGCTTCAGCTACGTTTCCACTGACGTCTGCTGCGTACGTAAGTATATGTTTATTTCTATTACTTCATCTTAAGTAGCGTACAAATGGATTTCAGAGCGTGGTTTTGAGACAAAATCACCTTTCTAATTTAACAATTTTTTTTCCAGCTGATCGTTCCTGAGACTTCGAGCTGAATTGCATTGTGAAACGTTTCCATCCTTTTCGTACCTATAGTATAATGTTGTCTTTCTGAGTTTTAAGGTGCTGAGAATTTCATGAAAGAGGAGAAAGGTCTGGTATGGTCTATCAACATTTGAAAAACACACAGCCGCAAACAGTATGTTTCGTGTGAGGATGACGACTTGGTGCCCGTGAGTAAATTACCACGTGGGAAAGCAACATCTTACGGTAATGTGATGTGCACTTATTTATTTCTTCTCGTAATACTGTTTAGATACCTTTTATATTTTTGAAGTAGTTTGAAATTAGTAGTCTTTGTAGTCCTTTTTCTTATCTCGTTGGTGTGTACCGTGCTGTGTTTTTAATATTTTTCGTCATGGATAAATCTATTAAGCAGGAAGTTCGTTTACCGTCCTATAATTTTGAGTCGTTGACTGCACCTATTTCTTCAAGTAAGGCTATTCCAGAACCCCAATTTTTTAGTGTACCGAAGGACTTACTTATGTTTGACCCGTTGTCTAGTGGCTACGTTTCTAATCCTACCAGTGGTGGTCATTCTGACAACGTTGCATCCATTGTGAGCAGGTGGAATCTTACTTTTTCCGGGGAGAATAACACATCTTCAGTTTTTTGGTTCATTCAGAGGATTGAGGAACTGTGTCAGTGCCATGACATAAGTCCCGATGAGATAGTTCGTTGCCTACCAATTTTACTTTCTGGTAAAGCGTTGCAGTGGTACAGGGTGTCACCATTCCATTACACTTCATGGAACGAATTTGTGTGCAACATAAAAGCCCGTTTCACTCCCCAAGATTTCGCGTATGCTTTGAAACAGGAAATCTACGCTCGAACTCAGGGCCCCTCCGAGAAGATTGACGATTATGTCACGGCTGTACGCCTCCTCACAGCCAATTTGCCTCAGCCATTCCACCCACAGGAACTTTTCGAAATTATTTATAGGAATTTAAATCCTATATATAAGTACTTCATACGTCGCATTTCGGTACGCTGTATTGAGGACATAATTCTACATGGACGCGAATATGAGAACAATTCTCGGTCGAGTTTGAGTTATGTTCCACCCCCTATTTCCCACGAAGTCATGTTTCCTGAACTAGCTTGTGCGACTAGCACACAGCATGCATTTACTTCTGTGGCCCATCCCGTTATCTCAAACAAGACTGTCTCTTTTAATCTCCCCTCTCGTCCTCCCATAAATCACGTCCAAAGTGATAGTCACGCTGCCAGCCAAACTCATTCTACCTCCCGTGTCCACAATAATCCTCCAGATACCAAACGTGTCTCCGCAAATATCTTATGTTGGAATTGCAACAATCACGGTCATAACTTCCGTGAATGTGCCGCTAGATCCCGTAAGTTCTGCTACGGTTGTGGGATGTCAGATGTGACTAAATTGACCTGTCCAAATTGTAATTTCAACCAGGAAAACTGTTGAAGTGCTGTCCTGAGTTCGACCCGTCGGGCAGCCCTAAAAGCAGGTATCGCGATCCTTATCTTTGTTTTGCTTCTGTATCGCAACCTTGGGTCACATTATCTTTTCATCATGTCACAACTCAAGCCATTTTGGATTCTGGAGCCACGGAGAGCTTTATCCTTCGCTCTGTGGCGGAACAAATTCCAGCGCGGCGCATCTGTCCTCACGAGGATGGACGTGAGCGAAAGTTCGTGTCAGCTGGTTCATCTACTATCAACGTTACCGGTACTGTTTTATGTCATCTCAAGATCCATGGTTTTTCATGGGATCACCAGTTCCACGTAGTTGATAATTTATCCACCCAAGTCCTTTTAGGGACAGATTTCATGCGCAAAACAGGTTTACAATTAGATTTTGCGAGTAATTCATTTAGCTTTCTGTTTCATTCCAACAAACAATTCCCGTTCGAAGAATGCACCTCTCGTGTTAGTGAAGTGTCCACAGTGCATTCTGTCCAGCTGCCTCTGTCGTTATTTTCGGAAGAGCGTGATGTGCTGAGTGATTTGGTGAACGAATTCTCGGATGTCCTCACAGATAAATTAGGTTCAGCGGTAGGTCACGAATGTCATATCGATCTCACAGATAATGTCCCGGTTCGATCCCCGCCATTTGCATGTTCACCTCCAAAGCTGTTGGCTATGAGAAAATATGTCAAAGAGCTACAAGATAAAGGAGTAGTCGTTCCTTCCAAGTCGGCGTATGGTTCTCCAGCTTTTCTGATTCCCAAGAAAGACGGCGAATATAGATTAGTTGTCGACTACAGGAAGCTGAATAAGAAGGTTGTTTTTGACAATTTTCCGTTACCTACACTCGACAGCGCTTTTCAGCATTTTCATGGAGCTAACTATTATTCTATTATTGATCTCAATTCCGCATATCATCAAATTCCGTTGGACGCCGAGAGCCGTGATTTTACCGCCTTTTCCACACCTTTTGGGTTATTCACATTCAATAGATTGCCTATGGGTATCGCTGTCGGAGCACAAATTCTTAGTCGTGTGTTAGATGACCTCTTGGGTGACTTGACATTTAAGTTTGTCTTCAATTATTTAGATGACCTTGTTGTTTATAGCAAATCTTTCGAGGAGCACGTAACTCATCTCCGTGAAGTTTTCTCTCGCCTCAGAAAAGCGGGACTCACTATCAATCCCGAAAAGACCTCTTTGGCCCGCACGCAGATCAAGTTTTTAGGACATGTTCTGTCGACTAACGGTATTAGCGTCATGCCTGATAGAGTTGAATGTATTAAGAATCTACCGGTGCCTACCTCTGTGAAAGCTCTACGCCGTGCCATGGGCATGTTTGGGTTTTATTCCAGGTTTATCAGACATTTCTCAGATATTTCGGCTCCATTGAATGCCCTCAAAAAGAAGAACGCTAAATTTATATGGGGTCCAGAGCAAGATAAAGCTTTTAACACTTTAAAAGAGAGTCTTATATCTGCCCCTGTGTTGCAAGCTCCAGATTTCGAGTCTAGGTTCTTCCTCCATTGCGACGCTAGTGATCTAGCTGTGTCAAGCGTTTTAAGTCAACACGTGGACGGGAAGTTTGCGCCTGTAGCTTTTGCTAGTCGCATGCTTAATGAACATGAACGTCGCTATTCCATCTTTGAAAAAGAGTCCCTTGCTGTTGTCTTTGGCTGCGAGAAATTCAGGAGTTTCCTAGAACATCGCCATTTCACGGTCTACACCGATAATGAAGCTCTAAAATGGAGCATGTCACATGTAAAGAAACTTGGTCGTATCAATCGGTGGATTTTGAGACTATCGTCGTTCAAGTTCGACATTGTACACGTGAAAGGTAGTGAAAACTCTGTGGCTGATTGTCTCTCGCGCATGTTCGAGGATTCCACTATTTCCGCTCCTAGTCAGATTGTTCCTCCTTCTGTCGAAACTTCACCTCAGGAAATGCCTGAAAATGTGTTTTTATTACAGTTTAGTCCATGGTCCTTCGTAGATATACGTAAGTTTCAGGCAGATGATCTTTATTGTCGTGAACTCCGTGAGAAAATTACCAACAAGGACCCCACTGTGAGTGAATTTTGTGTCCGTAATGATGTAATTGGCCGTCTCCTCCCTGGTTCAAACTCCTTCAGAATTTTCGCCCCTGAGAATGTTCGTAATATGCTCTTAACATACTATCATTCTTCGGCTATAGGCTTACACGTTGGAATGTACCGTACTTTACGCAAAATTGACTCTGAATTCTATTGGCCTACGATCAAACCAGACGTGTTTGATTTTGTAAAAAAATGTCACACCTGTCAACGCTCTAAACCAGCGCAAAATACGCAGATAGGTTTGCATAGTGCTCATATTGTTACTCGTCCTGGAGAACGGTTATTTATTGACATATTCGGTCCTATGACACGTTCTAGGTCTGGTCATCAGGCGATTTTGACAGTGATCGACGGTTTTTCTAAGTTTGTCTGGCTCTTTCCTGTTAAGGACATTTCTGCAAAAGGGACGGTCCATTTATTATGTAAGCATATTTTTGCTATATTTGGCCCGCCCAAGTTCCTTGTTACCGATAATGCTACCATCTTCAAGTCCAAAACTTTCAAATCTATGACCTTCAGTTGGGGCATTAATCACGTGTTATTGGCGCCATTCAGACCACAAGGCAATCAGGTAGAGAGATTTCATCGTAATCTGAAAGCTTGTCTAACCGCCTTCCATAATGTGGAACAATCCAATTGGGATGTTAACTTGCATTATTTTACCTTAGGTTTTAATACCTCGTTTCATTCGTCTATTCAAACCACACCTGCGGAATTGTTTATAGGCCGTAAACTTGTTGATCCCCTGATGCTCCGTTGGAATATCGAGTATTTGTCTATCCCGTCTCGAACCGTCTCTACTCAAGAGAAATGGGATTCCGCCGTCGCTAGCCTTAAGCGGGCTAGACAGAAGGTCTCAGCACGGTACAACCAGCGTAGAAAACCTGTTCATTTTCAGATAGGAAATAGGGTTTTGGTACGACTACACCCTATTAGTAATGCAGCTTCCGGCATCTCCAGTAAACTGTGTTTGCGGTGGTCCGAACCAAGGACCATAACCAGGTTCCTGAACAACGTGACTGTGGAAATGATTTCTGATGACGATCCTCAACTAATTTCTGTTTCTCATGTAGCAAATCTTAAGAAATACCATGAATGATGTGGTGTCTGTGTAATTATTTGTTTATCTAGAGTATGTATTTCTTTCAGTGTTTTGACGCGGCGATCCCAGTGTTGATGTTTTTACAGGATCCCTGCCTGTTTATTTTAGTTTAGTGTGTCCATGATTGTTTTCAGTATCTCTTAACCGTCCGCCTGTGTTATCGCGCGCTGTTTTCTTTCTCTCTCCCTTACCCCACACCGCATCCAAGTTGTGTAATATCATTTTATCAATGGTTGTGACGACAGAACATTCCATTGGAAATACAGGGTGCTCCACAGATTAAGTTTTATTAACCATTTATACCACAATGTAACTGTTTTGTTTTTTTTCTATATTAGGAATATTGGGAGGAAGGAAAATCTCTGCAGCCTTGACGTCAACTGCAATGGTCCTGGGTTCCCCCCTTGTTCATCTTCAGGCCTTTGGATTACAACTTCTCGTTATTCTTCGGAAATTTCAAAAACAGAAAAATGTTATTCCTTGTGAGATAACTCATAACTTATATGTTAATATTTTTTTTCTCCCTAGTCAAAATTTGCTGCCAACGTGTTTAGTGGATTGAGTGTTTTGTGTGATAAGGTCGGTACCACCTTCTCTCATGGGACGCTGCTTCGCTGGCATTTTGGGCAGCGGATTTTGTATTCGTTGCGTTTTTGCACCTAAATTTCATTTTTCTAGGTTTACTTAGCCAAAATTCCCCTCACTCATTTAACTGCTTGTGCGTTTGATGTATACTTCAAAGAGATGGACTTGTGCTATACCAAGCCTCTGTGAAAGGCAAAGAGTTTGGAACTCTAATGTGAGCTACTCCGTGTGTTTGTGTGATATGAGACTCTCTCCTTGCGAGCCATTTTATGAATGATACAAGAGTGCATCTTATACCATATATACAAAAAAAAATGTTTTGTGTATGTATTTTTGTAAACATTTTTTTTTTTTCAAGGAAGTGGGGGAATTTTGAGCCATTTTTATGAGATATATAAGTTACTCCTTTGTGCCATTTTTATCTGACGTGATCAATGCACGCCTTTGTGAAACCTTGGCTGTGAAGCTATTAATAGCCCTCTGATGTCTTAATACCATATATGGACATATCTGCATCTTGTCCCCTTATTGGCCAGTGATTTATATTTTGGAAGGGGTCGTGACCAATCAAATTTTAGCACGCAGTTACCTTTGTGTTGCGTCGTCATTTGCTTTGTTTCGAGGCATTTCTTCCTTGCAGCCAAGTAGGCTAGACGTATTCCGATATTCTAGGGAAAGTGCCCGCGTTCAAGGTGAAACCATGGCGAGGTGTCTGTATGTCGTAATCAGTAATTGCTTTACTGTAGTTCTGTTTCATATTTCGGTAATTTAAAACTCTTTTTCTGTGTTATTTTTCTTTTGATCGCGTGTACTTGTCCCCTCCCGATATTTTCCCTCCGCCCTTTGAGTGCGTGTAATTGCTGGTGAGTTTTGTTTTGTATGATAGTGTTATTTTCATTTATTTTGATAACGTAGTTTTTGTACTTTAAGGGTTGAAAGTCATGTATGTGGGCTTGTCTTCGCTTTACTCTGGTGTGCTTGACGGTGGGTTTGCCTACCTTGTAGGGGACACCTTTGGGTCTGTCATCCAGAGTGCATCTTATCGTAGAACAACATAACGGGATTGGAGATTATTTTTCTTGCTTCCCGTAATGCTTTGTTCTTTATCTTAAAGAGTTCACAAAAGGAGGTCTCGCCTTTGCTATTTTGCTGGTGACCTAACCTGTGATATTCTTGTGTCTGTGAATGCCCATATTTTGCGCATCACATATTTTCGTCGTCTTTGTGTGCCCTTATCTCCTACGCATACTTTCAATTTTTAAAGTATATTTTTGGCTTTGCCGATAACTTAATGTAATTTTTCCTTTTGTCTAAATTCCTATTTTTCTCGTAACTCACTAGATCTTGCATGTGCCTCCGCGTCTTTCTTCCTCATTCCTCCCCTCCCTCTCACCCCTCTCCACCCCGTTCTGAACCATTGCACCCCCCTCCTATTTTGTTCATCCCTTTTGACACGCTTTGTCTAAATTGGTAGAACGTATCTTGACTTCGTGGAGTGTAGTCGTTTCTGAGTTTTGTCTTTTTTATTTAATTGCGACATACTTACATTTAGTCATCGTTTCATCTTGCCTTGAACACGTTACCTTAACTTATCTTATTTTATTTCATTTTAATATAATTTAATTTAGTATATTTTCGATTTTCTTCCTAATTTGTATTTTTTTCTTGCGGTAAACTAATTTTGTGTTTAATTTGTTGGTCATTTCTCTTCTTGCTTTTAATATCTCTGGGATCGTTGTACATTGTGGTTCTTATTTAAATACATTTTATCTTTGCCTAAGTATCTCTGCTTTTGCGTCACGCCTTATTTTAATTTTAGTTACCTTCTTCGAGTTTTGTCTGGTTTTTACTACATTTTGGTTTGTCGGTCTTATTAGCGTACTTGTGACGTTAATACGACCTACACGGCCTCTGATTTAAATTTGTTCATCTTTGGATTTTACTGTAGTTTAATTTTAATTAGCTTTCCCCCTTTCTTTTGGGATTGCTTTCTGGTTTGCCTTTTAAAATTTGGGCCCAGCGAAAGCCAAACAAGACTGCGATCTCCCCGTTTTTCTTTCTTCTATTTTATTTTTATTTTATATTTCTTCGGGGATAGGGGAAGAGCTTCAGCTACGTTTCCACTGACGTCTGCTGCGTACGTAAGTATATGTTTATTTCTATTACTTCATCTTAAGTAGCGTACACCAGTTTGCATCGAATCATCTGTCTCCACATTGCAGATACAGTTTGAAGGGGTTATATGCACAAACTACCACTGCAGTGCACAGCAAACACAGGACGAGCCGGTACCGCCTAGCACAATACTCGAAACACAGCCTTCTTGAGGTTTCTGGGCTGATAAGAACACGCCGATAGGTCGCGGCGCGCTCAAAAGCTCGTGCAATGTTAGATCAAGTTCGAACTTGGACGTAATCTGTTCGAGCAGCTCGAGCCAGGCTCAAGCACATCACTAAAACTGTCCTAGCAGTGCGCATATTGACCACTGCAGCGCTGAGTTCCCACCTAACATTAACATGTAAAAGCATTGCTATCGCAAGCTGAAACCAGCAAAAATGTACCTATACACTATATTTAGTGTACATGAATACACATTGTTGAGTACAATGAAGTAAAATATAAAATATGTTCATCTTTAATTAATAGGAGTTCGTTTGAACTGCGGATTTCGCTTATTAGATAGCATGCACAACTGTCTGGTATGTACAAGAGTACGGTACTGTAGATGGTTTCACTGAATATTTTCACCAGCGTACCATAGAGTTTCAGTGAAAAGGAACAACGTTTCGTAATTTTTGTGATTCATTCTTCTCATAATTTGTTTTTTTCTCAAGACGTAGTCTCATGTCATTGGTGTAGATAGCGACAGAACAATTTTATCCTGCTCAGTTTCTCAGGATGATCACTGTAGAACATGATTTTTAGCAACATGTGGCAACAGTATTCTAGTTAATGTTTGTGCTATTCCTGGACTGCTCAGTGTAACCGATATTATTTCGTCGGTTACTTCTTCCAGCGAAACAAAACCTGGCTTACGATACCGGAGACCACCTCTCCATCTGTCTTTGAATTTTAAATTAGTGACATTACTGGACATGGACTCTTGATACCGAGGGGCAGTTGACCTCGCTGTTCCGTCCCTTAAAACAATAACTAACTCGGGATACTACTAATTTTATCAAACACTCTTGACATGATATAAGTAGGCTATGGTCTTCAGCCCGTTGTTATTGTTTCCTTAGGGGCATTGCAACATCGTGGTCATGTATCCCCGTGTTCTTGGGTGTGTGTAGAATTAGTCTGATAACCTGTGTCACTGTAATGTCTGTAATAGTATGTGTATTTGTAATTGAGGTAAAATTTGGGTTGGAAGCAGCCGTGACCTTATATTAGGTACCGGTACCATCCTGGCATATAAGTGGGAAACACTTCCAGAATAGCTGAGGTAGGAATCGAACCCTCCTCTTCTTAGGTTTGCCTAATGAGGCTGAGTGTACCGCGTTCCAGCCCACTTGCTCTAAGCGGTTGGTTACATATTATATTATCTACCGGTAAAGATAAAATGCCTATTTACACTCGCTTGTAAAATTACCCACAATACAAATATTACAACATAAAATACAGTGCTATTCATGGCTTATTTCAGCCTATTTAACTATTTAATTCTTCTTTAAATCCTGAAATGTGCATCCTTTGTGGGCTGCGCTTATAGCCTCGGCTATTTTACCTACACTTTATATCTGTTATTTATGTTTTACATTGCATACAATTCATTATGTAACATTTCATGCATTTCACACTCTGATATGAGCATCTTTGTTGTGGTAATATTCCAGCTGTTATGATCTGCCATTTTGGTTTGAATCTTTCATCAAAGATAGCATGGTGCTCACACATCTTATAAAATGAATTTTATACATCTTATAAAATGAATTTTATAAAACCACCTTTTATAAATGATTTCCCCATTACATTGCCATATCTTTTATAAAAGGTATTTTATCAAATATCTTTGACAAATTTCTTTGATATTGTAATACTGGCCCTCCACCGCTGAGGTCCGATTTGAGCATGACTCGAGGCAGTACTGACGTGAGTCTCGAGTATCTCGAACGAGAATTATGCTCATCACTAATAAAATTGACAATGGACTAAAGCTAGGAAGTGTGTTGTCACCATTATTGTTCGTAATGGTGATGGATGACATCATGAAGGCAGCAATGAAAGAATATAGTAGGGCAAAGATGAAGGTAATGTTGTTTACAGACGACGTTGTGATCTGGGGAGAGAATGAGATGGAGGTACAAGGACAGTTCGACGTAATAAATGAAAAGATTGAGCAATGGGGATTGAAGATAAATGTGGAGAAGAGTAAAACAGTGGTGATGAGTAGAGATAAGAAAGAAGGAAAAGGAGTAATCAAAGTAGGAGATAAGGAATTGGAAGTAGTGAAACACTTCAAATACTTGGGAAGTCAACTGACTGAAGATGGAAGACTAGATTTGGAAATTAGCAGAAGAATACAACTCGGGAGTGCTTTCTGCCAACAGGTACGGGGACTAGTATGGAACAAGGATATACCAATTAAGGCTAAAGAAGTTATGTACAAAGCATATTATGTTCCTATAATGACATATGCAGCAGAAACTTGGACAATGACTAAGAGGGATGAGAGCAGAGTACAAGCAGCTGAGATGAGATTCCTGAGAAGTATGGTCCAGAAAACGAGGAGGGACAGAGTGAGAAATGAAAATATACGGAAAGAACTGGGAGTACAGAAACTAAATGACAAACTGGAGCAAAACAGATTGAGATGGTTTGGACACGTAAAACGGATGAATGAAGTAAGAGTACCAAGACGAGCACTGGAACGACGGATGACAGGGAAGAGAGGACGAGGAAGACCAAGAAAGCGTTGGATGGACTCGGTGGAGAATAGTATTAGAAAACGGAACCTGGATTGGAACACTGTGTCGGAAGGGGAATGGTGGAACGACAGAACAAAGTGGAGAGGAACCATATTTGCCCCCACCGAGTGTCAACTGGAAAAGGGAGAATGAAGATGATGGTGATGACTAATAAACACCCCTGGTTTTTGTCACGCACAGTGGGGGTAGTCATGCATGAATAATCTTGATCCAGGCCAATGGTTTCGCCTACACGCAACACTGCAAAATTTAGTTAATTTGTGTTCGGATATTATTTCCTATCTCTATGTCTTGGTATAGGCTATGTCTAAGTGATGGCCCATTTCATTAGAATTATATATTGATATAGGCTACTGCATTAGAGGTCTACACTGTTAATCGACTGCATGCATTACATTTAACATTAACTTCCCTCATTATTTCAATATGAAAGCCTACAATACTCTTTATGTTCCAACCTGCCTACTAACGTACTAAGCTACTTGCCAAGCTCTGTTTAAATACTTACTGCATCAGGGTTTGACACTACTAATTCTGATGAAGGGGATAACATTTCCTTAGATAAATCTGTTAATTTCAGTTTGTGAAAGTCCATTATGATCAAGTTGTCATGTCTCTGTCACCACAATCTATCTATATATTTAAAACAGTAAGGTGATTTTTGTTACCACGAGATTGAGAGAACGACAGAACCGATTTACTTCGTAGAGCACTCTAACGAAAGCTCTTGGCCTCTAGATTTGCAGAGTGTCTATAAAATAAACAAATATATTACGGTATATTTTTGAATTAATATAGAAAATAGCAGAATTCTAGCCCCTCACGCATGCGCACAATCCGCCTGGGGTCATGACAAAATGGCGGTGAGAAGTCCATTAAAATGTAAGTTATTTAATAAGCTTGCATGTAATTGAAAGCATACATTAACCAAGTTCTGACAATAAAATATAATAACAGTATGAACGTATACGAATGTGCAACATTGATTTATTTGGATAATGAAATGGATTATTTCCTTCAGACAGCGGCTTTTAATGATAAAGAACGGCTGCGTCTGCTGCTGACCAAGAGTGCGCGAGTAGTTATGTGGTTAAGGCGATAGACTGTGGTTCCAAGGTTCACCGGTTCGATCCCAGCCCTCGCCGATATTTTTTTTTTTACCACTGAAATATTGTTTAATCAAGGAGTATTAGTAAGGTTTTATGTCTGTTAAAGATACATATTTCTACATTCCCTCTCGGTATATTTTTGAATTAATATAGAAAATAGCAGAATTCTTGCCCCTCGCGCATGCGCACAATCCGCCTGAGGTCATGACAAAATGGCGGTGAGAATTCCATTAAAATGTAAGTTATTTAATAAGCTTCCATGTAATTGAAAACATACATTAACCAAGTTCTGGCAATAAAATATAATAACAGTATGAACGTATACGAATGTGCAACATTGAATTATTTGGATAATGAAATGGTTTATTTCCTTCAGACAGCAGCTTTTGAAGATAATGAATGGCTGCGTCTGCTGCTGAACAAGATTGCGCGAGTAGCTATGTGGTTAAGGCGACAGACTGTGGTTCCTAGGTTCGCCGGTTCGATCCCAGCCCTCGCCGCTATATATATACTTTTTTTTTACCATTGAAATATTGTTTAATCAAGGAGTATTAGTAAGGTTTTATGTCTGTAAAAGATACATATTTCTACATTCCCTCTCAATACGTTTTATTTCCGTTTTACCATTGCATTACAGCATGTGATTAAAAGAGCAAACTGTTGTCCTCAGTACGCCGTTTAAATATCTGCAATCAGTTCCTATAACTGACAACAGATGGCAGTACATCGCCCATATAGTTCCAGTAACTGACAGCAGATGGCAGCACCATTGCATCGATATATTTAAAACTCAAGACATGGCACGTTTTCACGTGATGGAGAATTATAAAGGAGGGGAATATTTAAGAAGGGAAATTTTGAGGAACATTAACCGACAGTTGAATGTGTAGGCTATGTTGTTTATGTACCTTAATATTGCAATTTCTTCCCAATGCTTCGGTGGTCAAGTTATTAGCGTCCTAGACTAAAAGTTATAATTATGCATCGTCGATATACTCTTAAATTATTAAAGAAAAAAGTAGTTTTCCAGGCACTCGCGCGTGTCCACAATTGCTTTCGCCATAAGAGACACTTGGCAAACATAATTCGTTTGAAGAGCTCCGACATCGTGGTCACTCAGCTCCGTGTACTTGGGTGTGTATGTGTGAAATTTTCTCTCATAACCTGTGTTATTGTGATGGCTGCATTACTGTGTGTATTTGTAATTAAGGTGGTAAATGGCAAGGAGACGGCCAAGGCCTTAAGTTAGGAACCATCCCGGTATTTGCCTTAAGTGGAAGTGGGAAACCACGGAAAACTACATCCAAGATTGTCGAGGTGGGAATTAAACCTTCCTCTTCTTAGTTATACCTCAAGAGACTGAATGTGCCCCGTTTTTGCCCTCAGACCAGAATTCAATTTCTTGGCAGAGCAGGAAATGTAACCCGGGTCTCCGGGGCGATAGACAGGAATAGGTGGGCCTCCATGTGTTAATACGATTTTTGACATGCACGGGACATATAATTCAAAAACTGCCTCCATTAGGGTGACTGCCGAAGTGAGTATTGAGTATAGGCCTATGGTCGTTCCAGTAGTTGGCGAAGTGATTCTATGTTCCCCTGCAAAATGTACTGTCATAACCTATAACAGGCGATGGAAATTGCTTATTTAGAGCAGTTTCGTACTGTTTATAACAAAATGAAGAACGTCATTCTGAGCTGCGTTTTCAAGCTATCGCAGAAAATTTCGCTGGCAGGAACAATTATAAGGAATTTATATTAAGCGATCAGTTTCATCGCATTCTCCTCACCAACCAACTTGAGTATGAAAGTCTCTGGACGGTCATGTTGAACTTCATTGTATAAGACAATTGTTTAATGATTATTTGTTTAGAGTACTGAGTCTAACTACGCAGTTGATTTCGGCAATGGAAGTATTATTTGCCATGTAATATTTAGCGGCTCCGTTATTGCAGGACACTATAGTGTTATCGAATAATACGAAGCCACATTTAAAATCCAATATAAATAGGCCATTTCAGAAACAATTCCAGATATTATGCAGTACAGTGTACTGTAAGGTCTTTGACGATCAAATGTAAACATTGTTCTACATTGTACTTCTCTTGCGTAAAATCTATGCGTGGTTACTTTGGTCTTTACTGTTGTGAGGGTAAAATTGATCTGCTGGAATATAAAATATTTGCCAAGCTGCAACAATGTAATGATATTAATTTAAAAGTCATTGAACTTATATCCAGTAGTTCAAACACATAGGCCTACATCAGCGTTAACAGATTGGATACTGAAGATGAAAGCTAGCTACTTCATTTCCCTATTATTGAATTTTTCAATTCCTTGGAATTAAGTGATTCGCCTCCACATACTCCGAACGTTTGAGCCATAGTTATGCTCCTTAGAAATCTGAACGTTTCCCAAGGACTCATATATGGTAATATATTAATTGTAAGAAATATGTAAGAAATTGCTTGGATTCGGATATAATAGGTGCAGTAATATTAGGCAGAGAGCTCAAATCCTACGACTTGATTTAACACCTTCCGATAAAACACTTGCAGGTACAGTACATTTTCTTTTAGTAGGCAACAATGTCCTATTCGCTCGGCCTACTTTATCACAATCAATCAAGCTCAAGGAGAAACTCTTGAACGTATTGGGCTATTTACCTCATCACGTTTTAAGTCATGACCAGCAGGATAGTGAAAGTACAAAAAAGGTCCTGTATGGGATGGTAAAGAATAAGAGGCGGAAGGATCCTACGGATTATGTCAGAATGGTGAACAAAAGGGGACAAGGGATAGAAAATAGGGAAGAACTGAAGAAAATGTGGAAAGAATATTTTGAAGAACTCCTGAACCCAAATGGAAACCACGGCGAGGAAGAAGAAATCGGGGAAGAGGTACAGTAGATGAACTGCAAACAGAAAAGGACTTAACATGGAAAGAAGTGGAAGATGCAGTGAGGAAGATGTAAGGAGGGAAGGCACCGGGTGTGGATGAGTTGAGTGTGGTGATGGTGAGAGCAGCAGGAGAGGTGGGGATACAATGGTTGTACCGAGTGATGAAGGCAGCATGGAAGGAAAGGAAGACCCCAGAGGACTGGAAAAAGGGAATAATTGTCCCGATCTTCAAGGAAGGTAGTAGAACAGAATGCAGAAACTATCGGGGAATAACACTGATGAGTCATTGAGCAAAGATGTTTGAGAAAGTTTTAGAAAGGAGAATTAGGACAAGGATAGAAGGAGGGATGATGGAAGAACAACATGGCTTCAGAGCAGGAAGGTCCACAGTGGATTTGATTTTTGCTGTAAGTCAGTTACAAGAACAGCACTATGAGTATGGAACAGATCTACTGATGGCCTTCCTGGACATTGAGAAAGCATATGACAGTGTATGCAGAAACGAAGTATGGAAGTCCCTGGAGGATAGAGGAGTAGAAAAATGGACTATAAGGAGGATGTACAAGGGAAGCGTGAGCTGTGTGAAAGTGGGAGGAGAGAGATCGTACTGGGTGGAACAGAGAAGCGGCCTGAAACAAAGAAGTGCACTGTCACCGTTACTTTTCATTGTGGTGATGGATGACATAATGACCCGAGCGGCACAAGTAATTGGGGAAGGAAAGATGAAAGCAATGGTGTTTGCGGATGATTTGATGATTGTGGAAACAAGGAGGAGGAGGTACAGGAACAGTTGGACGTGTGGGAAGGAATAATACAAGGATATGGGATGAAATTTAGCATAAATAAGAGTGAGATGGTGATCACAACAAGGAAGAAGGAAAGGACCACAACGGGAATAACAATTGGTGGGGAACAGCTGAAGAAAGTGGAGAGTTTCAAGTATCTGGGAAGCCTGATACAAGAGAATGGAAGAAACGGTAGAGAAATAAATGAGCGGGGGAGACAGGCAGAAGCATTCCGGAGGAGTGTGAGAAGCATGTTATGGAGCAGGGATGTCCCTCAGAACAGCAAGTAGATCATATATCGTACTATGTCCCTATCCTGACGTATGCCTCGGAGACCTGGGTTATGAAAGGAAGGGAGAAGAGCAAAATACAGGCCAGTGAGATGAGGTTCTTGAGAAGCAGTATTGGAGCTACAAAGAGGGACAGAATAAGAAATGAGAGGACCAGAGAATTAATGAAGGAAGAACCATTACAGGATGGTATAGAGAAATCTAGACTTAGATGGTATGGACATGTAAAACGAATGGAGGAGAAGAGGATACCCAGGAGGATACACGACACGAAGTGGGAAGGAAAGAGACCAAGAGGGAGACCGAGAGACAGGTGGCTGAAGGGGGTGGAAGAAAGCGTGAAGAAGAGAGGAGAAGACTGGACAAGGGTGGAGGCTGAGAGATGGTGGGAAGACAGAAGGCGTTGGAGAGGCTTGTGTTCCAAACAGACCCGGCCAGTGGCTGGAAACTGTGCAAGATGATGATGACCTCATCACGTTTTCAGTCATGACCAGCAATATGTTGCAATGCTGAGAGTGCTATCTTTTGACGCCCTTAAAGTTGCAATAGTGCTAAAAAGTAATCGTACAAAGAATGTAACTTATATAAGAAGCTTCTTCAGTAAATTTGTTTTCCATTGTCCGTCATGTTTTGACGGGTTTCATCTAGTTAATTATAATTTACCAATGGCATAGGCCAAGGCCGTGAAGAAATGTGAACATTTGCAGCCTCTCTTCAGGCAGTGATAATTTAAATAATTAAAAGGACAATTGCCACACATTAGGAAGGTATGTAGGTATTCGTCTTCAAACTTCTGACAGCAATTAATCCCATAACCTAGAAATAAGATTCGAAGACTACCGACTACCGGTACTTAAGATGCCGCAAATATGATTAGAATTCTACAATTAAAATTAAAGCTAATTCTTTCAAAAGCAGTAAAATAGCACTTAAGTTTCTTCTCCAGCAAATAAAAATAGTTTTAGATCTCTTTCATTCGTACAGCATCTGAAAAAATAAGTGGAATATTACTCAGGATTACATTATTCATATTAAGTAAGATATTTACCTTAATCGTCAAAGAAAGATATTTGCACAACTTAAGAATCAAAAATATATTGTTTTGTACTTACCTTAGCCCATCTTCAATATATAACTTAATATTCAAGCCATTAGGTGATAATATACATATCAGCTGTTAACCATGGGCTACAACACAGCTAACAAGCCCTAGGAACATGCCTTTACGGAGGATGGTTCAGCGGGAAGACCTACGTCACAACATGGATGCGATTTGGCGTTACAGAATACCAATTCGACGGCTAACCAGTCTTTAGGGGTCCCAATGGTTATGGCTTAACCATTTCTTACAGAATCGGGCTGAAAGACTCACAGGTGGCAGGTAATAACAGAGAACGCAGTTTGCATTCTAAAGTACTGAGGATTAGAATGGAAATAGAACAGGAAGGTGCCTTCAGGCACTATGAGCAGGAAGGGGTTAGAAAAGACTGTGTTGTTGGCACTACTTTGTCTTTCTTAATTTGTGGAAATTTTAAGAAAGATGCAACAGTACACATAGCCTTATTTCAGCCATTTGTATTCACACCATGCTGTATGAGATCACCGGACACTCATTGATATTGGTTCCAAAGGTGCAAACCATGCAAATAATAGGATACTGGACTAACATGAGTTTTTATTGCAACATTTGTCCTTTAGAATAAACTCTCCAATTGGCTCTAGCACAGGCTGGTGGAATTTGTTTCCATGCTTATCACAGCATGGTCATCATCATCATCATCATCTTGTACAGCCCCAGGCTGGGTCTGTTTGGAACTTAAGCCTCGCCACTTAGTCCTTTCTTCCCACCACCTCTCCGCTGTCACTCTGGTCCAGTCCTCGCCTCTCTTCATGACACATTCCTCCACTCCTTTCAGCCATCTATCTCTTGTTCTTCCCCTTGGTCGTTTCTTCTGCATCTGCATCTCATGTATCCTCTTGGGAATATACTTCTCTTCCATTCTCTTTAAGTGTCCATACCACCTCAGTCTTGATGTCTCAATCCTACCTTGCAAGGGCTCCTCTTTCACTATTTCCCTGACCTTTTCATTCGCCACCCTGTCTCTTCTTGTTACTCCGATCCTACTTAGCAGGAACTTCATTTCACTTGCCTGTATTCTGCTTGTGTCTCTTTTCTTCATTATCCACGTTTCTGATGCATAGGTCAGTATCGGGATATATTAGCTTCTGTATAACACTTCCTTGCTTTTTTGTGGAACCTCCAACTTTCACACAACTCACACTTCCAAAATACACTGAAGAAAATGGAAATTGCAACACCCAGAAGGAGTGGTGCTACATTGCTGCAATTGAACATGCAGGACGAGTGTTCAGTTGTGATTCGATGATTACACTTTCAGGTCCCTCTGACCACAAGTTTTGACAACAATCAATACAGGATGTGCCCACCACGAGCTGCAATACATTGATGAATTCGTCGAGGCATGGAGTCAATACGGCCCTGGATCGCTTCCTTAGGAATTGTGGCCCATGCTTGCTGCACTGCGCGGGTCAGTTGTTCCAGAGTTGTGGGTGGCTGAGGACGGTTGGCCAGTTGTCGACCCATCATGTCCCACACATGCTCAATAGGACTGAGGTCCGGGGATCTGGCGAGCAATTCTAAGTTTGTGATGTCGTGGAGAGCTTCTCTGGAGATGCGTGCAGTTTGAACCCGGGCATTGTCCTGCTGAAACATCCCATTAGCAATGTTCGCCATCATAGGGACAACCACTGGATTGAGTACCCTATCAACGTACTTTCGAGCAGTCATAGTGCCCTCAACAAGCACTAATTGTGATTTCACATTAATGCCAATAGCTCCCCAGACCATAATGCTTGGTGTTGGCCCTGTGTGCCTGCCGACAATAAGGTCTGGGCAGCCCCTCTCCATGGTACGTCGGCGCACACGATTCCGGTGATCACTGCGGACAAGACAGAAGCACGATTCATCACTAAAGACGACCCTATGCCATTCGTCGACCCACGTCGATCGTTCTCGACGCCAGGCCAGCCTTACACGTCGCTGTTGGGGGGTAAATGGAACACCTTCTTCAGGGACACGGGATCGTAAGCCAGCTGCACGCAGGCGATTACCAACTGTTTGTTGTGTAACGTGGGGTGCTACAGTTGCTCGAATTTGCGCTGCTGTTGCATGGGTTTCCATCCGGGCCACCCGAATGATGCGGCGATCCTCTCTCACAGTTGTCTGTCGCCCTGGGCCTGTGCCAGGTCTACGAGTGTGGGTACCTTCATTTGACCACTGCTGCCATACACGTTGTACCGTAGATGCCTGTCGGCCAACACGAGCAGCGACAGTCCTTAGCGATAATCCAGCCCCACCCAACCCAATTATCCGAGCCCTCTCACACAGCGACAGTTGTTGATAGCGTGCTCTTCTCTGTCGTTGAGGCATGTTTGACGGGGAACACTTCACTGCACAGACTGCAAGTAAACTACGCTACAATAGAGTCCGTATACTGGAGTTGATTCCTCCGCGAACAATCACGTGGGGAGACCTGTAGCAACAATCCAATGGGTCTGAAACTTTGATCGTTCCATACCTTGAAAATCAACTCAAACGACCAATGCCTTCATTGTGTTGAAATTTCCATTTTCTTCAGTGTACATCTCCTTCACTCTGCCTACAGTCCTTTTTCCACTCCCATGATTTCCATTACTTCCCAAACCTTCTCCTTACACACACTATTATAGGCCTTTTCGATGTCCAGGAAGGCCAACAACAGATCCTCTCCAAATTCGTAGTGGTGTTCCTGGAGCTGTCTCACTGAAAATATGAGATCCACTGTTGATCTTCCAGGTCTGAATCCATACTGCTTCTCTTTCAATTCTCTCTCCACTTTGGCTCGTATTCTAATTTCTAATATCTTTTCATATATCTTGGCACATTGTGGTATGAGTGTGACTCCCCTGTAATTTCTGCACTCCGTTCTGCTTCCTTTCTTAAATATTGGGACAATTAATTCTTCCTTCCAATCTTTTTCTCCTTCCATACCACCCTTATCACACGGTACAGCCACTGTTTACCAACCTCCCCTGCTGCCTTCACCATTTCAACACTCACTTTGTACACACCTGGTGCCCTTCCTCCTCTCATCTTGTCTATAGCCATTTCCAGTTCACTCCAAGTCAGGTCCTTTTCCATTCCTTTGTTGTCTTCTCCATCTTTCAATACATTGTCTTCCTCCCTACGACCATTTGGATTCAGCAAATCCTCAAAGTACTCTTTCCACACTGTCTTGAGTGTCTCTTTGTTGTGTACCTCATTTCCGTTTCTGTCCACCAATACCACATACTCTCGCAGACCTCTTCTCTTACTTTTGACCATCCCATAAAGTACTTTCTTATTTCCTCTGCTGTCTTCCTCCATCATCTCTGTCCACTTTACCATCCACTTCTACCTCTCCTCTGCAACAATCTTGTTTGCTTCTTTCTCCTTTATCTTACAAGC
Organism: Meconema thalassinum; assembly: GCA_946902985.2. Taxonomy (NCBI): domain Eukaryota; kingdom Metazoa; phylum Arthropoda; class Insecta; order Orthoptera; family Tettigoniidae; genus Meconema; species Meconema thalassinum. Next base: position 675,830,990 of record OX336389.2, read on the forward strand.
CTCCCTAGTTAGGTCAGTTCTTTCCTGGAACCACACTCTGAAAGCCTTGTTCTTCATTCCCACAGCTTCTTTTACTCTCTCATTCCACCATGGTGTCTCTTTACACCACTTTCTGTTGCTTGTTCTTCCACATACTGCCACTGCAGCTTCCACCATTTACCGGTAATTTTTGAATTGCTTCCATTCCTCTTCCCCTGTTTTAGGATTGTCTGTTGGCATCCTTTCCCTTATTATCTTCTGGAATTCTCCCTTGACTTCCTTTTCCTTCAGTTTCTTTCCTGGTACTCTGTCCTCTTTCTATCCTTAACAACTCCCAGGTTCATTACTAGTATTCTGTGGTTGCTATCTAAGGCCTCTGATGGTGTTACCTTTATATCTCTGACACTTCTCTTCATTTCCCAGTCGTACAGCATGTAATCTACCAAAGATTTCTTTGTTAAATCACTGCTGTACCACGTTACCTTGTGGCTTTCTTTCTTCCGGAACCAGGAGTTGCCTACCACTAAACCGTTTCTCTTGCAAAAATCCAGCAGCTTTCTCCCTTCTTCATTCCTGCTGCCCCATCCTTCTGCTCCCATTATATTTTCATATCCTTGCCTTTCACTTCCTACATGTGCATTCAAATCTCCCATGACAATGATGCTCTGACCATTCAACTGTTGTAGCTCCTCCTCAAAGTCTTCCTTCTCTTGAGCTGTACATCCAACAGCATGGGGAATGGTTAAAATTTTGTTGTTGGTCAATGTCAATGTAATGCTCCCACCGCTGCCCACCCCACATGGGGAAGGCCCTAGAAAAGGTGGGCTAAACGTCGGAAGTCACAATCTTGGTCCAGCTGGGCAACCGCACTCAGCAGGTCACCCTTCATGCGGTCGAAACTCAAAAACAGTAAAGAATCACAAATTGATCAGAACATCAGAACTTTGCTTGATTTGGACAATAACGTTAGACCTGAGAGAAGGTCAGCTCTCATAACCCATGAGTTATCAAGACTCAACGTTGACATTGCTGCTCTCAGTGAAACTAGGCTGTCTTCTGAAGGCAAGATTACTGAATCTGGAACAGGATATACCATCTTCTGGAAAGGAAAGGAGGAGGGTGAATGTCGTATTCATGGTGTGGGCTTCGCTGTGAAGACCAAACTGGTAAATTATCACCAACTTACGCCCATTGCAATCAGCGAAAGGCTCATGACTCTCCGCATACCACTCTCAGGAGGTTCCTTTATGACACTCATCTCTGCCTATGCTCCTACCTTAGATTCTGATGATGAAGTAAAGGCTCATTTCTATAATCAGCTAAGTGAAATCATCTCCAAGGTACCATCTGCAGATAAACTCTTGCTCCTCGGTGACTTCAATGCCAGAGTTGGGAAAGATCACAGGCTATGGAATAATGTGATGGGCAAACAGGGACTTGGAAAATGTAATCCCAATGGACTGTTGCTTCTTGGTCTTCGTGCAGAACACGAACTTTTCATTACCAACACGCAGTTCCGGCTACCTAACCGCTTCAAAACCACGTGGATGCATCCTCGTTCCAAACATTGGCACATTCTTGAATATATCATTACCCGGCAATGTGATAAGAAGGACACTCTTATTACCAGAACAGCAAGGAATATAGACGATTGCTGGACAGATAAACTTCTTATATGTAAGCTCAGGATATCCATCAGACCTAAACCACCTAGGAACATCAAAAATTTGCCAAGAAAGAAGTTTAATACATCCAAACTTCAGGATGAATCCATGTATAAACATTTTGGAAACAGGATCGTCACCCAGTTATCAGAAAACCCAGTAACAAATGACAATCAGCAAGAATGGGCCACACTACAGAAGATTATCACCCTTTATAGTGCGGAAAAGACAAGACTGGCTTGATGACAACAATGAGGAAATTCTGTCTCTCATCAATGCCAAAAGGAATGCCTACCTTGCCCATCTTCAAGACCCAACTTCCAACACAAAGAGAGATAAACTACTGGAACTCAAGGGTAAATGCCAGACGCAGATAAGGCAGATTAAAAATACTTGGTGGCAACAGAAGGCTCATGAACTGCAGAGACTATCGGATGCTCGAAACTTGAGGAACTTCTATGCAGTACTCAAAGAAATATATGGACCATCTCGCTCATCATCAGGTACACTGAAAAGCGCTGATAATTCTACTACCTTTACTGATAGTCAAGAAATCTTGGAATGCTGGAAGGAGCACTTCTCCAATCTCCTAAATTGTCCATCAGCAGCTGCTGAAGACTTCCTTTGTGATGTGCCGCAACAACCTGAAAAACTGTGGTTGGCAGTACCTCCTACTTATCATGATTTCAGTGCAGCTCTCACCCAATTGAAACCCTGAAAAGCACCTGGCCCAGATAACATCCCTCTGGAACTAATTCAAGCCGGAGGTCGTTCCATCAAAACAAGGATTTTCACCCTTATCCTCAGAATATGGGAATCAAGAAAGGTACCTGGAGACCTAAAGAATGCCACTATCGTCACTATCTTTAAAAAGGGTGATCGCAGTGTTTGTAGCAACTACCGTGGTATATCACTGCTATCAATTGTGGGGAAGATTGTTGCAAGAATTCTACTTAACCGCCTCAAGGTTATCTCTGAGAAGATCCTCCCAGAGTCACAATGTGGATTTAGAGCTTCCAGAAGCACAATTGACTTGATTTTCTGTGTGAGACAGCTACAAGAAAAATTTAGAGAACAACAGAATCCACTCTTCTTAGTCTTTTATGACTTGGAAAAGGCATATGATTCGGTTCCAAGACCAGCCATGTGGGCGGTGCTGAAGCGGTTTGGTTGCCCTCAGGGATTTGTAGATCTAATCAAGGCTCTCCATGATGGCATGACAGGTCAGGTTTGCCATCAGAATAAGATGTCCGATGAATTTCCTATTACCCATGGATTGAAACAAGGATGTGTACTGGCTCCAACGCTTTTCGCGCTGTACTTGGCTGCAATGCTTTATGATTCACCCACAAACATCCCAGGTGTGGAGGTCACGTATCGTTTTGATGGAGGGCTTTTCAACCTAACTCGTCTCCACTCCTTGAGGAAAACTCAGGTTACTAAGGTTACTAACATGTTGTATGCAGATGATGCTGCGTTGCCAACTCTTACACCAGAAGAGCTGCAAGAGTCAGTTAACTGTTACAAAAGTGCATGTGATCGCTTTGGTCTTACCATAAATGTCAATAAGACTAAAGTCTTGGCACAACCTTCACCAGGCACACCTCTTCCTCAGTTCAATATCTCCATCTCAAATTTGCCATTAGAACAGGTAGACCACTTCTCGTACCTGGGCAGTACCATTTCTGTGAGCTGTACCTGTGAGCAGGATGTGGATAAGAGAATTGGTGCAGCCCATGCAGCATATGGACGATTAGGCATCGGATCTTCATGAATAAAGATCTGTCCATGAGTACAAAGCTTATGGTGTACAAAGCAGTAGTCATTTCTACATTGCTGTATGGCTGTGAAACGTGGACCCTTTACCGACGTGATCTCAGGAAGCTTGAGCGTTTCCACCTACAAAAACTTCGATCAATCCTGAGGATTAAATGGGAAGACCGCATTACCAATATTGCTGTTCTGGAAAAGGCTCAAATCAACAGCATAGGATCATCCATAATAGGTCACCAATTTAGATGGATTGGTCATGTCCATCGGATGGATGATGTGAGATTACCTCGTCAGATGCTATATGGTGAGTTGTGCTATGGCACCGGGCCTCATGGTGGTCCTAAGAGGTGCTACAAGGACCAATTTAAGCAGACCCTGAAATTGACAGGTCTTGATTCAAAAACCTGGGACATGCTGGCTGAAGACCGCTCAACTTGGCGCCGTACCATCTCGGATACTGTAAAGACGTTTGAAAGGGATCGACGCACACATGAAGAGGCCAAGCGTCAAGCTAGGAAACTTCGAGCAGCCCAACCACGTCCTCCTCCAGCAATACTATGTGAATTGTGTGGTCGCTTGTTCCATGCCAGGATTGGACTCTTTAGTCACCGTAAACACATCCACAAACTGGACTGAAGGAAGAAGATTTATACTCGGATTCGAGTTAAAGCCGATGATGAATGCTCCCAAAGATGTATACCATTGTCCAATTTTATAAACACGAACAATCGCAAACAATACTTATCAAAACAAGACAGCTTTGTTTTTTGTTTTTTTTTGATATGGGCACTGAATGTGAAATGAAGGTATAGTACAAATTTCCCTAACTGGAACAATGTTACCTTGAATTATTGTGCAGTCAGGTATAAATTGGAGCTTTGAGTGGTTGTCTGATTTAAACACCCTTGAATGGTATCGAAGTTGGCTGGGATCAAATAGGCAGTCTTGGGTCTTAAAAGATTAATTCTTACCCAACCACGCAACATAGTCCAATCTAAAATTATAGTGGGAAAGTTTCAGAAGAACCTTTATGACCCAGCATGGTGCAGGCAAGCAAGGGGACGACTTGGGTTAAATTTCTTACAGGTTGACTAACAAATAAACACATGCTTGCTTGAGCACTGCATACAATTTCTCCTTCACAATATACCAGATACCAAGATCTACTAGAAATTGTATTCTTTACGCTAATATCCAGACTATCTAAAATTCTACCTCAATTTTCAGGTATACAAAATGTTTGTTTTAGTCATGTCAATCAAATTCAATTTCAATAATGGCCAATCTCATGTTCATAGACATTATTTAAGGAAACATACAAAACTTTATATCAAATCAAAAATTCATATATCTTCACGATTTACATAAAAATCTAACACATCACCATTTGAAAACTTCCATATTCAACCATCGTAAATGAGATCATTTTAAGTAAGCTTCAGTATCACAAAATCCTGCTAAGTATACTGTACATCTCTTTATTTATATATCACATTAACTACACATACAAAATGATGCCTTTATGAAAAGATATTGGTGACAGAAAAGGCACTTACATAAACAGATCCCTGTTTGACAAACAGAGATAATGTGCATAACTTATTTTTCATATTACAGTTTTAAACAGCATAAAAATGAAAATGATGCATAAAAATGGTTTGCAATACCACAAGTTCTCTATTACAAAAGGAAAAACTTTGAAACAACACAATATTTTGGGACTTGTAACATTGGGGATTCTCGAATTTCATGCTGCTTCTGCGGGCACTCAAATACTGCCAGTTGCCCTGTAATACACAAAATACATATTCTTAACACTCTACAATTCCAAACTCAAGCCTATTCAGATTCTGGGATAAAGATAATGCCTTTATGAATATATACTGGTGACAGAAAAGGCACTTAGATAAACAGTTCCCTTGAATCATGATATTCTTCTCATCTTCCAAGTTGAGAAACTAACATCAATTAGAGAATGATTCTGCAGTATCTGCATGTACTGTATACATAAAATAGTATGTAACTGCATAATGATCTGTACTAATATTTTATTGGTGTGTGTTTGAGTTCAGTTTTTAGACGGTTTGATGTAGGGATGGTCAAGAAATATTTTATGGCATTTTATTTCAACACGCAAGCAAGCCACTTTAGTTAGCTCTCCAGAGAAGAGACAAAACAGTTTTTTTTTATAAACATGATGCACAGTGAGACAAAACAGCCACAGGTCAATAGGAAAAAAGGAACATCAGCACGAGGTGAAAATTTCTACATGTGCCAAGGCAATGGGGTGATTTACGTGACCTATATGGCCAATCATAAAAATTATAGGAGCTGTCAATTAAAACCAGATTGTTAAATAGAATTGAAAGTAAAGTACCGGTAACTGCAAGTATGGAATTAAATGATAGAGGAAAAATAGGCTGTAATTGTTATGTCTTAAAATTATACCGGAAGTCCTGAGTTCGATACAAAATTAGAAAACCATCAACGCAGGAAAATTTGCCACGAAAAACACCAAAAAAGGCGGGATACAATAGTCGAGGGACGCTATGAAAAGCGAGGCTGTGACGAGTGAAAACCGTCATACTGAAATTCCTACTCTACTGGACACTATCTCAAGTTAAAAGATGGACAATAAGCTGGATCTGAGTGTCATTGTAAAGGTGTTATATTATTTATGTATGGCTCTGTACAGCTCTATACCGGCCGGGATTGCTGTGCTACTTGAAAGCTTCTAGAACAATTCAAATTTAATGCTCATCCAAGTGAAAATTCGTTGTGCCACTACACTCGGTACAATTTCCCTAAAAACTCTGATGTGCATTGGCGGGGAATGCGCCCTGGTTGGTAATGGCGCGCACGCGCATGCGGCCGAGTTAGTAATCCTAGGCCGGCTATTGCGAGGCGCGTGAACGGAACTCTGTCTGCCTGTAATCATGTAACCAGAAGGTTGCTCTGTGAGCGCCGGGCTCCGGCCTAGCGTGTGGTCGCTTGGTGGGTGGCTGGAGCTTTAGCCTGGAGGATTAGAGGTATTGTGTCTTGAAAAAACATTTAAGTTTTCCTGAATTGTAAACTTATATCGCTCGGACAATTCATTATTCTTATTAATCTCTAGTTTTGTGGCCTTAGTGTCGAATGGTCATGCCAAGGAGTTAAGTACCTCATGGCTCAATGCACGTTTCTCGGATTTCGTTTTGCTAGTTTGCCAAACGGCTCCCAGCCGTTCTGTATTTTGGTTTATTCCTTCCCATTGCAAGCTTACGGCCATGTCATCGAGCTCGTCTTCTGGTTCTGTTTGATAATTGAGGTTAACATGTGGTGAGCCACCGAAAACGCAAGTGAAAAATTCGGTGGTTTCAAGTGCACATTTCGGTACTTTTCAATGATAAATTTTAGGCGGAATTTTTTTAATATCATGGATAACATGCATTATACACTGACCGGCACTTCTGTTTTGATTTTATACACTTCACACTTTACTTCACAGACCTCGGAGACAATCTCGGAGACCTCTGTTCGCATCTTCAAAGGCGTGTATTGCTACCTCTTGCACCAATGACGGCATTCAACATTTCAGGGATACTCCTGATTAATGATGTAATGTCCTGTTGAGGAATCATCACCAATCTTCCAGGAGGGCATTCCGTAGGTCCTGTAATGTCTCTGGATATTGCTGACGGGCCCTTCTCCCCAGCCGGTCCCAAACGTGCTCAATAGGATTCATATCAGGGCTTCGAGCAGGCCAAGCCATAGCATGAATCCCTGCTTCATCCAAGAACTCTCGCAACATGTGGGCGTGCATTGTCTTGCATTAGTGTGAAATCATCACCAATAAATGGAGCGAAAGGAACAACATGCTCCAGAAGGATTTCCTCCACATACCGATGTGCAGTAATCCTCCCATTCTCCACGGAGACCAAATCCGTCCTTGCAGCCATACTGATTCCTGCCGACATCATCACAGAACCACTCTGAAAAGGCATCCTGGATGAGAATGTGCAATGGAAATACCTTTCCCCTGGCCTTCTCCAGACCCTCTCTCTTCCGTCAGGTGATCGAGGGCCAAATCGCGACTCATCGGTGAACAACACTTGTTCCCATTGTTGTACTGTCCAGCCATGATGTTTCCTTGCGAAACGTAGTTGAGCAGTGCGATGTTCTCTGGTGGGCTCTGGGCCTGTAACTGGTCTTCCAATCTTCTTGACAGTTCTCTCAATAGCATCGATACCTCGAACTTGGCGGAGTCGATTTCTTGCTTCAATGGCGGTGGTGTGACGGTTGTGGAGTGTTAATATTTGAAAGAAAAATAGCACAGTAGCGCCACCTGGCGATATAGACATGTACAATAAAGAAGAAAACAAAAGACGAGTCAGTGCAAAGTCTGTGCGTGTTCGCGTGACATGTGACAAGCATCCCAAAAGATGATTTGTATTTTGTTTTGTATTTCTCACTTGATAAATAAAGATTTACATTAAAACTAACAGGTTATGGGCCCAGACCACGTGTAAATGGTATTATCTCGTGAGTGGATCCGAAGCTGAGCGCCTGTGGAACACGTGCTGTATTTTTGTGAGTTAAGGATAACCTCAAAATGGCAACCGGCAGTGACTACAAAGTTCAAGTGGATAAACTTGAAGGACCTGAAGACTGGGCAAAGTGGAAATGGCATGTGTTGATGGTTTTGCGGTCGTATGAACTGGAAAATATTGTTGATGGTTCGAAAAAGTGTCCTGTGTTGCCGGCAGATGCAACTGCGCAACAAAAAGCGGCATATCAGCAGTGGTTGAAAGAAGACGCGAAGGCGGGAAGTTTGTTAGCAGGTGCGCTAGGAAAATCTGTTGCCGAGCTCGTGTTGACGTGCATCAATGCCAGTGAAATTTGGACAAAATTGAGAGCACGGTTTGAACGAAGCAGTACGCAGCGACTGAACATGTTGATCGAGTCATTCTTCCGAGTGACACATGACGACAAGGAGGACATCAACACCCATGTCGCGAAGTTACAGAAGCTTTATCAGGATCTGAACGACAAACTCCAAAAGCACAACGAAAACACGTTATCTGAAAGGATTTTGAACGGTCAAATTTTATCCACGCTGGGAAAAGAATATGACCATTTCAAGGATGTGTGGGACACGATTCCGACGGAAAATCAAACTGTGAACTTGTTGATTGAAAAATTGTGCACGATTGAACTGCGTGACCAAGGAAAAGTGGAATCGACTGCGTTTGTGGTACGTAGTGCTCCCAAGAAGCATTCCCAGTATGGCAGTGGCAAAGGCAGCGCTGATGACAAGTCGAAGAAAAATGTTCAACGAGTAAAGCAGAAGTTTCCATGTTTCAAATGTAAGGAATTGGGCCATTGGGCAAGTGAATGTCCAGTGAAGAAGAAAGAGGGTGACACTAGAAACAAAAATAAGGAGAACAATGCTTCATTTTTGACACATGCTATGAGTGCGTTAGACGGCGACATTGTTCAAGCCGACGAGTGGTACTGCGACAGTGGCGCCACAAATCACATCACTGCGAACAGACAGTATTTTACAACATACGTCAAGTTTGCTGCTCCAGAGAAGATTTTGCTAGGAAACCGAGGTGTGAGCATGCTAGCTCACGGCAAAGGAACTGTAAACATTCAAGTGCGGCTGAACAACGCTTGGTTGAGTGCTGAGATGACTGAAGTTTTGTATGTTCCCGATGCAATGGCTCATCTGTTTTCTGTGAAAGCTGCTGCAAGGAAAGGTTTCTGTGCAAGACTTGACGACCAGACTGTTAGAATTGAAGACAATGTTACTGGAAAGGCGATGATGGCTGGACGTGTGAGTCATGGTCTGTATGTACTTGACATGCGCGTCTTGAAACCGGCGCAACCCATTGAAGTGAATTTAGCTACATCGTCGGACAAACTGCAGATTTACCATGAACGATTTGGTCATCAACATAAAGCGCATGTCAAGAATGTACTGAAGCAGATGAACATCAATGTAGACATGTGTAAAGAGGATTTCTGCGATGGATGTGCACTGGGAAAAATGCATCGACTGTCATTCAAGACACGAATGAATCGACCAACAGCCACTGGTGAACAAATCCACGCTGATGTGAATGGACCAATGTCTACTGAATCTCTTGGAAAGGCACGCTACTACGTATGTTTCAAGGATGATTTCAGCAAGTTTCGACGAGTTTTCTTCTTAAAGCACAAAAGTGAAGTGTACACCGTTCTGGAACAGTTCCTGAATGAAGCCAAAACAAATGGACACGTCATGAAGCTGTTCAGGTGTGACGGATGAAAAGAATTTGATAACAAGAAGGTTTCTGAACTACTCGCAAGCAGAGGCATAGAACACAGTATTACTACTCCGTACATACCACAACAAAACGGAGTTGCGGAACGTGAAAATCGGACGATTGTGGAGTGCGCAAAATCTATGCTGAATCACTGCAAGTTAACGAAACAACTTTGGGCTGAAGCCTGCAACACTGGGGTGTACCTCCTGAATCGCACTGGGAAGTCATCCATTGAAAACAAATCTCCCTATGATTGTGGTATGGACGACCAGTGGGAAGTCTCAGTCATCTGAAGATCTTTGGAACAGAACGCTACGTGCATATCAACAAGAATTTTCGCTCCAAGTTCGACGACAAAGCTGTTTTTGGACATCTGGTTGGGTACGTGAACGACAGGGATGGATTTAGAGTCTGGATTCCAACTCAGGGAAAGGTTGTTCTAAGCCATGATGTGAAATTCAAACCTGAAGTTGTCTGCAATCTGCGCACCAACGCCGGAAAGGTTGAAGTCACGCTTGAAGAACGTGTGGAGAGGAATAAGTCTAATTCATCATCTGAAGTAGGCCTACAGAGGAGGTCAGAGTCAGATGAGAACTTAAGCGAAATTGAAGATTTTGCTTCGGCGTCCAGTTCCGGAGGAAGCGAAGATGAGGAAGAAGGAGTGACTGAAGAAAGAAGGAAAAGCAAACGTGAAAGTAAGAAGCCATCGTGGATGATCAGTGGAAATTACATGTACATGGCTGGACCATCCATCGTTGAAAAGAATCCTGACTCATACTCGGAAGCGCTGCAGTCTAGTGATAAAAATCAGTGGCTGAAAGCAATTAATGAAGAATTGGAGTCCTTAAAGGAAAATGATACCTGGAAATTGGTTGAGCGTCCAAATGGTGCACGGGTCCTGAAAAATCGGTGGGTTCTACGACAGAAGACAACGGACAGTGGAGAAGTTCGCTTCAAGGCATGATTGGTAGCCAAAAGCTATGTGCAACAGCAAGGAATCGATTATGAAGAAACATTCAGCCCTGTTGCACGGTATGATACCATTCGAGATCTGTTGGCAGTAGCTGTTGAAAAGGAGATGAAACTTGGTCAATTTGATGTCAAGATGGCCTTCTTGAACGGCAAGCTTGAAGATGTGTTCATGGAACAGCCAGAAGGTCATCAGGACGGTACTGGCCGAGTGTGTCATCTAAAAAGAAGCTTATATGGTTTAAAACAGGCTCCACGCTGCTGGAACAAGCGTTTCAAGAAATTCATGGAGAAAGCTGGATTCAAAAACAGCAAAGCTGATCCTTGTCTCTTTTACAGCAACAAAAATGGAAAGTGGTTGGCTGTTGTAATCTTTGTGGATGATGGTCTGGTAATTGGCAACGAAGAAGATATCCAGCAGTTCATGGAAAAACTTCAGCAGGAATTTCACACGACCAGAGGATCTCTCAACAATTTCCTGGGCATGAAGATACAGTGCTCTCTCGGTAATCCGGCAGATATCGGACCAGTGCACTGCCGGATTACCGAAAACGCCGATTTACTGGAAAATATCGAGAAAAACGCAGATATCATTTGAAAATCAAGTTTTCATTACATAGTACTATACAAAGTAAAAAAGTATGAAAATACATCAGCGCTTTCGTCACATGAAAGTTTCTCACCCGTTGTACTTAGCAGTCTAATTCCATAACGTTGTTTGAATTTCTGCAACCAACCCTCGCTGGCTTGGAAATCATCCTTTTTTTTGTAATTTTCCGGTAAAATTGCCTAGCCTTTCCTTTAAGGATTTCACCAGAAATTGGTGTATGCCTACCACGTTCTTGTAAAAACCAAGCATAGAGGCTATCGTTAACTTTAGGATTTTCACCAGTTTTCAATGTCTGTCGTTTACTTTTTAAATTTCCATTCATCTTAAAAAACTACTTTATTTTATCACTGTTTTTTCTTATGTCATGAACTGTAGCTCGACCAACACCGTATCCGTTAGCAACACTAGTTAACGTTTCGCCTTTTTCAAGCCGCTTTAGGATTTCATGTTTATCTAACAAAGATAGTTTTATGTTTACGTTTTTTCTGCTCGGATGCCATCTTCAACACAACACTACTACAGTACAACTGTCCTACACTAAGCACCTGAGAGGGGCGTGCGTGAGTCATCGCTCTTGGCACCAATGCATTGTTTACTCAGACACTAGGCTTGTCGCTGCATGGTAAACATTGTACAATACTGGGGACACATTATCAAATCAAGTGTTGAGTTCGTACTCGAATACAAACGCCGGATTACTGGGAGTGCCGGAGAGCTGAGATGCCGGATTACAGAGGGAGTACTGTACAACAAAACCATGATGGATCAATTGCAATCAGTCAAGAGGATTATACGAGGAAAATCCTAGAAAAGTTTGGGATGGCCGAGTCAAATGGAGTGTCTACCCCAGTTGAACGCGAAGAAAGTGAAGACGGAGAAAAGGTTTTGGCCAGGGTTCCTTATCGTGAGGCGGTGGGATCCTTGATGTACCTGACTACAGCTACACGTCCAGATATCGCATTTGCGGTCAACAAAGCTGCTCGAACCATGGAGAATCCTACAGTTCAAGACTGGAGTCAAGTGAAACGGATATTTCGATATTTAAAGAGCACCATGAACCATGGAATAGTCTATAGGAAAGAGGACGTTTTGAAGGTCTACAGTGATGCTGACTATGCCGGTGACAAGAGGACGAGACATTCAACGACGGGTTTCATTTCGACCTACCATAATGGAGTTGTATTGTGGAGAAGTCAGTTACAGAAGTCTGTGTCAACATCGACAACTGAAGCTGAAATTGTGTCTGCAAGTGAAGGAGCAAAGGAGTTGATTTGGCTGAAAAGACCGTTTTCTGAATTACTGGGAACTGCTGACAAACCACCTACGCTTTGCATCGACAATGCTGGTGCAGTTAAATTGGCTAAAAATCCGGAGTACCATCGAAAATCCAAGCATATTGAGGTACGTCATTTCTATGTGAGGGAAAGATTTTTGGAGGAGACCTTGAGCTAGAGCACATCGACGGGACCAATCAATTAGCTGATCTTCTAACTAAACCTCTGGAGAGGGTCAGATTCGAGATGCTGCGTGAGAGGATTGGCATGCAGAAGATGACATCTTAGAGGCTGGAAAGTGTTCAATAGTTCATCTTGTTTATTTTTTTCACTTGTATTTGATTTTTCTTTGGAGGAAGTGTTAATATTTGAAAGAAAAATAGCACAGTAGCGCCACCTGGCGAAATAGACATGTACAATAAAGAAGAAAACAAAAGACGAGTCAGTTCGAAGTCTGTGCGTGTTCGCGTGACATGTGACAAGCATCTCAAAAGATGATTTGTATTTTGTATTGTATTTCTCACTTGATAAATAAAGATTTACATTAAAACTAACATGGAGAACTTGAAGTTGTAAGAAGCGGTCATCTCTCTTCGACGTTACTCTTCTCGGGCCTGTTCCTGGTCTCCTTGCAAAGCCTCCAGTTTCCCTGTACCTTCGTACGGTTCTGGAAATCGTGGAAGCTGTAGTCCTCAACACTTCTGCAATGTAATGCATGCTGCGACCATCTTCCACCATAGCAACTGCTTTTGCTGCTTGCTCAGGGCTTGAGGGCATGTTTGCTCCAGAAAGCTAATTACGACAATCACAGAGAGATTCTACGAACACATGTGATTGAAAAGGGAACAATTCAAAGTACATCAATAAGCGCTATAAGAGCGAGAACGCATTATTAGCTCATATCCAGTGATGTGTTTTCCAGGTTGCGCGGGAAAAACCAATTAAGGCTAGTGCAATCAACAATCGACACTTCATTGTTTGATCGTAAAGCAACGCCAAAAACATATCCCATCTAAAAAGCAGGTTGAAGTGCTTCACTTTGATTAAATAGATAATTACACAATAATTACACATCATTCAATGTGTGTTGAGTTTTTCGTGCCGGTCGGTGTATATTAAAATACTGTACATTAATGACACATATCAGTCATCCTTCAAAGTATACTTCAGTGAAAAGATCCAAATTCTCTTGTGACAAACGGTGACGTATATCAGTTAACGTGCTAGTGTAAGCTGAAAAAACCCGTTCACAGTCAGCGTTTGAACAGGGTATACAAATAGTTTTCAACACAGATTCTGAGCATTTTGGAAATACAAATGTCATTCCTTCTTGCAAAACTCCTGTCTTGGTCCTGTCATGCATCTGCTTCTTGATTAAAGTTTGTAGTTTGTGGTATCATCTTATCACCTCACTTTCTTCCAGTGTTCCACAGAATAGCAACTTCTTAATTTTCATTGCAAGGTCCTCATTGATGTTCATTGGCACTATTTCTTCTGGATCAAACACACACATTTGTAAATCTTGTTCCCAGGGTCTACGGATCTAAAGCGTATTAATTTTGTAAGGGCATGGGACCCAGCGTTTACTAAAACTGAATGTATTTTCCCTCTTTTTGACACAGTTCCATAACCCTCCAACAGCTCCTTAATGTTGGTACCGTAATTTCCAGAAACAGCAAGTTTAAGGACTTGCTGAATTCTCCGTAGATGTCCATCTAGAAGGTGAACAGTTGGATAAGACTGGCCTTCTAATAAAGGGATGAGTTCAGTGATGTCTGTGCCAAATTCTTTGAATCTTAAGTATTTCGTCATGTGAAACATTGTTGAGAAAATTAACACCAGAGTTATCAGGTTGTATGGAGCTGCGCCCAAGCTTCACTTGATTCTTCAGAATTGTACAACATAAAATTAGAAAAAATAAACCATCAAAGAAACAAAAAGTGATGACAGTCGTTTTTCTTTAGATATTAATGTTGGCATAATCCTCATAAATCTAGCCTAGCGTGTCTTACAATACAATGTTATAAAGTGTTAAAATTATCTTTTCTTTGAGTGTTCATAAAATACATTTCAATATTTTAACCAATATTTTTCTCTTTGCTAGGCTTGAAAACATAACTGAGGATAATTTCCGGCTTTCGATATTTCGCGGAAAGTCGTGCAGTAATTACCGCGGATTATCGGAAGTGCACTGTAAAGAAGAAAATGAAAAAAGCTAAAATTCACGTTTTCATGCAAAATTTGCGAAATTTCGCGAGTTTAAAAGCCATTCTTTATGTCATTTTTAGGCTTATTAAAACACATTTCCACCTGTGTATTACTTCATAGGCATAGGGTATGGCGCCATCCTAATTTACATACTATTTCTGATTTTTTTGTTTTTGCTTCAAAACAAAGATACTGTGACTGGAGATTGAGAGGAATTCACAGCGGGAAGGAATTAGACTCCAGTCAAGTCAATACGAATCTTCACTAAGTTATACGAAAAATACAATTTCTCTCTTGAATAATTATTATTATTGATGTCGTCAGTTTCACACGGCCATCACCACTGTTGAATTGATGAGATTATTTAATGCAACTTTTGTTATAAACATGTGAACGATTATTTTGATAATACTGCTCTCATCAAATGTGATTTTATTAGATCGAAACCACAATATTTTCTGGTGATACTGTATTTTCATTACATCGACAACTCGATATTTCAACATGATATTTTAATAGATCGATAACACTAATTTTAATTTCATATTTTAATTAATGAAAGTTATGATATTTTAGTAGAATTATTTATGGATAAATAAAGAGTTATACCCCGTTTAGACGTCCCGGTTGCGATCGCGATCAGGCGCTGATCCAGATTAAGTTGGGACGTCTAAACGCAACAGGATAACATTACCGCGATCAACTTTCCCTCCAACAGGATCAGCCCGATCCCGTTCCCACAACGAGATAATCGCGTTCGCGGCCATTGCGATCGTCGGTATGTTCTATCCTCCTGCTGTGTGAGTGAAGTAGGCAGTGGAAATGATGGCCATTTTGTATTATCTTGTGTTTTGAAAGCGAGATGTACGTAATGTTGGCCATGATGGTTGTATTTATGTTGGTTGATATCAGATATATGAAGATTGAGAGAAACGAAATGATGGATGGAGACAAACATACCAGTGTTTAAACGCTGAAAAAAAAAAAAAAAAAAAAAAAATAGCGTTGGGGAAAGTCGATGAAGACGATTAATAAAGACATAAATTTATTGTTATAGACATAGAAGGGATTCCGATAGGGACAAATAACTCTGGACGAACAAGAAGTATTTATGCAATAAATAGCCTAGACCTAATTCTAATGATTTCAAAATATTTTTATTTCCACACCAAGGGTAGGCCTTGCCTACACGTCTCTTCAGGATTTGTATATATTTAAGAATATGTATTAGCAGGTTGAATTATCTATAAAGAATAACTGAAATACTTCAAAACTGGAGGAAACCAACTACTGTAAATTTTTGCTATAACACTTGGAATTCAAAAGTTGGCAGACCTTAGCGATGCCATGCTGTTTTACTCGATTATCCTGTTGTTTCATGATGGGACGTCTAAACACGTACCAATGACAAATGCCGTTGATCGCGATTGGACATTATCCAGATCAGAGATAATCGGGATCGCGACCGAGACGTCTAAATGGGGTATAAGAATTTTGACTAGGATCAAGTCAGGATTTTTATATTATGGTGAAGTCAGTAAATTCACTGAACAGATGATCGTTAGCAAGTTGACTTAGGATTGTCATAACATGATAATGCCGTAGTGGAATGAAATACATAAAAGTTAGGATTCATAACTGAAGATTATTATGGCAAGGTAAAATAATATGAGAGTGTAACAACAAAATTCATGTGAGATGGGACTTTTTAACCGATATTGACAATTTTGAGAGAGGAAGGCATAATTAGTAGCTATTTTATTGTTTCAATCAGTTGATGATTCGTAATTGAAGTCATTTGGAGTTGTTACATTATGAAAGGAAGTCACATTGCAATTTTAAGGGAAAGTCAGATAAAACCAAAAAGTAAAAGCACAAGTGAAGCACAAGGGAAATGTGTGTTAGAATTAACACAGCACACCACACGATGAAACAGAGCACATTATACTAATTGTCTTACAATAATGGAAGTCAAAGAACACTTGATGCAAAGACATGCATCTCGAGTTAGATGCGCACATAGCAGATGGCAGTAGTGGTCTTGAACTGATACTCGTGGAACAGGAACATTATTCCAAACTAACACTTCCCCTCGAGTAAAGTTCAGCTGACTCACTCAGACCAGCAGATTTCATGCACCACTGATGTTTTTGTCTGGACAAACTCTTGGTAAGGAAGTCTGCCACTTGATCTTAAGTTGGAATGTACTGTACGACGAACTACTACTTTTTCAGCGTGTCTCTGACAAAATGATGTCTAATGTCAATATGTTTACTTCTGTTGTGGAACATGGGATTCGCAGCTAATCTCAGTGCACTTTGGTTGTCGCTGTACATGGTCAGATCAGCAAGAGCGTTGAAACCCAATTCGTGAAGACATCTCTGCAAGTATATGGCCTCTTTGGCACATTCGGAAATAGACATATACTCCGTCTCCATAGTACTGAGGGCAACCGCTCTCTGCTTTCGAGAATCCCAAGATATAGGGCACCCACCAAGTACAAAGAGGTAGCCCGTGTGAGACTTCCTATCCTCGATGCATCCTCCCCAATCTGCATCCACGAACCCTCTGACTGGTTTTGGGTCAGTTACGAAAACTAGTTCAACGTTGGCAGTTCCCTTTAGATAATGAAGGACTCTTTTGGCCGCCCTCCAGTGTTCCATTCCGTAGCAGTTATTAAACTGACCTAAGCAGGTGATGGAGAATGAGATGTCTTGATGTGTGGTTGTAGACAGGTAGGTAATTGTGCCTAAAAGCTCACAATAAGGACGTTTTTTGTTTCTCTTCACTTGGGTCCTCCTTCTTTGTCAGCTTGATCCCAGGATTTAGAGGAGTGGCAACTGGTTTGCACTTGCTCCTACCGAATCGTTCGAGAAGTTCTTTGATATAGCCCTGTTGGTACATTTTGACTCAACCATTGCCTTGAATGAACTCAATACCCAAACAATAGCCTGCGAATCCAAGGTCCTTGAGCTCAAACTCGGGCCAACTTCCTTCCCAGTTCGGCGATCTTTTCTTGATTCCGAGATGCAACCAATATGCCATCAACGTAAACTGCAATTAAAGTCATATGTTCACCAGACCCAATCTTGAAAAAACAAGGATCCGAATTTGTTGGAGTGGCTCCGTATTTTCTCAGGGTTTGAACCAGCTTGTTGTACCAACTCCTACCAGCTTGTCGTAGGCCACAGAGAGACTTCCTCAACTAACATACATTGTTGCCCCTCCAAAACTCTTTCAGCATATGGGTAGCTTTATTGCCAATAGCAGTACCATTTTCTGTCTCCATGGTGCCTTGTAAAATCTTTCAAAGTTCTTCGGCGGTTTCATCAAGATCTCTTCCTCCAGGGTACCACTGAGGTATGCTGTGGCAATGTCGAATTGCCGGATTTTCATTCTATACATTGCCGCTAGAGATGCCATAAGCTGAATAGAACTCGTGCGTATGACTGGTGCAAAGGTTTTCGAGTAGTGGACTCCAAATTCTTGAGTGAAACCCTGAGCGACGAGTCAGGCATTCCTCTTTTCGAGTGCGCAAACTGCATTAAATTTATTCTGCAATACTATGCGTGATCCGATGACCTTACCATCGCTGGAACGGTTCACCATTGCCAAGGTGTAATTATTATAATAGACTTCATCTCAGAGATAATTGAGGAGCGTTTATTTTTCAAAACTTGACATACGCTCAGTTCTTCTTCTCCTTCTTCTCCTTTTCGAATCACTCACCTGGGGGTACTTCTTAGATGCTTGTGCTCTCCTTTTCTCCCAATACTTCAATCTGATCTCCTCTTTCTTTCCTCTTGTGATATCTGCATCGGTTTTCTGGAGACAGCTCTGGCTTGGAACTTCTTGGTGTTGTCTTTGGTCACGGTTTTGGCTGTACCATTCATCAACATGATTTCAGTAATCTGGAGCTCTCGCAGGTCCTTTTCTACTTCTGTAAACCAATTGAAGAGCTCGTTTTCAAAACTCACTAAGTCAGTTTTGGACGAAATTGAGAAATCCGTTGGATCTTGTTCGTAAGGTGTAGACCTATGTATTGAACCCGCTGAGCTAAGGTTCATGTGATATTTTTTATAACAGAACACTTATGATGGGATGTTGTACCTTTGAACACACCCAGAAAGCCACGTGGAGCTGAGAGATCACGCGATACTCTTTGAAGTAGTCGCACTTTTGACTTTGGTGAAGTCTGCTAATTATTTATCTGAGGTCTTATTAATTCATTTTACCTTTCCACGAGACTCAGAATATTCCATTTCGTCATGCTGCATTATCAAAACATTTTGGAGAATGTTATTTTCGCTTAAGGTAAGGTAATACCCTTGCAGATACGCAAACAGGAACGTAAGTAGTCGCTCAACGACTTCGTTTTGACGACCTACTTCCTAGAGACACTCAGTGCCTTGCACTACGTCGGGAGAATCCGCCCTGTGTAGGCGTGGAATTGTATCTGTCCTATAAGACGTAGAGAATATCCGCTGTTGAGCGTTGAAAGTGATTATCAGGTGCCATCGAGCACGAGAATACTACAATTCACTGTTGTTTAAGCACAGTGAGCCACAGAAGAATATTGCGAAATAATAATTGGCAAGTATAAGTGAATTCCATAACATTGCCGTAACACCACATTTTTGTACCCACGTGTTTGTGGAGGGCCAAGTGCCTAGTGGAAAATATACAGGTAAAAGTGTTACAACTATCTTGAATAAGTGTGATTATGATTGTATGACATATTTAAATTTCCAAAGTGAATTTATCATTTCAAAAACGACGCATAATTCACGGATGCTACGTGATATAAAAGTAGCGTCACTAGCACGTGAAGAATCATAAAACAGTGTTAGCTCACATGTTAATTCACATCTACGAAATTAAGGCTGTGTCATCTACTACAATCAAAGCCTATAACATTTACGACGAACATTATATTTTTGAAAGTGAAAGAATGAATTATTACGCAACTTATTTCACTACCCACGTGATCAGACTATTCTACACCATGTTTGAGACCGTCATCATGGGCTAATACCATCACGGTATGAGGGTGAAGTTTCTACGGGAACCAGCATTATGGTGGAACTTCCAGAACAGCGAAAGAGAAGGAAGGAACCCAGGATGCCATTTCCAGGCATATCCATTACATCCACGAAGTTGTCGACAGGGACAGATCGAACGCTGGTCTTTGGAGGAGTCCAGATGGGAATCCTGATGAGGATGATACCGTTCCAGAGAGCCAGAGATGATTTTGTACAACCCTTGTTGTTGAATAGAGGGCTGAGTGAGAGCTTCTCCATTTCGTGAGTTTTTGGACACCCCTTTCTTGTTCTAGTTTCTAGTGGTATAGTAGGTTAAATGTAGTTTGTGAACCAACCGAACTCAGTGTCAGCCATTTTTATAGGTAGGGAATGTAACTAGTTTAATTAGATGTCATTTATTTCAGTTAGAGTGAGACACCCTTGGGTCAGACATTTTAGTCAGTCCTGGTGCAGCCTGATGAACGTCGTAGAACGTCAATGCCTATCTTTTGCTGAACGTGACCGTAGTCATTTGAGGCTACTTTGTTCAACCCTATTTGGGGTGATTTTTCAAGTCTTTGCTGACTTTAGTTATGGCAATCAGATGCCATGGTTATTAGTTAACTGCATTCTTTGAAGCCAGTCTTTGTTACACCCCTGACTGTCGTTAGAACAGTCGTATCAGTCAGGTAGTCAATTGTAATTACCAGTTTTGTAACTGCATTATATTTCATTGTGAATTAGCTCAGAAGCTATTCTTGGTCAAGTGTGAACCTAATAATTAGAAGGAATGTTTCGTTGTCAAGCATCGAACCCAGTTCCCAACGTATCATTAAGCAGATCCAGAGTGTGGAATCTGCGTCCTTATTATTATTTTGTTAGTGTCATGTGAAGACACGTTTTACTTGATGTTGTACAAGCAACTACTGAATTATATCCTTGAGAGCAAAGAGCTCCAGTAATAGTAACATCACTATCATTTACTCGTCTTTGGTTTGGAAGACGGAATTGTATTATTGTATTCAGATTTATAGCGTGCTTTTATACACGTATTCTTCGAAGTTTTTAACCTATGGTAAAGTTTTTTATGAAGAGGCCAGATGTATAGTTTTATTTGTTTAAGTCACCGGCCTTGAATAGTTAGTGTGTTGTGTCAGCCCAGCGCAGGAATGTTGTAACCTGCCAGCGACACAAAACTAGTTTGTAACCCAGTGCCCTTGAAAGCACGCCTGTTATATTGTGAGACAGAACAACTTTGACAAGTGACAGAATACTTTTTGTATTCGCATTTCCTTTCATTGCAACTTAGCTTATGGAACTCAGTGTCCATTCCTGTATCTGATCACATGTTTTATAGATTGTTTTTTGTTAGTTAAACGCACTGTTGCGTGTACCGTCGTTTGACGTGTACAGTTATGTCAGGTTTTCTATAGTACGTTGAAGGCTACCCTGTTATAGCAGGAAGTTATTGTATGAAGGTATTTTGTGTATGCCTTGTCCGGGATTGTTCCCGTTGACCAGATGTTATTGGAGGGTAACTGTAGTGTGCAGGCCCGTCCCAGAGTTATTGAACGCGAGCTTTGCGCCGCTGGTAACTTGTGTTATTGTGTGTCCGAGTTGTTAGTGCTCGTTGATTATATTCCGACTTTTGAGTCGAGGCTTTTTGGTGGAGAATGATCTCAGAGGAGACACTCCGTGCCCAGGCTATTGTCAATATTATTCGCCATAAACCAACGATAAACCTAAACCGACATCTTAATAATAAAACGCATAATTTTGGTAAAACAAAAGCTAACTAACGAATGCTTTCTAACTTTGTTCTTTTGCATGTTGGAACTGTTGACATAGCCGTGCAGCTGAAGATATTTTCCTTTTGTGGAAATGACTAGGACAGCTGATACTATTGTAGCGACCTGAAGCATGCTCGAACCTTGAGTTTGTAGCTTGTGGAGCGCAGGCCATGCGATGTTAGACGTAGTCTTAACTACACAGTCGTCACCGTAACTACACACTTTAGATGACTATGGCTTACAAAGAGTAAACCAAGGTGCAGGCAGGCATTTTAATAAAACTACTGTGTCTATTTCATTACTTATTTATGATGTACAAGTGTATAAATCCTACATGTTACCTTATTGTGTGCTGTTAGCACGTAGTTTCTAAGGATAATTAATTGTTTTTCTTACATGGCTGTACACTTAGATTTGAATGTAATTGTTTTCTATTACGGACGTCATCGCCGTAAACTTTGTTATTAACTGATAGGACTTAGCTAGATGAATTAACGTTAAATGTAAATGTTGAGATGGTATCATCATAACTTAGATTTGTTTTGCTACCCTGTTAAATGTAAATTCAGATATTAGCTTCATCTTGTAACTTGACCTAGGGACTTGCGTTGTACCATTTTCCTAGTGTTGCTGTTGTTGCTTTATTCTTGTGAGTTAGATCTTTCGCGAGGGTTTTCCGTAACTTCTCAGGTAGGCACCTGCTCTTTATTTTTGTTTGTTTATTAGCTTGCGGACTAGCCGATTTTAACCCTCCGAACTAGGCTAGGGGCTTGTGAATTTTATCAATAAATTTTCACGGTGTTTTACATAAGTCTGGATGTTTATTTTCTCAGTCTAGTTTTTAAGGTGAACCTTTCCTTAGGCAGTCTATGACCATCGTCACCATGTACCACGATCCATTGGACTACGGACTCTCGTGCCGCTTTAGCCTATTTGGAAGTTCACCTGATCCTCACGGTAATTTTTTTTATTTATGCTCGACAGGTGAGATGTTAGGGAAGTCATTGCGGTTGTTGGCTATCCTGGCAGCTCCACCGACGGTCTCATAAAATGGCGCCCAACTCATGTGCCGACGTTAACGTGGTGACCCTCAGTTCCATGTTATTTTGGAGGATCTTAATGTTGATTAATGGTAAATTGACAGGACTGGGACGAACTTAGAAAGTCGTACTGCAGATCAATTGACCGCATGGCATTCATGTTTGATAGAAGTCCATGGGGTGAGGCTTTAGTGTTAGATAAATGAAGGATAGGATTTTCTTTGATGATGCCTCATCCTGAGTAAATGTAATACTTTGCTCACCGTTGTCTTTGTAAATGTAGAAGCACTTAGTTTGCATACTCCAGCTGTACTCGTGATATTTATATAAATGAAACAAGCTTTATACCACCAAGTAACTAATCATAGCTGTAAGTTCCAGTAGAGATTGATCCCTCACTCATATATATTTCTTGTCAATGGATGAGGAAACTATTCGTCGTGTGTTTGGAGAGATGATGGCAGGAGTGAATGCTAACCTCCAGCAGATTACTGCTGAATTAGGTACAGTAAGGACTGATTTAGGTGATGTAAGAGGTGATTTAGGTGAAGTCCGAGGTGACTTAGGTGAGAATACCCAAGCTGTCAACACTGTAAGTGGTCATGTGGACCAAGTTAGACAGGAAGTTAACAATGTAAGACAGGACTTAGAAGTCAACACTCAGTCAATAAACAATGTTAGTGGTCATGTGGACCAAGTAAGACTAGATTTAGAGGTTAATACCCAGTCTATAAACAATGTCAGTGGTCATGTGGACCAAGTTAGGCTAGAAGTTAACAATGTTAGGGCTGATTTAACTCAAGTCAGGGCCGACATGGACGCATATTGAGTCGAAGCTAGAAATGATCTGACGGCAGGTTTAGCAGCTGTTAGGGTTGATGTCATACGACACCATCAGGAGGCTAACCAGCGCGTAGATTGCTTAACCGACCAGATGAATAGAGCTAGGGAGGATGTGGAAACCCGATTGGAGGAGCACACAGCTCAAATTCAAACGACAATAAATAGAGTCCAGATAGATATGAGAGCCGATCTGGAGCACACTCGGGAAGAATTTGGGACTCGATTGAATCACGTCGAGGGATTTGTGGACAATGTGAAAAAGGACATGGCAACCATGAACATTGGATTAATCTTGATGAGAGGTGCTGCCAATGCTGTTAATAACAACGTAAAGACGATCGTTGATGGCATGATGGAAGTCAAAGACGAACTCAACACTAACAGGAGAAACATTACTGAGTTGAAAGAAACCGTAGCAAGCTTACGTGAAACAGTTGATGTTCATCGTGAGGAACACAAAATCGATCTCATGTTATTGAGGGGTGACCTCAACGAACACAAGACCACAGTGGAGGCTAAGGTAGCCGAGGTCAGAGACGATGTTGGGAAGATCCAAGATAACGTGTCGAGAGTTGAAGGAGAGATCGATTCCTTACAAAAACGATTTGAGGAAGTCGCGGCAACCGAGAGGTTAGACTCAGATATAACCTCAGGACGGCCACACGCGAAGTAGACACGAACCTCAAGGGAAAAGTCGATAGGATCGAGCTACAATTGAACGACTTAGGTAATCAAGTCGCAGCCAGAACCATTCCAGGACTTGAAGTCATAGAAAGACGTCTTGACAGACTTGAGACGCTTCCTAGAGAGAGACACTTACACCCACAGATGGGAGAATCTCAGGAGACACCCGTATCTCAATCTGAAGGAATGATGCCTACCCATTTCCAACCCAGCGCACCTACAGAACCGCAACCATCACAATTCACTGGTTCAGCGCAAAGTCAGACTTTGAACTTTGACGCCCATCCGTTTCAACCAGCACCCAATCGACTTAGTCATGAGACTAACACACCTACGCATAACTACATGCAGAATACATTTAGACCCGCGCATACGCAGGGAAATGTAACTATAATTCGTTCGAGAGAGGAGCAACCAGCTCGCTTCTCAGGAACTGGAAGTGGTGTTACTCCAGTTGAATTCCTAGCCAACGTAGAAAGCTACTTGAGAGACACTATGGTAACTCCGGAGAGGGAACTCAGAGTTATAGAGCGATTGCTAGAGGGGCAAGCCAGCACCTGGTTTAGAGCATTCAGATACTCATTTACAGGCTACCAGGAATTTAAAGAAGCTTTATTAAGAACGTATTGGTCGAGCGACATCCAGCAGAGCATCCGAGCTGAGATGTATACTCGCAGATACAGTTCCAATACTCCTACACGTTATGCGAATTACTTCGCGATACAGCTTGCGAAGCTTCGTTGTCTTCAGCCCCCGTTGTCTGAACAGGACTTAGTGAACACCATTGTTTGGCAGTACCCTGCAGACGTGCAACGTGTGTTGATTGCTGCAGGGGCATCCACTTTCCAGCAGTGTGACCAAATCCTGCGAAGGTTGGATGCGAACACGGAACAGTTCCCGACACACCGTCAGCAGAAGGCTGACAGGCGCGAGGAGAGACATGTGACTACTGTCGATAAAGTGAGCCAGACGCCACAACAGACGCAAACCCAAGAGAACTCTGGGCAACGTGATAACAACTACAACTATAACAGGAGAGAATGGAACAATACTCCATATGCTCGAGATCAGCGAGATGACCGTCGAAGTCATTGGAACCGGCGATTCGACCGAGGGACGGACGACAACCGACGTCATGAAAACAACCGCCGAGGGAATAATGGAAGAAATCCACAGCACGGAAGTATCCGTAGGGACTATCGATACAGTAGAGGATATGACAGAAATCGAGACCCTAGATACCAGCCAGATAGAGATTGGAAAGGAAGAGCACGGGAGAGCCGTGAGTACCTTCAACAACTCAGAGAACTGCAAATCCGAGAAGAGGGAGAACAGAACCCGACTTCGAGGGAAAATAGAAATTCGGCGCAGGAGACAGAGCAGAACCAGCCCAGTACTTCTCGCCAGGACAGAAAAAAACACCGAAAAATCAATAGATTCTTGTTCGGTTGAGCACCGAGTAACTGCCACCATATTACTCTGGGAGCCAATCCAAGAAGACTTGTTGGACGAACGACGAACCACAACTAAGAATTGACGCGTGTACCCAAGATTGTAGCCACCTTGAATGGATGCAGCGTAGTCATTCTCATTGATACTGGGGCGATGATTAGTGTTATTTCCGCCGATTGCCATGCCAGACTGAAAGCAAACTCTGAGGTGACAGAGCTGCCAGTTTCTGCTGTAAGAGTCAGAGGTGTCATACCTGACCGCGTTGTAACGTGCAAAATCCAGATTCTATGTACTCTGAAGATTTCGAGCCACGTGTACTTGCACGAATTTCTTGTAATGAAGGGCTTGCATCATGATGCCATATTAGGTGCAGACTTCATTAGAAAATATGATGGAATCATTGACATGGGACGTAATACGGTAGAGTTCAAGCCGAACGAACCCATTCAGATGAACCTAGTTGAAGAAGAACCGGAATTCCTATCCGAAGTCGACGTTGTCGAAGAATTAAATGGCAAGGAGATTGAGGAGACGCTAGATGCCGACGAAGAGGCAGAATCATTATCAGCACCCATACGAGAGAATCTTGATACGATATTGAACGAATACAGGGACATATTCGACACCACACCTGGTGAGATATTGGACTACGAGTACGATCTTGAGCTACTGGATGATTCCCCATTCCAGAAGAAGATCTATCCTATCGCCGAGAAACATCGCGAAGAAGCTGCTAAGAAGATCCATGAGATGGAAGCAGCAGGCACAATCAAGAAGTCACCGACTCCTTTCTTGAATCCTATAACACCTGTGGTTAAGGTAGATGGAAGCTTGAGACTTTGTCTCGATGCCAGAGCCTTAAATGAACGCCTAGCTCCTGAGCACGACAGACCGTCCAAGATTAGGGACATTCTCAGGAAGTTCAAGGGAAAGAGAATATTTTCATCATTGGACTTGGTACAGTCTTATTACCATATCACATTATCAGAGCATACTCAGAAATATACTGGATTCCTGTTTGATCAGACCACTTATGTCTTTCGAAAACTACCTTTTGGATTGAAAAATGCCGGAGCTGCATTAATCAGAGCACTTGATGCCAAGCTGACTCCTGAAGTGAAGCAGAAGGTGATATGTTACGTGGATGACATCATCATAGCTTCGGAAACAGAGGAAGAACATTTAAAGACACTACGCCTTGTTTTTAAGAATCTTCGACAGGCTAATTTTAAGGTGAAATTTGACAAGTGTCGATTCTTCCAGAAAGAAGTGAAATTTGTGGGACACATAATCAATGGAGAAGGATACAGACCGAATCCAGCAAAGATCAGAACTGTTGCTGCATTTCCAACGCCAACCCGTGTGAAACACGTGAGACAATTCTTAGGAATTCTCCAATTCTTTGCTGCTCATTGTGAGAAGCACTCCGAGACTGTCGCACCACTGCAAGGTTTATTGAAGAAGAACTGTAGATGGACCTGGAATGATGAGTGCGAGATAGTTTTCAGGAAAGCTAAACAGATGCTAGTGGACTCAATTCAGCTAGAATATCCAGACTATTCCCGGAATTTTATTCTAGAAACTGATGCATCTGCAATTGGAATAGGAGCCATCTTATTGCAGGAGGATGAAGAGAAGAAACGTCATTACATCGCTTTCTTAAGTCGACGTTTAAGAGCACATGAATCTCACTACTTCACCACTGAGATTGAAGCACTTGCAATTGTCTACGCACTTGAGTTCTGGCAGAAACTTTTGTTAGGTCAGAGGATTATTGTGAGGACCGATCATCATGCGTTAACCTTCATATTACGAACAAGACTGGCAAGCGACAGGATCACACGTTGGACGCTGTTTCTCCAACAGTTTGATTTGGAAATAGTTTATCGACCAGGCAGAGAGAATGTGTTGGCCGACATCCTCAGCCGGAATCCTGAAGCTACTGTAAATGCCATAGACATCGAGGGAGAATGCGAGGAACACCTTCGCCGACTTCGTCATCTACCTGAAGGACAACGGCGTGAGGAGGAACTCAGGCATATTATCCGTTTCCTAGAACGAAGAATGGATCCACAGGATGCTCAGTATGCGAGAATTGCTGCTGTTGCAGATGATTATTTGATTTATCATCGTGTCTTGTACAAGTTTGTGGACGAGGACCACACACAACTGCGTACAGTTATTCCCAGGAGATACCAAGAATCTGTTATTCTTATGGTTCATCTATCCATTGGACATGGTGGAACAGACAAGACCATTGCAACCATCAAGGAATCTTTTACTTGGAAAGGGCTAGGAGCCACCGTTAGACAGTGTTTACGTGCTTGCGACGCATGCCAGCGGAACAAGTACACGTCACATTTATTGAAAGAACAACCTAGACCGATACTCCCAACTCAACCTAGAGAGTTATACGCACAGGACCTGTATGGCCCAATACCTAAAGCTCGTCGTGGGAATCGCTACATCGTTGTAACTATTGATGTGTTCACGAAATATACGATGCTTCATCCGATTCAGAAAGCCACCGCACATCAGATTATTCAGAGGATTAGACGACAAGTGATACCGGAGGCAGGAAAGCCACAATTCCTGTTGACTGATCACGGATCACAGTACACCTCAGCAGAATTTGCCAATGCTATGAATGAGCTGGAAATAGGTCATGTTTTATCATCTATTCGCCATCCAGAGAGCAACCCAGCAGAATGCGTGATGTCTATTATCGCAAAATTTTGTCGATTATATTGTCAAGAAGAACAATGGCGATGGACTGAAGTCCTAGTTATAATGGCAAAATGTATTAATTCAACAGTCCATGAGAGCACTGGTCAAATACCTATGGTTTTGCATTTGAACCAGATGCCGCTGAGAATATGGGATCGTGTGATAGTAAATCCACCTTGTTTACAACCATCACATGCCAGCAGACTTTTAGCTGCGAGAGAAACTATGGACAGACAAGCTGCCAAGCGCTTGAGAAGAACTAGACGCCAGAGATTCAGAGAACCACTAGTTGAAGGAGACCTTATCCTTATAAGGAGACCCGGAATTTCAAGTCCTATAGACCGCATATATGGAAAATTTCTGTCTTTATATTATGGCCCTAGTCGTATCCGACAGCCTTTGAACAATGGAAGTTATGTAATAGAAGACATTAGGACAGGAGAGCGCATAGGAACCTTTAATGCAGCCAATCTAAAAAAATATCACTCATGAATGAATTTCAAGGCAAATAAAAATGTCATCCCAACATTTTATTTGAAACGACGGAGAGGCAGATGAACCCGCTGAGCTAAGGTTCATGTGATATTTTTTATAACAGAACATTTATGATGGGATGTTGTACCTTTGAACACACCCAGAAAGCCACGTGGAACTGAGAGATCACGCGATACTCTTTGAAGTAGTCGCACTTTTGACTTTGGTGAAGTCTGCTAATTATTTATCTGAGGTCTTATTAATTCATTTTATCTTTCCACGAGACTCAGAATATTCCATTTCGTCATGCTGCATTATCAAAACATTTTGGAGAATGTTATTTTCGCTTAAGGTAAGGTAATACCCTTGCAGATACGCAAACAGGAACGTAAGTAGTCGCTCAACGACTTCGTTTTGACGACCTACTTCCTAGAGACACTCAGTGCCTTGCACTACGTCTGGAGAATCCGTCCTGTGTAGGCGTGGAATTGTATCTGTCCTATATGACGTAGAGAATATCCGCTGTTGAGCGTTGAAAGTGATTATCAGGTGCCATCGAGCAGGAGAATACTACAATTCACTGTTGTTTAAGCACAGTGAGCCACAGAAGAATATTGCGAAATAATAATTGGCAAGTATAAGTGAATTGCATAACATTGCCGTAACACCACATTTTTGTACCCACGTGTTTGTGGAGGGCCAAGTGCCTAGTGGAAAATATACAGGTAAAAGTGTTACAACTATCTTGAATAAGTGTGATTATGATTGTATGACATATTTAAATTTCCAAAGTGAATTTATCATTTCAAAAACGACGCATAATTCACGGATGCTACGTGATATAAAAGTAGCGTCACTAGCACGTGAAGAATCATAAAACAGTGTTAGCTCACATGTTAATTCACATCTACGAAATTAAGGCTGTGTCATCTACTACAATCAAAGCCTATAACATTTACGACGAACATTATATTTTTGAAAGTGAAAGAATGAATTATAACGCAACTTATTTCACTACCCACGTGATCAGACTATTCTACACCATGTTTGAGACCGTCATCATGGGCTAATACCATCACGGTATGAGGGTGAAGTTTCTACGGGAACCAGCATTATGGTGGAATTTCCAGAACAGCGAACGAGAAGGAAGGAACCCAGGATGCCATTTCCAGGCATATCCATTACATCCACGAAGTTGTCGACAGGGACAGATCGAACCCTGGTCTTTGGAGGAGTCCAGATGGGAATCCTGATGAGGATGATACCGTTCCAGAGAGCCAGAGATGATTTTGTACAACCCTTGTTGTTGAATAGAGGGCTGAGTGAGAGCTTCTCCATTTCGCGAGTTTTTGGACACCCCTTTCTTGTTTTAGTTTCTAGTGGTATAGTAGGTTAAATGTAGTTTGTGAACCAACCGAACTCAGTGTCAGCCATTTTTACAGGTAGGGAATGTAACTAGTTTAATTAGATGTCATTTATTTCAGTTAGAGTGAGACACCCTTGGGTCAGACATTTTGGTCAGCCCTGGTGCAGCCTGATGAACGTCGTAGAACGTCAATGCCTATCTTTTGCTGAACGTGACCGTAGTCATTTGAGGCTACTTTGTTCAACCCTATTTGGGGTGATTTTTCAAGTCTTTGCTGACTTTAGTTATGGCAATCAGATGCCATGGTTATTAGTTAACTGCATTCTTTGCAGCCAGTCTTTGTTACACCCCTGACTGTCGTTAGAACAGTCGTATCAGTTAGGTAGTCAACTGTAATTACCAGTTTTGTAACTGCATTATATTCCATTGTGAATAAGCTCAGAAGCTATTCTTGGTCAAGTGTGAACCTAATAATTAGAAGGAATGTTTCGTTGTCAAGCATCGAACCCAGTTCCCAACGTATCATTAAGCAGATCCAGAGTGTGGAATCTGCGTCCTTATTATTATTTTGTTAGTGTCATGTGAAGACACGTTTTACTTGATGTTGTACAAGCAACTACTGAATTATATCCTTGAGAGCAAAGAGCTCCAGTAATAGTAACATCACTATCATTTACTCGTCTTTGGTTTGGAAGACGGAATTGTATTATTGTATTCAGATTTATAGCGTGCTTTTATACACGTATTCTTCGAGGTTTTTAACCTATGGTAAAGTTTTTTATGAAGAGGCCAGATGTAAAGTTTTATTTGTTTAAGTCGCCGGCCTTGAATAGTTAGTGTGTTGTGTCAGCCCAGCGCAGGAATGTTGTAACCTGCCAGCGACACAAAACTGGTTTGTAACCCAGTGCCCTTGAAAGCACGCCTGTTATATTGTGAGACAGAACTACTTTGACAAGTGACAGAATACTTTTTGTATTCGCATTTCCTTTCATTGCAACTTAGCTTATGGAACTCGGTGTCCATTCCTGTATCTGATCACATGTTTTATAGATTGTTTTTTGTTAGTTAAACGCACTGTTGCGTGTACCGGCGTTTGACGTGTACAGTTATGTCAGGTTTTCTATAGTACGTTGAAGGCTACCCTGTTATAGCAGGAAGTTATTGTATGAAGGTATTTTGTGTATGCCTTGTCCGGGATTGTTCCCGTTGACCAGATGTTATTGGAGGGTAACTGTAGTGTGCAGGCCCGTCCCAGAGTTATTGAATGCGAGCTTTGCGCCGCTGGTAACTTGTGTTATTGTGTGTCCGAGTTGTTAGTGCTCGTTGATTATATTCCGACTTTTGAGTCGAGGCTTTTTGGTGGAGAATGATCTCAGAGGAGACACTCCGTGCCCAGGCTATTGTCAATATTATTCGCCATAAACCAACGATAAACCTAAACCGACATCTTAATAATAAAACGCATAATTTTGGTAAAACAAAAGCTAACTAACGAATTCTTTCTAACTTTGTTCTTTTGCATTTTGGAACTGTTGACATAGCCGTGCAGATGAAGATATTTTCCTTTTGTGGAAATGACTAGGACAGCTGATACTATTGTAGCGACCTGAAGCATGCTCGAACCTTGAGTTTGTAGCTTGTGGAGCGCAGGCCATGCGATGTTAGACGTAGTCTTAACTACGCAGTCGTCACCGTAACTACACACTTTAGATGACTATGGCTTACAAAGAGTAAACCAAGGTGCAGGCAGGCATTTTAATAAAACTACTGTGTCTATTTCATTACTTATTTATGATGTACAAGTGTATAAATCCTACATGTTACCTTATTGTGTGCTGTTAGCACGTAGTTTCTAAGGATAATTAATTGTTTTTCTTACATGGCTGTACACTTAGATTTGAATGTAATTGTTTTCTATTACGGACGTCATCGCCGTAAACTTTGTTATTAACTGATAGGACTTAGCTAGATGAATTAACGTTAAATGTAAATGTTGAGATGGTATCATCATAACTTAGATTTGTTTTGCTACCCTGTTAAATGTAAATTCAGATATTAGCTTCATCTTGTAACTTGACCTAGGGACTTGCGTTGTACCATTTTCCTAGTGTTGCTGTTGTTGCTTTATTCTTGTGAGTTAGATCTTTCGCGAGGGTTTTCCGTAACTTCTCAGGTAGGGACCTGCTCTTTATTTTTGTTTGTTTATTAGCTTGCGGACTAGCCGATTGTAACCCTCCGAACTAGGCTAGGGGCTTGTGAATTTTATCAATAAATTTTTACGGTGTTTTACATAAGTCTGGATGTTTATTTTCCCAGTCTAGTTTTTAAGGTGAACCTTTCCTTAGGCAGTCTATGACTATCGTAACCATGTACCACGATCCATGTGGACTACGGACTCTCGTGCCGCTTTAGCCTATTTGGAAGTTCACCTGATCCTCACGGTAATTTTTTAAATTTATGCTCGACGGGTGAGATGTTAGGGAAGTCATTGCGGTTGTTGGCTATCCTGGCAGCTCCACCGACGGTCTCAGTATGTTACTAATATTTTATTCCAGAACTCACTATGTCATCGTAAATTGTAATGTAGGATATTGCATTTTTTTTTTCAAAACTGTACTAAGTCAGGCCGTGATATCTTCCAAACTCTGCTAAGTCTAATGCGCATGCGTGTGAGTAAGCTCCTGTTTCCCGCCAGGCCGTGATGTCTTCCAAACTCTGCTTAGTCTAACGTGCCTGTTTCCCGCCAGTAACCTCCTGGCTGTTTCATGTGTCGTATGTTGATGAGCTGTGTTTAAGAGAAAGTTTCTACATTTTAAGAAAGTGTACAAGATGAGCGACTTTGATTTAGAAGGATTAAAGAGTCTCTAGAAGATTCCGGTCGAAGCAGGAAGAGAAGAAAAGATGTAAACACCTGGGATAAAGCAAAACGCAAGCATGCAAGAAACAGTTCAAGTGCTCACCCTGCATCTTGTATCGCTTGTAATCATGCTGGAAGACCGAACTATACATGCAAGGTAGGATTGTTGAGTCAAGAAGACATCACTCATTTCCGTGACAAACTGTATGACAACAAATCAAAAGTAGAGCAAGATAACTTCCTTTTAAAATATTGTTACGGCTGTGAGTTTGTGTCATCAGTCGCCGCGTGAGTCACAACTGCCCCAGGGCTGGGCTGTGCCCTGCCTCCTGTATTGCGCGCGCCTTATGCAACAGGGCTACTAGGACAAAGGGATAGTCCAGAACATTCGTGACTGGACCAGCGCTGGATACCTCGAGAAGCCGTGGACTCTGGATGGATCTAGAAGCATTTATTGAGTCACCGGCCGGCTATATAAGAGTGACCCGTCAAGCAGTGGTTGTTGTTGTGTTTTACGAGCTAGTGCGAGCGATTATCTTGTGCGACAGAAGTGTGGTGACGAAGTGCTGTGCGAGTTACGAAATCCTGTGACATTGTTTCTCCCAGCTTGTGAACAGCGTACATCAAGTGCTCGTAAGTAACTGTATTTGTTGTACCTGAGGAAGAGGGGCAGGTAGCTTCTGCCAAGGCCACCGGACTCATTAGGACGGATTAACTTCTGTGGTCTGTTGCAAGTGAAAGGGACCAAGAGCGCATAAGGAAGAGACTTGAGGAAACTGGAGAAGGCTCCTAATTGCTTGTATTTGCTGATTAGTGTAATTTTCTGGCCACAATAAAGTTAATTATTTCTTTAAGCAGTAATTGGTGTTGTGCTTTGTACCCCCACCGTAATCCAGTTAACAAAAGTGCCACTAGGGGGTGGCACGTAACAACTGGTGTCAGAAGCCGGATTACGAACTCAAGCACAACACCTGACGGTCCTGGTTTCAAAACCCGAGCAGGTCATTTTCTCTAATTTTCCTGTGAGTGCATGCCCTTTACAAGACAAACAACTAAAATGGAGGAGAAATTGGCAGCACTGCTAGAAAAGTTAAATGGCATGGAAACCAAAATGGAAGACGGCCAGAAGAAGATGGAGGATGGCCAGAAGAAGATGGAGGATGGCCAGAAGAAGTTAGCAGAGGACCTGAAGGACAGCCAAAATAAGTTAGCAGAGGACCTAACTTCCAAATTAGAAGAAGGCCAAAATAAGTTAGCGGAGGACCTGAAGCAGATGGAAGACAGCCAGAATAAGTTAGCAGAGGACCTAACCGCCAAATTTCTGGATGGCCAGAAAAATCTGGAAGAGTGTCTGCTGACGAAATTAGAGGAGAGCCAAAGGAAATTAGAACAGGGCCTACGTGAGGAAGTCGCGGCAGTGGAGGAGAAGTTCAACACCTTGCAAGTGGAAGTTGCCGAGCTGCGCCAACGCCCGCTGATGGGGGTGGAGGAGAAATTCAACGCCTTGCAAGTGGAAGTTGCCGAGCTGTGCCAACGACCGCTGATGGGGGTGGAAGAGAGATTCAACGCTCTACAAAAGGAATTTGCTGAGCTGCGCCGACTCCCGCCGACAGGGATGGAAGATAGATTCAAAGCCCTACAAGAGGAAGTCGCCGAGCTGCGCCGACCGGGGTGGATGAGAGAGTCAAAGCCCTACAAGAGGAAGTTGCCGAGCTGCGCCAACGCCCGCCCACCGTTACACCGGGAATATCAGGAACGGGACATAGCAGAGTGACGCCCCCAACCTTCGACGGAAAGGTCCCGTGGAGCACCTACTTACGTCAGTTCGAGGCGGCCTGTTCCATAAATATCTGGAACAACACAGAAAAGGCTACAGCTCTCATTGTAGCGCTGAGAGGTGACGCCCTTAACGTCCTTCAGGCCATCCCGACTGGATCCCAGGACTACGCTTCACTGATCGCCCATATGGATTCCCGATATGGAGATAGCCATCTTCAGCAGGCCTACCAGATGCAGCTCCGGACCCGGGTACAGAAGAACGCGGACACCCTGCAGGAGTTCGAGATGGACATCGCACGCCTCGTAAGGCTTGCCTACCCAACAGCGCCGGCCGACTTTCTGGAGCAGATAGCGACGCAGACCTTCACCGACGGGCTACGGGACTCGGACACTCAACAGGCGCTGCGACTCGCGCGCAATAAGACCCTGGCAGATGCACTGAGCCACGCACTTGAATTCGAGACGGCAAAACAGGCATCCAGAATGCACGCGCGGGTGCGTCAAGTGGACGTCGATGAACCAGCAAAAACCAACGAGACCAAGCCCCTGGCCGACGAATTGATGGAGGCGCTAAGCCGTTTCTTCGATAGTCGCGGCACCACCAGCAACGACACAGCCGGAAGACAACCGGAGAGGCGGCCTGGAAGAGGACTACCGACCTGCTGGGCCTGCGGTAAGAAAGGCCACCTGAGCAAGGACTGCGGTGATCGCCGCCGCCGAGGGTATCCGACGGGAAATCAGTCGTCTGAAAACCGCGCGGCCCAGGGAAACGAGTATTAGCCAGCCTTGGGGGGCAAAGGTTGGCTTGTGACAGTCGTCAAGCCCCGGCAGTCCAAGTGCGTGTGACGAAGTTACGGAGGGACAATAGCAGCCTGATGGTCGACGGAGTCATCAACGGAGTGAGCTGGCCCATGCTGATCGACACGGGAGCATCGAGGACCATCGTCAATCCCACTGTGATCCCGAAGTGGAGAGTGCAACCCACACAAAGGAACCTCCAGCTAATAACCGTGACCGGAGAGACCGCACCGGTACATGGCGAAGCATCACTGAAGTTCGCCATTGGTCGACGGGTGATAAAGCATCCAGTGCTTGTGGCTGACGAATCAAACGAAGTGATCATCGGACTGGACTTCCTGGACCAGAACAACATCATCTTGGACCTGAGTACCAACACTCTGCACTTCGGAGGTGAGGAACTTGCTTTGCAACCAGCACACGAGGCCGTCACCGCACGACGAGTAAGGCTGAGAGAGGACGTCATCGTTCCTGCCAGGACGGAGGTCAGCGCCGCCGTAATTGTCGACGGAACTGCTGAGGGAGTGGCGGCTGTCATCGAGCCAAAATATGAGGACATCCAGACAAAAGGATTGCTAGTTGCCAAGACCCTCATCAACACGACGTCTCGGCCGTACGTCCGCCTGTCCAATCTGAACGACTACGACATTACGGTTCACCGGGACACCAACCTAGGAGTCTGCGAGCCCGTTACCTGGATTGCCCGCATCACCGACACGACGGACGGACACCTGCAGACGGACAACCGAAGAAGACGCACACTGCCAGAAGAACTACAGAAGCTGTACCAAGGATCCCAGGACCATTTAGACGAGGAACAATCACGCCAACTTCAGGACCTGCTACGCGAATTCCAGGATGTCTTCTCCGTGGGGAACAAAGACTTCGGCAGGACAAGCTTGGTCCAGCACAGAATCGACGTTGGGGACAGCGCACCGATTAGGGCCCCATTCCGACGTGTCTCGCTCGCCAAGCAAGCCGAAGTCGACCGGATGGTAGAAGAGATGAAGGAGCAAGGGGTGATCGAGCCATCACATAGTTCTTGGAGTTCTCCGGTCGTGCTTGTGAAGAAGAAGGACGGTTCCACCAGGTTCTGCGTGGACTACAGGCGGGTGAACGACGTCACGAAGAAGGACAGCTACCCTCTACCCCGGATCGACGACACGCTGGACACCATATCAGGGTCAAGATGGTTCTCCACCTTGGACTTGAAGAGTGGCTACTGGCAGGTGGAGGTCCACCCTAAGGACCGCGAGAAAACGGCGTTCTCTGTGGGCAGCGGGCTCTGGCAGTTCACCGTCATGCCATTCGGTCTGTGCAACGCCCCTGCGACCTTCGAAAGGCTAATGGAGTCCATTCTGAGGGGACTACACTGGAAGACCTGCCTGGTCTACCTAGACGACGTCATCGTTCTGGGGAGAAGCTTCGAGGAGCACTACAGCAACCTGAAGGAGATCTTGTTGAAGCTACGGGCTGCCCAGCTGAAGTTGAGCCCCAAGAAGTGTCAGCTCTTCCAGAAGCGGGTCCAGTACCTAGGGCATATCGTCTCCGAGGAAGGGGTGCGCACCGACCCAGAGAAGACCGCAGCTGTGAAGGGGTGGCCAGTTCCGAAGGACAAGTCCCAACTACGAAGCTTCCTGGGACTCTGCACTTATTACCGTCGCTTCGTGAGGGGATTCGCCGACATCGCCAAACCTTTACATCGCCTGACTGAGAAGGACCAACTCTTCACGTGGACAGCAGAATGCCACAGTGCCTTCGAACAACTCAAGCAGGCTCTGTGCACCGCGCCTATTCTGGCCTACCCCAGACCTGGAACAAGGTTCATCGTCGATACCGATGCCAGCGACTTTGGCATAGGGGGAATCCTGTCGCAGGTAGTGGACGGCGAGGAGAGAGTAGTGGCCTACTTCAGCAAGGCCTTGTCAAAGCCAGAAAGGAACTACTGCGTCACCAGGAAGGAGCTGCTCGCCATCGTGAAGACCATTGAACACTTCCACAAGTACCTGTACGGGCAAGAATTTCTCATCAGGACCGACCATGCATCCCTGCGGTGGCTCCTGAACTTCAAGCAGCCCGAGGGTCAACTCGCGCGGTGGTTAGAGAGGCTTCAACAGTATAACTTTGAGATTCAGCACACGAAAGGCCAACTGCATTCTAACGCCGACGCCCTGTCACGAAGACCGTGCCCCGAAGACTGCACCTTCTGTGCCCGAAGGGAGGAGAACACCGGGATACAGTGCCGAAGGACTACCGTGGAACTTCAAGGGAGCTGGAGCCGCGAATCTTTCACGCGGGCGCAAGCGGAAGATGATGACCTGGGACTGATAGCCGAATGGAAGAGGGCCTGTGTCCCCAGACCCGGGTGGAACATTGTGAGTGACTGCAGCCCAAAGTTTAAGTCCTACTGGGCACAGTGGGACTCGCTGATTGTAAGGGATGGCCTCATCTGCCGTACCTGCGAGAGCACCGACGGGAAGACATCTCGGGAACAAGTCGTCGTTCCAAAGGCTATGACGGAGGAAGTCCTGAAGGAAGTTCATGGAGGATCATCTGGTGGACACCTAGGGATAAAGAAGACCCTGGAGAAGCTGAGAGAGCGGTTCTACTGGATCGGATGCCGAACAGACGTGGAGAACCACTGCGCGAGGTGCCACGATTGCGCAGCCAGCAAGGGCCCAGGACGAAGACGACGGGGTCCACTTAAGACCTACAACGTGGGCGGCCCCATGGAGAGAGTGGCCATCGATGTTGTTGGGCCATTCCCGTTAAGCGAGGCAGGGAACCGCTACATATTAGTCGTCAGCGACTACTTTACCAAATGGCCGGAGGCGTATGCGCTCCCTAACCAAGAAGCCGCGACGATCGCAGAGACCCTGGTGAAGGAATTCGTCAGCCGGTACGGAGTACCCCTGGAGCTGCACTCCGACCAAGGGAGGAACTTCGAGTCGCAGGTGTTCCAGAACCTATGCCAGCTGCTGGGGATCCGGAAGACAAGGACAACGCCGCTACACCCTCAGTCCGACGGGATGGTAGAGCGATTCAATCGCACCGTCGAGAACCATCTCCGAATAGTCGTCAGCGAGCACCAGAGGGATTGGGACAAGCATCTTCCACTATTTCTCCTGGCCTACCGCGCCGCCGTGCATGAAGCCACCGGGTGCACACCAGCCCGGACCATGTTTGGGAGGGAGCTCCGTATACCTGTCGATCTTGCCTTCGGCCGACCTGGGAATGATCCGATCCCGGTAAGCCAGTATTGTCAAGAACTGGTCGACCAACTGGAGGACGTACACGCGTTCGCGAGGAGGAAACTGCGGATCGAGACCGACCGAATGAAGACCCGATACGACCAGCAGACGGATGCCGGCGGATTCCACGAGGACGACCTGGTCTGGCTCTTCAACCCATTACGGAAGAAAGGCCTGTCATCCAAACTGCAGAAGTCCTGGGAGGGCCCGTACCGAGTCGTGAAACGGATCAACGATGTCGTCTACAGGATCCAGCGGAGCCCGAGGGCGAAGATGAAGATCGTGCATCGAGATCGCCTGGCAGCCTACGGAGGGACACAGACGGACCAATGATTGATCGGGACGATCAGCCTTTTTAGGAAGGGGGTGGTGTTACGGCTGTGAGTTTGTGTCATCAGTCGCCGCGTGAGTCACAACTGCCCCAGGGCTGGGCTGTGCCCTGCCTCCTGTATTGCGCGCGCCTTATGCAACAGGGCTACTAGGACAAAGGGATAGTCCAGAACATTCGTGACTGGACCAGCGCTGGATACCTCGAGAAGCCGTGGACTCTGGATGGATCTAGAAGCATTTATTGAGTCACCGGCCGGCTATATAAGAGTGACCCGTCAAGCAGTGGTTGTTGTTGTGTTTTACGAGCTAGTGCGAGCGATTATCTTGTGCGACAGAAGTGTGGTGACGAAGTGCTGTGCGAGTTACGAAATCCTGTGACATTGTTTCTCCCAGCTTGTGAACAGCGTACATCAAGTGCTCGTAAGTAACTGTATTTGTTGTACCTGAGGAAGAGGGGCAGGTAGCTTCTGCCAAGGCCACCGGACTCATTAGGACGGATTAACTTCTGTGGTCTGTTGCAAGTGAAAGGGGCCAAGAGCGCATAAGGAAGAGACTTGAGGAAACTGGAGAAGGCTCCTAATTGCTTGTATTTGCTGATTAGTGTAATTTTCTGGCCACAATAAAGTTAATTATTTCTTTAAGCAGTAATTGGTGTTGTGCTTTGTACCCCCACCGTAATCCAGTTAACAAAAGTGCCACTAGGGGGTGGCACGTAACAATATATTGTAACAAAAGAACCAAAATCACATTCACCAAGAAATGTAGGCAATCTCCGTGCTAGGTTATTAACACAATATTTTATACGGAGGAAAGCCGGCCAGATTATACGAGTTTGTGCTCAATCTTTCTGTTCGGTAACAGGAATGAGTAGATTCAGATTGAATCGTTTATCTAAGAACTTCAGTGCTACAGGTGAACAATGTAAATAGAACAGGGGCGGTGGTCGTATTAAAGGCAAAGACATGGAAACTGAGGTTTCAATTGTTAATTTCATTAAGACATTGAAGTGCAGAGAAAGCCATTATGGGAGGGCAAAGAGCGTAGGAGTTTACATGGACCCAACACTTTCCGTCAAGAAGATTTGGCGATTGTGGAGAGAGGCCAGGGTAAGTGCTTCAAAATCAGTCGCATCTTATAGCAAATTTCATAGAATTTTCCAAGCACGATTCAATATCGGGTTTGGGCACCCGAAAACCGACACATGTTCATACTATGAAGAATTACAAATCAAGATACAAAATAATTCTACATCACCAGCCGAAAGGGCAGACCTGATAGGATGTTACAGATTGCACAAATTACGATCCAAAAAATTTTATGAAATTTTGAAGCGAGAGGAAGATAATGTTCTGAAAGTAGCATTTGACATGCAACAGAACCAGCCCCTTCCCATGATTAGAATTTCCGAGACTTTTTATGCTCGACAGCTTTGGTTGTACAACCTAACTTTTATAATTCATGAAAACGTCCAAAATGTGGAACACACATTCATATATTCTTGGACAGAAGATCAGTCTGGAAGAGGATTGAACGAAGTTGCATCAGCCTTGCATAACTTCCTACACTGTCTTGAAGAGAGGGTTCGTCAAGAAGCAAAACCAGAAGGCATTAAATCTCAGGAAACATTGAGACTGTTCACAGACTCTGCCACAAGTCAAAACAAGAACTCGACCATCATGGGCTTCTTGCTAGATTATGTAAACAAAAGTGACATTTTTAATGAAGTGAAACACATATTTCCTATCAAAGGACACATTTTTTTGCCTCCCGACCGAGTGTTTGCAAGAATCAAAAAAGTGTACAGAACTCGTGAAAAACTATTAGAGCCACAAAATTATCATGCTATTCTGGAAAAATATGGAGCTGTTAAACTTTTAAAGAGAGATTGGCGACTACTTGATTTTAAAAGGAGGCGCCAATAATATAATGAAAACTAAGCTCCCATTCTTGATGAGGGAACAGCGTGTTCTTCTGTATAAAAAAGGAAAGAAAGAAGTGTTTGCCAAGAATACCTACAATGAAGACTTCAATGAATACGAAGTGTTAAAGAAGAAATCAGTCCATTCTTGGAGGAACTCATACAGATTGGTCCATGTAGTAGAGGAATGCAATAAAATATCTTCAGAGAAGAAGACGGATGTTGCAGCACTTCTGAAGTTTGTTTCTCTGTCTGAACAAGCTCAGTTGTACTACAATAAAGCTCTGAAGAACTTCGGTGATGATGCAGATCTGGTTGATCACACAGAAATACACTATGCTAAAGAAGAGCCATTTGTGTAGTACAAAGTTAAGGCTGTGCAAGTGCATTTGTTCTTGGAATTTATTTGCTATATATTTGTATTTTTATTTTTTATCTTTTTAATGGCAGGTATTGGACAATTTAATAACTTTTTCTGTTCCTCGTTGATTGTCAAGGGACGTTTGAGCAATCTAGAATAAATCACTAAAATCCCATTGCTTTACGTGGTTGCTTCCGATCTACCAAATGTGTAACTTAGCATGTGCAAGTAGATGTTTTATTCCAGAACTCACTAAGTCTGTAGTTCTTTTCCAGAATTGACCTAAGCCAAGTGACCTAGTTTACTTTTGGAAAAAAATTGGCATTTTAACGTTAATAACTTCAAAATAGGGTTTTGGTTCGTTATCACTGTTCTTCATATTAATTTGAAAAACGTCTCTTTACTTCATAATGAAGTAATATAGCCAAAGTAGGCTCCGGTTCAAAAAATGTCTGTCCTGAAAAATCATCATTTTTGACTTAGCGAGTTTTGGAAACGAGGTCTTCAATTAGGTTTGACCTTTTTGAAAAAGAAGTCAAAGATTTTCATGGTTATTCGGGCAGGATTCATCCGGTAGATGAGTCCAAAGAAATCAATCCTCCTTTTCCTTATGGTATCTGAAAGTCTCTCCGACTTCACATACAGGGTGTCGTTCCTATAGAAAACTTGTTTGTTATTTTGGAATTTAGGACCTATGTATGATCTTCCTCAAAATTTCTCTCTCTTTGATTTCCAATTTTTCCATTTGCCCTTGTCTCCTCAAGACTAGTGTTTCTGCTGCAAAGAGTGCCTCTGGCTTAATTATGGTGTTATAATGCCTGATTTTCGTGTTCCAAGAGAGGGTTTTCTTATTGTATGTATTTTTGGTTTTCTGGAAGGCTAGTTCCATTTTGATCCTTCTCGCCTCCATTGTTTTTCCTTCAAGGTTATTCCAGTCGATCCATTCTCTTAAGTATTTGAAACTATTAACCACCTCGATTTTATTAGCTCCTACTGTAACTCTCTTGGGCACATCCAAACTATTTGACATAATTTTAGTTTTTTCAAAGGAAATCTTAAGTCCTATTTTCCCCGCCATCTCGTGTAATTCTGTGATTTGTTCTTTGGTTTCCTCCCATGTTTCTGCTCGGTTCAATTTTAATTATTTCATCATAAAAATGCTACAAACCTTTAACATCAAAAATTATTTCTTTGAGTATTCAGGAACATTTAAATAGGTTCTAATTCGTATTTTTCAATAGGAGAATAAACATGGATGATTTTCTGATTTTTTATAAAATGCTTGACTTGTTTATTGTAGAATATTACCTGTTAGGCAGCTGGAGGAGCAGATTTATGCCATGAGGAATTATTTTGAAAGTAAACACACCTAGCCAACCTCTCTAAACATTCCAACACAACCCAAGATACCAAGATCTCACTCCTACCGCACCAGTCGTTATTTCTATTTCCATAGTATAAATCATTTTCAAGGATAGGAGTTGTATTTTTTTGTCGGCGGTGTGTAGTGTCTCTTAGTCGGGTCAGTACGTATCTTACCTTATCCAGCTATCTGATGTGCCATTAAATTTGTACACTGGCATTTAAGATTTGCTAAAAATATACTTCAGAATTAATATTGAGAACTAATAGAGTATAGCAGTATGTTTGAAATTGTTTCCTTGTATGGCTTCTGAGATATGGAAATACTACTGTTCAAATGCCCAAGGAGAGTTTTCACATAGTTGGTGGGACAGTTGCCTCTGAAAATGTGCACAAACATATATTTCATGGCA
The DNA here is from genome assembly GCA_946902985.2 of Meconema thalassinum. Classification (NCBI taxonomy): domain Eukaryota; kingdom Metazoa; phylum Arthropoda; class Insecta; order Orthoptera; family Tettigoniidae; genus Meconema; species Meconema thalassinum. Next base: position 675,874,223 of record OX336389.2, read on the forward strand.
GAGACTGTACATAAAAAGGTATATAAATCCATTAAATGTTTTGGAAATAACATGCAATGAAACATGGAACCTAAAAATGCGCCTAGGATTATCTTTCTAACGCTGATTATGAGGAGGTGACATGCAAAAGCTAACATGTCCACCAAATACAGTTTTTTACAATCAACAAACAACGTATCTCACCCATACATTTGAATGCAAACAACAAATTGAAATGCAAAGAATTTAATTTTTGTGCGATAAGGGCAGTTCATGTCCGCAAATAAATCTACAATTGAGATATTTGTTTAAACAGCACATTTAATTAAGGACATGTTCTCTTTTGCATGAACTGTTTGGACATGTGTGGCTTTGAATAATTTTCAAAAGGGAAGTACTGCTACTGCAACACAGTCCAAGCAACTTCGGCCTGTTCATCAACACGATACCAAGTACAACTTGACATCAATGATCTAAGAACCAGATTAAAAAGGCATATTACCATACAAGACACCTGAATATCAGTGAGGGAATCACAGACAAAGTCAACAACATAGACTTTTCTTTTCATTCTCAATTTCAATTCTTGGGGGAAGAAGAGGTGAAGAGTTAGCTTTCTGTATATGTACTGCAGTATGTTCAGAAAAGCCTTTGTTAGTGAATCAGTCCTCACCTTCATGTGCTATATAGCCTTTTAAAGTTCATGAAGAATAGAGTTCAAAGGCAAAGGAATTCTTAATACTCGAATTATTTAAGGTATAATGTCAAATAATTGTCTCCCATAAGTCCAACACCTCGTCCACGTCGTGGGAGACGGGCAACGGCACAAAGTAGGGGATCGCCTGTAAGGGCGAAGTACAGTGGGGACTTCGTGTGCCCCGGGACCGTTACGGTAGCTGTGAAGGTCCTACAGGAACCCTGAAAAGTGACGGCTAACGGGGCTCTGGTGAAGCTACGATAGGCCCAGCAAGCCAGTAGTGGATGAAACCAAATGCTTTCAAAAATGGAACGAGCCTCGGACATGATGGATTTAATAGACGACGACACGGCTGTACACACGGACTAAGATTTGGAATTTTAAACCTAAGAACGCTGACGGGGAAGGAGGAGGAGATAGTGGATATGATGGAAAGAAGGAAGTTGGAATTATTGGGATTGGCAGAAACAAAGTGGAAAGGGGAAGGAAGGAGAGAACTGAGAAAAGGCTATAGACTGTACTGGAGTGGGAACGAAGAGGGAAAGAGGAATGGAGTGGGAGTAGTAGTACGAGATGGTTTAAAAGAAGAAGTGAGGAGAATAAGTGATAGGATGATGAAAGTGAAAGTAGCACTGAGGGGAGAGACCGTAGAAATAGTGCAAGTGTATGCTCCACAAGTAGGCTGCGCCTCTGAAGAGAAGGAGGAGTTTGAAGAGGAATTGCAGAAGCAGCTGGTAGGAAGAAATATGATTGTTATGGGGGATCTCAATGCCCATGTAGGAAGAGAAAGACAAGGTTATGAGAGTGTTCTAGAACCAGAGGGTTGGGGCGGAAGAAATGAGGAAGGAAAGAGACTGTTGGACTTCTGCCAGAGGAACAGCCTGCTAGTTGGGAACTCCTGGTTTAAGAAAAGAGAGAGCCACACAATCACATGGTACAGTTGAAACGGTTATTAATGCCCCATGTTGGTAGCGACAAATGAAACGGTTTGACTGCCCCTTACTGTTGGGTGAGAAATGTAACTGTTTACCTTTGCCTAAGCTATGTTGTTTTAATGGGCGCCAAGACCTCAACGCAATGTTGAAATCTAAATTTGTATTTAACAACGTCTAGCTCTGGCAGAACACATTCAAGACTCTATTCACTCAGATCGTGGTATGATTTGATCATTAACCCAACAAACAATTGTATCAGGAGAAGGAATTGGTCTATATCTAATGCTACCTACTGAAAGCAAAGATTGCATTGTAAAAGAAATGAATTTATTATATAAAACAAGTATAGCAAAATTAATAATAATAATAAGTATAAAATTTAAATTGGAGCGTTGCGATTTTAATATTACCGATAGAAAATTACGTGAAAACGGAGTCTGATAAATTATTGATTTTACTCTTATTTCCAAGCTATGAAGTTACTGAAATATGAAATATAAAACAAAGAAAAATGAGAGATTGCGTATTTCTGCGTCATTTGCGCTTACCACTGGAAATTGCCAAAGCATTTCCCTCGTACTGGATGATGCTGTGTGCTTCCCACAGTCTCCTGGACGTCGCCATCTTCTTCGTTATATGATGATATTCTGGTAGATTAGATAATTCTATGGTCCGTACATCGGACCCAAACACTCGTATAACCACACTGGTTAAGTTTTACAAAAGTTAGTCCTCCACTCCATGGAACATCGGAGCGACTCCCGCGTGAACCATACTTGGCAAGTTCAACACTGATAGTCACTAACTCCCCTGAACATCGGAGCGACACGCACTTGCAACCACACTCCGCAAGTTCTACACAGATAGTCCACGTTCCACGGCGCGTCGAACGATATATCCACACGCCGGCTCCCCCACTCTTCAGTCCCAACTAGCTTACGTCGTCTCCACTGATTGGCTGACCCACCACGCGATCTTCCCCTCCTCTGGGTCATTACTCTCGGCGGGAGGGTTCCGTTTCAACAATTCGCCTTTCCTGGACGATGCGAGCCCGCTTGCGTCATGCTTCTCGACAAGATTAAGCTTGTATTTGAAATCCCAGTGAGTCACGTCTCTCGAATACCCTAACTGACAAAAACTCCGTAAAATTCCGTAATCAGATAATTTTCTATGATATCGTCGTTCGTAATAATTTGCATGATAGCGTTTTCTAAGACATAGAAAACCTATCTGAATGCTACCAATTTTTATAAAATGCTCCGAAAATATCTAAATAATAATTATAATAAATTAATAATAATAATAAATTAACATGAAAAATTATCTTGGCTGAACAATTTGCCGCGTAAATAAATATAGAATGGCTTCCTACTGACTTATGCCAGTTGCATAAAAACCCCTCGAAAAACACGTTACATATTCGCCTCGGATCATCGGATGATTTACCGTGACGACGGTCCATTATCCGATTATCCCAGACACGTTAATAAACCCCATCCAAAATACATATTACATAAATGAAATCTCCCTAAATTACAGATATATACACTCATAATTTTTCTTCACGCACTTTGCGTCAAAGTTTGTTGTCACTATGGATTGCACTTTGCAACCAGTCCAATGTTTCTCATATAAAATAGTGTTCCACGGATATTTCCGCCTCTCAAATTCCTCTATGTTGGAGAAATAGACATAATTAATGTGTGAGCACTATGTATTTATGATGTCATATCACACGCATTGAAGGTGTTCTGATATATTTATATCACCATAGAACTTCCTAATTTCACTGGAGGTCCCTTCCTTATGGTGACATTTAATTCCACTTATCACTGAGCACACGATCACACTATTGTGGCAGCGCCTCGTGACCATAATACTTAATCTCTCTTTAAAGTAGATTAAATTAATATAGACTTCTGAAAAAAAAAAAAAAACAGTAAATGTGCATTACATATAACACCAAATATTTCTGTGCCGTAATCGCCCTGTCTTGTTAAGTTCCCGTAGACCATATTCTACTTAATACTAGTTCTCAACACAGATCAGTTCTTCTCACACAAATAATACCTCTGTACAAATTATCTTAAATTACACACTTACAAATCTTACATGGCGAGGCCGTAAACAGAAATCACGTGTGCTGATATGTATGAGTTTCATGAAGGACTGTCTCGCATTCTGATGGCCCATCTTTTGCCTCGTGGACGCCTTAAGCAAAAAAACCATGTGCAAGCGCTCACCCATCTCTTGGAGGCAAATGGGAATTCACCAGCGCTACCAAATTCTGGCCTTGGTGTGCTCAAGAGCATCCGACAATCCCGTCATATTTCCCTGTACCTTAAAAACTCTCATTTACTTACATACTACCCCCCTGTGCGACTTCTGATACGCCTGCCTTGAAGACCAGATCTTCCACGCACCAGACACCACACTTACTCATTTGATAGGCTGGCTCGCCAGCTAAACACACTCACTTTATGACACATATTTTCGTAGACTATGTATATTATACGTCCCGTATAATCTGTTTCCCTCACTATTCTCCAGCACATATGCTGTTTTCCCAATACGTTTGGAAACTATAAATGTTTCTGCGTCACCTGCTTCCAACCTTGCAAGTGGCTCCCTTAAATGAACGTCATCACGTTGCTCTACCTAGCATATTTCTCAGTCTCTGCAACGATGCCCTGTTGCTACTGTCCACACCTGCTAACCCTACCTTCCTATGGTGTCACACCTCTACTCGACACTCTATGACCTAAAAATGTCACTTCTGACTGACAGAATGACGACTTAGACAGCTTCAAAGTGAACCCTGCCTGATCTAACTTCTGAAAAACTATATTTAAATGACATAGATGCTCCTCAAAACTGCGTGAACTAATTACCATATCATCAATGTAAATGGTTACAAACTCTCCTGTGTCATCCCCTAATGCGATGTTTAAAGCCCTAATTAAAGCTGCTGAACTACTCTTTAACCCATAAGGTGTTCTACAAAATTGATAAAGGTTATATTTATGACTAAAAGCTGTAAATGGTCTATCTTCGTACATAAGTGGCACTTGCCAAAAACTGGAACTCAAATCTACACAAGTGAAATACTTCTTCCCCTCAAATGTTTGCATTAATTCCTCTATTGACATAGATTTCAGCTGATCTGAACTAATTCTACTGTTAACCAAACGAGCGTCTAAACAAATACGAACAGTGCCGTCGGTCTTGGGTACCGTGATCAAAGAATTAACATATGGACTGTTAGAGTGCTCAATAATCCCATCTTCAAGCATCTGGTTAATTTGTGCCTCAACTGCACTCTGATAAGCGAAAGGTACAGGATATCTATGTCCTGTGAATACTGACCTATCAATAACATTCAATGAATGTGTATAGCAATTGGCCATACCAATGCGATCCTCAAACACTCTCCTATTACACCATAACACATCATAGAGCCGAACACACTGTTCATCCTCTATATTTCCCTGAAACGCAGCTTCACGTAACGAGTCCTCTAGACTTCCGTTCGTAATCACACTGCCCACAAAACATGGAGAACCCCGCTCTACGCCTGGCGATATCTCATTTAAAGTACAAATCACACCTACAATACTACTTCTCTGAATATGGTCATTGAACGCTACTTCTACTTCAGAATCTCCCCATTTAACTTTCAAACTCCCTACATCATAACATAAGTTACCAGACACTCTACTTAGCCACTCTGATCCCAAGATAACACTGAATACTAAATTTGGAATTACAAGGCAAATCTGCTTCTCTACATGATTATTAATTTTAATGTCTACTAAAACTTGCTTAGAAATTACTTTAGACCTCTTCCCAACAGCTGTGATAACAAAAGTGCTTTTAATTGGCATCTCCTCAAAATTTACTCCAGTTCCTTTCATTTTATCATAAAATGCACTACTTATGCAACTCTTCATACAACCACTATCAATTAAAACATCTGTGTACGCCTCGGACACGTTAAATTTAACTATGGGGCTCTTACTAACCACTTCCTGAATAATACCTTCATCATTTAGTTCATGTAATAATTCATTTCTTACATTTAGGTCATAGGGTTCCTGTATAATTGTATGGACAGGGCATGCTACAGACTGATATTCTGACCTTACTTCGCAGCCTGGTTCGCGTTTAAAGAACCGCTACAGCTGGCCGTAGTACTACTAACTACTAAACTGGTCTGGTTGTTCTGGGCTGTGTTGTCATTGTTTGGCTGTATATTACTACCACTGGGCTGTCCTCTTCCTTGACCCCTATTCTGGTTGTAATTATTGTCATTATAATTTCTTCCTTGATTTCCCCTGAAATCATTGTTTCTCCCTTGATTTCCCCTGTAATCATTGTTCCTCCCTTGATTTCCCCTGAAATCATTGTTCCTCCCTTGATACTGATTACCATAGCCATTTCCTCTGTTCTGATTTAGCTGATTATTATTATTATTTCTATTTTGAGCGTTGGCTCATTCGCCACCGTTCCCTTGAACTTCCTGATGCCTGGCTTCATTAGGTCTATTATTATTATTACCCTGGTTCCTATTGAAATTGTCCTCATAACCCCCTCTCCCTAGTGCATCAAATGTGCTTAACAAATTTTCTACTTGTGATATTGTCTTTACATTCTGGATACAAGCAGCCTCCTTGGTCCTATAGGGAAAGTGCCTAAGTAGCAACCTTACCACATCACTTTCCTCCTTCAACCCATCCAGATATTTACACACTAATACCTGCCCTAAAAAGTATTCGGTCATGGTGGAGCTTCCTTTAGGGTTATATTTACCACACACTACTCCCTCACGATGCTGCGACTGAATAACCTCATTCCAGAACTTTTCACAGAATTTCATTTTAAAATCATTCATATCAGTAAACTTGTCTCTGTAGACAGCAAACCAATTCCTCGTTTCCCCCACGAACACTTGTTCTAAAATTTCAACTACCTGGCACCACTCAATACTACCATTTTCCAACCTCTCCCCGAATTTATTTTCTATAGTGTCCATGAACTCCATTGGGCACCCCTGTCGATTGCTGAACTTACCCAGTTCTACCTCCCTGTGTGTGCTATTCACAAAAACTGGCCTATTCTGACTATTTTCTTGCCTGATCCTAGCTTTTAATTTTAACTCTAATTCTGCGATTTTCTCCTCAGCCTTCCTCTCAATACTGTTTACTGTTAATTTAATGTTTCCTTCTGATTCTTCTACTTTATCATATAGCTTTGCTTGTTTCTCCTCAATCTTGCTAATGCTCTCTCTATTACTCTCTCTTAAATCATTTACTTCTGCAACTATTTGCGAGTGGACTTTCTCAATTCTACCCCCCAGCTGTTCCTTAACCTCTTTAGTTGCTACCTGAATTTTGTCAATTTCTCCCCCCAATTGCTTTTTGATCTGCTGTGTTTCCAGTTGCACTAGTTCTTTTAAATTTTCAGCCTGTGTACTGATTCTAATTTCTAACTCCTCCTGTACTTTTCCTAATTTCTTGTCTACATCTGCAATGATCTCTTTAACCTTCTCTTCCATTACTCCTCTGATTTCTCCTCTAATCTGCTCCATTTTCACACTAATTTCCTTGTTGTTCTTATCTAATTTTGCATTATTCTGTTCTAATTTTTTATTTAGAGCTTCTGTACTTTCTTTATTTTCCCTACTGTTTTGTTCTAATTTTGCATTATTCTGTTCTAATTTTGCATTTAAAGCTTCTGTACTTTCTTTATTTTCCCTACTGTTTTGTTCTAATTTTGCATTATTCTGTTCTAATTTTGCATTTAAAGCTTCTGTACTTTCTTTATTTTCCCTACTGTTTTGTTCTAATTTTGCATTATTCTGTTCTAATTTTGCATTATTCTGTGCTAATTTTGCATTTAAAGCTTCTGTACTTTCTTTATTTTCCCTACTGTTTTGTTCTAATTTTGCATTATTCTGTTCTAATTTTGCATTTAAAGCATCACTACTAACTTTGTTCTGATACATGAACTCGAGAAGTAAAGTTTTTAATTCTGGTTGGCCGCCTACACTCCCTGTTTCAGTATCGGGATTTACCTCCGCTACCCCGGTACTACCATCACTCGACATACTGCTCGTATCATCATTCTCCAGTTGATGACCACTACGTAACCTCATCTGTCTTTCTTTCTCATCCCCCATAATGATATACACTGATAAAGACAAATAGCCCCCAAAATACAGGCACAGAAATATATACCCTTCTCCTTCCACAAATGTTATTAGGTTTTCAACCCCAAGTTGTCGGCGACAAATAAAACGGTTATTAATGCCCCATGTTGGTAGCGACAAATGAAACGGTTTGACTGCCCCTTACTGTTGGGTGAGAAATGTAACTGTTTACCTTTGCCTAAGCTATGTTGTTTTAATGGGCGCCAAGACCTCAACGCAATGTTGAAATCTAAATTTGTATTTAACAACGTCTAGCTCTGGCAGAACACATTCAAGACTCTATTCACTCAGATCGTGGTATGATTTGATCATTAACCCAACAAACAATTGTATCAGGAGAAGGAATTGGTCTATATCTAATGCTACCTACTGAAAGCAAAGATTGCATTGTAAAAGAAATGAATTTATTATATAAAACAAGTATAGCAAAATTAATAATAATAATAAGTATAAAATTTAAATTGGAGCGTTGCGATTTTAATATTACCGATAGAAAATTACGTGAAAACGGAGTCTGATAAATTATTGATTTTACTCTTATTTCCAAGCTATGAAGTTACTGAAATATGAAATATAAAACAAAGAAAAATGAGAGATTGCGTATTTCTGCGTCATTTGCGCTTACCACTGGAAATTGCCAAAGCATTTCCCTCGTACTGGATGATGCTGTGTGCTTCCCACAGTCTCCTGGACGTCGCCATCTTCTTCGTTATATGATGATATTCTGGTAGATTAGATAATTCTATGGTCCGTACATCGGACCCAAACACTCGTATAACCACACTGGTTAAGTTTTACAAAAGTTAGTCCTCCACTCCATGGAACATCGGAGCGACTCCCGCGTGAACCATACTTGGCAAGTTCAACACTGATAGTCACTAACTCCCCTGAACATCGGAGCGACACGCACTTGCAACCACACTCCGCAAGTTCTACACAGATAGTCCACGTTCCACTTTTTTTTTTCTTTTTTTCGGGGGCGCCCCGAAAAGGTACCCGCACCTCCCGTGTGACACCCGACCTTACTACTGGTGCCTCCGACATGCAGTTAGTCTACGATAGTAGAAGAGAAAGCATAGGGGATTGGATAAAAGGAATGTCTTTTAGGACTTAGTGCCTGTCCCATCGCGGTCGCGATTTACCAGGCATAATTGGTAGATGTTAACATAGGTATATGTTTATATATGCGCACATTATAAATATGTACTCATATATAAGGATAAGATTGTAGGGCCAGGGAAAACCGCATAGGCAGAAAGGAAAGATTGCCTACACGTAAAACCTGGCGGCTTGGTTATTGCCACATGCAAGGATAATGTGGGTATGGAAATGAGTAGGTTTTGTTAGTACGGGAGGTGTATCATGCAACAGTTGCAAAATCCGTTTCCTCGCCTAGATTAGTATTTGTGGGAATCAGTTGGCTTGGCACTGCTGGGACTAGCGCGTCCGCAATGGCGGACGAACTGTACTTCCGGGGTTAGGTTCGGAGCAGAGTCCGCCCGCCTAGAGCGTCCTGGTACCAAGTCTCCGTGATCCGGAGAGGGGAGCCACGCCTGCGAACAGGGGCTTCTTCTCTCGTGTCCTGGACATAGCTGATGGTTGTTGTATCAATCACTCCGCCGCTGCCACGTTCCACGGCGCGTCGTACGATATATCCACACGCCGGCTCCCCCACTCTTCAGTCCCAACTAGCTTACGTCGTCTCCACTGATTGGCTGACCCACCACGCGATCTTCCCCTCCTCTGGGTCATTACTCTCGGCGGGAGGGTTCCGTTTCAACAATTCGCCTTTCCTGGACGATGCGAGCCCGCTTGCGTCATGCTTCTCGACAAGATTAAGCTTGTATTTGAAATCCCAGTGAGTCACGTCTCTCGAATACCCTAACTGACAAAAACTCCGTAAAATTCCGTAATCAGATAATTTTCTATGATATCGTCGTTCGTAATAATTTGCATGATAGCGTTTTCTAAGACATAGAAAACCTATCTGAATGCTACTAATTTTTATAAAATGCTCCGAAAATATCTAAATAATAATTATAATAAATTAATAATAATAATAAATTAACATGAAAAATTCTCTTGGCTGAACAATTTGCCGCGTAAATAAATATAGAATGGCTTCCTACTGACTTATGCCAGTTGCATAAAAACTCCTCGAAAAACACTTTACACAGTGATGACTTGACCAGGAAGTCGGTGGTCGACTATATACTGTATGAGAAAGAACTAAATAAGAACATCACAGATATCAAGGTTATACCATCGGAGAACCTGGATAGCGACCATCGATTGCTGGTAATGAACCTGAGAGGGAGTAAGGAGAAGAAAGGGACTGAGAACCAGGAAAGACGTATAAGGATATGGAAACTGAAAGAAGGGGATAGAAGGGTCGAGAACCTCAAAATGGTAAAGGAAGGAATTCCAACAGATGAAGAAAGAGGGGTGGAAGAGGAATGGGCTAGATTTAAGAAGACACTAGTAGGTGCAGCAGAAGCAGTATGTGGGAGGACAAGTAGTAAGAAGAGGTGGAAGGAAACACCATGGTGGAATGAGAAGACAAAAGATATAGTAAGGGAAAAGAATAGAGCCTTTAGGAGGTGGTATCAAAATAGGACGGTAGAGACAAGGGAAGAGTACCAGGAAAGAAAGAAGGAGGCAAAGAGAGTAGTGGCTGAGGAGAGAAGAAAGTGGATGGAAGTGTGGACAAAGATGATGGAGGAGGATAGTGAAGGTACAAAAAAGGTCCTGTATGGGATGGTAAAAAATAAGAGGCGGAAGGATCCTACGGATTATGTTAGAATGGTGAACAAAAGGGGACAAGAGATAGAAAATAGGGAAGAACTGAAGAAAATGTGGAAAGAATATTTTGAAGAACTTCTGAACCCAAATGGAAAAGATGGTGAGGAGGAAGAAATCGGGGAAGAGGAAGATGAACTGCAAACGGAAAAGGACTTAACATGGAAAGAAGTGGAAGATGCAGTGAACAAGATGAAAGGAGGGAAGGCACCGGGTGTGGATGAGTTGAGTGTGGAGATGGTGAGAGCAGCAGGAGAGGTGGGGATACAGTGGTTGTACCGAGTGATGAGGACAGCATGGAAGGAAAGGAAGACCCCAGAAGACTGGAAAAAAGGAATAATTGTCCCGATCTTCAAGAAGGTAGTAGAACAGATTGCAGAAACTATCGGGGAATAACACTGATGAGTCATTGTGCAAAGATCTTCGAGAAAGTTTTGGAAAAGAGAATTAGGACAAGGATAGAAGGAGGGATGAGGGAAGAACAACATGGCTTCAGAGCAGGAAGGTCCACAGTGGATTTGAATTTTGCTGTAAGGCAGTTACAAGAACAGCACTATGAATATGGAACAGATCTACTGATGGCCTTCCTGGACATTGAGAAAGCATATGACAGTGTATGCAGAAACAAATTATGGAAGTCCCTGGAGGATAGAGGAGTAGAGAAATGGACTATAAAGAGGATAAAGGAGATGTACAAGGGAAGCGTGAGCTGTGTGAAAGTGGGAGGAGAGAGATCAGACTGGTTGGAACAGAGAAACGGCCTGAAACAAGGAAGTGCACTGTCACCGTTACTTTTCATTGTGGTGATGGATGACATAATGACCCGAGTGGCACAAGTAATTGAGGAAGGAAGGATGAAAGCAATGGTGTTTGCAGATGATTTGGGGAAACAAGGAGGAGGTGGTACAGGAACAGTTGGACGTGTGGGAAGGAATAATACAAGGACATGGGATGAAATTTAGCATAAATAAGAGTGAGATGGTGATCACAACAAGGAAGAAGGAAAGAACCACAATGGGAATAACAACTGGTGGGGAACAGCTGAAGAAAGTGGAGAGCTTCAAGTATCTGGGAAGCCTGATACAAGATAATGGAAGAAACGATAGAGAAATAAATGAGCGGGGGAGGCAGGCAGAAGCATTTTGGAGGAGTGTGAGAAGCATGTTATGGAGCAAGGATGTCCCTCAAAACAGCAAAAAGATCATATATCGGACGTACTATGTCCCTATCCTGACGTATGCCTCGGAGACCTGGGTTATGAAAGGAAGGGAGAAGAGCAAAATACAGGCCAGTGAGATGAGGTTCTTGAGAAGCAGTATTGGAGCTACAAAGATGGACAGAATAAGAAATGAGAGGACCAGAGAATTAATGAAGGAGGAACCATTACAGGATGGTATAGAGAAATCTAGACTTAGATGGTATGGACATGTAAAACGAATGGAGGAGAAGAGGATACCCAGGAGAGTACACGAGACGAAGTGGGAAGGAAAGAGACCGAGAGACAGGTGGCTGAAGGGGGTGGAAGAAAGAGTGAAGAAGAGAGGAGAAGACTGGACAAGGGTGGAGGCTGAGAGATGGTGGGAAGACAGAAGACGTTGGAGAGGCTTGTGTTCCAAACAGACCCGGCCAGTGGCTGGAAACTGTGCAAGATGATGATAATGTCAAATAATTCTCCTGTTTTAAGAAAGGAGGGCAAATTATTTCCCTTTATTTAACATGCACATTTTTCATCCATAAGCTTGCCGCATATGTACTGCAGTATGTTCAGAAAGGCCTTTGTTAGTGAATCATTCCTCACCTACACTCACAAAGATTTTAGAGTTGTTCGGGGCACATTTGGAGCATTAATTTATAAAAATACGGGTACATCTTCGGGTGATGCAGATTGCAAATGGTAGAGAAAAGAATAATATTCTTTATTTTATTTTTCAAACCTGTAAATTAGTTACGGAAATTGCAGTATTCTTGAGACACTAATACTTGGTCACATAAGCCACCTATGGGACTATCAATAACCTGATGAGCACAAATCCAACATGGCTGTGACGCAAAATTTAAATGTACACACATCAAAAAAAGTTTTGCATCACCTCGGTTCCAAGAGTTCCGGAACCTTTAAATACAAAGGGAATAGAGATCAACACAAACAACATTTCAGCTCGTTTTATTGCTCATGAGACCCACACATTGCATGTTGTACCATCATACAGCTAGACTTTCAGCATTTGTGGTCCAGATTGCAGTACACACCACTACCTCTAATACCCAGTAGCACGTCCTCTTGCATTGATGCATGCCTGTATTCGTCGTGGCATACTATCCACAAGTTCATCAAGACACTGTTGGTCCAAATTGTCCCACTCCTCAACGACAATTCGGCGTAAATCTCTCAGAGTGGTTGGTGGGTCAAGACGTCCATAAACAGCCCTTTTCAACATATCCCAGGCATGTTCGATAGGGTTCATGTCTGGCGAACATGCTGGCCACTGTAGTCGAGCGATGTCGTTATCTTGAAGGAACGCATTCACAAGATGTGCACGATGAGGTCGAGAATTGTCGTCCATGAAGACAAATGCCTCTCCAATATTCTGCCGATATGGGTGCACTATGGGTCGGAGGATGTCATTCAGGTATCGTAAAGCCGTTTCGGAGCCTTCCATGACCACCAGTGGCGTACGTCGGCCCCACATAATGCCACCCCAAAACATCAGGGAACCACCACCTTGCTGCACTCGCTGGACAGTGTGTCTAAGACGTTCAGCCTGACCAGGGTGCCTCCAAACACGTCTCCGACGATTGTCTGGTTGAAGGCATATGCAACACTCATCGGTGAAGAGAACGTGATGCCAATTCCGTGGGGTCCATTCAGCATGTTGTTGGGCCCATCTGTACCGCGCTGCATGGTGTCGGGGTTGCAAAGCTGGACCTCGCCATGGACGTCGGGAGTGAAGTTGCGCATCATGCAGCCTATTGCGCACAGTTTGAGTTGAAACACGACGTCCTGTGGCTGAACGAAACGCATTATTCAACATGGTGGCATTGCTGTCAGGGTTCCTCCGAGCGGCAATCCGTAAGTAGCGGTCATCCACTACAGTAGTAGCCCTTGGGCGGCCTGAGCGAGGCCTGTCATCGACAGTTCCTGTATCTCTGTACCTCCTCCATGTCCGAACAACATCGCTTTGGTTCACTCTGAGACGCCTGGAAACTTCCCTTGTTGAGAGCCCTTCTTGACACAAAGTAACAATGCGGACGCGATCGAACTGCGGTATTGACCTTCTAGGCATGGTAGAACTACAGACAACATGAGCAGCGTACCTTCGTCCTGGTGGAATGACTGGAACTGATCGGCTGTCGTACCCCCTCCGTCTAATAGGCCCTGCTCATGCATGGTTGTTTACATCTTTGAGCAGTTTTAGTGACATCTATGAACAGTCAAAGGGACTGTATCTTTGATACAATATACACAGTCAACGTCTATATGCCGGAGATCTGGGAACCGAGGTGATGCAAAACTTTTTTTGATGTGTGTATACAGTAAATGGATTTTTCTCACGACTTTTCACTGGAGCGCTGTGAAACTTGGCGCGGTATATCTTCATACAAATCTTAATATATTGACGTCTAATTTAATGGAATTTTATGATTACATAAAAATGGTGGCTGTGCAAAATCTTTAATATCTCTTTTTTTTATTTCTCATGTCCAAATAAAGCAACAGAAACGTAGCTCGATATGATTATCATTAGAATATTCATTTGCTGGCATATAATTCTGTAGTCTATAATTATATTAAACAATCCAACATGGTGTCCATACAATATATTTTACCGGTTCACAATATCTCTGAAACTATTTAAGCAATCAAACTGAATTATCTTTATGGTGATAGAGGAATATTAACTAAGGACATACCGTATATCCTGAGAAACACAAAAACAATATGGCACCCAAGTGATCTTATCACCCGAGAGCAGTGATGCCAAGAACAGCGAATCTTTATTCAGAGCTTAGTATAGAGATGTTCAGTTCTTTTCAAAAATTCAAGATGGCATAAGTTCGAAATTATTAAACTTTTTTTTTTCACATACCCTATTCAAGCGATTGAAGAGAGGATTCGCATGTTAGGTTATTATAATAATCATAAATTAATGGCACTAAATTCTGTAGCCTACTTTTCGTAAATCATAGGAGCCGTGCATTTAACTTTTCTTAAATTAAACTCCCGTGATGTGTTACAGAAAGATGCCATCTCACGGGAGTCATCTTATTCACCGATACTGAAAATTATATATTCTAGCACATACTTTCTCAATGCAATGGTATTGGTGGAGACATGGGTTGTGTGTCAGAAGCTATTTAGTATACTTCACATGGAAAATCCTTTTAATAGCCGGGGAAGTTTCAAAAGAAAAGACCAGTAGAATATATGAAATTACGCTATTTAGTTCTTCATGCAACTATTTGTTTCCATTGCTGCAATCAGTACATTTACTGGAAACTGCAACTTAAATACTCTTACACCTCTAAACAACACTTGGGCGACACCGGATGATACAGCTAGTGCTACCAACTGTGTATTAATGATAACTGGGAAACTACATGTTAAATACTCTTACACCACTAAACAACACCTGAGCGATGCCGGGTGAAACAGCTAATGATGTATAACTGTGCTTACTATACAAATCACCAGAGCTACTAGCTGTGTATTAATAATAACTGGTAACTGCAACTTAAATACTCTTGCATCTCTAAGCAACACCTGGGCGATGCCAGGTTAAACAGCTAGTTATGTATAACTGTGCTTACTCTGAGAGTCAACAGTGCTAACAACTGTGTATTAATGATATGACTTTTGAACTTTGGTTTCAATATCTCAGAATAGGTGTTTGGAACCAATTTCATGCTTAGCACAGTGTTAGTCTTAAATTATGTTACACATCTCTAGAGTAAATTGTCCAAGTTAATGCTACCAACAGAATTCCGTGCACATGCATAAGTTCAATTGCATGTAACTATCCAAGTAGTTTATGGAATTATACTGAGTTTTTCACATGCAATTTATGTCAAAAGAGACATAAATACCACCTGCCTTGTAACTTTCTGCATACATTTGAGCCCTTGACTTACAAATGAACAAATATACAAACAATTTGAAACTCTGCACACAATCATGTCTTAATATTGCAGATACATTTTGAGCACTACACTTATATCAGAGTTATGAAAGTAATTCCAAGCACTTTTATTTGTTTTACTGAATGTAACTTCATTCATATTTAGTGGGCTTTAAGGAAAGAAATATGATTGTGTACATTTTCAGAGGCAGCAGTCCTATCTAATAACTCTCCCTTGGCATTTGAGCTATATACTATCCATATCTCAGAATCCATGCAAAGAAATCATTTCAAAACATACTTGCTTACTCTATCAGTCATCAATATTTGAGGTGGTGGCATTCTTAATTCATTTGAGGGGCTTGGAACATCTTGGTCATCAGCCCCATGTAGTTGGGTGTGGGTTGAATGAGTCTGATAACCTGTGTTTCTGTAATGACTGTAGTAGTGTGTGTATTAGGGGCAGGAATGGGGTAGGTGCCCAGGGACTTGAAACAAAGTACTATCCGGGCATTTGCCTGGAGGAATTGTCGAAAAACATGAGGAAAACCTACACTCAGAATAGCCACTGTCAGCACTGGGATTCAACCTGCTGTCTCCGGACTTGTTGCAGCTGACTGCGCGGCCATGGAGCACAAGGTAACGAGCAAGGCTACGCTGCAGGGTAATATTCAAGGTATATTTAGATCAAATCATAAATGCTAGTGTTATCAACTTAATTCTGAAGATAATTATTATTCTACATATTTCTGAACACATGAATCATTGGCCCGAATCTTAAAATTATAAGTAAAGTAGGCTATTTAGTTCGTCACAGAACTGTATTTTTCCTTTTTTGTCTGTCTTGTGGGCATTAACATTTACATAAAACATAACATAGCACAAAAACTTCAGTAACTTTTTAACAGTTGATATTTTAAACTATTAGAGGTTTTAAAGCGGCAATGAAATGTAACGCTTGTTTAAATGTAACTCAACTGATTTATTTAACACAAAATACATGAACTGTTTAAATGCGTTGTGCCGTGAACAGATCATAAAACGAACTGTTTGAAAGTTAGTTGAGGGCGCTATTTGCGCCTATCGATCAGGATGGAGGCCGATAACGGCGGGTACCGAATCTCACCAACACTTCCCCTCGACCAACAGCCGGAGTCATCCTGGTGCATGTGGTCTCAAGCCAAGGCTTTGAGCACATTTCTCGTGCTTGGGCCTTGACAATCCTTTTGTCAATATGTCGGCAGGCATCTCATCCGTTGGAGTGTACTCCACCGAAACCACCTTTTTGGCCACGGCATCTCGGACGAAATGGTGCCTGATGTCGATGTGCTTCGTCAGTGAATGAAACATAGGATTCGACGTCAGCTTCTGCGCACCTACATTGTCGTTCTTCACTGGGACATCTATCGGTTTTCCGAAGTCCTTCAGGAGTTTCCGCATGTGTAGAGCTTCCTTGGTTGCTTCTGTCAAGGCCATGTATTCGGCCTCCGTCGACGACAGGGCCACAGTAGGCTGCTTCCTGGACTCCCAACTCACTGCAGCGCCGCCTAGTGTGAACGCGTATCCGGTGTACGATTTTCGATCAACCGGGCAGTTTCCCCAGTTAGCGTCCACGTACATCACCGCTGGACCGCTGGATTTGGAGTACATGAGGCCGAGATCACGTGTGTTAGCGAGGTATCGCAAGACACGTTTTGCAGCCTTCCAGTGCTGCTGTCCGTGACAGTCGTTGAACTGAGAGAGAGAACTGACTGCATGGGATATGTCCGGCCTCGTTCCCACTGACAGGTACATTAGAGCTCCTATCAACTGTCGGTAGGGGACGCTCTCCGCTTGTACGCCAGGGTTCACGTCTTCCTTCTGCAGCTTCGTACTTGGATCAATGGGAGTTCTGACAGGCCTGCACTCTGCCATTCCGAATCTCTCCAGGACCTCGTCTATGTATCCTTTCTGGCTGAGTTTCATCTGGTTGGCGCTCCTCTCGAACTCCAGCCCCAGACAATACCGCACGTCCCCCAAGTACTTGATCTCGAACTTGGTATTCAGATAGTCTCTCACCACGTCGATCTTCTTGTCGTCTCGAGCCATGATCATCATGTCGTCGACATAGATGATTATATAAATCCTATCTTCGACCGGTCCGATGTGGTACATGCATGGATCTGCATCCGAGCGAGTCGCCTTGAGATTTTTCATCTCTTCCTCGAGACGGCGATACCAAGCGCGTCCTGCCTGTCACAGTCCGTACAACGCTTTGTTTAGTGAGCACACCATGTCACGATTGGTCAACTTCTCCAGCATCTCATCTGCGGTCTTTCGCACAGTCTCGTCAACCGACTTGTCTTGAACGGTATGGGCAAGAACGTCCTCGAAGTGGTCCGGGGCCTCCATGAAGATTTGCTCCTCGACTTCTCCATTCAAGTACGCCGTCTTGATGTCTAGCTGTCGGATCTTTAGATTATCTTGTACAGCTAACGCCACCGCAGTCCTTATTGTGCTCAGCCTTGCGACTGGAGCGAACGTGTCGTGAAACTCTATTCCTGGTCTCTGCGTGAAACCCCTCGCTACCACGCGCGCCTTCCGCTTGCTGATAGTGCCGTCAGGGTTAAACTTATTCCGGAGAACGAATCTGCTTCCTATCACACGTTACCCCTTGGAACGGTCGACCAGCTTCCACGTATTGTTCCGAATCAGTGAAACTGCTTCTTCTGACATTGCTTCGATCCACGCAGGTGAGTCCTCTCCGGAGATAGCCTGGGTCACTGGGATTTCAGCGACGTTAGCCTCTTCCCCTGGTCGATCACCGTAGTTCTTGCGGGGTCGCCCAGATTTTCCAGTTCTAATCAAACGAGGCCGTCCGCCTCTTCTCCTAGATGATGCCGCTTGTTGCTCATCGGATTGGATCTCCGGTTCAACAAAGTAATCGTCGGCAGGAAAGCCTATGAAGCCATCGGGGAATTCCCATTCAGCAACACCAGGTTGGTTTTCTGCCAGAACTTCGTCTCTCGACACCAGCTCGAACTCCAGTTCATGGATCGGATCCTCTGGTTCAATGCGTACTTTGTCCGGAGAGTCACGCGGGAACAGATCATCGACTGATTTCTTAGGCGCGGTCATCTCCTCACGAAAAACCACGTCTCTCGTGATCTCGATCTTCTTCGTTTCAGGAATCCAGATACGGTAAGCCTTCGACTGCTCCGAATATCCAACAAAAATTCCCTCTCTTGAGCGAGGGCTAAACTTCCCCTTGTTTGGGGTCTTGTCCAGGCAGAACACCTTGCTCCCAAAGTCCTTGAAATAGTGTGCAGTCGGAGTTCTGTCGAACCAGCGCTCAAATGGAGTCTTCCCGTTTAGCTTTTTGGTTGGACATCGGTTCCTCAGATAATTTGCGGTGTTGATCGCCTCCGCCCAGAATGTCATCGGTAGGCCAGATTGCAGGAGTAAACATCGTGCTGCCTCTTCAAGGGTCCGATTTTTCCTCTCGGCCACACCATTTTGTTCAGGCGTATATGGTGTTGTGAGACAGCGCTCGATACCCTCAGATTTCAAGAACTCGTCAAATTCCCTGTTGACATATTCACGTCCATTGTCGCACTGTACGCACTTTATTTTCAGACCGTGCTGCTTCTCGACGAAAGCCTTGTACTCTCGGAACATTTGCAACGCCTCGCACTTCGTATTCATAAACCGTACCTCTGTCCATCTCGAGTAGTCGTCCGTAAATGTGATCATGTACTTGGATCCACCGTTCGACACAACACCCACAGGGCCACAAACGTCTGTGTGAATAATATCGAGCTTACCGGTCACACGATTTGACTCTTTCGGGAAAGGTATTTGAGTCATTTTGCATTTCGTGCAAATGTCACACGTTAGATCTCCACATCTCCCTTTTAGTTGCACACCTCGAATGGATCCGCTCTTCACTGCCGTATCTAGATCACGAAAGTTGACGTGACCCATCCTTCGATGCCACAGCTGCGCCACATTCTCGTCGCGCTTGTCTTCTGACACTGCGTTTCGACATTTTTCCAGTGGGGTGCCCTGTACATAGTACAGATTGTCCTTGCGCTGTGCAACTAACTTCGTCAGTCCGTTCTGGTCAAAAACTTCCGCCTTCTCTTTGCCAAAAACAACCGAGAAACCACGGTCTGTCATCTTCGAGACTGATAAGAGATTAGTGCGGATCTCAGGAACGTGCAAAATCTCATTGAGAGTAACGTTGCAAGTTTTACCGTCTACACTTGTTGCAATTTTTGCAGTTCCTTGGGCCTTTATCTCTGCGGTTGCGCTGCTCGCTAACTTCAGCTTGCCAGTCTCGCCCTTGTCCATCTCTGTAAACACAGTCGCATCACCGCACAGATGAGACGTGCACCCACTGTCGAGACACCACAGGTTTTCGACGCTGCTCGTCGCGATCTGGCAAGTATCAGGTTCCTCAACTGATAAGAGTGACGCGTCCGACAGCTGATTTTTGTTGATCTTAACATTGCAGTCCACTGCCTATGTCCCTTGATTCCGCACTTCGAGCATTTGAACGGAAACGATTTCTCCTTGTCACTCTTACCACCAGAGTAGCCATGGTTTTTGTTTTGAGGCTTCGACTGTGGTTTCCTTGAAGGACCTTTCTTCTTCACGTACATGGCGCCTTGATTTTCCATCGGTGTTGACGAGGCAACTCTGGCATCGTGTTCTTCGATTATCTTCGTACGTAGATTCTCAGGCTTCGGTAGATCGTCCTGGCTCTCGATGGTAATTCTGAAATTTTCAAAACTTGCCGGCAAACTGTACAGCATCATGATGGTAAGTTGGTCTGGGTTAATAACTACGTCCATGTCAGCCAACTTGTCGACACAGTCAAAGTAGTTGTTGAGGTGCTCACGGATGTCGCCACCTTCAGTCATCTTTTGCAAGGTTAGACTCTTCAACAACGTGGCCATGCAAGCCGGCCCCTTCGACTGAAACGTATCCTCAAGTTTCTGCCATATCTCGCTTGATGACCTGCAGTTCTTCACCAACTTGAGCTGGCTTGGTCCGATAGATAGGATTAGGTCTGACATGGCCTTTTCATCCCTAGTCGTCCACTCGGTCACTTGGGCTGCATTGTCCTCACCCGGCTCGGGTTTGACGATTTGGAGGTTGACATAACCCCACGCGTCATTCTTTATCAGAATGGCGCGCATTTGCATTTTCCAGGTGTCGTAATTATCGCGCCCTAAGGCCTCGATGCGCACTACACCGTTTGAATTCATTGTCTCACTTCCATCGTGCCGCGTGTTAATGTCCGGAACACTCACGATTGTTCACAATAAATTTGCTGTGCCGCGTGTTATTGTTTGAAACACTCACAACCGGCCATACACTTTGCGTCGCGTGCTATTGTCCGGAACACTCGCAAATAGGCCTACGGAATTTCGTGTCGCGCACGTTTGTACACAACTCGCATGTTAAGCAAGTTTTCTTGCGTCACGTGTTATGGTCCAAAACACTCGCAATAAGCCAAAATTCGCATCGCGTGTTATTGTCCAAACACTCGCGATTGGCTTTTTCACTGTTCACTCACGATCAAGCACACAATATTCGAGAAGACGGCGTTTGTTCCTTCTCGCTTTGTCGATGTCCAGAAGTTTCTCGAAGGAGCAAGATGTCTGCCGATTCTACGCGTTCTTCTCTTTGTGTCTCCGCTTGATCTCGCTGTTTTCAGTTAATTTAAATCCGAGCCAATCGTTCTGGGCCCATAACCTATTAGAGGTTTTAAAGCGGCAATGAAATGTAACGCTCGTTTAAATGTAACTCAACTGATTTATTTAACACAAAATACATGAACTGTTTAAATGCGTTGTGCCGTGAACAGATCATAAAACGAACTGTCTGAAAGTTAGTTGAGGGCGCTAGTTGCGCCTATCGATCAGGATGGAGGTCGATACCGGCGGGTACCGAATCTCACCAACATAAACAAAACAAACCATACATATTGGCATATTTTGTAGTGTAAACAAAACTGTTGACAATTTGATATAACCAAAATAATAATTATTGTTAAATTATAATTAATTTAATGGAAGTAATGCGTTACAGGGATTTAATAAAAATATTTCATGAAAAGTTGTGGAAATTACCTGATGTTGCAGATATTGTTGAAATCTTCAAAAACAGAGAATTATTTTTAGTGTCAAATCATGGGTATACCAGGTGTTTCAGGAGGAATAGTAAATATTTTAGGAGGTGGTAGTATAGATGAATTGCAGTAAAATATTCCATATAACATGTGTCCCATTTGTATTGCATACAGAGATACAGCTGGTAGTATTTGACCCAAACAAATGTTAAGCCAAGGCAAATGAGGACGTTCAAAGTTGACTTTCAAAAATTTTACCACCAACTTCAATGCATTTTGCACTTCTCTTGATAACACCCTGTGTAGCTCTTCGGAGGGAGTCTTGGCGTTCTTTGATGAGGGCTGCACTATGCATAATCCAAACGACCAACTCGGCTCTTGTGTTATGTTTTTCCTTGTAGACTTCGACTTTCAACCATCCCCACAGGCAAAAATCCAAAGGGGTAAGGTCCGGGGACCTTGGTGGCCAAGAAACGGGCCGATATTTCCCATTTTCCAGGGTATGTTAGGTTTAGATGATGTATCACCAGACGACTAGAATGTGCAGGAGTCCCGTCATGCTGGAAGAACATACGCATTCTTGTAGCCAAAGGAATCTCTTCCAATAATGCTGGAAGTTCATTTTCAAGAAAGTGTACATAATGGAATCCTGTTAGACGATGCGGTAACACAACAGGCCCAATCAACTGATTGTCAATCAACCCACACCACACATTTACAGAGATGCGTTCCTGAAAATGTGTGTCCACAATGATGTGCGGGTTTTCTTCTGACCACTAATGTTCAATACGAGTGTTATCGATGTCGTCACGAGTGAACGTGGCTTCATCAGTGAAGATTACAAATGGGATTACTTTGCGATTTGCACGTTTCCAATGACAAAATCCAATCGTCTATCAGCATCTTCTGCTCGGTGTTCAACGGGCTGGTAATGATACAGATGCAACCCGTGCATACGTAATGTTCAGCATACTCTTGTACATGGAACACCGACACGTGCAAAAAGTCTGTGTGTGCTTGTTGAAGGACTACGTTCTACCGACTGCATAATGTCTTCTACTCCCTCCACAGAATGTTCATTTGGCTGCGTGGCTCAGCGGTAACGTTCTCGCTTGCTGGGCCCAAGGTTGCAGGTTCGTATCCCGGCGCAGTCAGCTGGCACTAGAGGGTGCCCAAATGCAAGGGAGCCGTGTCAGTAGATTTACTGGCACGTTAAAGATCCCCTTCGGGGCAAAATTTCTGGCACCCCGGCGTCTCTTAAGGCCAGAGTAGTTAAAAGGTACGTAAAACCAATAACATTATTATTAGTCTGCTCATTTGCACGTTCAGATGAAATAAGACTGCTGGGTTTTGCACCAGAATCACGCAGTGTATTGTAAACACGAGTAAACACTCTTGAATCTGGTCATCTGCGGTTAAAAAATTGTATGCCGTATTCTCTACTAGCAGCAGCAGCGATTCCATTAAAAAATCCATACACAAATGCTATATTGGCTTACTCAGCATGTGTAAAAACGTGCGGCATATTTAAACGATACAGTACAGTCAACTTGGCCAACAAAGCACACTGACAGGTGAACACATTCAATGGAAACTAAAACACAACTTAACAACGTGAACATCAACACACGACTTTTGACAATCGTTAAATACGCCCATAGCAGCCGGTATACCAACTCATGAAACGACAACTGCCCTGGTTATATACCAACATCAATATCTCGTTATGCAATACAAATGGGACACATGTTATATGGAACTTTTTATTGCAATTCATCTATACTACCACCTCCTAAAATATTTATTATTCTTCCTGAAACATGCAATGATAACTCAGAATGAATTTATTAAAACATCATATTTATCGTTAAATGTCCTTGTATCAGTACATTATGTTTTTACTTACAGAAATAGGATGCATGTATAGCTTAACCATCTGTTAAAGTCACAATGTATGGATTTAGCTCCTGCTTCCTCTGACACCTTATGGAATCACGCAACCACTTCACGTGCACGTGGTATACTACAGGAGGCCAATTCCTTGCTTCATTCTGAAAAGAGATAGAAATCTTACTAGACTCACAGTCCATGTTTCATAGATTAGATTTATTTGTCTGACAAGATTTGGGCCAGTGGGGCTTCCCTCCCATCTAACCAGATTATAACATGAATACAATGTGAACAATACAGGTATGAATGGAATTATAGTACCGTACTTAAATCCAACAGGAATACAATTGGTGATAATAACAATATTATCATATAGAGGATGTCTCATAAGTAGAAAATTTTATTTGGAAAGTTTTCTGACAAGAAATTAAACTATTCTTCAGAGTAGAGACCATCAGATTCTATGGTCTTGAAACATTTTTCAGAGAGGTTTCTTATCTTGCTACGGTACCAGTCTCCGGGTTTTGATGCGAAGAACTCGGCCAGACCCACTTCCACAGCTTCCATGTTTTCTAAATTTCTTCCATGCAAGAAATGGGCCATGGATCAAAAAAAGATGGTAATCTGAAGGTGCATGATCAGGGTTTTATGCTGGATGTGGTAAGAGTTCGACTGCTCCCAATTCCTGAATGTTTGCCATGGTTGTTCGAGCAGCATTGTCCTGCTGCAAGAGAACTCTATTTCGATTAACTAATACTGGGTATCTCCATCTCAAAATTTCATGAACTCCTTCAAGTTGTTGAGAATAAAGATCCACTTTGCCTGCACGCCCGATTGGAACAAACACCCAGTGAATACCTCCTTCAAAATTCCACCAGACACACATCACTTTGGGGCTGAACCGATTGTTTTAAACGATGACGGGGACTGAGCCACCGTTTCGAGGCGTCAGCTATGCGGTAATAGACCCATTTTTCTTCACGTGACAATTCTCCTGATAAATCTGTCACCCATGGGGTTACCGATAAGCTGACAACAGATATCCATTCTATGTTCAGCCTGTTCTGGGGTCAATTCATGAGGTAGAGATCTACAGCTTTTGTTTGATTTTCCAAGTTTCTTAATCTGGCGATGCATGGTATCTTTTGGTGCACCAAGTTCTTCCGACAGCCTACGAGTACTTCTTTGCACATTTTCTCCTCAAACTCTGCGTGTATTCCCCAAGCTTAGGTCTTCCAGAACGCAGTAAATCTGTAGCCTAGTGTTTTCTTCTCCAGTGTTGAAACATTGGAACCATTGTTGTGCCACATGCTCACTAATGACACCTTCTCCTTCCAGTTTACATATTCTTCAAGCCTTGGCAGCAGCTTTGTAGTCTTGTTTCCAGTAGTGTTTTAGAAGGACCCTAACCTCCAATATTGTAAGATCCATTTGTGATTGTGTATCAACAACTGACGACTGATACATTCTCGCAATATGCGCAATTCTAGTCATGGCCTCCTCTAAATAGCATTGGCGAACTAAAGAAGACCAACTGTGTGATTGTACTAATAGGGGACACTTTGCGCTTGGGAAATTTTATTTTTCCTAAATTTAAAAAAAATACTCAATCACATGTCTTTTATATCACACTTACCCTTAGTACTCACCTTATACATATTGCAGAGCTGAATATTTGTTATTTAACTTTTACGATTTTGAAAAAAAAAAATGGGATTATGCTCATTACATGTTGTCAATTCTAATGACATTTAACTAAATAAGATCAATTGATGGGAACAAAAACTCAAATAACAAGTAGTTCCATGAAGAATTGAATAGCCTATTTTCATATATCCTACTTACGTTAATTTCCTCTATCAACATACAAAATTTCAGTTTGATTGCTGTAACAGATTTGTAGAAAATGAGGACCGTCTAAATATTTTGGATGGTCGCCATGTTGGATTTTTATATATGTAGACCATAGAGTTATGTACTATTAGATGAAGATTATTGCATAGGTTTATTATTCAAACTTCAATCGCATAATTAGGACACGAGAAATAAAACGAGATTTTAAAATTTTGCACAGCCGCTATCTTGAGGTTATGAAAACAATTGAAATAAATTAGATGTCAGTGGTTTAAAATTTGTATAGGCATTTACCATAACAAGTTTCACTGCGCTCGGATGGTTAATTCGTGCTCACCAGGTTATGCAAATTTCCATAGGTGAACGAATGTTAACAGCTTTTATCAACATACAATTTCAGTTTGATTGCTGTAATAGATTAGTAGATAGGTTATTCAAATTTCCATAGGTGAACTTAAGTTAATAGCTTTTATCAAATTACAAAATTTCAGTTTGATTGCTGTAATCGATTAGTAGATATTGAGAACCATCTAAATAATTCGGATTTTCACCATGTTGGATTTATATATATGTAGGCCATATAGTTATATACTATTAGATGATGATTATTGCATAGGTTGATTATTCAAACGTTGACTTCGATCGCATGATTAGGACACAAGATATAAAAAATTTAATTTTAAAATTTCACACAGCCGCCATATTAAGGTTACGTAAACAATTTAATTTAAGAAGATTTCAGTGCATTACAATGTGTATAAACATTTGCTGTACCAAGTTTCATTGCGCTCGGTTCGTTAAATCGTGAGACACTTCCTTTGATATGTTTCAACTTCGCTTGGCCACCATGTTTGTTTTGTATTTAACAGGTTTCTGAAAGCTACATACGTAAACTTCTAGTAGTAATCTTTATCATCATCATCATCATCATCATCATCATCATCATCATCATCATCAGCAGCAGCATCATCTTGTACAGTTTCCAGCCCCAGGCTGGGTCTGTTTGGAACATAGGCCTCGCCACATAGTCCTTTCTTCCGGACACCTCTCCACTGTCAATCTGGTCCAGTCCTCGCCTCTCTTCTTAACACATTCCTCCACTCCTTTCAGCCATCTATCTCTTGGTCTTCCCCTTGGTCGTTTCTTCTGCATCTGCATCTCATGTACCCTCTTCGGAATCTTCTTCTCTTCCATTCTCTTTAAGTGTCCATACCACCTCAGTCTTGATGTCTCAATCCTACCAAGCAAGGGCTCCTCTTTCACTATTTCACTGCCTTTTCATTCCTCACCTTGTCTCTTCTTGTTGCTCCGATCCTACTTTGCAGGAACTTCATTTCACTTGCCTGTATTCTGCTTATGTCTCTTTTCTTCAATATCCATGTTTCTGCTGCATAGGTCAGTATCGGGCTATAGTAGCTTCTGTATAACACTTCCTTGCTTTTTATGGGACAT
The DNA here is from genome assembly GCA_946902985.2 of Meconema thalassinum. Lineage (NCBI taxonomy): Eukaryota > Metazoa > Arthropoda > Insecta > Orthoptera > Tettigoniidae > Meconema > Meconema thalassinum. Next base: position 675,901,272 of record OX336389.2, read on the forward strand.
CTTTATTCCACACTAAGCTCCTATTGCTTCTCAGAAATGCTTCTGCCTGTCTCCCACGTTCTGTAATCTCTTTGTCATTTCTCCCATTTTCCTCCACTATACTTCCCAAGTACTTGAGACTTTCCACCTTCTTCAGCTGTCCACCTCCAAGTGTTATCCCACTCATTGGTCTGTCCTTTTTCCTGGTTGTTAACAGGACCTCACATTTACTGATGTTGAACTTCCATCCGTACTCTCCCACTGTTTCTTCCCAAGCCTTCAGTTGCTCCTGAATTTCCTCCTCCTTGTTTCCCCAGACCATGAGATAATCTGCAAACACCATTGCTATCAACTTATCTTCTCCTATCTTTCCTGCTACCCGTGCCATTACCTCGTCCATAACCACAATAAAGAGAAGGGGTGACAGTGCACTACTCTGTTTCAGGCCACTCATTTGTCTGAACCAGTCTGTTCTTTCCCCTCCAACTTTCACACAACTCACACTTCCACAATACTTCTCCTTCACTCTGCCTACAGTCCCCTTTTCCACTCCCATATTTTCCATTGCTTCCCAAACCTTCCCCCTACACACACTATTATAGGCCTTTTCGATGTCCAGGAAGGCCATCGACAGATCCTCTCCAAATTCGTAGTGGTGTTCCCGGAGCTGTCTCACTGAAAATATGAGATCCACTGTTGATCTCCCAGGTCTGAATCCATACTGCTCCTCTTTCAATTCTCTCTCCACTTTCTAATATCTTTTCATATATCTTGCCACAGCGGTATGAGTGTGACTCCCCTGTAATTTCTGAACTCCTTTCTGCTTCCTTTCTTAAATATTGGGACAATTAATCCTTTCTTCCAATCTTCTGGGGTCTTTTTCTCCTTCCATACCACCCTCATCACACAGTACAGCCACTGTTTCCCAACCTCCCCTGCTGCCTTCACCATTTCAACACTCACTTCGTCCACACCTGGTGCCCTTCCTCCTTTTATCTTGTCTATAGCCATTTCCAGTTCTCTCCAAGTCAGGTCCTTTTCCATTCCTGTGTTGTCTTCTCCATCTTCCAAAACGTTATCTCCCTCCCTATGACCATTTGGATTCAGCAAATCATCAAAGTACTCTTTCCACACTGTCTTGAGTGTCTCTTTGATGTGTGCCTCATTTCCGTTTTTGTCCACCATTACCACATCCTCTCGCAGACCACTTCTCTTACTTTTGACCCTCTCACCAAGGCGGACCGGGTTCGATTCCCGGTCAGTGCATGTGAGATTTTCGATGTGAAATGCCATGTCCTGTGGTTCGGATTCCACGTAAAACGTAGGTCCCGTGGCTTATGATCGCGAGATTAACGGTCACGTTAAACTACAAGCTTTTTTTTTTACTTTTGACCATCCCATAAAGTACTTTCTCATTTCCTCTGCTGTCTTCCTCCATCATCTCTGCCCACTTTACCAGCCACTTCTACCTCTCCTCTGCGACAATCTTGTTGGCTTCTTTCTTCTTTATCTTATAAGCTTCCCTTGCTAGATCAGTTCTTTCCTGGAACCACACTCTGAAAGCCTTGTTCTTCATTCCCACAGCTTCTTTTACTCTCTCATTCCACCATGGTGTCTCTTTACACTGCTTTCTGTTGCTTGTTCTTCCACATACTGCCACTGCAGCTTCCACCATTGTATTTTTGAATTGCTTCCATTCCTCTTCCCCTGTTAAGGATTGTCTGTTGGCATCCTTTCCCTTATTATCTTCTGGAACTCTTCCTTGACTTCCTTTTACTTCAGTTTGCATACTTTGATTCTCCTTTCCTGGTACTCTGTCCTCTTGCGATCCTCAACAACTCCCAGGTTCATTACTAGTATTCTGTGGTCGCTATCTAAGGCCTCAGATGGTATTACCTTTATATCTCTGACACTTCTCTTTATTTCCCAGTCGTACAGCATGTAATCTACCAAAGATTTCTTTGTTAAATCACTGCTGTACCACGTTACCTCGTGACTTTCTTTCTTCCGGAACCAGGAGTTGCCTACCACTAAACCATTTCTCTTGCAAAAATCCAGCAACTTTCTCCCTTCTTCATTCCTGCTGCCCCATCCTTCTGCTCCCATTACATTTTCATATCCTTGCCTTTCACTTCCTACATGTGCATTCAAATCTCTCATGACAATGATGCTCTGACCATTCGACTGCTGTTGTAGCTCCTCCTCAAAGTCTTCCTTCCCTTGAGCTGTACATCCAACTTGAGGGGCATATACTGTACCTGGGCTATCTCCAGGCTTCTTCCCTTTACCCTTACTCTGATCTTCATGATCCCGTCACTTATTCCCTTTACCTCTTCCTTTATTCCATCTCTCACAACTACTCCTACTCTGCTGCTCCTTCCTTCACTGTTCCCACTCCAGTACAACCGGTACCCTTTCCTCAGTTCTCTGCAACCTTCTCCTTTCCATCTTGTTTCTGCCAAGCCCAGTACATCCAGCTTTCTTCTCTCCATCACATCTACAATCTCCTACACCTTTCCTGTCAGTGTCTGAATGTTCAATGTGCCAACTCGTAGTCCATTAGCATATTGTTATGGCCTTAAGGGCACATGGAGCCCTTAGGAGGTATATTCGCATATGCCCACGGATCCACAAATAAATCTACACCCCAGACACCCATCCATAATTATCTACAATTACACCCCTAGTATCTACACCAATTACGCCTATCTGTCCAAACGCCCACCACTACTTCACCCTCGAAGCCACCCCTAAAGCTGTAATCAAGAACAACAGCAACACACTTCTTTCTACATCAAGCCGGTAGAGCCAGACCACAGCTCTTAGCCAAGAGCTTGCTTCATCTATAAACAATTATACAGGAACTACTCCTCACAACAACTGTGTAGCAAGCTTACCACAGTCAGCAGTATTGAAATACTTAAATAGGCCTCCCAAACATGAGGGGATGTCTGTTGCATCCCGTCTCGCTGCCCGAGCTCAACATCGTCGTCATCGTACCTCAGGTGAGTGTGCACCTCTCAGGGTTCCACAAACAACAAACATCCTACCCATTTGCCACACCCATTTACTCTGTAGTTTGTAACACTTGTAACACTGATTTATTGAGCTGCCCCTAAATTAAGGGAAGCACGCATACTTTTTATCCAGCCACCAGTAAATTAGTACATTTCACTACTATTGCCCGATTGTTCTTTATTGTCATTATTGTCCTGCTTACCGCCTGATCCCCTTCTCACACCTTACCCCGTCACCGCATAACCACAAGATTGCTACACACGCAATATTAGTCTACTACTGTCGACCTCTAAACGAGCATGCACGCACACCGTCCACCTATATGCATTATCAGCAACTCTGTAGTTGTACTCGCCGTGGCTCTCTTACATTTATCATTGAGGCGTAACCCTTAAAATTATAATCGCTGCCCCATAGAGCTTCGCCCGCTTACCCCGACACCTTCCGACATCACATCCTCAGGGTGGGTCTGAACCACCCTTTTCACTCCCCCTAATTACCCGCAACCCTTCTCACACACTTATACACCCACTACTCCCTATTTACACCGTTTCAGCACCTCAAAAGGCTAAACAATTGGTAGAGGCGCAGGGTAGTTGCCTACATAAGGCTCAACCAACGAGTCTGGCAACTGACGATACCCAGTACTAACCTAAACCTGCCAAGCAAGTAGCAAGAATTTTATTCTGAGAAGGATAATCTAGAGATTTTTTCTCTCTCCAAAGTAATTATATCATCCCCCACCCCATAGTGCATTCACGAGAGAAACCTCTCGCAAAGCCGAGCACCCCAAAAATGGATTTTTTTCTTCTTGAGTAGAGTATCCGGGAGCGAATAGGCAAGTTTTGCGTTTGAATTCGGACGAAAACATATGTCCACATTCAAAACCACTTTCAGGGATCTTAGACATCACTTAGCAGCGAACACAACACCACTCAGACCAAAATTAAAAATCAAACACGACGATTTAATAAACGAACACACTGCGCCACACCTGCTCCAAGAACTCGAGGCGAAGGCACAATAAGTCCGCGCTCAATATCCTGCAGAAGCCGCGCAGACCATACACTTTACACGGTCACAAGCCCGCAGCAGTTCACAAGAACAATCGCCGGTATCCAGTGACAGCACAGGGGATATTCCATTAGCACTCCCCCCTACTAATGCAGCACCTCCAAATCACACAACAAAAGAACGATAGCCTGATCGTCCTGTTCACACAGATATTAGAATCGAATATCATTACAAACGACGGTGACACATTAGAGGCAGCCCTAGATATCCAAACCATAGCGCAAACAATAAAACAGGACTTAGACAGAGCAGTATCAATAGTACAATCTACACAGTACGATAATACACCCCCAATTAGCGAGGATATATCAGGAGACGAGCACCCCGCCAACCTAACACACATTTCTTACTTCGGGAGTGAGGATGAACATTTAGGAAACAACACAGATTCTGACACTTCATCAAGCGACCACGAGGTGATAAACGAGCAAAACATGGCCATGCAGGCGAAATATCCCCTCATCCAGCCCACAAAGTATTCAGGGGATGGCCAGGATCCCAAGGAATACCTAAAGACATTTAATAGGACAGCCAGAATAAACGGGTGGTTGAATGAGGCCAAGAGACGCCTCTTACCCGCATATCTCATAGGATCAGCCCTCACATGGTTCGAGCTCCATGAGGCCTCCTTAGATGACACTACATGGGAGGCACTCTGCATGTTACTGACACACGAATTTTAACTCACTCCGGACGAGGAGGATTTGTATGATAGAATCAGAGAACGTACTCAGGGGCCCACAGAGAGTGCACAGGCGTACATCAACGCCAAGCTACTGATGTGCGGCAAATGTAACATGGCAATGCCAGATAGACAAAAGATTCGCCTAATCATGCAGGGCCTTAGGTCATCACTGGTGGATAAATTATGCACCATGCGAAACCAAACGTTAGAAGACCTGCAGCAAAATATCAAAATGATGGAGGCAGGGAATAAAATTACGGGGAAAGCAATCAATCACGACCTCAAAACAGACAACAATGACATACACCAAAGGGTGGATGAAATAGCAACAAATGCAGCAGTTAACAATCGCTGCAATTAACACACACACAAGGGATGACAGGGGTGACATGCTACAGCCACAATATAATGACAGGCAAGGCAGACACAGGGGGGGGGGGGTCAAAATCGCAGTCAGGGGAGACCAACCTACCTTCAACGGGGGCAACCATCCCCACACATGCAAGCAGGACACTCCCCGTCTGGATAGCCCACCCCCATTCAGACAGACACACGATCCCCCACGATACAGAAAAAACGAGCCCAACCGTGGCAATTCACCCCCACGCGGACACACATATACCCCCCACATCGCAGACAGCATAACTCGCCACAGTATAGCCAGGACATCCCTTGCTACGACAGAGCAACCCCTCAGCGCACACATAATACCCCTATGCGATATAGGCCAGAACCGGAGCGATACCCACATCCGGACGACTACACACAGGGGGCCAGACAGTACGCACCCCAACAAGCTAGAAGGGTCTTGCCACCTACACCAACATGCCACCCCCAGGCAGAAAACTGGCGAAATTATGCGCCAAGGGAACAAACCAGGTACACGGAAAGACGCAACAATGGATACAAAAAAAACTACTAGACGGGATCAGCCAGCGAAGAGAAGAAAGCGACCGAGGTTCCTCTAGAAGAATAGCGTACAAGGGGATGGAAACTGCCTATTCCGGGCAATAAGCTTCCTCCTACATAAAACTGAAAACGAGCACAAGAATTACAGGGTACAGACAGTTAAACATATTGTAGATAACTGGAGCGAATATGAACACTTCGTAGCAGATGAACAGGATAACACATTTAAAACAAACAGAAGTATGAAAGATACATGAGCACCGATTTTTTTCGTGTAGCCTCCTGAGAGGCCGAGTCCAGGTCTTTCTAGTCGACGCCCGTGGGAATGAGAGAAGAATGTGGGCAAGGATGTGGAAGGAAGCGGCCGTGGCCTTTCAGAAGGTACTGTCCCAGCATTTGCCTGGTGTTGAAAATGGGAAACCACGGAAAACCATTTCAAGGACAGCCGACGGTGGGGCCCGAACCGACGCGTCTACCGACTCAGCAGAGAGCTGTCGAGGTAAAAGCACTAAGAAAGGTAATACGTCATAACATACATGTATACACAGATGACAGCACGAAGCCGATACTATCCACGTCGGGATCCAGCGCGAGCATACATATATTATTCACAGGGAATCCTAGGGCCGGGCATTATAGCCCTCTTACACCCCTGACACTACACGGGGCACGAAAACACAAAAATAAACTCCCTGCACCAAAACAAGAAAACAGGATCGAACCCACACTATCTCGGGACAGAAATACACTCCCTGCACCGAAACAAAACAACAGGATCGAACGCACACTATCTCAGGACAAAAATAAACCCCATGCACCAAAACAAGAAAACAGGATCAAACCCACACTATCTCGGGACAGGAATACACTCCCTACACCGAAGCAACAGGCAGGAATCGAACTCGTACCCACCAAGAACGAGAAAACGACCCACACATGGAAACAACGGGTGAGACTCGAAGGCGCGCCCTCCCAAAACGTTGAAACAATCATTGCGTTAACACAGAAGCTAGGACTCGAACCCACACCATGGCGAAACAACATAACAGGCATTTCATCGAGGCGAAAGGGGGAAAGGAAATACAGCGGGATTCATACAGACATTTCACAAGGCACAGCAGGGGCACGGGTCGAGAGAATGCCTGACATAGCAAAACGCGCCAGGCACGACCAGGAAATAACACCCGACCGGCCAGTCAGCAAAACCACAAGAAACAAAGTAAACATTGACATGCACACTTCACAGGACAGGGAATCAACAACAACAATTACATACACCCTACACAACACACATGTTACGCATGCGGGCAATACTCTTTCGGCATTAACAATGCACACTACTATAAATGAGCATAGAGTACACATGTTGCTGGATACAGGAGCTGCAATCAGTTGCGTAAGCAGTAAATACATTACTGAGGGGGAGATACACAGGGTGGACAATAACATTCGACTCATAGCGGCCAACTCACAAATCCTCAATAATTTAGGAACAGCAGGCATACAAATTCAAATGGGCGACTTCAAAGTGACCCATCCCATGTTTGTAATAGAGGACTTGTCAGCCCCAGGCATAATCGGAATCGATTTCCTCGCGAAATACGCCGCGAACATAAGTTTGGCAGACAGTGAAATACACCTCATGGACGGCCAACACATAACTACACATTCGGTAGCGTACACTAGAAACACAGTATACGAGCGCAGCGCGACACACGCGAGCACCAGGCCTCCCCATTGACCACAATATACACACAAACCAGCACAGACACCAAAATGACAACAGACGAAAATACATCTACACAAAATAAGACACCAGAACAGAGTAAGAGGCTCGCAGACCTATTGGAAAGATACCAAGACATATTTGCAAATTCCCTAGCGGATATAGAAGTCACGGACTTAATAGAGCACCACGTGGACCTAACTAGCGACAATCCAGTCCACCAGGCCCCATATAGAGTAAGCAAGAAGGAAAGACAGGCCATTGACAGCCAAATACAAGAGATGCTAGATGCTAAGATTATCGTGCCTACGGTATCCAACTATAGCCCGCCAGTGATACTCACTAAGAAGAAGGATGGATCACACCGATTTTGTACTGATGATCGTGGGCTGAATAGGCTGATTAAAAGCGATAATTACCCACTCTCGCGCAGACACATATCTCGAAACACTTAGCGGCGCTAAATAATTTAGTTCCGTAGATGGCCACAGCGGGTTTTATACGATACCCATATATAAACCCGATAGACACAAGCTGGCATTCTTTACCGAAAACGGCCTGTACACATTGCCCATGGGTCTAAAAAATGCTAGTCAGACGTTTCAAAAACTGGTAGATAGGCATTCGCAGGGCTGAAGTGGAAATCAGTGCTTATATACACCGATGATATTACAATATTCTCACAAACATTTGAAGAACATATAACACACTTAGAGGGGCCTATTAATAGAATCCGACACGCGAAATTAAAATTGAAACCGTCCAAGTGCCAATTTGCACAGCAGAAAATACACATTCTAGGGCACATTGTAAGCCAGGATGGCATTATCCCTGACCCAGCAAAAATTTCAGCCATAACCGATATTAAGATGCCAGAAAACATTAAGCAATTGAGAAGTTTCCAGGGCTTGGCAAGCTATTATCTCAAATATATATTTCGGTATGCGCACATTGCCAACCCCTTGACAGAATTTGTAACGTGTTTTTCGAGGGGTTTTTATGCAACTGGCATAAGACAGTAGGAAGCCATTCTATATTTATTTACGCGGCAAATTGTTCAGCCAAGAGAATTTTTCATGTTAATTTATTATTATTATTAATTTATTATAATTATTATTAAGATATTTTCGGAGCATTTTATAAAAATTATAAGCATACAGATAGGTTTTCTATGTCTTAGAAAACGCTATCAAGCAAATTATTACGAACGACGATATCATAGAAAATTATCTGATTACGGAATTTTACGGAGTTTTGTCAGTTAGGGTATTTGAGAGAGATGAGTCACGGGGAATTCAAATACAAGCTTAATCTTGTCAGGAAGTATTACGCAAGGCTGGGTCGCATCGTCAAGAAAAGGCGAATTGTTGGAACGGAACCCTCCCGCCGAGTGTAATGACCCAGAGAAGGGGAGTATAGCGCGTGGGGTTCAGCCAATCAGTGGGGACCACGCAAGCTACAAGTCGGATGAAGGGTGGGGGAGCCAACGTGTGCATATATCGTTCGACGCGTCGTGGAACCAGGACAATCTGTGAAATACTTGACGAGTATGGGTGCGCGTGCGTGTGGCTCCGATGTTCGGTGGAGTTAGCAACAATCTGTATAGAATTTAACGAGTACGGTTGTACGCGGGAATCGCTCCGATGTTCCGTGGATTGGAGGACTAACTTTTGTAAAACTTAACCAGTGCGGTTGTACGAGTGTTTGGGTCCGAGGTACGGACCATAGAATTATCTAATCTACCAGAATCTCATCAAACATCGACGAAGATGACGACATCGAGGAGACTGTGGGAAGCTCACAGCATCATCCAGTACGAGGGAAATGTTTCGGCAATTTCCAGTGGTAAGCGCGAATGACGCAGAAATACGCAATCTCTCATTTCTCTTGGTTTTATATTTCATATTTCAGTAACTTCATAGCTTGGGAATAAGAGTAAAATCAATAATTTATCAGACTCCGTTTTCACGTAATTTTCTATCGGTAATATTAAAATCGCAACGCTCCAATTTAAATTTTAAACTTATTATTATTATTAATTTTGCTATACTTGTTTTATATAATAAATTCATTTCTTTTACAATGCAATCTTTGCTTTCAGTAGGTAGCATTAGATATAGACCAATTCCTTCTCCTGATACAATTGTTTGTTGGGTTAATGATCAAATCATACCACGATCTGAGTGAATAGAGTCTTGAATGTGTTCTGCCAGAGCTAGACGTTGTTAAATACAAATTTAGATTTCAACATTGCGTTGAGGTCTTGGCGCCCATTAAAACAACATAGCTTAGGCAAAGGTAACAGTTACATTTCTCACCCAACAGTTAGGGGCTAGCAAAACGTATCATTTGGCGCCCAACGTGGGGATGAAAACCTAATAACATTTGTGGAAGGAGAAGGGTATATATTTCTGTGCCTGTATTTTGGGGGTTATTTGTCTGTATCAGTGTATATCATTATGGGGGATGAGAAAGAAAGACAGATGAGGTTACGTAGTGGTCATCAACGGGAGAGTGATGATACGAGCAGTATGTCGAGTGATGGTAGTACCCGGGAAGCGGAGGTAAATCCCGATACTGAAACAGGGAGTGTAGGCGGCCAACCAGAATTAAAAACTTTACTTCTCGAGTTCATGTATCAGAACAAAGTTAGTAGTGATTCCTTAAATGCAAAATTAGAACAGAATAATGCAAAATTAGAACAAAACAACGCTAAATTAGAACAAAACAGTAGGGAAAATAGAGAGAGTAATGAAACTTTAAACGCCAGATTAGAACAAAACAGTAAGGAAAATAGAGAGAGTACTGAAACTTTAAATGCTAAATTAGAACAAAACAGTAGGGAAATGAGTGACAAATTCGAACTGATTAGAGGTGAGATCAGGGGGGTGATGGAAGAAAAGGCTAAAGAGATTATTGCAGAAATAGACAGAAAATTAGGAAAAGTACAGGAGGAGTTGGAAATTAGAATCAGTACACAGGCTGAAAACTTAAAAGAACTAGTGCAACTGGAAACACAGCAGGTCAAAAAGCAATTGGGGGGAGAAATTGACAAAATTCAGGTAGCTACTAAAGAGGTTAAGGAACAGCTGGGGGGTAGAATTGAGAAAGTCCACTCACAAATAGTTGCAGAAGTAAATGATTTAAGAGAGAGTAATAGAGAGAGCATTAGCAAGATTGAGGAGAAACAAGCAAAGCTATATGATAAAGTAGAAGAATCAGAAGGAAACATTAAATTAACAGTAAACAGTATTGAGAGGAAGGCTGAGGAGAAAATCGCAGAATTAGAGTTAAAATTAAAAGCTAGGATCAGGCAAGAAAATAGTCAGAATAGGCCAGTTTTTGTGAATAGCACACACAGGGAGGTAGAACTGGGTAAGTTCAGCAATCGACAGGGGTGCCCAATGGAGTTCATGAACACTATAGAAAATAAATTCGGGGAGAGGATGGGAAATGGTAGTATTGAGTGGTGCCAGGTAGTTGAAATTTTAGAACAAGTGTTTGTGGGGGAAACGAGGAATTGGTTTGCTGTCTACAGAGACAAGTTTACTGATATCAATGATTTTAAAATGAAATTCTGTGAAAAGTTCTGGAATGAGGTTATTCAGTCGCAGCATCGTGAGGGAGTAGTGTGTGGTAAATATAACCCTAAAGGAAGCTCCACCATGACCGAATACTTTTTAGGGCAGGTATTAGTGTGTAAATATCTGGATGGCTTGAAGGAGGAAAGTGATGTGGTGAGGTTGCCACTTAGGCACTTTCCCTATAGGATCAAGGAGGCTGCTTGTATCCAGAATGTAAAGACTATATCACAAGTAGAAAATTTGTTAAGCACATTTGATGCACTAGGGAGAGGGGGTTATGAGGACAATTTCAATCGGAACCAGGGTAATAATAATAATAGACCTAACGAGGCCAGGCATCAGGAAGTTCAAGGGAACGGTGGCGAAGGGGCCAACGCTCAAAATAGAAATAATAATAATCAGCTAAATCAGAACAGAGGAAATGGCTATGGTAATCAGTATCAAGGGAGGAACAATGATTTCAGGGGAAATCAAGGGAGGAACAATGATTACAGGGGAAATCAAGGGAGAAACAATGATTTCAGGGGAAATCAAGGGAGAAATTATAATGACAATAATTACAACCAGAATAGGGGTCAAGGAAGAGGACAGCCTAGTGGTAGTAATATACAGCCAAACAATGACAACACAACTCAGAACAACCAGACCAGTGCAGTAGTAACTAGTACTACGGCCAGCTGTAGCGGTTCTTTAAACGCGAACCAGGCTGCGAAGTAAGGTCAGAATCTCAGTCTGTAGCATGCCCTGTCCATACAATTATACAGGAACCCTATGACCTAAATGTGAGAAATGAATTATTACATGAACTAAATGATGACGGTATTATTCAGGAAGTGGTTAGTAAGAGCCCCATAGTTAAATTTAACGTGTCCGAGGCGTACACAGATGTTTTAATTGATAGTGGTTGTATGAAGAGTTGCATAAGTAGTGCATTTTATGATAAAATGAAAGGAACTGGAGTAAATTTTGAGGAGATGCCAATTAAAAGCACTTTTGTTATCACAGCTGTTGGGAAGAGGTCAAAAGTAATTTCTAAGCAAGTTTTAGTAGACATTAAAATTAATAATCATGTAGAGAAGCAGATTTGCCTTGTAATTCCAAATTTAGTATTCAGTGTTATCTTGGGTTCAGAGTGGCTAAGTAGAGTGTCTGGTAACTTATGTTATGATGTAGGGAGTTTGAAATTTAAATGGGGAGATTCTGAAGTAGAAGTAGCGTTCAATGACCATATTCAGAGGAGTAGTATTGTAGGTGTGATTTGTACTTTAAATGAGATATCGCCAGCCGTAGAGCGGGGTTCTCCATGTTTTGTGGGCAGTGTGATTACGAACGGAAGTCTAGAAGACTCGTTACGTGATGCTGCATTTAAGGGTAATATAGAGGTGGAACAATGTGTTCGGCTCTATGATGTGTTATTGTGTAATAGGAGAGTTTTTGAGGATCGCATTGGTATGGCCAATTGCTATACACATTCATGGAACGTTACTGATAGGTCAGTATTCACAGGACATAGATATCCTGTACCTTTCGCTTATCAGAGTGCAGTTGAGGCACAAATTAACCAGATGCTTGAAGATGGGATTATTGAGCACTCTAACAGTCCATATGTTAATTCTTTGATCACGGTACCCAAGACCGACGGCACTGTTCGTATTTGTTTAGACGCTCGTTTGGTTAACAGTAGAATTAGTTCAGATCAGCTGAAATCTATGTCAATAGAGGAATTAATGCAAACATTTGAGGGGAAGAAGTATTTCACTTGTGTAGATTTGAGTTCCAGTTTTTGGCAAGTGCCACTTATGTACGAAGATAGACCATTTACAGCTTTTAGTCATAAATATAACCTTTATCAATTTTGTAGAACACCTTATGGGTTAAAGAGTAGTTCAGCAGCTTTAATTAGGGCTTTAAACATCGCATTAGGGGATGACACAGGAGAGTTTGTAACCATTTACATAGATGATATGGTAATTAGTTCACGCAGTTTTGAGGAGCATCTACGTCATTTAGATATAGTTTTTCAGAAGTTAGATCAGGCAGGGTTCACTTTGAAGCTGTCTAAGTCGTCATTCTGTCAGTCAGAAGTGACTTTTTAGGTCATAGAGTGTCGAGTAGAGGTGTAACACCAGAAGAAAGTAGGGTTAATAAGATACTTAACGCAGAGGTGCCACAGAATGTTAAACAGTTAAAAACTTACCTGGGAATTTGCAACTTTTTCAGGAGGTTCGTTCTTAAATACTCAGGGTTGGTAGAACCATTCAGGGAATTGCTTAAAAGTGGGACTCGGTGGAGATGGGAGTCCAAGCATGAACAGGCTTTTAGAGCGCTGAAGGAAGGTTTTGAGAAAGCTGTAGTGCTGAAATATCCGTTAAAAGATAAGGAATATGTGGTTATGACAGATGCTTCACATATAGGCATTGCTAGAGTATTATGTCAGAAAGATGATGAGGGTAATCTGTGCATTGTATCTTTAGCCTCGCGAGGACTGACAGCAGCAGAGAAAAGATACACGATTACTGAGTTAGAGCTTTTAGGTATTGTTTTCAGTTTAGGGAAATTTAGAATGTATTTAGTAGGGGGGGAATTTGAGATCCACACAGATCACCATGCATTACTGTATATGAGAACTTGTAAACTCAGTTCTAACAGAGTTAGTAGGTGGATTCTTGCTCTGCAGGAATACGAATTCACAGTAAAATATATTAAAGGTAAAGATAACATTCTTGCAGACATGCTATCGAGGGACACTAATTTATGTAGGGATTATCCTGTGGTTAAAGCAGAGGACGGTATTTTAATATGTGCATGTGTGGACAGTAGCAACAGGGCATCGTTACAGACACTGAGAAATATGCTAGGTAGAGCAACGTGATGACGTTCATTTAAGGGAGCTACTTGCAAGGTTGGAAGCAGGTGACGCAGAAACATTTATAGTTTCCAAACGTATTGGAAAAACAGCATATGTGCTGGAGAATAGTGAGGGAAACAGATTATACGGGACGTATAATATACATAGTCTACGAAAATATGTGTCATAAAGCGAGTGTGTTTAGCTGGCGAGCCAGCCTATCAAATGAGTAAGTGTGGTATTTGGTGCGTGGGAGGAGAAGGTCTTCAAGGCAGGCGTATCAGAAGTCGCACAGGGGGGTAGTATGTAAGTAAATGAGAGGTTTTAAGGTACAGGGAAATATGACGGGATTGTCGGATGCTCTTGAGCACTAAAATGTCTCGATACACCAAGGCCAGAATTTGGTAGCGCTGGTGAATTCCCATTTGTCTCCTAGAGATGGGTGAGCGCTTGAACAGGGTATTTTTGCTTAAGGCGTCCACGAGGCAAAAGATGGGCCATCAGAATGCGAGACAGTCCTTCATGAAACTCATACATATCAGCACACGTGATTTCTGTTTACGGCCTCGCCATGTAAGATTTGTAAGTGTGTAATTTAAGATAATTTGTACAATGGTATTATTTGTGTGAGGAGAAATGATCTGTGTTGAGAACTAGTATTAAGTAGAATATGGTCTACGGGAACTTAACAAGACAGGGCGATTACGGCACAGAAATATTTGGTGTTATATGTAATGCGCATTTACTGTTTTTTTTTCAGAAGTCAATATTAATTTAATCTACTTTAAAGAGAGATTAAGTATTATGGTCACGAGGCGCTGCCACAATAGTGTGATCGTGTGCTCAGTGATAAGTGAGATTAAATTTCACCATAAGAAAGGGACCTCCAGTGAAATTAGGAAGTTCTATGGAGATATAAATATATCAGAACACCTTCAATGCGTGTGATATGACATCATAAATACATAGTGCTCACACATTAATTATGTCTATTTCTCCAACATAGAGAAATTTGAAAGGCGGAAATATCCGTGGAACACTATTCTATATGTAAAACATTGGACTGGTTGCAAAGTGCAATCCATTGTGACAACAAACTTTGACGCAAAGTGCGTGAAGAAAAATTATGAGTGTATATATCTGTAATTTAGGGTGATTTCATTTCTGTAATATGTATTTTGGATGGGGATTATTAACGTGTCTGGGATAATCGGATAATGGACCGTCGTCACGGTAAATCATCCGATGATCCGAGGCGAATATGTAACGTGTTTTTCGAGGGGGTTTTATGCAACTGGCATAAGACAGTAGGAAGCCATTCTATATTTATTTACGCGGCAAATTGTTCAGCCAAGAGAATTTTTCATGTTAATTTATTATTATTATTAATTTATTATAATTATTATTAAGATATTTTCGGAGCATTTTATAAAAATTATAAGCATACAGATAGGTTTTCTATGTCTTAGAAAACGCTATCAAGCAAATTATTACGAACGACGATATCATAGAAAATTATCTGATTACGGAATTTTACGGAGTTTTGTCAGTTAGGGTATTTGAGGGAGATGAGTCACGGGGAATTCAAATACAAGCTTAATCTTGTCAGGAAGTATTACGCAAGGCTGGGTCGCATCGTCAAGAAAAGGCGAATTGTTGGAACGGAACCCTCCCGCCGAGTGTAATGACCCAGAGAAGGGGAGTATAGCGCGTGGGGTTCAGCCAATCAGTGGGGACCACGCAAGCTACAAGTCGGATGAAGGGTGGGGGAGCCAACGTGTGCATATATCGTTCGACGCGCCGTGGAACCAGGACAATCTGTGAAATACTTGACGAGTATGGGTGCGCGTGCGTGTGGCTCCGATGTTCGGTGGAGTTAGCAACAATCTGTATAGAATTTAACGAGTACGGTTGTACGCGGGAATCGCTCCGATGTTCCGTGGATTGGAGGACTAACTTTTGTAAAACTTAACCAGTGCGGTTGTACGAGTGTTTGGGTCCGAGGTACGGACCATAGAATTATCTAATCTACCAGAATCTCATCAAACATCGACGAAGATGACGACATCCAGGAGACTGTGGGAAGCTCACAGCATCATCCAGTACGAGGGAAAGGCTTCGGGCATTTCCAATGGTAAGCGCTAATGACGCAGAAATACGCAATCTCTCATTTCGCTTGGTTTTATATTTCATATTTCAGTAATTTCATAGCTTGGGAATAAGTGTAAAATCAATAATTTATCAGACTCCGTTTTCACGTAATTTTCTATCGGTAATATTAAAATTAAAACGCTCCAATTTAAATTTTAAACTTATTATTATTATTAATTTTGCTATACTTGTTTTATATAATAAATTCATTTCTTTTACAATGCAATCTTTGCTTTCAGTAGGTAGCATTAGATATAGACCAATTCCTTCTCCTGATACAATTGTTTGTTGGGTTAATGATCAAATCATACCACGATCTGAGTGAATAGAGTCTTGAATGTGTTCTGCCAGAGCTAGACGTTGTTAAATACAAATTTAGATTTCAACATTGCGTTGAGGTCTTGGCGCCCATTAAAACAACATAGCTTAGACAAAGGTAAACAGTTACATTTCTCACCCAACAGTTAGGGGCTAGCAAAACGTTTCAAATTAACACACGAGAAAACGCCGTTCATCATCACAGAAAAACACAGGGAAGCCTTTGAGACCCTCGAACACTTATTAATTACACCACCATTGCTACACCACTTCAGGGATGATAGACCCATATTCGTACATGTAGATGCCAGTCAGCACGTGATTGGAGCAGCATTGTTACAGGAGGATACCGAGGGACACAAGCGGCCAATCGCTTACGCAAGCAGGAAACTAACAAACGTGGAGGGTAGGTATTCGGCCACCGAGAGAGAAATGCTCACGTTTTCATGGGCCATAAATTACGAGTATTTCAGGACTTATCTATACGGAATCTACTTCACTGTAGTCACAGACCATGCGAGCCTCCTTTATTGAGACAAATTTAAAAATCCCAACTCGCGGCTTAACCGATTTATTTTTCGGCTATATGACTATACATTCGATGTAAAACACAAGACGCAGACGGGCTATCGAGATTGCAAACACTCGAACCGCCAGACGAAAATACTGACCATGATTGGGATACGATGCCTACATATACAATTACACAAGTAGACATGAGACAGGAGCAAATAGACGACCCACATTTAGGGCAGATGAGGATAGCATTGGCAAATCTAGATAAAGTAGATAACAAGACCGCACGATTATCCAGGCGATTCTTTATAGATAGCACAGGGATACTACGACGCAAACCAACAGCTACACATGCCACTGCGCCGATAGCAGTTCCAAAAACACTCGCAACACATATCATGACAGAGAATCATAATCCACCTCTCCGTGGCGCACACCTAGGCACACATAAGACATATCACAGGGTCAGGGCAAAATCCTATTGGGGAAACATGAAGAAAGACAGATGAGTTCGTAAAAACATGCCACACTTGCGAACGTTATAAAATTAGGCCTGGCCAAAAACACGGACTGCTCCACCCCGTACCAGTGGGAGAGCTATTTCACAGGGAGGGTATCGACATCAAGGGTCCGATCACTCTATCCGACAGGGGTAAGAGGTATATACTCATAACAGAATACCTCACGCGATATATGATCACGAAAGCCGTGCCACAAGCGAACACGGAACAGATCGCAGAATTTCCCTTAGAGATAATTACACGATATGGAACATTCAATACATTATTACCAGACAGGGGGACAGTCTTCACTTCAAAAATCATAAAACAATTACTCACACTGCTGAGGATAAGGGCATACACAACGACGAGCTTCGCTCCCCAAACGAATGGGCTTACTGAGGCCAAGAACAAGGTCATCGGGAAAGCCTTAGCTAAATGTATTAATGACAGCGGTACCGATTGGGACAATTACCGGCAAGCCGTAACCTTCAGTTACAATACATTAATATCTAGCGGCACAAAATACACCCCACATTTTCTACTACACGGGTACAATCCGCGAAGCCCCATAGACAACACATACATTCCCCAAGACACACTCCCAGATAATACACTGAAGAAAATGGAAATTGCAACAACCAGAAGGAGTGGTGCTACATTGCTGCAATTGAACATGCAGGACGAGTGATCGGTTGTGATTCAATGATTACACTTTCAGGACCCTCTGACCGCAAGTTTGGACAACAATCAATACAGGATGTGCCCACCACGAGCTGCAATACACTGATGAATTCGACGAGGCATGGAGTCAATAAGGCCCTGGATCCCTTCCTGAGGAATTGTGGCCCATGCTTGCTGCACTGCACGGGTCAGTTGTTCCAGAGTTGTGGGTGGCTGAGGAAGGTTGGCCAGTTGTCGACCCATCATGTCCCACACATGCTCAATAGGACTGAGGTCCGGGGATCTCGAGGGCCATTCTAAGGTTGTGATGTCGTGGAGAGCTTCTCTGGAGATGCGTGCAGTGTGAACCCAGGCATTGTCCTGCTGAAATATCCCATTAGCAATGTTCGCCATCATAGGGACAACCACTGGATTGAGTACCATACCAACGTACTGTCGAGCAGTCATAGTGCCCTCAACAAGCACTAATTGTGATTTCAAATTAAAGCCAATAGCTCCCCAGACCATAATGCTTGGTGTTGGCCCTGTGTGCCTCTCGACAATAAGGTCTGGGTGGCCCCTCTCCCCGGTACGTCGGCGAACACGATTCCGGCGATCACTGCGGGCAAGACAGAAGCGCGATTTATCACTAAAGACGACCCTATGACATTCGTCGACCCACGTCGATCGTTCTCGACACCAGGCCAGCCTTACACATCGCTGTTGGGGGGGGGGGGTCAATGGAACACCTTCTGCAGGGACACGGGATCGTAAGCCAGCTGCAAGCAGGCGATTACCAACTGTTTGTTGTGTAACGTGGGGTGCCACAGCTGCTCGAATTTGCGCTGCTGTTGCATGGGGTTCCATCCAGGCCATCCGAATGATGCGGCGATCCTCTCTCACAGTTGTCTGTCGCGCTGGGCCTGTGCCAGGTCTACGAGTGTGGGTGCCTTCATTTGACCACTGCTGCCATACACGTTGTACCGTAGATGCCTGTCGGCCAACACGAGCAGCTACAGTCCTTAGCGATAATCCAGTCTCACACAGTCCAATTATCCGAGCCCTCTGAAACGGCGACAGTTGTTGATAGCGTGCTCTTCTCTGTCGTCGAGGCATGTTTGACGGGGAACACTTCACTGCACAGACTGCAAGTCAACTACGCTACACCAGAGTCCGTATACTGGATTTGATTCCTCCACGACCAATCACGCGAGGAGACCTGTAGCAACAATCCAATGGGTCTGAAACTTTGATCGTTTACATACCTACATGGCATCGTTCCATATCTTGAAAATCAACACAAACGACCAATGCCTTCCATTTTCTTCAGTGTATTCAACGGCTACACTATCTGCAGACAGCTAGGATCAATGCCCGACAAAACATCATATTCGCACAAAAGAAACAAAAGACTATCTATGATAACAAACATAAACATCAAGAATACAGGGCGGGCCAGTTAGTTATGATTTGGACACCTACGCGTATAAAAACGTGTCCGAATTCCTTATTCCTAAATGGACCGGACCATTCAAGGTCCACAGAAGATTATCAGATCTCAACTACATTGTCAATATTTGGTACAATCACAAAATTATCAAAGACACCATTTACGTGCGCCGGATGAAACCCTACCATACACGAGCGGTCGTTTCCGCGACCAAGACCCAAAAACCAAACAAACGGAAGAGATAAAACAGCGTGGAACACCGTTAGAAAACGTATTTCCAAATCACAGACACCACAACAACACAGACTAACAAATACAGACACCATGATCACATAGGTTTACAGACGCTCAGACAGACACTACAATCACACAGGTTTACAGACAATCAGAGAAACGGACAGCAGAGTAACACGGGTCTACAGACACTCAGAGAGACAAACACCACAATAACCCTGGTTACCAGATTCAGTAAATCACAGACGGTATAATAACACAGGTTAACAGATACAGTAAAAACGGACACCACAATAACACAGGTTAACAGATACAGCGGAAAACGGACACCACAACAACACAGGTCAACAGATACAGCAGAAGATGTACCCCAGAGTAACACAGGTTAATAGAGGCGGCAAAGATATAGACAACAGAATAACATAGGTCACGAGCTACCAAGGACGCAGAAACACCAGGGTCTAAATCATAGATATATCCACAGTTCATAGGAACAGAATGAGTATTTTCTAAAATCGATAGCCATGACACGGAACACCACATGTTGAAAGATGTATACACATCCCCGGAAATACATTTTACTTTCATTGCTAAACAATGCTCAAAACATCCCAGCCGCGATGTTGCAAGAAAAAAATTACCAAACGCCCACGCGTAACACGGAAACACATTCTTGGCTTAGGGGCACGTGCCGCGAAAACAAAGCGAAAACTATATTCGTAAACATTGGGTAACACTGTCACAAGTAACCTAAGCGGAAGGCATGCATAGCCAAACAATAGAACTTAGGGATTACGTAACATACAATCCGCAACACGAGGAACCACGCTCGGCACGCCCAGCGCGACCGTAGCGACAAAGGACAGGCCACGGCCGACCCGCGGATGGAAAGTCTATTTTCATAACAGATTCCAACTATTATGCCAACAATTAGATACCTATGATCAACGGCAGAAACTATTTCCACTAGTGAACGCTAAGCTGACACTAGGTTTCTTTTTGCAAACACCACGGGCGCGTTATTAGGATTACCACTTATACGGGCGAGAGAGACAAGAGAACGGGCCTCACCCTACATGATAAGCGGTCGCATAGCAACAGCAAAATGAAGAATCTGCTGTGTCACCGAAATCTTAGTCTGAGAACGAGACTACTTGCCCTCAAGTGTTAAATAATTCCCATACTAATGTATGGACACGAGGGGTGGACGTTAACCAAAACCTTGGAGAAGAAGTTGGAAGCATTTGAAATGTGGCTGTATCGTCGCATGCTTCGTATATCGTGGACCGACAAGGTGAGAAACACCGAGGTGCTGGATCGGATGGGCAAGGATATGGAGGTGCTCTACAACATCAAGCGACAGAAGCTACAATATTTTGGCCACGTGATTCGAAATAACAAGTACCGACTCCAGCAGCTAATCATGGAAGGCAAGATTGAAGGACGGCACAGACCAGGGAACAGGAGGATCTCCTGGCTCAAGAATTTGCGGGAATGGTTTGAACTTGACTCAGCATCTCTGTTTCGAACGGCAACCTCGAGGCAAGGGATTGGAATGATGATCGCCAATCTTCGACGCGGAGACGGCATATAAAGGAAGGAAGGAAGCTTGTAGTTTAACGTGACCGTTAATCGAGAGATCATGAGCTACGGGACCTCCTTTTTACGTGGAATCCGAACCACAGGACATGGCATTTCACTTCGAAAATCTCACATGCATTGACCGGGAATCGAACCCGGACCGCCTTGGTGAGAGGTTACTTCACAAACAACCTTCAAACTCGAGTGCACATAATATTTTGGTCAACAGTAAGGAAGAAGAATAAAGTGAAATACGCGTGAATGTGAGATATAGTGAGTTATAGTGCTGATTTTCTTTGGTGAAGTGTTTATAATACACTAACAACGAGGCAAAATTCAATAGAAAATCATGAAGAATAGTGTTTCGCAAAGTACTTATCTGGCCATTGCTTGGCTGCAGTATTAATTCATTTATTATACCTATACATACTCGAACAGGTTGTTTTCTTTCAGTGAATAACCAACAATGATAACGGTGGAAAACAATGTGGCGTACTTTTGAAAGCAATGTGTTTATCAACATCTTTGAGGCATCAGTGCATATACCATTGAAATTGACTGATATACAATTCAAATAGGTGACAGTTTGAGTGAAGTATGTGTTTGGGAGTATTCTGTACAAGAGCTGTTTTAATATGTTTATATTTGTGCATGACAACTTATGATTGAAGTGTTGTGGATTTGAGGAAACTTTCATTCTGTCATGGCTACTGGAACATCTATACATCAGAATTAATCACAGATAGGGACACAAGTATATCTTACCGATACTCATTGTGATAGGGTGGTAGCCATGTAATACAATTACGTATTTGTATGAGCAAGGACTCGACATCTTGGATTCAGAGAAATTATAGCTCAGAAGTGCTAATCTTATAACTAGGGCCCGGATTTAGATGAAAAGTCATCTTTTTTCTGAGTGCACGGAGACGATGCTAAGTGGTAATTAAGTGTATTCTACAATAAATATGTTAGATATATGTGGTTTCTAAAAGTCATCAAAATGCATTTTTCCTACATTTTCCAGAATAAGGTCATTTTCTAACATTTAGGTGCATTTTAGGTCATTTTTCATGTGTTATACGTTTATAGGTCTTTTTTTTATTGAATAAGTTTAAATGCACATTTTAAAGTTATGTTTTTAGTATCTGTATTTCTAAACATGTCAGCGTTAACATTCTTCGACTAACCCATATACCGTAGTTCTGCAGGGCTCGTCTGTTTTCATTAGCCGTTTCTTATCTACGCAGTTACCGGGTGAGTTAGCCGAGGTCGTTGCGGCATGACTGTTGGCAGTCACTCACATCCGGGAGGCGAGGAGGTTCGAATCCCCCCGCCGGCAACCTTGAAGATGGTCTTCTGTGGTTTCCCATCTTCCTTCCAGGCATATGCCGGGGTTGGTCCCTACCTATAGGCCACAGCCGCTACCTTCCAACTCCTCGACCCTCCCTTCCAACTTTCCTCCCCAACGGTACTTGTAGCTCACCCATTGGGTGTCCGTCTCGAAGCAGCTACAAAACTGGCGAGCCGAACATGTCCTCGGACACTCCCGGCGCTAAAAGCCATACGCTAAAAAAAAAAAAAAAAAAAAATCTACGCAGTTGATTTAATTTTTCTTGACGATGCATTTGTGTGTACAGTTTGCGTCTCCGATTTCCTCACGTGCAAGTGAGTATTGCGTCTGTCTGAGAAAAGAAACGGGGTAATCCCCTCAGCGCCATGTGGGTTGTGTCGAGTTTATTTTTATTAGAAGTGTTGACACCTCTGACGCAGCTCTTGCCGGCTCTGGCCTCTGATCGTTCACTCAATTACCCGGCAACTATAGGACTTTTAAAGTGTGTAGGTGTGTGACGTTTTGTTGTGCAGTGCAATTGAAATGCCAAAACAAAAGCAGTCAACTGCAAGCCGTTTAAAACAGTATGTGACAGATTATGGTGAAAACATATTCTCAACTGATGGAACTATTTTGTTCTGTAAAGTGTGCGAAATTAAAGTCGCTGCAGATAAACGGTTAACTGTACAACAACATGTCGGGCGCAATAAACATTTGCGAGGTCTTGAAAATGTGGAAAAAAGGAAAGTGTCTCATTTGCTGTTGAAAGAAACAGCTTCGACATGAAATAACAAGTCATCTTCTTTTTATAAATAATTATGTGAAGTGTTTGTTAGTGCTAATAATCCACTAGGAAAACTAAGCAATCCTAAATTAAGCAATTTCCTCGAACACCACACTGGTCATACTAATCCAGACGAATCACCAAACTACCAATCAAAATGTTACAAAGACACGTTAAACCGAATACGTGAACGTGAGGATGGGAAAAATATTTACGTATCAATTGACGAAACTACAGATTCAGAGGGACGTTATGTAGGAAATATAGTGATAAGGACCCTAGAAACAAACAGTCCCGAACAAACTTTTCTGCTGACCTCAGAGGTTTTGGAAGCGGTTAGCCACACTCAGATATGCAAACTGTTCGATAAATCCATGTGTTTAATATGGCCTTGGGGAATACAACATGAGAATGTGCTCCTCCTCCTAACAGATGCAGCACCTTAAATGGTAATGGCAGCAAAACCTATCAAATCATTTTGCAATAAGATGGTGCATGTTACTTGTCTGGCCCATTCTTTTCATTGAATTGCAGAAGAGATCCGATCAAAATTTTAAGAAGTAGGTAGACTAGATTCCACAGTAAAGAAAGTCTTTGTCAAAGCACCATTCTGCACTAAGCATTTCAAACACAAGGCCCCTGATGTAGCTTTTCCCCCCGCACCAGTTTTAACATGCTGGAGTACCTGGTTGACTGCATGCATATACTATTGTGACAATTTTCAGATAGTGAGAGAAGTAGTGAATGGCTTTGATAGGACAGATGCTAAGGCTATTGGGAATGCACATGACCTGTTTTCTGATCCTCAAATGGAAGGTAAATTGGCTTGCATAAAATCAAATGTTTAATTTTTGCCAGAAACTATAACCTGCATAGAAGAAAGTGGCATGGTATTGGCCAAGTCAAAAGAGTTAGTCAGGAATGCTGAAGGTTGTATAAAACATGTAAAAGATGAGATTGGGGACACAGTCAGACAGAAAATAAAATTTGTATTGGACAAGAATAAAGGGAATCAGACAGTGTGTCAAATAGCCAGCATTTTGTCGGGAGAAGACAGAATTGACATTTTTGAAGAGGATTTAACAGCCAGTGACATAGGGTTTTTCAAATATGCTCCTATTACATCAGTGGAAGTGGAGAGAAGTTTCTCGAAATATAAAACAGTATTAGCTGACAACCGCCGTTCCTTCACCTTTGATAACTTGAGGATGACGATGGTCGTGTATTGCAATGCTAACTAAGGTATGTTTAGTTAGCAATATATTTTTTCACTTTGTAGTAGAAATGAAAATGACGTATTGTTAATCTATTGATTGATAGTTAAGTAGTAATATACTAATTCTGCTAAGAATGTTTGTTATTCGAACCATTATTTGTACAAGACAATCATGAAATGGATCATTTTTTAGATGTTTTTAAAATTGTCATTTTTAGGTCATTTTTTTTTTTAAATGAGGTCATTTTAAGACAATTTTAGAGGCATTTTATAGGTCATTTTTCAATAATTTTAAGGTCATCAACATCCGGGCCCTACTTATAACGTACTGTTACGGCTGTGAGTTTGTGTCATCAGTCGCCGCGTGAGTCACAACTGCCCCAGGGCTGGGCTGTGCCCTGCCTCCTGTATTGCGCGCGCCTTATGCAACAGGGCTACTAGAACAAAGGGATAGTCCAGAACATTCGTGACTGGACCAGCGCTGGAAACCTCGAGAAGCCGTGGACTCTGGATGGATCTAGAAGCATTTATTGAGTCACCGGCCGGCTATATAAGAGTGACCCGTCAAGCAGTGGTTGTTGTGTTTTACGAGCTAGTGCGAGCGATTATCTTGTGCGACAGAAGTGTGGTGACGAAGTGCTGTGCGAGTTACGAAATCCTGTGACATTGTTTCTCCCAGCCTGTGAACAGCGTACATCAAGTGCTCGTAAGTAACTGTATTTGTTGTACCTGAGGAAGAGGGGCAGGTAGCTTCTGCCAAGGCCACCGGACTCATTAGGACGGATTAACTCATGTGGTCTGTTGCAAGTGAAAGGGGCCAAGAGCGCATAAGGAAGAGACTTGAGGAAACTGGAGAAGGCTCCTAATTGCTTGTATTTGCTGATTAGTGTAATTTTCTGGCCACAATAAAGTTAATTATTTCTTTAAGCAGTAATTGGTATTGTGCTTTGTACCCCCACCGTAATCCAGTTAACAAAAGTGCCACTAGGGGGTGGCACGTAACAACTGGTGTCAGAAGCGGGATTACGAACTCAAGCACAACACCTGACGGTCCTGGTTTCAAAACCCGAGCAGGTCATCTTCTCTAATTTTCCTGTGAGTGCATGCCCTTTACAAGACAAACAACTAAAATGGAGGAGAAATTGGCAGCACTGCTAGAAAAGTTAAATGGCATGGAAACCAAGATGGAGGATGGCCAGAAGAAGTTAGCAGAGGACCTGAAGGACAGCCAAAATAAGTTAGCAGAGGACCTAACTTCCAAATTAGAAGAAGGCCAAAATAAGTTAGCGGAGGACCTGAAGCAGATGGAAGACAGCCAGAATAAGTTAGCAGAGGACCTAACCGCCAAATTTCTGGATGGCCAGAAAAATCTGGAAGAGTGTCTGCTGACGAAATTAGAGGAGAGCCAAAGGAAATTAGAACAGGGCCTACGTGAGGAAGTCGCGGCAGTGGAGGAGAAGTTCAACACCTTGCAAGTGGAAGTTGACGAGCTGCGCCAACGCCCGCTGATGGGGGTGGAGGAGAAATTCAACGCCTTGCAAGTGGAAGTTGCCGAGCTGTGCCAACGACCGCTGATGGGGGTGGAAGAGAGATTCAACGCTCTACAAAAGGAAGTTGCCGAGCTGCGCCAACGCCCGCCCACCGTTACACCGGGAATATCAGGAACGGGACATAGCAGAGTGACGCCCCCAACCTTCGACGGAAAGGTCCCGTGGAGCACCTACTTACGTCAGTTCGAGGCGGCCTGTTCCATAAATAACTGGAACAACACAGAAAAGGCTACAGCTCTCATTGTAGCGCTGAGAGGTGACGCCCTTAACGTCCTTCAGGCCATCCCGACTGGATCCCAGGACTACGCTTCACTGATCGCCCATATGGAGTCCCGATAGGGAGATAGCCATCTTCAGCAGGCCT
This sequence comes from Meconema thalassinum, assembly GCA_946902985.2. Taxonomy (NCBI): domain Eukaryota; kingdom Metazoa; phylum Arthropoda; class Insecta; order Orthoptera; family Tettigoniidae; genus Meconema; species Meconema thalassinum. The sequence continues at coordinate 675,927,755 of OX336389.2, forward strand.
ACCAGATGCAGCTCCGGACCCGGGTACAGAAGAACGCGGAAACCCTGCAGGAGTTCGAGATGGACATCGCACGCCTCGTAAGGCTTGCCTACCCAACAGCGCCGGCCGACTTTCTGGAGCAGATAGCGACGCAGACCTTCACCGACGGGCTACGGGACTCGGACACTCAACAGGCGCTGCGACTCGCGCGCAATAAGACCCTGGCAGATGCGCTGAGCCACGCACTTGAATTCGAGACGGCAAAACAGGCATCCAGAATGCACGCGCGGGTGCGTCAAGTGGACGTCGATGAACCAGCAAAAACCAACGAGACCAAGCCCCTGGCCGACGAATTGATGGAGGCGCTAAGCCGTTTCTTCGATAGTCGCGGCACCACCAGCAACGACACAGCCGGAAGACAACCGGAGAGGCGGCCTGGAAGAGGACTACCGACCTGCTGGGCCTGCGGTAAGAAAGGCCACCTGAGCAAGGACTGCGGTGATCGCCGCCGCCGAGGGTATCCGACGGGAAATCAGTCGTCTGAAAACCGCGCGGCCCAGGGAAACGAGTATTAGCCAGCCTTGGGGGGCAAAGGTTGGCTTGTGACAGTCGTCAAGCCCCGGCAGTCCAAGTGCGTGTGACGAAGTTACGGAGGGACAATAGCAGCCTGATGGTCGACGGAGTCATCAACGGAGTGAGCTGGCCCATGCTGATCGACACGGGAGCATCGAGGACCATCGTCAATCCCACTGTGATCCCGAAGTGGAGAGTGCAACCCACACAAAGGAACCTCCAGCTAATAACCGCGACCGGAGAGACCGCACCGGTACATGGCGAAGCATCACTGGAGTTCGTCATCGGTCGACGGGTGATAAAGCATCCAGTGCTTGTGGCTGACGTATCAAACGAAGTGATCATCGGACTGGACTTCCTGGACCAGAACAACATCATCTTGGACCTGAGTACCAACACTCTGCACTTCGGAGGTGAGGAACTTGCTTTGCAACCAGCACACGAGGCCATCACCGCACGATGAGTAAGGCTGAGAGAGGACGTCATCGTTCCTGCCAGGACGGAGGTCAGCGCCGCCGTAATTGTCGACGGAACTGCTGAGGGAGTGGCGGCTGTCATCGAGCCAAAATATGAGGACATCCAGACAAAAGGATTGCTAGTTGCCAAGACCCTCATCAACACGACGTCTCGGCCGTACGTCCGCCTGTCCAACCTGAACGACTACGACATTACGGTTCACCGGGACACCAACCTAGGAGTCTGCGAGCCCGTTACCTGGATTGCCCGCATCACCGACACGACGGACGGACACCTGCAGACGGACAACCGAAGAAGACGTACACTGCCAGAAGAACTACAGAAGCTGTACCAAGGATCCCAGGACCATTTAGACGAGGAACAATCACGCCAACTTCAGGACCTGCTACGCGAATTCCAGGATGTCTTCTCCGTGGGGAGCAAATATTTCGGCAGGACAAGCTTGGTCCAGCACAGAATCGACGTTGGGGACAGCGCACCGATTAGGGCCCCATTCCGACGTGTCCCGCTCGCCAAGCAAGCCGAAGTCGACCGGATGGTAGAAGAGATGAAGGAGCAAGGGGTGATCGAGCCATCACATAGTCCTTGGAGTTCTCCGGTCGTGCTTGTGAAGAAGAAGGACGGTTCCACCAGGTTCTGCGTGGACTACAGGCGGGTGAACGACGTCACGAAGAAGGACAGCTACCCTCAACCCCGGATCGACGATACGCTGGACACCATATCAGGGTCAAGATGGTTCTCCACCTTGGATTTGAAGAGTGGCTACTGGCAGGTGGAGGTCCACCCCAAGGATCGCGAGAAAACGGCGTTCTCTGTGGGCAGCGGGCTCTGGCAGTTCACCGTCATGCCATTCGGTCTGTGCAACGCCCCTGCGACCTTCGAAAGGCTAATGGAGTCCATTCTGAGGGGACTACACTGGAAGACCTGCCTGGTCTACCTAGACGACGTCATCGTTCTGGGGAGAAGCTTCGAGGAGCACTACAGCAACCTGAAGGAGAACTTGTTGAAGCTACGGGCTGCCCAGCTGAAGTTGAGCCCCAAGAAGTGTCGGCTCTTCCAGAAGCGGGTCCAGTACCTTGGGCATATCGTCTCCGAGGAAGGGGTGCGCACCGACCCAGAGAAGACCGCAGCTGTGAGGGGGTGGCCAGTTCCGAAGGACAAGTCCCAACTACGAAGCTTCCTGGGACTCTGCACTTATTACCGTCGCTTCGTGAGGGGATTCGCCGACATCGCCAAACCTTTACATCGCCTGACTGAGAAGGACCAACTCTTCACGTGGACAGCAGAATGCCACAGTGCCTTCGAACAACTCAAGCAGGCTCTGTGCACCGCGCCTATTCTGGCCTACCCCAGACCTGGAACAAGGTTCATTGTCGATACCGATGCCAGCGACTTTGGCATAGGGGGAATCCTGTCGCAGGTGGTGGACGGCGAGGAGAGAGTAGTGGCCTACTTCAGCAAGGCCTTGTCAAAGCCAGAAAGGAACTACTGCGTCACCAGGAAGGAGCTGCTCGCCATCGTGAAGACCATTGAACACTTCCACAAGTACCTGTACGGGCAAGAATTTCTCATCAGGACCGACCATGCATCCCTGCGGTGGCTCCTGAACTTCAAGCAGCCCGAGGGTCAACTCGCGCGGTGGTTAGAGAGGCTTCAACAGTATAACTTTGAGATTCAGCACACGAAAGGCCAACTGCATTCTAACGCCGACGCCCTGTCATGAAGACCGTGCCCCGAAGACTGCACCTTCTGTGCCCGAAGGGAGGAGAACACCGGGATACAGTGCCGAAGGACTACCGTGGAACTTCAAGGGAGCTGGAGCCGCGAATCTTTCACGCGGGCGCAAGCGGAAGATGATGACCTGGGACTGATAGCCGAATGGAAGAGGGCCTGTGTCCCCAGACCCGGGTGGAACATTGTGAGTGACTGCAGCCCAAAGTTTAAGTCCTACTGGGCACAGTGGGACTCGCTGATTGTAAGGGATGGCCTCATCTGCCGTACCTGCGAGAGCACCGACGGGAAGACATCTCGGGAACAAGTCGTCGTTCCAAAGGCTATGAAGGAGGAAGTCCTGAAGGAAGTTCATGGAGGATCATCTGGTGGACACCTAGGGATAAAGAAGACCCTGGAGAAGCTGAGAGAGCGGTTCTACTGGATCGGATGCCGAACAGAGGTGGAGAACCACTGCGCGAGGTGCCACGATTGCGCAGCCAGCAAGGGCCCAGGACGAAGACGACGGGGTCCACTGAAGACCTACAACGTGGGCGGCCCCATGGAGAGAGTGGCCATCGATGTTGCTGGGCCATTCCCGTTAAGCGAGGCAGGGAACCGCTACATATTAGTCGTCAGCGACTACTTTACCAAATGGCCGGAGGCGTATGCGCTCCCTAACCAAGAAGCCGCGACGATCGCAGAGACCCTGGTGAAGGAATTCGTCAGCCGGTACGGAGTACCCCTGGAGCTGCACTCCGACCAAGGGAGGAACTTCGAGTCGCAGGTGTTCCAGAACCTATGCCAGCTGCTGGGGATCCGGAAGACAAGGACAACGCCGCTACACCCTCAGTCCGACGGGATGGTAGAGCGATTCAATCGCACCGTCGAGAACCATCTCCGAATAGTCGTCAGCGAGCACCAGAGGGATTGGGACAAGCATCTTCCACTATTTCTCCTGGCCTACCGCGCCGCCGTGCATGAAGCCACCGGGTGCACACCAGCCCGGGCCATGTTTGGGAGGGAGCTCCGTATACCTGTCGATCTTGCCTTCGGCCGACCTGGGAATGATCCGATCCCGGTAAGCCAGTATTGTCAAGAACTGGTCGACCAACTGGAGGACGTACACGCGTTCGCGAGGAGGAAACTGCGGATCGAGACCGACCGAATGAAGACCCGATACGACCAGCAGACGGATGCCGGCGGATTCCACGAGGACGACCTGGTCTGGATCTTCAACCCATTACGGAAGAAAGGCCTGTCATCCAAACTGCAGAAGTCCTGGGAGGGCCCGTACCGAGTCGTGAAACGGATCAACGATGTCGTCTACAGGATCCAGCGGAGCCCGAGGGCGAAGATGAAGATCGTGCATCGAGATCGCCTGGCAGCCTACGGAGGGACACAGACGGACCAATGATTGATCGGGACGATCAGCCTTTTTAGGAAGGGGGTGGTGTTACGGCTGTGAGTTTGTGTCATCAGTCGCCGCGTGAGTCACAACTGCCCCAGGGCTGGGCTGTGCCCTGCCTCCTGTATTGCGCGCGCCTTATGCAACAGGGCTACTAGGACAAAGGGATAGTCCAGAACATTCGTGACTGGACCAGCGCTGGATACCTCGAGAAGCCGTGGACTCTGGATGGATCTAGAAGCATTTATTGAGTCACCGGCCGGCTATATAAGAGTGACCCGTCAAGCAGTGGTTGTTGTTGTGTTTTACGAGCTAGTGCGAGCGATTATCTTGTGCGACAGAAGTGTGGTGACGAAGTGCTGTGCGAGTTACGAAATCCTGTGACATTGTTTCTCCCAGCTTGTGAACAGCGTACATCAAGTGCTCGTAAATAACTGTATTTGTTGTACCTGAGGAAGAGGGGCAGGTAGCTTCTGCCAAGGCCACCGGACTCATTAGGACGGATTAACTTCTGTGGTCTGTTGCAAGTGAAAGGGGCCAAGAGCGCATATTGAAGAGACTTGAGGAAACTGGAGAAGGCTCCTAATTGCTTGTATTTGCTGATTAGTGTAATTTTCTGGCCACAATAAAGTTAATTATTTCTTTAAGCAGTAATTGGTGTTGTGCTTTGTACCCCCACCGTAATCCAGTTAACAAAAGTGCCACTAGGGGGTGGCACGTAACAGTACTATCACGGAGATCCATTAGCTCTATTGGCGGCATTGTTCCACAGAATTTGAAATGGTTAGGGAGCAAAGAGGGTAACAACTCACCGAGTTTAATAAGCACAGTACAATTATGCCTACATTAGAGAAGAATGCAAATGAATGCAGTGGCACATGCACAAAGCTGGTACTTAAGGATGACGGGATAGGCTGCGTAGGTATCTGTCAACTGTGGTATCACAAAGAATGTGGGGGTATCAGCTCAGGAGACTATTCTGTGCTGAAAAAGCATAGATGTGGTCTTATATGGATGGATGTGCAAGTTGTGCAACCCAAGGAGGATTTGGCTTTTAAGAAAAGCGGAAAAACGGAACTGCAAGAGATAAAGCAGGAACTCCAGACCCTCAAGGATACAATAAGGAACAAAGTAGCTATGGAGATCTTAAATGCTTTGAAAAGTGTCAACACAGACAGGAATACAGCCAGGATTGATACACAAAAGAATGCTGAAATCGACAATAGCCCAAGTGTAAATAATAATCTAACAATGAAAATGAGATCCAAGATACACTTAAAGATTATACAGAATATGAAAAGGTGGGAGAAGAGCAGAATAAGAAAGAAATGACAGAGATCCCTTTAAAACATAAACTAATAACAGACGGCTCCTTCATATCCAAGCGGCAGGCTCCGGAAATACCCACAGGTGGTTTCAAGACAAAGGCAACGCAATCACATATAAGGGACTTTTTTGAAAATTAAATGGACCGGAAGATTGAAGAGAAAATCAACCAGACAGTAAGGAGACACTCACTGGGGAAAAAGGCCTACACTGAAATAGTGACCAACAATGCACAGATGATGATGATGATAATTGTTGTTTTAAGGGGCCTAACATCTAGGTTATCGGCCCATAAATGCACAGATGTAAAACAGCACCGCCACATCTGAGGAAGAAGACTGAATTCAACGGGTGGAACCAGAATGGAAAATGACGTACCCAAGACGAAGGAGACCACAGACCAACCAGCGAGGGACCGAAACCAGACCCCAGAAGGAAGACTGTGAACTAGAGGCAGCAGACAAAATGGCCTGGCTGTTCATCGGAAAGCTAAGGCAAAACACCACTGCAAACGATATAAGAAAATTTCTAGAGAGAAACGGCATAAATGGAAATATAGAATGCGAAGATATCCAAACCCGTGGAGGCGTAAAAGCCTTCTAGGTCGGTTTTCTATATAAATATCTAGAAATTACACAACAACCAGAATTCTCGCCCCTAAGAATAGCCGTCTGGCGTTATTTTCGGAGAAACGATGAGCGATTTCGCAGATACAACGATGATATCGGAACAGAATTACATTAAACCCATCATCACTACAGCAAAAAAAAAAAAAACTACTATGGAATATCGAGGGAGTAAAAAACTCACACCAGTACATACCGAAAGAGGTTACGGAGAATACCGATTGAGGGAGGGCTGCTACAGGCAATGAAAAGTATTTATGTTGATAATCAGGCTTACAGGGATGAGGTTACTTTTTGTTTTGTAAATGGATCATTTGTTGAAGGGTATAAACTGACTAGGCGGGATGCAGTTAGGTGGAAACCATGGCTTATGCTAATAACCTGATTGGGATAACAGGTTCTTCTGAATGCTTACAAGATAACATGTTGGAACTTGAACAGACATGTTGGAAATATGGTATGAAAATCAGCATTTCAAAAATGATGTTAGCTGTGAGGATATGCAAGAAAATACACCACCAGATTGGAGCAGGTACACCATTTCAACTACTTGGGCTGTGTATTCTCTGAGGATGGTAGTATTGTAGAAGAGATAGAAAAGCCAATCCAGAGAGATACATACACGAAAATCCACAGCCTGCTTCCAGTCGACCGACCGGATCAGGGAATGGAATGAATGAAGCCCCCAAGAATCCTACCCGGCCTGCTGGAAGGATACCCAGATGATGATGATGATGATGATGATACATACAAGAAGACATTAAAAATATAAATTATAAAGAATGCCATTTCAGCAAAGAAATAGATTTGAACCACACATCTAGAGATTACAAATCCATCTTGAATATTATGCCACCCACTCGTGTGAGTGACCAATGTATAACTGATAGCTTGGATGAGGTGTGTGAAAAACGCAAAAATATCAAAAATTTAAGCCCTTTCAACATAATGTTCACAAGGGTATTGAATTTTTATCCATATACGTCTAGACTGGTCTTGAAAAAGATCAATAAAATTGGTATCTAGAGTACAGTGGACTTGCCACGTGAGTTATATGGTGGACCAGACCGTGCGGCCAATGTTTTCTGGGTCCGGCATTTGGTCCTCTTGGATTGTCTCTATGGCATCATCAAGGTTCTGGCCATGGTCTGAAATCTTTCCCCACCTTCAATTTACTATTTCTGTGCTGAGCACAGCTGATCTTACATAACTCCCTGGCATGATTGGACACACAATAGATTGAAGGAATATTTGAATTCATATTTGGTTTCGTATTGACACTTCAATTTTATACCCTCAACTTATTCTTGGGATGATATATATTTTATATTAAACTTTCCTTTCAGATGACAAATTTTACACCAATATATAACTTACTCATGAGATGATAAATACTGAGTGGCCATAAGTCACGGGAAGGGTAGTCCCATGAGAAAATGTAGCATGTAGGACTCCTGAGCATTGTGGCTAGCTGCGGCGGAGCAGAGCAGTCTCTTACAGACACGACTGTAGTGAAGTTGGCAACACGTAGCGAGTTGACCCACTTTGAATGTGGGATCATCATTGGCTCATGGGTCATAGCATTTCGGAGATTACACGCGAATTCAGGTTTCAGAGGTCAACAGTGTCGAGGGTGGATCTTCAATATCGCAGAGATAATGTTACTAACTGTGTAGACCACCGCATGGGACGACCACAGGTGTTTAACGAACGGACATCACATGACCTCAGCAGAACCATGAGCGATCGAAGGGCTACTGTGAGTGAGATTGCCCAGTTGGATGTTGGGAGTCAGAAATCCATTTCTTGTCGATTCGAAGTTTCGCCGTATTGCTGCCATTTTGAGGGATTGCGGAGAAGCAATTCGTTATTAACATCATATTCCGTGCCATCCCATGACTTTGGCCACTAAGTGTACTTTAAACTCAACTTATTCTTGGGATAATATATTTTATATTAATCTTTCCCTTGAGTTGACAAATTTTATACCAGTATTTAACGTACTCGTAAGATGATACAGTATATTTTATACTCACCACTGAGATGCGATTGTTTTCATAAAATACGTGTGTTGCTAAGTGTGGCTCATTTCTTGATACGATCTCGCCACCATAACTGATATACTGGTCAAGGATTTAGGACCAAAAAATATTAGCAGGACAACGTTTACAAGTCAACAAGAAATACAGGGTCTTTATTTTTGCTTGGCAAGGACATTCTCGCTCACGGGCTCCGCCAGTGACAGCTCAGTTCCCGGCTGCCGCGCGCGCGTATAGGCAGCAGAATATGGTGCTGAAAATCAGTATCATGCATATTTACTCACCATGCTTACAGTAGATGCTGAAAATGTTCCCCATCCGCTGCCAAACATTACCGGCATCTCCTTATGAATTTTCCAGTTACTCTGGTTAATTTTGCTTCAGTAAGGAAATAACGACATTTACGTCTATTTTTATTGTTTACTGAACCTGTACATTTGAATCTCTTAGCCAGTTGTCTTATTGTCCGATTTATAGGAGTAGGTCCCCCTGGAAATCTCACTCGAAACTTTTGTCTTGTTCCAGCGCACGATTTCCTGCACTTTATGTACGTATTGTGCAGATATACACGTTCACGTAAGGAATATTTTACATAAGGCATTACAGCACAACACACAATCACAATAAACCCTACACAATACGATATACAGTACCGGTACACAGTAGCTTTATAAAACACCGAAAGACTGAAACACCCAATTAGCTCAGAGCTCGGACTCTACAAAAGAGCGAGTGAATACGGCTGGTGACCACGCGCCAACCTGGCCCGGGACCGGCGGCCAAGGTCGAGCGAAGGTTTGCACAATAGCCTACGTGCCGCTCATAACGTGCGCCTAAACAAGACAAACGTTTCGAATGACATTTCCAGGGAGACCCATTCCTATAAATCGGACAATAAATCAACTGGCTAAGAGATTCAAATGTACAGGTTCAGTAAACAATAAAAATAGATGTAAATGTCGTTATTTCCTTACTGAAGCTAAAGTAACCAGAGTAACCGGAAACTTCATAAGGAGATACCAGTAATGTTTGGCAGCGGATGGGGAACATTTTCAGCATCTACTATAAGCATGGTGAGTAAAAATGCATGATACTGATTTTCAGCACCGTATTCTGCCGTCTATACGCGCGCACGGCAGCCAGGAACTGAGCTGTCACTGGCGGAGCGCGTGTGCGAGAATGTCCTTGCCAAGCAAAAATAAAGACCCTGTATTACAACAAACATTATAAAATCCAATGTCATACCAACAGGACATGCACTGTAATTTGATTCCTTAGCTACAGTAAGAGCTGTATGAGGAATAAGTCAATTCCAGGTGTAAACTTGAACAAAGGAACCAATTAGTGTATTATTGAGGCACAAAGTACTACAAAACAGGATTTTCTCCTACAATATCTGTAAATGTGAAGGAGAAGATGTGAAATTTTTTTTTTAATAAAAAAAAAATATATATATATATATACATCGTTCTTTAGTGTTACACCTTCAACTTTGTTATATTTTCATATAAATCCCCCCCAATTACCCTTCTAAATTGATTTCTGAGCTTTGGTCACAAAATGTCACACCCTGGTAATTGATGGCACCACACAGAAAATTATTCATTTCTTATTATTCACTTGTTATTTATTTTCATTCTTATCCCGCAGTGTGGCTGCTGTTCAATAATACCTTATGATTCACATGCTTCCATTGATGTAAGAGTTCAGTTGTTGTAGTAAGAGCAGTTGATTGACAGTGGAATATTTGAAAATGGATGATTATTAGAGTGACAGCAGTATTGAGAGAGAAATAGAGCGTTTACATGTGAGTGATAGTGAGGTTTCTGAAATAAGTGAAGCTGAAGATAGAACTGAGAATATAGAAGAAATTCGAGAAACAAATGAAGAAAATGAGGTTACGTTGGGTGAAGTTCAGGACAATAGTGTAGATGAAAATAGTGCGATATCAAATGAAACCATTGATGCAGAAACTTTCATTACAACTAGTGGAAGCATTCAAAGAATCTATTGCAGTCATTGATCTCTAATATTACTGGATGTCGCACTCGTCGCATCGGCCGCACGAAAAAGTGTGTCCAGGTGATCGGCAACATTCGCCTGGAGGTGTGGGTAGCTTTGTTCTCCGCCAGCTGTTCGACAGTATGTAATGTGTGAAAGGCGGGCAATATTTTATCGAAAATGGTCATTTCTTGTAAATATATTTATTTCATAGGCGTTCCAGACTACACATTGCTGGACACAAACTAATTTATGAGGATATGAGAAGAAAATAAATAAGGTATGATATTTTATTTATTTATTTTGTTACTGATATCGCGCCACGAGTTGGCAGTTGGGTTTGAACTGCAGATGTGTTCCCGCTCACTGCTTATCGCGCATTTCAAAAACATTAAGTTAGTCATTACTTGCTTCACTCACTCAGCACATTCCTTCTCTCTCTGGCTGCATGTTGTGTGCTGCGATGACAACGATTGGCAAGCAGGGAGCCGATATATTTAGATCTGGAATAGGTGGACCGCGCATGCGTACTGTGAGACCCCCCGCACCCCGTCGCAGCGTGTTCAACTGCCATCTCCTGCCGCGATGGCAGTAAGTCAGGTTTCTCATATGAATAGAAAGTAGTGAAAAGGGTTCTGAATATACTTGCGAAAAGCTGCATTGTCGGCTGTCACCGCTGAGGCCCGGGTTCGATTCCCGCCTCTGCCAAGAATATTTTAATTCTGGTCTGAAGGCAGGAGCGGGGTACACTCAATCTCGTAAGGCAGAAAGGAATAGAGGAGTGTTCGATTCCTACCTCAGCCATCCTGGAAGTGGTTTTCCGTGGTTTCCCAACTTCTACTCCGGGAAAATGCCGGGATGGTACCTAGCTGAATACTACAGCCGTTTACTACCCAAATCCTACCTCCATTGTAAATACACACACCAGTACAGACATCACAGTGACACAGCATATCAGGCTAATTCTGCACACACCCAAGTACCTGGGGCTAAATGAACATGACGTCGCAAAGTCCCTAAAACAATCAACATAAAACTTTGTGAGGTTTGAAGCCATTTTTACAGTGTTGCCTTGGTAAACAAGAGTTTAGTGCTTTTCAGTCGGTCAACACAAATGTACCCAAAAGAGCTGGGTTATGCCCTAATCCTGAAATAAATTACATGAGATTAGTAAATACACTAGGATGACCAGTTTCGATCGTCAAGCGATCATCATCAGATCCATTACACGTAGGCATAACCCAGCTCTTTAGGGTACATTCGTGTTGACCGACTGAAAAGCACTTAACTCTTGCAACATAACACTGCAGTCCTGACTACTTTGGCAGTGCACAGTAGCTTCTATTAAAAAAATGTACATCTCTCTCTCAGCCATAAACATAATGCATTACTGCAATTGATGCCAGCATTCTCTGGGTTGCAGGAAAGATATACCGGTACCGTACCATATTTTCATAGAACATTGCTTTCACATGTTTCAGGCTAACATGTCTAATGCCTGAACTCTATTGGTTAACTCATGTTCTCGTCTGACCCCAAAGCTATTTGGGTAATGTTTCTGGGGTCTAGAGTATCCTTCCTTTTCCTGCCTCTCATGCCCCCTTCCCTTTCTTATTCTGATATCCTCATTCTCTAGGGGCTGGAACTCTGAACTGTGATATGAGTTACATACTAAGTACCTTGCAGATTGTATGTGTTCAATATAATAATAATAATAATCATAATAATAATAATAATAATAATAATAATAATAAAAAGGAACAATTTCCTTAGAAGATTAATTTTTGTTGCAGCAAATACGCTTCATTCGAGTCAAACTTCAGAATGAAATTTAGTGATAAATTAAAGGTAAAGTGGAAAAATTAAAATGTTGCCCAAATAATCCAGACCAATAAGAAAAATTTACTCTCTATATAAAAGAAAGGCTTGATCTCCATCTTTTAATGGAATGACCCTATGGATGATTTGTTTATTGTTGTATGCATAGGGGCAGATGACCTCACTGTTTCTCCCCTTAAAACAACCATAACTAACCGATGTACTGTACTTAGGCTACAGAAATGACAATAATAATGTTATTGGTTTTACGTCCCTTTTAACTACTCTGGCTTTTAGAGACGCCAGGGTGCCGGAATTTAGCCCCGAAGGAGATCTTTAATATGCCAGTAAATCTACTGACATGGCTGCCTCGCATTTGCGCACCCTCAAATGCCAGCCGACTGGGCCAGGATACGAACCTACATAAATGATTGTAGGATACATACATTTATACAGGCCTGCAGAAAAAGAAAAGGAATGGAAGTTGCTGAGGTTTGCATATGCCTAAAAGATTGAAAAGCAAAAGAGCTTAGAAGTTAATACCCATCAAGGGAATTTTTCATAATGCAGAAATCTACTATAATAGCCTACTTTTTTTCTATTAGAGTGCGTGGAAATTCAGATTCCCTATAAGTCTATGTATCACTTCTCCTCTACTGTAGATTGTAGTCATTGCCGTGTATTTTGAAATAAGGAAATATTGTACAATGACAGCTTACACCAAATGTCTTCTTTTCATTCATGGGCCTAACAGCTCGTGATAACAATTTCCCAACAGAATAAGGGTGTTAATAAGCCTCTTTTCAACGAGCGCGCCATGCAGCTTGAGCGATGTTTGCCTTTACCACCAGGCAAATGTAACCACAAAGCAAGAGGCCTCACTCCAGCCGTGGGAGGGAGACATCTAGTAGTATTATAGAGATCAATGATTGCAGTAAACCACACAGACATTATCAGCGATGTGTATAGAATGTTGTTACAGTTTCCAAAGGTCTTCTTGCACCTGGTAAACTACACAAGCCTAATCCTGTGGAAGCTTTCAGTAAGTTCTTCAATGGTGACATTATAGGTAAGATTGTGATCGAGACAAGGAACATCAGCTTGACTAATGACATTGAAAAATTAGCCTATGCAGGCTTATTTATTTTTATGGGTGTAAATAATGATCAAAAACTCCATGTATGTGATTTGTGGTCAAGGTTACTGGGGGACAAGTGTGTACTATGGTACTATGAGTTTTAGAACATTTTTAGATATTCACAAATATACTGACCGGCAAAAAAAGTGGAACACTTCAATTTTTTATGTAATTTCTTAATTTATTCCACTAAAATGTATCGGTTTTCCAATATTTGCATTATTCATGTAAATGTTAGATGGTTGGCTACAGAAAATACTGAAACATGTTTTACAACACGCTTTAACTCACAAATTTCGTTACATTTCACAAATCTAACAATTTTCTATTTTTTACTAATGTTCTTTTGGGCCCTTTTTTTTTTTTTGCCAAACAAAACAGTGTTAATGTTTGCACTGCACTGCACGGGAACACTGGTCACTAAAAATGAGTGTTTCCACCCTTAGCGTCCATGACAGCTTGTTAGGCTCATCGAAGATTGGGGGTAATTGGTGGTAATAAACCACCCTAAGAAATGTCAATTTCTATTCACGGATGTTTCAGATGTGTGTCCTAATGCGTGAAAAGCTTTTAAAATGTGATTACATCTTTTTCATGGCTAATTTTATACTTTTTAAATTACTGTTCCACTTTTTTTGCCGGTCAGTGTATATCAGATTTGATGATAAATTGACTAGGCCAGAACGAAGAAAAGAAGACAAGTTTGCTCCAATAAGGGAAGTTTTGGAGAAACTGAATAAAACTTTTCTTTCCTTTTACAGTCCGGGCCTCACCTTGTTGTAGATGAAATATTATCTCCCTTTAGGGGACGGTGCCCATTGAAGGTCTTCCTAAAGGACAAGCCTTGAAAGTACGTAATGCTAATATGAATGATCAGAGATTCAGAAAAGAGCTACGTCCTAAGAATGGAAGTATATGCTGGTAAATCAGATACACATCCCACAAGGGAAAGAGGTCCTAAGACTTGCTGGTAATTTCTCAAATACCGGTAGAAATACAGAGTCCGCCAGAAAAATGTATACACTCTTTACGGAACAAAAACTATTTATTTTGTGTTTCTTTTACATTCAAATTTTGATTACACATGTAGTACTGTCTTCAGTTAAACATATGGTTACATGAGATGTTCAAAATGTTCACCGTTGGCTGCCAGACACATAGCAGAACGACGAGCGGTCGCTGAAACGACGTCCGCCAATGTTTGAATGAGGACCGCTGCACATGCCGCTGTAATCTCCTGGCGAAGGGCCTCCAGCGTGCGCAGCTTACGTCGATAGACTTGATTTCTCACAGTTCCCCACAAGTAAAAGTTCATAGGGGTAAGATCAGGCAACTGTGGGGGGAACTCAATGGGCCCTCTTCGTCCAATCCAATGTCCCGGCAGATTGTCATCCAGGAAAGCTCTTACTGCTACATGGTAGTGTGGTGGTGCCCCGTCCTGTTGGTAGAAGACTTCTTCATCGGCTCTATAAAGCGCACGTACAGCTGGTAAAATTAATGTGCGTAACATTCCCAAGTACACTGCTCCAGTGACAGTACCATCAAAGAAAAAGGGTCCTAGTAAGCCCCTCGACGACAGACCACACCAGACATTAACCCCTGGTAGATTGACCGCCTTGTCCACATGAACATGCGGATTTTCCGGAGCCCAGTAGACACAGTTATGTCGATTCACTGTTCCATTTAGTTTAAACTGGGCTTCATCAGACCACACTAACTTCGTCAGAAATTGTTCATCTTGGGTGACCATTTGCTGATACCATTCGCAAAATTGCTTTCGACGATCGGGATCATCTTCATTAAGCACATGCAGTAATCATGGGATGTGAACTTTCCACTTAGCTGTTTTCAAAATCCGTCGTACACTTGTACTGCTAATCCCCACTTCCCGTGCACATTGCGTAACAGACTTCTGTGGAGAATTAGCAAACCTTTCCAACACATGAGCCGACAAAGCAGGACTAGTAGCTGTACGAGTTCTTCCCGATCTTCCTTTGTGAATATCACAAATCATTCCATGTGTCTCAAACTTCCCAGTAATGCGTTTAATTGTTAGGCATGTTGGGGGTTCTGTTTCAAACTCCCTCCTCCACTGACGTTGCACTTCAACGGCATTGTCAAACCTGATAAACCATTTCAGAATGTACTTTCACTGCTCGAATGTCAAGCGTGCTCCAGCCATTTCGTTTTCCCACTATCGTGATGTAAGTACCGACATCTGTTGAGCGAAAGACCATACTACAACATTTAAAAACAATGATAACAGTTGACAATGTCCATATCCCAATATCGTCTGACAAAGAGTGTATACATTTTTCTGGTGGACTTTGTATAACAACAGATCGCTTTCACACATCTGTAGATCTAGCAGATAAACCATGGACTGAACATTCAATAATTCAAGCTAATAGGAAGTACATACCTAAACAAGCAATAGAAATGTAGGTTGGTATAATGAGCTATGATTTTAATATTCATCTGCTAACATATAATTATTTCTATAGCATATATTAGAGCATATACACTGACCGGCACGAAAAACGCAACACTTCAATTTCTTACAAAAACTGAAATTTATTTTAAATTTATGACACTCTTATGACGTCTCCCACAAGTCCAACCCCTCCTCCACGTGGTGGGAGACGGGCAACGGCATGAAGTAGGGGATTGCCTGTAGGGGTGAAGTACAGTGGGGACTTTGTGTGCCCCGGGACCGCTACGGTAACTGTGAAGGCTCTATGGGAACCCTGAAAAGTGACGGCTGACGGGGCTCTGGTGAAGCTACGATAGGCCTAGCAAGCCAGTAGTGGATATCATATTTGCTTTCAAACCAGGAACAGGCCTCGGAAAGGATGGATGCAAACGACGACGACCCGGATATGCTAATGGACTACGAGTTGGGACATTAAACATACAGACACTGACAGGAAAAGTGGAGGAGATTGTAGATGTGATGGAGAGAAGAAAACTGGATGTACTGGGCTTGGCAGAAACAAGATGGAAAGGAGAAGGTCGCAGAGAACTGAGGAAAGGGTACCGGTTGTACTGGAGTGGGAACAGTGAAGGAAGGAGCAGCGGAGTAGGAGTAGTTGTGAGAGATGGAATGAAGGAAGAGGTAAAGGGAATAAGTGACAGGATCATGAAGATCAGAGTAACTGTAAAGGGAAGAAGCCTGGAGATAGCCCAGGTATATGCCCCTCAAGTTGGATGTACAGCTCAAGAGAAGGAAGACTTTGAGGAGGAGCTACAACAGCAGTTGAATGGTCAGAGCATCATTGTCATGGGAAATTTGAATGCACATGTAGGAAGTGAAAGGCAAGGATATGAAAATGTAATGGGAGCAGAAGGATGGGGTAGCAGGAATGAAGAAGGGAGAAAGTTGCTGGATTTTTGCAAGAGAAACGGTTTAGTGGTAGGCAACTCCTGGTTCCGGAAGAAAGAAAGCCACAAGGTAACGTGGTACAGCAGTGATTTAACAAAGAAATCTTTGGTAGATTACATGCTGTACGACTGGGAAATGAAGAGAAGTGTCAGAGATATAAAGGTAATACCATCTGAGGCCTTAGATAGCGACCACAGAATACTTGTAATGAACCTGGGAGTTGTTAAGGATAACAAGAGGACAGAGTGCCAGGAAAGGAGAATCAAAGTATGGAAACTCAAGGAAAAGGAAGTCAAGGAAGAATTCCAGAAGATAATAAGGGAAAGGATGCCAACAGACAATCCTAAAACAGGGGAAGAGGAATGGAAGCAATTCAAAAACACAATGGTGGAAGCTGCAGTGGCAGTATGTGGAAGAACAAGCAACAGAAAGCAGTGTAAAGAGACACCATGGTGGAATGAGAGAGTAAAAGAAGCTGTGGGAAGGAAGAACAAGGCTTTCAGAGTGTGGTTCCAGGAAAGAACTGATCTGGCAAGGGAAGATTATAAGATAAAGAAGAAAGAAGCAAACAAGATTGTCGCAGAGGAGAGGAAGAAGTGGATGGTAAAGTAGACAGAGATGATGGAGGAAGACAGCAGAGGAAATAAGAAAGTACCTTATGGGATGGTCAAAAGTAAGAGAAGAGGTCTGCGAGAGGATGTGGTAATGATGGACAAAAACAGAAATGAGGTACACAACAAAGAGACACTCAAGACAGTGTGGAAAGAGTACTTTGAGGATTTGCTGAATCCAAATGGTCATAGGGAGGAAGACAATGTATTGGAAGATGGAGAAGACAACACAGGAATGGAAAAGGACCTGACTTGGAGAGAACTGGAAATGGCTATGGACAAGATGAAAGGAGGAAGGGCACCAGGTGTGGATGAAGTGAGTGTTGAAATGGTGAAGGCAGCAGGGGAGGTTGGGAAACAGTGGCTGTACCCAGGGGGGGCTTACTCCCGTCTCCCGCGCTTCTCATCACGTGACAACTTGCTTGCTGGTGACGTCACACGGAGGGAACATGCCGTCACCGTAAGATAGTTGGCTTGCAATAGTAGAATGCATACTTGCTGAAAATCGCGCGTCTAGCTAGAATACCGTTGCATACTTGATTTGTTTTATCGTGCCTTGTGGTTAACCATGAGTAATAGCAGTAAATACAAAGTTAATTGTGCTCTGGGCTGTAAGCGAAGTGACAAATTCAACCCCGATAACGCTCGAGTGTGTTCTATACATTTGTGTCCAGAACACTATGAACGAGATTTGAAAAATGAACATTTGGGATTACCACAGAGAAAAATATTGCGTGCGGATGCTGTTCCGTCTCTTAAAGTTCCCGGCTCAAGCAACAGCGGGGCGATAACCCAGATGTTAGGCCCCTTAAAATATACATCTTCATCATTATCCAGCAACAGCCCAAGCACCTTCGCAGACTAAATTGCAGAACGGGTATTTGTTTAATTATTGAGTGTACGAGTAATTTTATTTGGTTCAATAAATATTTTTATCGGTATTTGGAAGAATCTACTATCTCAAAGGAAGCTACAGTACTTATTTGTCAGCCTAGAGTTGATGCAAAATAAAGAGGTGCGATTCTCTAGAATTCAATGTAATTACGGCAGTCTTAGTATTTGTTATTTAACAATTTAGATTTTATTCTCGTACGTGGTGTAAATATCATGAAATACAACTCTTATTTAAACTCTACAGGTCGCCAGTGGCAGAGAAAAGCGTCATGAAGCTAGGAGCATGAGTAAAGGGGCACTATCGACTTTGGAGACTTTGTCACAAAAAAAAACCAACAAAAAAACGGAAACTTGATCAAGGAACTAACACTGAATCACTGCAAAATGATGAAATTATACAACTCCGAAAACAGGGTTGAGGTTTTGAAAAATATAAACGTGGATTTAAGACGAAGCATGATAATGATGATAATTGTTGTTTTAAGGGGCCTAACATCTAGGTTATCGGCCCCTAATGGTTTGGGTGATCGTGAAGATGATCATGAAATATAAACTATAACTAAAAACTAACTACGAACTTATATACTAGAAGAGGAAATGGAAAACAAAAGAAGAATAAGGCAAATAATGGACAGGAGGAAAAGAAATGCCCTCAACCCTCGAAGAATGCGAATTGGGGGGCTTGGAAGGAAGGAGAGCCATGAAAGGCAGATTGGAAAGTGAAAGAGGAGAGGGTTCGCCCCAGAGGTAATGGATGAAAGGGGGGAAACCGGACCCAGCTCAGGAAACACTCGGGGTCGCCAACTCCCGAACTCACCAGCCGTGAGCCCCTGAGGGTGTAGCAATATCTAGGGTGCACCGGAAATGGTGGGGCTACATACACCCTGCCTCCTTGAGGGCCTTGAGCAGAAGGCAGGAGATAACAAGAAAAGAAAAAGAAGGCTGACCCCTCGCAGAAGGAGTATCAGAAAAGATGAGACAAGGACCAATTAAGGCGGGAAAGGAAGAGACTCCCTAGGCCTTGGATACCCTAATACCGTCGAGGTCGGAAGAGAACAAGAGTTGACCAAGTGGGGTCGACAGGAATGAAGACGGAGAGGAGCCCGGCACAAGTAGGCTAAGTGGAAGCAATGTCGGACTCAGCTGGGGCCCCGTGGTCGCCAACCCACGTTCCACTAGATGTGAGCACGTGGGGGGTTAAAACGAAGGGAAGCGGCTCTAAGAAAGCTCAAAACCCAAAGATATATTGTATCAATGAAGGTACATATGGGTACTCTTAGAAGGGAGATGGTAAAAGCTCACTCCACTTGTTATACTGCAGGGCAGATTCGATGTTCATTAGGAGTTAAGAAGAGCGTGAAATGGTCTTCAGAGGACATAGCAAATGCCCTCGCACTGAGATCACTTTCGAAGAAAGCATACGAATATTGGAGAAAACGCAACAATCCGCTACCATGCCGTTCAACTCTACAGAAATTGATTCGGCAATTTAAGTGCAGACATGACATTCTGAGAGAGGTGCTTTGTCTGTTGAAAGCCAGAGCGCAAATAACAAGGACTCAGAAAAAATTGCAGAAATGAATATTGACGGCTGAATATCCTACGATTCATCAGACCATCGCATATTATGGCCCCACAGTAACGTCCCGGTAGCTATGGTCCGAGGGCAGTGTGCTAAATGGAAGCAGCCCGCTTTTTATAACTTCTATGTGACAGTGATTACAGAGTTGTTACAAAAGATTATTAGCCAGCTTGAGGGTTGTGGCATTCGTATTATCGCAGTAACTAGTGATATGGGAGGGAAAAACTCTAAAGTCTGGAAGAAACTACATGTAAACAGTAATAAAAGTTTTCTCAGCTATCCAGTGGACAATAACAGAAATGTGTGGGTTTTCTGTGATCTGTTGAAATTATTAAGAAATCACTTTCAAGATGCAGGTTTTGTGTTACACGATGACTCAGAACTTCAGAAGAAGACGATATAAGACCTACGTCAGGACACGGACTTTAATACAAATACGTCACCTCATCAAGAGACGCAAAATAAAGGCCATGGAAAAGTAATCGTTGATGAAGAGACGAATGTGTATAGCTTCGGCCTCCTTAAACAAGTAATAAGTCGGCAAAATGTGAGTTTTAGACACACTTATACTAACAGCTGTTCTAGTGTTAATATGTACGCAGTAGTTAATTCTAATAATATACGTGGTTGTTTTTCCTCTTAATACTCTACCTTACTGTATTTATAATTTATTTCATGTACAGTTGCGATTATCGTTTACTATCATTGGACCTATAATTTATTGAGGTATTGTGAATTATTGACTGTACCATCCTTGGGGCTACTGTTAAGTACAGGCACCTGGCTGCTGCTAGCCTGAGGAGCCCTCCCGTCCGCGTCACGCGCGGTAAGCCAATGAGAGCGCAGCGGGCGGGAATGACCTACCTAATATACTCTAACTACCTTGGGCTGTACCGTGTGATGAGGGTGATATGGAAGGAGAAAAAGACCCCAGAAGATTGGAAGAAAGGATTAATTGTCCCAATATTTAAGAAAGGAAGCAGAAAGGAGTGCAGAAATTACAGGGGAGTCACACTCATACACTCATGCCAAGATATATGAAAAGATATTAGAAAGTAGAATACGAGCCAAAGTGGAGAGAAAATTGAGAGAGGAGCAGTATGGATTCAGACCTGGGAGATCAACAGTGGATCTCATATTTTCAGTGAGACAGCTCCAGGAACACCACTACGAATTTGGAGAGGATCTGTCGATGGCCTTCCTGGACATCGAAAAGGCCTATGATAGTGTGTGTAGGGAGAAGGTTTGGAAAGCAATGGAAAACA
This sequence comes from Meconema thalassinum, assembly GCA_946902985.2. NCBI lineage: Eukaryota > Metazoa > Arthropoda > Insecta > Orthoptera > Tettigoniidae > Meconema > Meconema thalassinum. Next base: position 675,948,584 of record OX336389.2, read on the forward strand.
TGGGAGTGGAAAAAGAGACTGTAGGCAGAGTGAAGGAGATGTATTGTGTAAGTGTGAGTTGTGTGAAAGTTGTTGTTGTTGTTTGAGTCTTTAGTCTTTTGACTGGTTTGATGCAGCTCTCCATGCCTCCCTGTCCTGAGCTAATCGTTTCATCTCTACATAGCTCCGACACCCTACATCCGAGGCAATCTGTTTAACATATTCTAACCTTGGTCTACCCTTACAGTTTTTGTCCTCGACCCTTCCTTCCATAACTAAGCTTGCTATTCCTGGGTGTCTTAGTATGTGTCCTACCAACCTATCTCTTCTCTTCATTAGCAGTCGCCAGAAACATCTCTCCTCTCCCACTCGTCTTAATACCTCTTTGTTTGTAACCCTATCTACCCATCTGATCTTCATCATTCTCCTGTAACACCACATTTCAAATGCTTCAATTCTCCTCTTTTCTGCTGCACCAATAGTCCAAGTTTCACTTCCATAGAGCACCACGCTCCAGACAAAGGCTTTCAAAAATGACTTCCTAATACCTAAATCTATATTCGATGTCAGCAGATTCCTTTTTTGTAGAAATGCTTTCTTTGCCTGAGCCAACCTACTTTTAATATCCTCTTTGCTTCGTCCATCACTGGTTATTCTGCTTCCTAAGTAACAGAAGTATCCTACTTCCTTCAGCTTTTCACCTGCCAATTTGATCTCCATAGAGGTTTCTGATTTATTTCGGCTGCATTCCAGTATTTTTGTTTTACATTTATTTATTTTCATCATGAATTCTTTCCGTAAGACGGAGTCCAAACCATTCAAAAACTCATTCAAATACTCAGGCTTGTCGGCCAAGATGACGATGTCATCAGCAAATCTCAGAGTTGAAATTATTTCTCCTTGAATCTTCACTCCCACTTTAAATTTTTCTCTAATTTCCTTCATTACTTCACACTTTACTTAACAGACCTCGGAGATGATCTCGGAGACCTCTGTTCGCAGTTCAAAAGTGCATATTGCCACCTCTTGCACCAATGATGGCATTCAACCTTTCAGGGATGCTCCTGATTAATGCTGTTGAGGAATGATCTCCCATTCTTCCAGGAGGGCATTCTGCAGGTCCTGTAGGGACCTGTATGGTCTCTGGATAGCACTGACTGACTCCTCTCCCCACCCGGTCCCAAACGTGCTCAATAGGATTCAAATCAGGGCTTCGAGCAGGCCAAGCCATAGCATGAATCCCTGCTTCATTCAAGAACTCGCACAACATGTGGGCGTGCATTGTCTTGCATTGGTGTGAAATCGTCACCAATAAATGGAGCGAAAGGCACAACATGCTCCAGAAGGATTTCCTCCACATACCGATGTGCGGTAAAGCTCCCATTCTCTACGATGACCAAATCCATCCTTGCAGCCATACTGATTCCTGCCCACACCATCACAGAACCACCCTGAAAAGGCGTCCTGGATGAGAATGTGCAAGGGGAATACCTTTCCCCTGGCCTTCTCCAGACCCTCTCTTTTCTGCCAGGTGATCGGACGCCAAATCGCGACTATCGGTGAACAACACTTGTTCCCATTGTTGTACTGTCCAGCCATGATGTTTCCTTGCGAAACATAGTCGAGTTGTGAGATATTCTCTGGTAGGTTCTGGGCCTGTAACTGGTCTTCTGGATTGATGATTGGCTTCTTCCAATCTTCTTCGTACGGTTCTCTCACTAACATCGACCCCTTGAACTTGGTGGAGTCGATTTCGTGCTTCAATGGCGGTGGAGTGACAGTCGTGGAGAACTTGAAGTTGTAAGAAGCGGTCATCTCTCTCCGATGTTGCTCTTCTTGGACCTGTTCCTGGTCTCCTTGCAAAGCCTCCAGTTCCCCTGTACCTTCGTACGGTTCTGGAAGTCGTGGAAGGTGTAGTCCTCAACACTTCTGCAACGTGATGCATGCTGCGACCATCTTCGCCAAAGCAACAGCTTTTGCAGCTTGTTCAGGGCTTAAGGGCATGTTTGCTCCAGAAAGCTAATTACGACAACCACAGAAAGATCCTACAAACACATGTGATTGAGAAGGGAACAATTCAAAGTACAACAATAAGTGCTATAAGAGCGGTAACACATTATTGGCTCACATTCAGTGATGTGTTTTCCAGATTGCGCGGGAAAAAACAATTGAGGCTGGTGCAATCAACAATCGACACCTCATTGTTTGCTCGCAAAACAACGCCAATATCATACTCCATCTAAAAAAATAGGTTTAAGTGCTTCACTTTGATTGAATAGATAATTACACAACAATTACACATCATTTATTGTGTGTTGCGTTTTTGGTGCCGGTCAGTGTATATAAAACAATCCAACATAGCGTCCAGATGATACATTTCACTGGTTTTCGGTATCTCCGAAACTATTTCAGCATTCAAACTGAAATTTTGTAAGGTGTTAGAGGACTGTTAAGTAAGGACAAATATGTGACTTTTCCTAATCCTGAAAAACATAAAATATCATGGCGGCGAAGTGACTTTCAAATATTGCAAATAACTTTCCTGACAATCTAATCCCTCGAGTGCAATGAAACTCGGCTCATCGAATCTTCATTTAGAGCTTACTGTAGTGTAGAGGCATCTAATGAAGTTCAATTGTTTTCAAAAATTCAAGATGCCACGAGTTGGAAATGTTAAAATCTTATTTTTTATTTCTCGTATCTTATTCAGGCATTTGAAAAGATGATTTTTTATATGATAACAATACTTATTTAATGGCACTAAATACTGTAGCTTACTTTTCGTAAACCATAGAAGCCGTGCTTTTGACTTTTCTAAAATGTAATTACCGTGGTTCGTTACAGAAAGATGCCATCTCACGGGAGGAGTCTCAATCACTGTTATTGAAGGCTATATGCTAGCTCATAACTTCTTATTGTAATGAAGTTGGTGAAGACATAGGTTGTGAACCAAAAGCTATTTAGTATATCCCATGGAAAATCCTTATAATTGGCAGGAGAATTTTAATAGAAAATACTAGTGGGATATATGACAATAGGCTATTTAGTTTTTTACAGAACTACTTGTTTTTCTTACTAATTATATTATGAACTTGTGAATTAATTTGTAAATCTTAATTATTTAAACTATTTTTATTTGCTCATTTATTTATGTATGTACGTACAGTATGTATGTATTTAGTTATTTATTGCCACAACATGCTTCTGTGACTAGCTTTCTATGTTCTTTTTTAGCCTATTTTCATTTATGAAAAAATAGGCTTATGAGATCACCTTTAGTACGTGTGTGTATGCATATGCGTCCCTAATAGAATCTAAACGGCTCAAGCGATTTCAATAAAACTCGGTAAGGTCATAGTACTAAATGTCCGACCCCAACCGAGCCTTAAAATGTTATTAAGTCTAACTAATCCAACATGGTGGCTATGCGAAATATTTCACCGCCATTCTATATCTCCGAAACTATTACAGATATCACTCTGACATTTTGAACGGTGATAAAGGGCACTACTAGAAGCTTACTTATGTGACTTTCAAAAAACTGTTAAGTACAAAACAAACATGGCGGCCAAGCGAAGTTGGAACATTTAAATAGATTTTTGTCAGGATTTAACTATCCGAGCACAGTGAAATGTGGTACACCAAATGTTTATACACATTGTAATGCACTGACATCTAATTTAGTTCAATTGTTTATGTAACCGCAAGATGGCGGCTGTGCGAAATTTTAAAATTAAGTTTTTATTTCTTGTGTCCTAATTATGCGATCAAAGTGAAAGTCTGAATAAAGAACCTAAGCAATAATCGTCACCTAATAGTACATAACTCTATGGCCTAGATGTACAAACGTCCAACATGGGGAGAATCCAAATTATTTAGATGGTTCTCAATATCTACTTATCTATTACAGCAATCAAACTTAAATTTTTTTATGTTGATAAAAGCTATTAAAATAAGTTCACCTATGGAAATTTGAATAACCTGGTGAGCACTAATACAACATGGCGGCAACGCAAAATTGAAATATTTAAATTGACGTTTCTCGCGATTTAACCATCCCAGCGCAGTGAAACTTGGTATGGTAAATGCTTATACAAATGTTATTCCACTGACATCTAATTTATTTCAATTATTTACATAACCACAAGATGGCGGCTGTACGATATTTTAAAATCTCGTTTTTATTTCTTTTGTCCTAATCACGCGATTGAAGTTTAATAATACACCTACGCAATAATCTATATGTAATAGTACCTAGTCTTACCATAAATACTGTCACAAAGTGTCCAATAAATTTAAACGAAATGGTTTAAAATATTTTAATATCCTAATGATATTAGTTAAATGGATGTGTAACAAATCAAAATCACATGTCATTATTCAAAATGGCCACCTTTGGCACGAACACAGTCCTTAAGTCTTTGTGGCCTCTCATCAATTTAATTACGCACCATTTCCATCGGAAAATCTTCTGCTGCCTTCCAAAGAGAACACTTTAAACGTTCAATATTTAGCCTCCGTGGCTTAGGCGGCAGCACGCCGGCCTCTCACCGCTGGGTCCGTGGTTCAAATCCCGGTGAGATCTGTGCTGGACAAAACGGAGGCAGACAGGTTTTTCTCCGGGTACTCCGGTTTTCCCTGTCAAAATTTCATTCCAGCAACACTCTCCACTATCATTTCATTTCATCTGTCATTCATTTAATCATTTCCCCAGAGGAGTGCGTCAGGCCTCGGCAGCCGGCACAGTTCCTATCCTCGCCGCTAGATGGGGCTTCATTCATTCCATTCCTGACCCGGTCGGAGACTGGAAGCAGGCGGTGGATTTTTTCATTTAGACATCTCTTCAGGCAAGCCATCTACTGAAGCTTGGACCACAATTTTTAGTCCAGGGGGTTTAGGTCCGGACTTGCAGAAGGCCAATCCAAGGTCAAAATAAAGTCCTGAACATTGGCCCCAAGCCACTCCTGAGATGTGTGAGCCTTATGTGCTGGGGCTCCAGCGTTCTCCATGGAAGAGAGTGTTGTTGAGTTTCTTGACCAGTGGCTTGAACACTGTATCCTGATACACTTTGGCCAACGTTTTGACCCCTTTCTCACAGAAATGGAGGTCCGTTGTACCTTCGTAGCTCACGCCCCACCACACCATGACAGATGGAGGATGATGGCCCCTCTGGATCTTTGGAGCCTTTTCAGCAGCTTGTGCAGAGCATGTGGCATATACCATGTCATTTTGGGCATTAAAAGTCACCTCAACACTGAAATCTTTCATCAGTAAGAAGGATTTTTCGGTGGCCATTTGCTGCGTAACTTGACAGTGAGCGTTTTTATTTTAAGAACCTATGTTCCTTCGGCACATTTGTGAGGAGGTGTCCTTTCCGTCGTTTGTAAGCACGAAGTCCCAGGTCACTGCTCAATCTGGGATACGAAGACATTTGGGAAATTTTCAGCTCATAAGCCATCACAAACTGTCTCCACACCAGGTTTCTTCGCACACAAGCTGCCACTGCTTTCACCAATTCTGGATTCCGCACAGTGCGTGGTCTTCCTACTCTATCTCGGTCTTTCACAGTTCCAATTTTGAGGAAGCGCTGGATAGTGTGGTACACGAACCTTGTGCTTATTTTGAGTTTCTGGAGAGTTTTGAAAATATCACCTGGGGATTTGCCTACCTTGTGCAACGAGACCACAGCTACATGATTTTCCTGATCGCCCCATTCCATCTTAAAAACGAACCCACAGAAGTTTCCACTACTGCAGCTGCACTCAGAATGACTCATAGCTGATGCTACAACACAGGAATGAGGAGACCCTTACAAGGAAGGAAAGTACAATCACCCTCAAAAGTTGTGACAGTATTTATGATAAGACTAGGTACATAACTCTATAGACTACATAGATAATAATCCAACATGGCGACCATCCAAAATATTTAGACGGTTCTCAATATCTATGAAACTATTACAGCAATCAAACTGAAATTTTGTATGTCGATAGAGGCAATTAACATTAGTAGTATATATGAAAATAGGCTGTTTAGTTCTTCACGGAACTACTTGTATTTTATTACCACCGAGAGTCATCTTAAATGCAATGTACTGCATACCAAATTATAATTTTAAAAAGACTCTCCAATGCTAAAATTCACAGAACACTTAGACAGACTGAAAAGGTATACTGCCAGACACCATTTCACAAAACGATCTACAGGTGGCACTGTAAAAGTATATTCTAATACAATACAAATCTACTTAATAAAAATGTGCTATATTCCAACATATTTATTGCATTATTAAGCAGAGTCAGTGAAGTTCTCTAGCGGGTCACAACAAGCGAAGGTGGCAACACAGCACGAACTTTCATGTGGATCTTGCCTGCCAACAAAAGCCACCAATATTATAATAAATATGAATCCATAAAAACTAAGTCCATTTATTTACGTTCCGGATAGTTGCATTTCGCAAACTCTTAGTATACCGTTGTGACCGATATCGCATGGTTTTGAGAGCTCTGGCAACGTCGCATAGCAGGAGGAAGGATGCAAGCGGAAGTAACCTAAGGTTGATGTTTTTACGTCATGGACATAGTCGACAGCATGACTAGGCGAAGGTTCCAGAAGCGTAGAGGGCGCTGATGAGCTCCAGGAAAAGTTGAGGTGGAAAGGTCACACCGGAGAAGCGGGTCACTTTATTTTGCATCGCCGTACGACGCGGGTCACTTTATTTTGCATCGCCGTCCAACGAAGTTCACTTTCTTTTGTGTCGCCGTACACCGAAGTTCATCTTTATTTTTGTGTCGCCGCACGCTGAAGTTCCTAACAAGTGTGTAGTAGCAGTCGTATCGTGGCCGCTTGGAACCAGTGTGGTACTCCGACAGTTTTTGGGACATAGCTGAAAGGATCAGTATTATTTCTTGCGTGGACAGCTCTGTGTTAACGAATACTAAAGCTGAATGTGGCGAGGTGATATTATAACGCAGATCATAATGCATTATGTTGTGGGACACTAGTCATTTGTACAAGGAAGTGCGAGCAGACGCACGTGGTGTCTCAAGCTTTTACCAGGTACGGGACTGTATGGGCCGAGCGCTATATATAACTGACGCCCAGAACATATGAACGAAGCGATGTGCTTTTGTTTGACGACCAGACAAATGAGTGTCCAGGGTCAGTGAACTATGAGAGATAAGCTGAGTGCAGTCCAAATATAGAGCGACATTCTAGGTCAAGGACGGACGTAATACCTTATGAGTACAGGCTTGTGTGGACGCATACGATATAACCTGTGCCGTTATAGAGTTATTTTCACGGCCATAAGTTGATATTACTTGGCATAGTCGACATGAAGATTGCAGCGATGTATTGGACGGACATAAAGGCTATCAGTACAGACCAGTGCGAGTTTTGTGTCAAGAACTTTACGAGCGAAGAGATGGCAAGCTAAGTTTAGTATGTGGAAGCTGTTACGATGACGTGGAAACGAAGGCGAGCCAGGACCATGGACACCCCGAGGATCGCGAGCTGGATCCAGGACGAGAGGGGAGGATGTTCAATGGGAAGAACGTGGACCCAAACCCCCAGGAAACGTGTCAGCGGAACCAAGACTGAGGTGGCCGAAAGGTACTGAAAACCATGTTAATTCTTAAGTAGTGGTTAATGGGTAGTGGTTACTAAGATTTGGACAGTTGGGCAAAAATCGAAATAGAAGTTAATCAATAAGGATAAAATGCGATATAATGACATGATTAATAGGATAGTAAATTTTAAGTTTTCTTTTGAGAGATTAAGGCAGTTTTCTTTAGGGTTTAAAAGTAAATATATGGATGCTTTAAAATATAATTTGAGTACAGGGATCTGTCAGCGTGTTAAGTCGCTGTGTTCTTTGAATTGGTGCAACCTGGATGACAATTTATGGTTTGAACAGGCTTAAATTACAAGGGATTCATTTACACTTAATGGGCCACTTTTTGTGCGCACATCATATTTATGCTAAACACTCACACGTCACTGAGGTTTCCCTTTACATGCTAACATGAGGAGATGCGTTTGGTAGGTGACTGATACAAGGTTGTGTAAATAATTATACTGCATTGATAAAATAGCAGGGTTGCATAATAAGAAGTTATGATGAAACTGAAGGTTCTCGCTATAGCGAGGTGAATAAAATAAATGATTATAATTAATGTTAAGTGATAGGTTCAAGTATATGAAATTTTGAGGCAATTGTCAGTTGAAAATAATACAGATAGGCAGAGGCCATCTACTTAAATGTTTATGGTGTAGTTATAAATATGTGAAGAGCATGCAGTGATTAATAAATGAAAAAAATAAATATCTGGGATCATAAAGATGTTAAAATGTAAAGTGATAAATGTAAAAGCCAACAACCAGTCATTTTTCTGAGTGAGGCACAGCTGAACGAAAACCAGTGAAAATAATAATGAAAGTATTTAATACATGAATAAAAGGTCTGAAAATAAATTCTTTAACGCCAGTGACATCCATATATAAAAATATTCTTTTTCCTATTTTGGTGATTACATTTAGTTAGAAGGAGATCGAATGAGGCAACAAATTTTTTTTCTTTGAATATCTTTTCAAATTTATGCACCTGCTCATTTATGGACTATTAGCGGAGAGGTGACATAGCATTTTGAAGTAATGGTTGTAATACTAGAATGATATAGCTCTGATCTCCGTAAGTTATTTTGTATCCAAAGATTAGGACGCCCGGAGACTTTTGTCCTCATTAATTTGAATTTTGCTTCTGCGTCATTTATTTATTTGCACATCAAGAGTAATTTCGAGAAGTCTCCGAGCGGAGGTAGGCTTCTGTGTGTGATTCTATGTATTTAGTGGTGTGGTTCTGTAATAAATGGTGGATGAGTTTTATCTTAACAGCGGAGTTTTTTGTCATTCTTGTTCGTTGTCATACTTGTGTGTCCACCGGATCAATTTTGAGATTTTACCCCAGTTGTACCCATCATTGTAAAGACCCCGGGATTGCTTGAATCTCGTTCCCGACACAGTTTTTTTTTAGGCCAAAATTGATTCGGACATTCAAGATTTTTTTTTTTCTTTCGCGTTGTACTGAATTCTGGGTGAGGGTTGAAGTGTGTGTCGGACCACCCAATCCAAAGCCAGATTATCGGGCACACCGTATGTGGATTACAACGCACCCAAGAACGAACGTCTACAGGAGTGAAATTTAGAAATTTGAGCCTTTCATATAATTGTTTGCTTTGTTGGTTGTGTTGGAGATAAAATTCTGAAACTTCAAATAAATACCGAAAACATATCTAATACATATTTAAATTTGGTTGCTGTAGCACAACAGAGTTCATCATCATCATCTTGTACAGTTTCCAGCCCCAGGCTGGGTCTGTTTGGAACATAAGCCTCGCCACTTAGTCCTTTCTTCCCACCACCTCTCCGCTGTCACTCTGGTCCAGTCCTCGCCTCTCTTCTTGACACATTCCTCCACTCCTTTCAGCCATCTATCTCTTGGTCTTCCCCTTGGTCGTTTCTTCTGCATCTGCATCTCATGTATCCTCTTGGGAATCTTCTTCTCATCCATTCTCTTTAAGTGTCCATACCACCTCAGTCTTGATGTCTCAATCCTACCTTGCAAGGGCTCCTCTTTCACCATTTCCCTGACCTTTTCATTCCTCACCCTGTCTCTTCTTGTTACTCCGATCCTACTTCGCAGGAACTTCATTTCACCTGCCTGTATTTTGCTTATGTCTCTTTTCTTCATTGTCCAAGTTTCTGAAGCATAGGTCAGTATCGGGATATAGTAGCTTCTGTATAACACTTCCTTGCTTTTTTGTGGGACATCTTTATTCCACACTAAGCTCCTAATGCTTCTCAGAAATGCTTCTGCCTGTCTGCCACGTTCCGTAATTTCTTTGTCATTTCTCCCATTTTCCTCCACTATACTTCCCAAGTACAGACTTTCCACCTTCTTCAGCTGTCCACCTCCAAGTGTTATCCCACTCATTGGTCTGTCCTTTTTCCTGGTCGTTAACAGGATCTCACATTTACTGATGTTGAACTTCCATCCGTACTCTCCCACTGTTTCTTCCCAAGCCTTCAGTTGCTCCTGAATTTCCTCCTCCCTGTTTCCCCAGACCATGAGATCATCTGCAAACACCATTGCTTTCATCTTATCTTCTCCTATCTTTCCTGCTATCCGTATCATTACCTCGTCCATAACCACAATGAAGAGATGGGGTGACAGTGCACTACCCTGTTTCAGGCCGCTCATTTGTCTGAACCAGTCTGTTCTCTCCCCTCCAACTCTCACACAACTCACACTTCCACAATACATCTCCTTCACTTTGCCTACAGTCCCTTTTTCCACTCCCATGTTTTCCATTGCTTTCCAAACCTTCTCCCTACACACACTATCATAGGCCTTTTCGATGTCCAGGAAGGCTATCAACAGATCCTCTCCAAATTCGTAGTGGTGTTCCTGGAGCTGTCTCACTGAAAATATGAGATCCACTGTTGATCTCCCAGGTCTGAATCCATACTGCTCCTCTCTCAATTTTCTCTCCACTTTGGCTCGTATTCTACTTTCTAATATCTTTTCATATATCTTGGCACAGTGAGGTATAAGTGTGACTCCCCTGTAATTTCTGCACTCCTTTCTTAAATATTGGAACAATTAATCCTTTTTTCCAATCTTCTAGTGTCTTTTTCTCCTTCCATATCACTCTCATCACACGGTACAGCCACTGTTTCCCAACCTCCCCTGCTGCCTTCACCATTTCAACACTCACTTCATCCACACCCGGTGCCCTTCCTCCTTGATAGTTGTAAATCTTTTAATTCGACATTTCGATCAAAACCAGCCAAAATCTGGTATTTTTTGCATTATACCTGCCAGAAAGGATATTAAAATACGTTTCTAAAAGTTAACTTTATTATCAATCAATGCAGGAATAAACAAGAAAAATGGTGATGTTACTTGATTTTCTTAAGTCTTTAGGTTATTACGCTACTTATCTCCAAACTCGAGTGCACATAATTCCTGCGCTGACAGTAGTACTGTATATTCAATGTCAGCTAATTCTTCATTCCACAACCCCTCCTGGATATCAACTCTTAAGCAGTCGCGTGTGTTTATTTGGCTGTATCTATAATGATTCAGGTTAGATAGCCTGTTACGACCTCGAGTACCTTTCATAAAAACCTTGAGATAGTAGTGCAAGCAGACCCGACCAATATAGCCTACTAATAGAAATAATATGAACTTTGTATGAAATGGGTTATAATGGACATATACCCCAGTGAAGAAATCATTTAGTTGAAGTCATTATTTGCCAAGGCATTGTATGTAAATCTATTGATAATGATTAACTTGGGAGGTCATGTTTGGCTCTGTGGTTAGAGCTTTGGTCTTTAACCAGGCCGGCCGGGGTTCAAATCCTATCCGAGTATTTTTTTAATTTTTGCTTGAGTTTCTTTATATTTATTGTTTTCTTGAGTACTGAAAGGTTTCAAAATTGAGCATTATATTGTGCATTTTGCAATGGAAAATATATTTATTTAAAACAACATTCTCCACCAGATGCGAGTGACATCTACTAGCAACCAGTTGAACCATGCAGGAGCTAACCATGGCCTACTACATGCAAGCTGCGCTCAATACCGGCCAGTCAGTGAACCCATGCCTACGGTGTAATGGGAGTGTTCTAGGCGAACTTTGTGTTGCCGCCACAAGAGTGCAGCAGGGACTGAAGAGGTTCAGACAAGGAGTAATCAGGGTAAGTCCTTAGGCAAACTTCGTGTTGCCGCCACAAGAGTGCAGCAGGGATGGAAGGGGTCTAGGCAAGGAGGAATAAGAAGCCCCAACGGTCAGGAAGTGAAGCTACGAGTTACTCCTGCGCTAGTGCTCAAAACATTGCGCTAGTCCCATAAGAATACCATGCAAATAATGGCATATCAATTTTTAAATACCCACGAGCAGTAAATCTAGAGCGTGTAATTGACAAGTCGTCACCAGAGTGCAGCATGACTAGATCGGGTCCAATACGTTATATGTTATTGGAACAGATTGTATGATGTATAGTTTTCTTTAATAAACCAAGGCCGGTATTAACGGCACTATTAAAGGTGCCAGGACATCCTCATTTGACTGTTTGTGCTTAGAGAGGGCTATTTAGCTTATGCGTGGCGAGGATGAATCCAGTTCTTTAATAGTTGAAGATTATCCTGAATACAGTAACATACACCACAATAGGGAGTCTAGACTTGACCACACAAGTGTATATACTAATCTCATGTAATTTTTTTTTAGGAATAGGGAATAACCCATCTCAATTGGGTACAATCATGTTGACCGACTGAAAAGCATGAACCTTTCGTTTCAAATCCATCTTTTCTGGCTGCAGAAAGGATCTCAGGATCAACTTATGAACAATAGAGTTAAGACAGGTGGCTGAAGGGGGTGGAAGAAAGCGTGAAGACGAGAGGAGAAGACTGGACAAGGGTGGAGGCTGAGAGATGGTGGGAAGACAGAAGACGTTGGAGAGGCTTGTGTTCCAAACAGACCCGGCCAGTGGCTGGAAACTGTGCAAGATTGTAACGTGTTTTTCGAGGGGTTTTTATGCAACTGGCATAAGTCAGTAGGAAGCCATTCTATATTTATTTACGCGGCAAATTGTTCAGCCAAGAGAATTTTTCATGTTAATTTATTATTATTATTAATTTATTATAATTATTATTAAGGTATTTTCGGAGCATTTTATAAAAATTATTAGCATTCAGATAGGTTTTCTATGTCTTAGAAAACGCTATCAAGCAAATTATTACGAACGACAATATCATAGAAAATTATGTGATTGCGGAATTTTACGGAGTTTTCGTCAGTTAGGATATTTTGAGAGACATGAGTCACTGGAAATTCATATACAGGATTAATCTTGTCGGGAAGCATGACGCAATCCTGCGTTGCAGCTTAACGAAAAGGCGGATGTATGGAACGGAATACGACTTCACCCTACCGCCGAGTGTAATGAGCCAGAGGAGGGGAATATAGCGCGTGGGGTGCAGCCAATCAGTGGAGACCACGTAAGCTAGAAGTCGGATGAAGAGTGGGGATGCGACGTGTGGATATATCGTTCAGCGCGCCGTGGAACGAGGACAATCTGTGTAGAACTTGCCGAGTATGGTTCACACGGGAGTCGCTCCGATGTTCCGTGGAGTGGAGGACTAACTTTTGTAAAAACTTAACCAGTGTGGTTATACGAGTGTTTGGGTCCGATGTACGGACCATAGAATTATCTAATCTACCAGAATCTCATCAAATATCGACAGAGATGTCGACGTCCAGGAGACTGTGGGAAGCTCACAGCATCATCCAGTACGAGGGAAAGGCTTCGGCCATTTCCAGTGGTAAGCGCGAATGACGCAGAAATACGCAATCTCTCATTTCTCTTTGTTTTATATTTCATATTTCAGTAACTTCATAGCTTGGGAATAAGAGTAAAATCAATAATTTATCAGACTCCGTTTTCACGTAATTTTCTATCGGTAATATTAAAATCGCAATGCTCCAATTTAAATTTTAAACTTATTATTATTATTAATTTTGCTATTCTTGTTTTATATAATAAATTCATTTCTTTTACAATGCAATCTTTGCTTTCAGTAGGTAGCATTAGATATAGACCAATTCCTTCTCCTGATACAATTGTTTGTTGGGTTAATGATCAAATCATACCACGATCTGAGTGAATAGATTCTTGAAGGTGTTCTACCAGAGCTAGACGTTGTTAAATACAAATTTAGATTTCAGCATTGCATTGAGGTCTTGGCGCCCATTAAAACAACATAGCTTAGGCAAAGGTAAACAGTTACATTTATCACCCAACAGTTAGGGGCAGCCAAACCGTTACACTTGTTGCTACCAACATGGGGCTATAATTAAAGTTACATTTGTACGCTCAACATGTGGGCTAGCAAAACTGTTACAAGATGATGATGATGATTGTCCTGTTGGTGGTTGAAACCATGAACAAAGAAGTGTTTGTAGCTGCTATACTAAATTTCATAATTTTGTTTGTCTGTTAAAGGAGAGCAGTAATCCCGGAAACATGTAACGAGTGTATATTATCCAATTGTTCTGACAGCGCTGGTTAACCCAATTTTATAAAATTTTATATTTAGATATAAGATTTTTAGTTTCAGGTGTAGTCACGTCCTAGTTCGCAAACCATGGGCACTGGTTGAGGGGCCCAGTAAGTGGTCCTGACAGTCGGGATACCAGTTACTATGGAATAGGAGTAGGCATCACGGACATATTCTGTGTCGTGGCCCTCCTTGTGCTCAGGTGGCTAGGACTACCCAACTCATTTGTTTGTTCCCCGAGGGGAAACTCATGGGGCCGTGTGTAAGTAAGGCTAGCAACCTGCTTCACTTGTACTTCTTAAACCAGTTAAAAATGCCATGAGCGAGCCTCGGACGGATGGAGTCCCACTCCCAGCTGACAGATCGGGGACTCCTCGGAAACTAACAAAAAATCGGACTGGTATTCGATGGGATGCAATTAATATCGAGTGGGGTTATGGAAGGAAGAAATTAGAGCTAGCTGAATCAGCAAGTAGGATGAGATTGGATAATCTAGGGATTAGTGAAGTTCAGATAAAGGGAGGTAGAGAGGAGGAAGTAGGAGATTACAAAGCGTGCCTGTCAGGTGTAAAACGAGGCAGGGCAAAATTGGGAGTAGGGCTGTATGTCTAGAGAACCTTAAAGCGTAACATAGTTTCTGTGAGGTACGTAAATTAACAATTATTTTGGATGGATTTGGAAATGTCAGGAAATCGGGTCAGGATTGTTTCAGTGCATGTTCCATGTGAAGGGGCAGATCAGGACGAAGTAGACAGATTTTATGTGGCACTGAGTGATGTAGTAGTGAGAGTTAACAATAAGGATAGAGGAGTACTGATTCTGAATTTCAATGCTAGGATAGGAAATAGGAGGGGTATGAGAAGGTAATACGTAAGTGGGATAAGGATAGGGAAGCGAACATCAAAGGGAAATGTTTACTGGACTTTTGTGCTAGCATGGGGTTATCTGTTGCAAACTCATTTTCGAAGCATAAGGAGATTCACAGACACACGTGGGAGGGTAGAGGAACCAGATCAATAATAGACTAAATCATTACTGACTTTGAATTTAGTAAATTGGTAAGAAATTGTAGGGTATTAAGGGGCTTCTTTGACCAGACCACAAACTGATCTGCTGTGAATTAAGCATAGTTAGATCTAAAGTTCAGAAAGTGAGTCCTGTTTGCAAAGGGATTAGGGTTGAAAATCTCCATAATAAGGAACTTAGACAGAAATACATGGAAATTATTAATGATAAATTCCAAAGAGTAGATGGTAAAGAAGGACAGGACATTGCAACAGAGTGGTCAAGAGTACTAGAGTGGTACTAGAAGTAACAAACAGCAAAACATTGTCAAATGAAAATGTATGTATGTACTGAGGTATGTATGTTCGTAGAAGATTTTTAGTTTTTAGCCTATTGAGTTACAACCATTTTCTGCTTCCACTCATCAGAAACTGGAATATTAAATATCAATCAGACTTGCCCAACATTTACTTATGGAGGTTATAGTAGAAAGCCTTCTTTTGTCATCAATGCAGCTGTTAAAGTGATATTCTTATAACAAGAAGTTCACAGCAGTCTGTGTGATTGTGCCAGCATAGCCTGGCTTCATAAATGTAAGAATTAAAGTGCTCATTTCTACCAAGGCTTTTAGTAGCACACCGTTTTTTTTACCAGGAATCAGCACAAAACATCCCTAGGTTGTATCGCAACTTAATACAGTACACGTCACAAAATAGTTTAAAAGTTTTACATAACACTGAACAATAGCACCTTCAAATCTCCCCTTCTGCAAGGTACTATATTTCTGGAACATTTGCAGAATAGCATCACAACCAGGGCCATCGCGAGAGGTGCGGTCGCGCCGGTCCCCGCGCTTCACACCATATTTTTTTTCATAAATGAAAAAAAATAAATAAATAGAGATAGTGTGTTTGATTCAGACCAGCCCAAATTAAAATAAGCCAACAATGTAAAATATGCTGTGTTTGTATAATCGCAGCAGTACAATACCTGTCTGGGACAAATTCTACCTTTCGAGCGAGTTCGTGCAAACTGTTCGAGAGAGAAAATGGGAATTTTCTAAAGTTGATGGAAATGCTCACTATTTTTGACGGGCCGATGAAGGAACATCTTCGGTGGGTGCATGATGACGAAACCCACGTGCATTACCTCGGTCCCGAAATACAAAACGATATAATTTCGATGTTAGTTAAGTTAAGGATAAAATAAATTTAAACATTAGGTTAGTTCTTTAAATGGAATTAGCGAAAATGTTAATAATTTTCTTTTTTCCCTTTTCTTAAGGCGCTACGAAGGAAAAACTACTGAATGCTGTTCGTGTCGCCAAATATTACGCGGTTATCCTCGACTGTGAGCCACGAGGAGCAAATGACCTAGGTCCTCCGCTATGTTCATGGTTGTGTTGTACATAATCTTAACTTAGTTTTGGGTGACATGGTTAAATGCAATAAGGACGCTATGACATTTTTTGGTATAGTTCAGCGTCTGTACAGTTTGTTTGTAGCTTCCACGGAAAGGTGGGACATTTTGTGCGAACTATATCTTGGCCTCCTCACTCTAAAATCTTTATCTAGCACGAGATGGGAATGCAGAATTGACACTGTCAAGCCCATCAGGTAAACGAAGCTCTAGAAAAAGTGGCAGAAACTAACAAGGATCCTGTTACCCGGTCAGAGGCCCAATCTTTGTTGCTTCATACAAGTTCGTATGAATTTGTTTTAAGCCTCGTTATCTGGTTCGATATTTTATTTTCTGTGAAGTTTACAAGTAAAACTCTCCAATCTGAGAAGACTTCGTTAGATACGGCTTTAACCGAACTTCAGGGCCTAAAGTCATTTTTTCAAAATTATCGCAACACTGGCTTTAACAGTGCAATGTCCACCGCTAGAGCAATAATGGAAAATTTGGGCTATGCAAATAAATTTTCTATTAACCGTCAAGGCAATCGCAAAAGGTTCTTGGATGAAATAAATCAGCAAAATGATCAACAGGAGGAAGGAAACGAAGAGAAACTTCAAAAAGAACCTGAAAATAAATTTCGGAGTGAATACTTTTTGTCTGTCGTAGATACTGCATTGAGCTGCGTAGAAAATAGATGTAACTAAGTAAATTTTTCTTCGGAATACTTTGGATTTCTTTTCGATCCTTCCAAGCTTTCCAATTTGGAGGAAAAGCAATTGAAAGACCATTGATAAACACTCTCTAATTTGCTAAAAGACAGGGAGCTTGAAGATTTGGATGCAGAAGATCTTTTTCTGGAGCTACAATTATTTAGGTATGCTGTTCCGTCATCTGTAAAAAAGTGATTTAGGTGCAGTACAGTACTAAGCCCCGATAAAGGAGTCCTATCCTAATTTAACGACGGCCTATCGAATTATGCTTACAATTCCTATAACGGTTGCGTCGGGGGAAAGGAGTTTTTCCATTTTGAAACTAATCAAAAACTATTTGAGATCAACGATGGCGCAGGAGCGTCTGAATGGTTTGGCTACTCTTATCAATCGAATGTGAAACGGCCAAAAGAAATGAACGATTTAATCAGCACTTTTACCCTAGCAAAGGCCCGCAAAGCGCCTTTTACATAAATAAAAAGCTCTAAATTCTAAAACAAAAAACAGGAATTATTTAAAAAAAAGCCTGCCTTGTAAACTATGTAATTTCTTGAACAAAGGGGCCGTTCAGCTCATATTAATCGGTGAAAGTGGACTTATAGCACTTTTAGTAGTTTAGTTTATGAAAAACTGTATAGCCGTAGAAATGTTGAAATATGTAAACGCGATTGCGTATTATTAATTGTGCGCGTTTGGGTAAGAAAGTACATCAAGCACATGCTTCGTTTTCCATAATATATTACTTATGCCAAACAAAATCACTTGTGTTAGCTCATTATATCAGGTTTCCATTGATATTGCTTGTTGCTTTTATCTGATCAGGTGCTTCCTGTATCCAATTTTATGCGTATCCTATTTGTTGAGGTTTGTTTAGAAACTAGAAATGTAATAAAATGAGTTTCAACTAGCCAAAAATTGTAATTTCTTTTTAAACATCACTCTCCGTACAACACAGCCACTTACAGTCTAAAATTTGCATTTACTATCCCCCCCGCGAACTCATGCCTACTAGGCCCCGCGCACATACTTGCGCCAGGCCCCGCGCATGCTTGCAACTGCCCTGATCACAACAGAGGTGTCTCAAATTTTCTATCCCTGTTTAGTTGGGTTAGTGTTTCCTGGACTTTCACTGACTCCACTGTAGGTAGCCCCTTGATTCCCATTCATTATGCGCAGCATAAATATTGTGGTCTGATAGTTCACAGCGCAACACTCTTTGTATTGTGCTCATTGCACCCATTTCTATATCATATTTGTAGTTGAACAAGTATATTGTAAACACGAAGATTTTAATAAGGATACGCAACAAAGTATCTTGCCTCTGGATGATCTTCCATAATGTTCCTTGGCAGCACTATCCTCATGCCACTGAAAAGAACTGGAAGACTCTGAAAAATACAGTGTGCATAAGTTGCTAGAATTTAATAATTTGCATTTCAATAATCTATATAACTACTATTAACATAAATACTGTTACAAATTATCAAATGGAAAAACTGAAGTATGGTTAATGATATATTAATATTTATTTAATATGTTATGCATGCATATAATGAAAACCCTTTACCACCAATCTGTTTTAAAACTGGCCACCTTCCACACTTGCACAGGATCTAAGTCTTCCTGGCCACTTATCTATAGAATTACACTGTGATAACCACTGGGAAAACCTGTCACTGCTACTAACAAGCCATCAAGTGCTGGAAGGAACATTTTTGCACTCTTTTAAACAATATCTCTGCTTCTGCCAATGGATTTCTTTGTGATGTGCCTCAACAATCATGGATGACAGTCCTGCCAACTTACTGGGATTTCAGTGTAGTACTCAATCGACTGCTACCTAGAAAGGCCCCTGCGCCAGGTAACCCTAGTTGGTTAGTTATTGTTGTTTTAAGGGGAGGAACTATGAGGTCATCTGCCCCTGTCCAGATAACCCTCTGGAATTAAAGAACAATGGAGGTTTACCAGTGAAGACTAGACTGTTCTCCCTCATCCTCTTACTCTGGGAATCCAGAGTACCTTGTGACCTGGAAAATGTCACTATCATCACTTTCTTTAAGAAAGGTGAATGTGGTGTTTTTGGCAACTATCGTGGATTATTGCTGTAATCCATTGCAGGTAAAGTTCTCACTAGAACTCTGCTTAATCGCCTCCAAATTATTTCTATGAGGATCCTGCAGCACCTACTTTTACTCCAGATGAATGGTAAGAATCAGTCAGCTGTTTTAAGACTACAAGTGAACATTTTTGGCCCCATTTTAAATGTGAACAAAAAGAACAAGGTACTAGTGCAACCTGCTTTAGAATCATTTCTTCCAGAGTTCAATATCTTCATCTTGGATTTAACACTCTAACGAGTGGACCACTTTTCATACCTTGGAAACATCTTGTATAAGCAATGTACTCGAAGACAGGATGTGGAGAGGAGAAATGGTGCTGCCCATGCAGTGTTTGGACCGTGGCCTACATTATAGCACAAGGCCTGGAAATGAGGCGCCAGACAACAATGCGAGCGTTCAAACGTGTTTCGCAATTTGCCGCTAGGTTCGCTTTCCGGCACCCTTAATCCTATCGGTTGCATTACGTACAATGTGATTTGTATCTCTGTATATGACTGGTGAAGCGTGTCGTATTATAGATGTACATTATATATGGGCAGTAGACTACTTTTTGACTGATATTGAGATATGCTAAGTGGTCTTGATGAGTAAGACGTAGTAAAAAGCAAGTTTTATTCCAGTGAACTAGAGTAAATTTGGCATGCACATGGGGTAAACACCTTAGTAAAAATTGACGGAATAATTTTTGTAGAGTAACGTACGTGCAAATTGTAGTGTTATGATTGTGTTTGTCAAAAAAGGTGCATTGTAGCATGCCGTATTGTACCTACTCGTCAAGTTAAAGGCAATGGGCTTTCGTTTCATAAATTTCCATTGAATGATGGCATACGGAAATAATATTGGTTTTATCATTTCATGTTAGGGGGAATATCCAGGGTCTTTGTGGACGCCAAAAGAGTCTTTTACAATTTGTAGCAAACATTTCAAGGATTCTGATTATAGTATAGCCTAACTACTACAAAGAGAACGCTCTTACCGAACGCATTTCTGACGGTTTTTGACGACTACCCTGAACATAAACAAGTACAATTAAATAGACATACGTGTGAAAGAGCATGTGTTGATAAATACAACCATATAAACAATAAAAGAATATGATCAGGTAATTTAAATATTACGGAATACTGTTATGATGAACGAATTGAGGGATACTATGATCAAGCACGTGTTAGTGTAGGAACGCAATGTTCTACAATCGAGCCAACTAATGGGAGGTCAACAAAAATAAAAATAAAATTAAGGAGTGCACTAAGAAGATATGCTGTGTATAGAACTACAATTAAGTCATTGAATCGGAAGATGAATTCATTAAAACAAAACTTACTTTCACTGCAACGTCAGGACAAACTCTATGTTCAAATATCGAAGCTCAAGAGTGAGTGAGATATAAATATTTTACAACTTCCTAATCCACGAAAACTGAAAACTTGTAAGGGGCAGATGACCTCGCAGTTCTGCCCTTTATAACAACAATAACTAACTACATTGGGTACACGAACGGAGAGGCGGGTGTCACGTCACTTGCAAAAAGTAGGTTGACAGCTGAAGAAATGTCACTGACTCATGATAAGGAGAAGGTTGGTTCATTAATTATTGATGAAATGGTCATAAAGTCTAGACTATTGTATGACAAGACTTTAAACATGTTTCCTGGCATTCCTGATATTGAGAAAGATGCAACTGGAATCGAACATGAATTGGCTAATGAATTATAATGCATACTATACTGTTCAACAGTCTGTCATCCTTCTATAGGATACCAGGGTACAGATTTAATGTTAATGAGACTTACGAAGGAGACGTTTCGAGCTTTGGTGCTAACAACTTAATCAACCGTGTCCTGCATAGGATTTCTAAACAGTATCGGCTTCCATTATGTGATAATGCGGAATCTCTCAAGTGATGATGTAGAACTGCTCTTCAGTCACCCGAGAAATACGACAGGTAACAATGACATGATGGACGTGAGATCATGCCTGAATGCCATCGAGTCAACACATCTCACAGGAATTATCGAATCTTCTTGAAGTGGAAATGTGTAACTACGGGAAGATGCAGTCGCAACAGGTGCCTCGACCAAGTTTATGAAGCCTAAATGGTCGTGGAAGGTCCGAAACCCAGCCAGTACTATAGAAACACCCCAGCTTCTGGGACATGTCTTGCAGATTCTTAAAAGCTGTATTCAAGGTAAGAATATGGGGCATATAGCCTATAGAAACCATGATTTCCATTAACCATATTTTAGCATTGGAATCTCCTTGTTTTCAGAAAAGCCAGCGTCTCTATCCCCCATATCTATTGCAATAGTAGTCAGGTTTCTTGTAGGAGTGGCAGAAGAGGGAACATACTGTGATGGTAGTTTAGAGAAAATATGAGCTCCAGCAAGTTTAAACCCATCATTAAGTTTAATACATTTTCAAGACATAGGGGGGCTTAAGATATCCCAATGTTTCTTTTATAGCTCTATTGGAAACAATTTCTCACTGAAATAGCCCAAAATATCATGTCTCGAAAATATTTAGTGCCACATTTCAATAATATTTTAACTGACATGTTTTCTGGATACACAAAATGTGTGAAGTGTGTATTGACAATTAACTCTGCGTACTTCAACTGCAAAATTTATCAAGGCCACTTTAAAGAATATTGGTGTAATCCACACGTAATGGCAATAGCAGTACAACGTTTCTGAATCTAAGAAGTAAGCCACTTGACAGAAAGATTCTTAAAGTGAAGTGAAATACAGCCAAGAATATGCCATATTCATCATTTGAGGGAAACTGGAGCAAAACAGATAAGAAGTGCTAAGATAACATGTGTTTAGTGTACAGAGTTGCATGTAATGCATAACCAACAGCAGACAACTAGGGCGCCGAACCTCGATCCTAGTGGCGTAAAGTGGAACTACCAGCTTGGCGCTACAAGTCCCTGCTCTATTTCCAGGCCTTGAGTATAACATAGGCCACGGTTTGGACAGCTAAGCATCAGGTCAAGAAGAATAAGGGGACAGTACATTCCAAACGAATGGTGTACTGAGCTGTTGTAATATCAACGTTGCTTTATGGCTCTTGATATAGCCAACATATACACTGTCTATTGTAACAATAAAGGAAGAAATCAAAGTAATAGGGGATAACGTTTGAGTTAGCAATTCGGAAATAGGAACAGAAGGAACAGTCAAATTGCTGAGAATCACTCACAACCAAAATGTTTTTCAATTCAACAATAAAAATTATGAGCAAGCGGATTAGCGATGGGGTCACCTCGGCGAGTACTAGCTGTCAATTTCATCAGCAGTGTTAGAAAACAAGTTTTGGGTAGAGAATGGGACAAAAGGAATCGTGCACTGGAGCAGATGTTGAGATGACATAGGCATAATATGCATATTCTGCACAGAAATAATACACAAAGAAGCATTACTCTAATTGATGAACAGCTTGCACCATTCAATCAATTTCACAATAGAACCTGAACCATGAACCAATTATAAATTATCTTGATATAACAATTAACTGTTCAGAGAACAACCTTACATACTCTATTTATGACAAGCCTACACAAACGTCACATGCTATCGATAGCTGGTTCAACCAACCAAGCTTACACAAGGTAGTGGTTTTCAACTCAATGATAAATAGGGCCACCAGCATCGCTATGTCAACAGAAAACTTTAAAAAGAGATAAGAACATTTAAAAAAATAGCTAGAACAACATAACACCCAATACAATAATTCAAATTTTATTAAAATAACAGGGAAAATTGACAAACAATAATGAAAATAAGTTTGCACATTTCAATTTTGTGAACAAGAACACATATAAAATAATTAATATTTTCAAGAAACAAGCAATCAAAGTGACACTTAGAACACCTAATACACTTGGTAGACGTCTACACAGTGGTGGCTAACAGACTCTTGGGTCAGGAGGGCGATGACAGTAATTTTTGTCACACCCCTTGACAGGAAAAAAAAAAGAGTAAAATCGAGTTAATTTTATGTGCAATGAAAATATAGCGTTATTACTCAGTATTCTTGATGTCGGATCCGAAGACTGCCCTCATTACTGGTTTTTATCATTTGGTAATACAACAATGATTTCATAGGGTAACAACACTTAGAACCTGATGTGAAAATTACATATAGACTATAACGCTTACATTACATGTATTAGTTAATTAATTTAGTTGATTTAGTAGTTATATAATTAATTGTGATAAATACATGTAATTTTTCCCAGGAGTGTATTCACATATTTATAAATAGTACCCCGCCCGTTCATTGGGCACAATCTTGTTGACCGACTGAAAAGCTTCAAATGACAATTAGTCAGATAAGTTGTTTGTGCATAGGCCTATGTGAAGTTCCAAAACTTTATCTCCAACACAAACAAAACAATAATTCTTTTAGAGGATTTGCGATATCAAGGCCATGTAGCCCCTTGTACTTGGGTGTGTGTAGAATTTGTCTGATAACCTGTGTCACTATTATGTCTGTACTAGTGTGTGCATTTGTAATTGACGTAGGATTTGGGCAGGAAGTGGCCATGGCCTAAAGTTAGGCATCATCCCGGCATTTTCCTGGAGTAGAAGTGGGGAAACCACGGGATACCACTTCCAGGATGGCTGAGGTAGGAATCGAACCCGCCTCTACTCAGTTTTGCCTCACGAGGCTGAGTGTACCCTGTTCCAGCCCTCCGACGATAATTAAATTTCTTGGCTGAGCTGGGAGTCGAACCCGGCCCTTCACGGTGACAGCCAAGAATGCAAGCCACTACGCAATGAAGGAGACGGTTAAAAAAGTGAATGCTGAGATTGTTAGGGATGAAAATCTAGGACCAGACCAAGAGGAAAAGACTATCGGTAGGATGACCATCCATTCACATTGACCAGTTTACAATTATTGGAGTTATACGTACTGTAAGTCACATCTATTCGTAGTTTTTATTTTGAAAAATTATTCCTACTATCGAAAAATTGGAAAAGTGTTTAACACACTTTCTGAAAATGTCGAAAAGCTGATGGGAAATGTGGAAACGAAACACAATTTACTAGAGTATGCTCTGTTCCGGGGAAGCGCTGACCAGGCAGTGAGTGAATGCGTCAATAGCGCACCAACTTTCTGGCACATCTCGCCTGCCGACAACAGCCACGAAAATCATAATAAATATCAATCCATATAAAACAAACCAATATATTTGCATTACAGATAGTTACATATCGCAAACGCTTAGTATATGTGGATTACAACGCACCCAAGAACGAACTTCTACGGAAGTCCAGTTTCGAAAAGTGAGCCTGTAACGTGTTTTTCGAGGGGTTTTATGCAACTGGCATAAGTCAGTAGGAAGCCATTCTATATTTATTTACGCGGCAAATTGTTCAGCCAAGAGAATTTTTCATGGTAATTTATTATTATTATTAATTTATTATAATTATTATTAAGGTATTTTCGGAGCATTTTATAAAAATTATTAACATTCAGATAGGTTTTCTATGTCTTAGAAAACGCTATCAAGCAAATTATTACGAACGACAATATTATAGAAAATTAGGTGATTACGGAATTTTACGGAGTTTTGTCAGTTAGGGTATTTGAGAGACATGACTCACTGGGAATTCGAATACAAGCTGATTCCTGTCGAGAAGTATTACGTAAGGCTGGGTCGCAAGGTCTAGAAAAGACGAATTGTTGGAACGGAAATCGACTTCTCCCTCTCGCGCGCCGAGTGTAATGAGGCAGAGGAGGGGAACTGGCGGCGTGCTCAGCCAATCAGTGAGGACGACGTAAGCTAGATGTCGGTACCATGGTGGGGGAGCCAACAGGTGCATATATCGTTCGACGCGCCGTGAAACGGGGACTATCTGTGTAGAACTTGCGGAGTACGGTTGGAAGTGCGTGTCGCTCCGATGTTCAGTGGAGTTGAAGACTAACTTTTGCAAAACTTAACCAGTGCGGTTGTACGAGTGTTTGGGTCCGAGGTACGGACCATAGAA
The DNA here is from genome assembly GCA_946902985.2 of Meconema thalassinum. NCBI lineage: Eukaryota > Metazoa > Arthropoda > Insecta > Orthoptera > Tettigoniidae > Meconema > Meconema thalassinum. The sequence goes on from OX336389.2 coordinate 675,973,924, forward strand.
TTATCTAATCTACCAGAATATCATCAAATTCCGACGGAGATGACGACGTCCAGGAGACTGTGGGAAGCTCACGGCATCAGCAAGTACGAGGGAAATGCCTTGGCAATTTCCAATGGTAAGCGCAAATGACGCAGAAATACGCAATCTCTCATTTTTCTTTGTTTTACATTTCATATTTCAGTAATTTCATAGCTTGGAAATAAGAGTAAAATCAATTTATCAGACTCCGTTTTCACGTAATTTTCTATCGGTAATATTCAAATCACAACGCTCCAATTTAAATTTTGTACTTATTATTATTATTAATTTTGCTATACTTGTTTTATATAATAAATTCATTTCTTTTACAATGCAATCTTTGCTTTCAGTAGGTAGCATTAGATATAGACCAATTCCTTCTCCTGATACAATTGTTTGTTGGGTTAATGATCAAATCATACCACGATCTGAGTGAATAGTGTCTTGAAGGTGTTCTGCCAGAGCTAGACGTTGTTAAATACAAATTTAGATTTCAACATTGCATTGAGGTCTTGGCGCCCATTAAAACAACATAGCTTAGGCAAAGGTAAACAGTTACATTTATCACCCAACAGTTAGGGGCTAGCAAAACGTTTCATTTGTCGCCGACAACTTGGGGCTGAAAACCTAATAACATTTGTGGAAGGAGAAGGGTATATATTTCTGTGCCTGTATTTTAGGGGTTATTTGTCGGTATCAGTGTATATCATTATGGGGGATGAGAAAGAAAGACAGATGAGGTTACGTAGTGGTCATCAACGGGAGGGTGATGATACGAGCAGTATGTCGAGTGATGGTAGTACCGGGGTAGCGGATGTAAATCCCGATACTGAAACAGGGAGTGTAGGCGGCCAACCAGAATTAAAAACTTTACTTCTCGAGTTCATGTATCAGAACAAAGTTAGTAGTGATGTCTTAAATGCAAAATTAGAACAAAACAGTAGGGAAAATAAAGAAAGTACAGATGCCTTAAACGCCAAATTAGAACAAAACAGTAGGGAAAATAAAGAAAGTACAGACGCTTTAAATGCTAAACTGGAACAAAACAACGCTAAATTAGAACAAAACAGTAGGGAAAATAAAGAAAGTACAGATGCCTTAAATGCAAAATTAGAACAAAACAGTAGGGAAAATAAAGAAAGTACAGAAGCTTTAAATGCAAAATTAGAACAGAATAATGCAAAATTAGATAAGAACAACAAGGAAATTAGTGTGAAAATGGAGCAGATTAGAGGAGAAATCAGAGGAGTAATGGAAGAGAAGGTTAAAGAGATCATTGCAGATGTAGACAAGAAATTAGGAAAAGTACAGGAGGAGTTAGAAATTAGAATCAGTACACAGGCTGAAAATTTAAAAGAACTAGTGCAACTGGAAACACAGCAGGTCAAAAAGCAATTGGGGGGAGAAATTGACAAAATTCAGGTAGCAACTAAAGAGGTTAAGGAACAGCTGGGGGGTAGAATTGAGAAAGTCCACTCGCAAATATTTGCAGAAGTAAATGATTTAAGAGAGAGTAATAGAGAGAGCATTAGCAAGATTAAGGAGAAACAAGCAAAGCTATATGATAAAGTAGAAGAATCAGAAGGAAACATTAAATTAACAGTAAACAGTATTGAGAGGAAGGCTGAGGAGAAAATCGCAGAATTAGAATTAAAATTAAAAGCTAGGATCAGGCAAGAAAATAGTCAGAATAGGCCAGTTTTTGTGAATAGCACACACAGGGAGGTAGAACTGGGTAAGTTCAGCAATCGACAGGGGTGCCCAATGGAGTTCATGAACACTATAGAAAATAAATTCGGGGAGAGGTTGGAAAATGGTAGTATTGAGTGGTGCCAGGTAGTTGAAATTTTAGAACAAGTATTTGTGGGGGAAACGAGGAATTGGTTTGCTGTCTACAGAGACAAGTTTACTGATATTAATGATTTTAAAATGAAATTCTGTGAAAAGTTCTGGAATGAGGTTATTCAGTCGCAGCATCGTGAGGGAGTAGTGTGTGGTAAATATAACCCTAAAAGAAGCTCCACCATGACCGAATACTTTTTAGGGCAGATATTAGTGTGTAAATATCTGGATGGCTTGAAGGAGGAAAGTGATGTGGTAAGGTTGCTACTTAGGCACTTTCCCTATAGGATCAAGGAGGCTGCTTGTATCCAGAATGTAAAGACAATATCACAAGTAGAAAATTTGTTAAGCACATTTGATGCACTAGGGAGAGGGGGTTATGAGGACAATTTCAATCGGAACCAGGGTAATAATAATAATAGACCTAATGAAGCCAGGCATCAAGAAGTTCAAGGGAACGGTGGCGAAGGGGCCAACGCTCAAAATAGAAATAATAATAATCAGCTATATCAGAACAGAGGAAATGGCAATGGTAATCAGTATCAAGGGAGGAACAATGATTTCAGGGGAAATCAAGGGAGGAACAATGATTACAGGGGAAATCAAGGGAGAAATTATAATGACAATAATTACAACCAGAATAGGGGTCAAGGAAGAGGACAGCCCAGTGGTAGTAATATACAGCCAAACAATGACAACACAGCCCAGAACAACCAGACCAGTTTAGTAGTTAGTAGTACTACGGCCAGCTGTAGCGGTTCTTTAAACGCGAACCAGGCTGCGAAGTAAGGTCAGAATATCAGTCTGTAGCATGCCCTGTCCATACAATTATACAGGAACCCTATGACCTAAATGTAAGAAATGAATTATTACATGAACTAAATGATGAAGGTATTATTCAGGAAGTGGTTAGTAAGAGCCCCATAGTTAAATTTAACGTGTCCGAGGCGTACACAGATGTTTTAATTGATAGTGGTTGTATGAAGAGTTGCATAAGTAGTGCATTTTATGATAAAATGAAAGGAACTGGAGTAAATTTTGAGGAGATACCAATTAAAAGCACTTTTGTTATCACAGCTGTTGGGAAGAGGTCTAAAGTAATTTCTAAGCAAGTTTTAGTAGACATTAAAATTAATAATCATGTAGAGAAGCAGATTTGCCTTGTAATTCCAAATTTAGTATTCAGTGTTATCTTGGGTTCAGAGTGGCTAAGTAGAGTGTCTGGTAACTTATGTTATGATGTAGGGAGTTTGAAATTTAAATGGGGAGATTCTGAAGTAGAAGTAGCGTTCAATGACCAAATTCAGAGAAGTAGTGTTGTAGGTGTGATTTGTACTTTAAATGAGATATCGCCAGCCGTAGAGCGGGGTTCTCCATGTTTTGTGGGCAGTGTGATTACGAACGGAAGTCTAGAGGACTCGTTACGTGAGGCTGCATTTCAGGGAAATATAGAGGATGAACAGTGTGTTCGGCTCTATGATGTGTTATGGTGTAATAGGAGAGTGTTTGAGGATCGCATTGGTATGGCCAATTGCTATACACATTCATTGAACGTTATTGATAGGTCAGTATTCACAGGACATAGATATCCTGTACCTTTCGCTTATCAGAGTGCAGTTGAGGCACAAATTAATCAGATGCTTGAAGATGGGATTATTGAGCACTCTAACAGTCCGTATGTTAATTCTTTGATAACGGTACCCAAGACCGACGGCACTGTTCGTATTTGTTTAGACGCTCGTTTGGTTAACAGTAGAATTAGTTCAGATCAGCTGAAATCTATGTCAATAGAAGAATTAATGCAAACATTTGAGGGGAAGAAGTATTTCACTTGTGTAGATTTGAGTTCCAGTTTTTGGCAAGTGCCACTTATGTACGAAGATAGACCATTTACAGTTTTAGTCATAAATATAACCTTTATCAATTTTGTAGAACACCTTATGGGTTAAAGAGTAGTTCAGCAGCTTTAATTAGGGCTTTAAACATCGCATTAGGGGATGACACAGGAGAGTTTGTAACCATTTACATAGATGATATGGTAATTAGTTCACGCAGTTTTGAGGAGCATCTACGTCATTTAGATATAGTTTTTCAGAAGTTAGATCAGGCAGGGTTCACTTTGAAGCTGTCTAAGTCGTCATTCTGTCAGTCAGAAGTGACATTTTTAGGTCATAGAGTGTCGAGTAGAGGTGTAACACCAGAAGAAAGTAGGGTTAATAAGATACTTAACGCAGAGGTGCCACAGAATGTTAAACAGTTAAAAACTTACCTGGGAATTTGCAACTTTTTCAGGAGGTTCGTTCTTAAATACTCAGGGTTGGTAGAACCATTCAGGGAATTGCTTAAAAGTGGGACTCGGTGGAGATGGGAGTCCAAGCATGAACAGGCTTTTAGAGCGCTGAAGGAAGGTTTTGAGAAAGCTGTAGTGCTGAAATATCCGTTAAAAGATAAGGAATATGTGGTTATGACAGATGCTTCACATATAGGCATTGCTGGAGTATTATGTCAGAAAGATGATGAGGGTAATCTGTGCATTGTATCTTTAGCCTCGCGAGGACTGACAGCAGCTGAGAAAAGATACACGATTACTGAGTTAGAGCTTTTAGGTATTGTTTTCAGTTTAGGGAAATTTAGAATGTATTTAGTAGGGGGGAAATTTGAGATCCACACAGATCACCATGCATTACTGTATATGAGGACTTGTAAACTCAGTTCTAACAGAGTTAGTAGGTGGATTCTTGCTCTGCCGGAATACGAATTCACAGTAAAATATATTAAAGGTAAAGATAACATTCTTGCAGACATGCTATCGAGGGACACTAATTTATGTAGGGATTATCCTGTGGTTAAAGCAGAGGACGGTATTTTAATATGTGCATGTGTGGACAGTAGCAACAGGGCATCGTTACAGACACTGAGAAATATGCTAGTGGAGCAACGTGATGACGTTAAGTTAAAGGAGCCACTGGCTAGGTTGGAAATAGGTGAAGAAGAGTATGTGAAAGTAGGACGGTTCACGTACAAGATGCAGGATGGGCTTCTTGCAAGGAAATGTAGGAATAATCGGTGGGCAATATGTGTTCCTGCCACTTTGCGGGAGGAGCTAATTTGGTTCATTCATAGGGAATTAGGACACTTTGGTGCTGCCAAGGTCTTCTATGAAATTGGTCGTGACTTCATTTGGAGTAAAATGGGAAGGGACGTTAGGAGGATTTTAGCTAAGTGTGACACCTGTCAAAGGAGTAAATATCCAGTTAAATATTTAGTGGGGGAGAGATCTGCAGTTCTCACCAGTAGTCCCGGCGAACTACTGTGTGTGGATTTATTTGGCCCGATCGTTAAAGGACAGTACGGCTACGAGTACATTTTTATAGTTATTGACGCTTTTAGTAAGTATGTCAAGCTATATCCGCTAAGGAAAGCCACGGGACTAGCGTGTAGCCGTCTGATCATTAATAAGTATGTACCTGAGTTTGGCATTCCTCTCAGGATACTATCTGACAGTGGACCACAGTTTACTGCAAAGAAATGGAGAACCAGTATGCAGGAAGCTGGTATAACACACGTTCATTCCTCTGTAAGGTACCCTCAGGGTAATTCTGCAGAGCGTCCATTAAGGGAAGTGGCTCGTCTTTTTCGGACTCTAGTGCATGACAAGCATGCGGCCTGGGTTGGACATCTTCCCAAGGTCGAGACTTGGCTGAATTCTGTCCAGCATGAGAGCACGAAATTGACGCCATACGAAGTTCACTTCGGAAAAAGACCACAAAATGAACTAGCGAGGGTGTTGGGATTAAATGAGGGTAAGCAACCGGGGATGGATTACACTGTCCAGTTGGCGAAACAGAATTTATCTAAGTCAGCACAAAAGAGAATTCGCCAACAAAAAGAAACTAAATTTGACCTATTCGAGCCGGGAGACAGAGTCTTACTTAGAGTGCCGAAACAGTCAAATAAGCTAGAGAAAGTCATGTCCAAGTTCTTTTATCTCTACGAGGGCCCATTTAGAGTTTCCAAACGTATTGGGAAAACAGCATATGTGCTGGAGAATAGTGAGGGAAACAGATTATACGGAACGTATAATATACATAGTCTAAGAAAATATGTGTCATAAAGTGAGTGTGTTTAGCTGGCGAGCCAGCCTATCAAATGAGTAAGTGTGGTGTCTGGTGCGTGGAAGATCTGGTCTTAAGGCAGGCGTATCAGAAGTCACACAGGGGGGTAGTATGTAAGTAAATGAGAGTTTTTAAGGTACAGGGAAATATGACGGGATTGTCGGATGCTGTTGAGCACTAAATTGTCTCGATGCACCAAGGCCATTTTTGGCAGCGCTGATGGGTTCCCATTTATCTCCAAGAGATGGGGGAGCGCTTGTATAGGGCTTGTTAGCTTAAGGCGTCCACGAGATAAAAGATGGGCCATCAGAATGCAAGACAGTCCTTCATGAAACTCATACATATCAGCACACGTGATTTCTGTTTACGGCCTCGCCATGTAAGATTTGTAAGTGTGTAATTTAAGGTAATTTGTACAAAGGTATTATTTGTGTGAGGAGAAATGGTCAGTGTTGAGAACTAGTATTAAGTAGAATATGGTCTACGGGAACTTAACAAGACAGGGCGATTACGGCACAGAAATATTTGGTGTTATATGTAATGCGCACTTACTATTTTTTTTTCAGAAGTCCATCTTAATTTAATCTACTTTAAAGAGAGATTAAGTATTATGGTCACGAGGCGCTGCCACAATAGTGTGATCGTGTGCTCAGTGATAAGTGAGATTAAATTTCACCATAAGGAAGGAACCTCCAGTGAAATTAGGAAGTTCTATGGTGATATAAATAAATCAGAACACCTTCAATGCGTGTGATATGACCTCATAAATACATAGTGCTCACACATTAATTATGTCTATTTCTCCAACATAGAGAAATTTGAGAGGCGGAAATATCCGTGGAACACTATTCCATATGTAAAACATTGGACTGGTTGCAAAGTGCAATCCATAGTGACAACAAACTTTGACGCAAAGTGCGTGAAGAAAAAATATGAGTGTATATATCTGTAATTTAGGGTGATTTCATTTATGTAATATGTATTTTGGATGGGGTTTATTAACGTGTCTGGGATAATCGGATAATGGACCGTCGTCACGGTAAATCATCCGATGATCCGAGGCGAATATGTAACGTGTTTTTCGAGGGGTTTTATGCAACTGGCATAAGTCAGTAGGAAGCCATTCTATATTTATTTACGCGGCAAATTGTTCAGCCAAGAGAATTTTTCATGGTAATTTATTATTATTATTAATTTATTATAATTATTATTAAGGTATTTTCGGAGCATTTTATAAAAATTATTAACATTCAGATAGGTTTTCTATGTCTTAGAAAACGCTATCAAGCAAATTATTACGAACGACAATATTATAGAAAATTAGGTGATTACGGAATTTTACGGAGTTTTGTCAGTTAGGGTATTTGAGAGACATGACTCACTGGGAATTCGAATACAAGCTGATTCCTGTCGAGAAGTATTACGTAAGGCTGGGTCGCAAGGTCTAGAAAAGACGAATTGTTGGAACGGAAATCGACTTCTCCCTCTCGCGCGCCGAGTGTAATGAGGCAGAGGAGGGGAACTGGCGGCGTGCTCAGCCAATCAGTGAGGACGACGTAAGCTAGATGTCGGTACCATGGTGGGGGAGCCAACAGGTGCATATATCGTTCGACGCGCCGTGAAACGGGGACTATCTGTGTAGAACTTGCGGAGTACGGTTGGAAGTGCGTGTCGCTCCGATGTTCAGTGGAGTTGAAGACTAACTTTTGCAAAACTTAACCAGTGCGGTTGTACGAGTGTTTGGGTCCGAGGTACGGACCATAGAATTATCTAATCTACCAGAATATCATCAAATTCCGACGGAGATGACGACGTCCAGGAGACTGTGGGAAGCTCACGGCATCAGCAAGTACGAGGGAAATGCCTTGGCAATTTCCAATGGTAAGCGCAAATGACGCAGAAATACGCAATCTCTCATTTTTCTTTGTTTTACATTTCATATTTCAGTAACTTCATAGCTTGGAAATAAGAGTAAAATCAATTTATCAGACTCCGTTTTCACGTAATTTTCTATCGGTAATATTCAAATCACAACGCTCCAATTTAAATTTTGTACTTATTATTATTATTAATTTTGCTATACTTGTTTTATATAATAAATTCATTTCTTTTACAATGCAATCTTTGCTTTCAGTAGGTAGCATTAGATATAGACCAATTCCTTCTCCTGATACAATTGTTTGTTGGGTTAATGATCAAATCATACCACGATCTGAGTGAATAGTGTCTTGAAGGTGTTCTGCCAGAGCTAGACGTTGTTAAATACAAATTTAGATTTCAACATTGCATTGAGGTCTTGGCGCCCATTAAAACAACATAGCTTAGGCAAAGGTAAACAGTTACATTTATCACCCAACAGTTAGGGGCTAGCAAAACGTTTCAAACCTTTCACATTATTGATTGTTTTGTTGATTGTGTTGGAGGTAAAATTTTGAAACTTCACATAAACACAAAAACATATCTAACACATATTCAAATTTGGTTACTGTAGCACAACGTCTTTGAGATTTGTGATACTTTTAAGTCGAAGTTTCCCTCGTAACCCGCCAAAAACCGATACTTTTTACTTCATACCTGCCATAAAAGATATTAAAATATGTTTCTAAAAGTTACCTTTATCATCAATCAACGCAGAAATAAACAAGGAAACTGGTGATATGAACCCTTATTGATCTTCGATAAATAAGTATTCATATTTATTATTATTATTACTACGGCCCAGGCAGCACATAAGGAAGTCGACTTGGATATTAGGGAGGCCAGCATTTCGTAATGATTGCAACAGAAGCTGAGTTGGTAGCTATTCCTGGGGGACGGCCAGAATTAGTCGAGTTCAAGGCCAAATTGTGCAACTACTGTACCGAAATTGGAGACATAAAGGAAGAATCACGAGGTCCTCTCAACGAACATACGATTGAATCAGCCAATCGCAAGAGACCAAGCCGTGACCACGAGGTGGACGGCGTCAGTAGTAAAAAGCGCGCGGAAGTGTGTATCTAAGGAACCGCCGAACGGATTAATCTCCACTCGAGTAATTTGAGACGTTGGATTTATTTGGAGAAGAATGACACTAGCCCCATCTTTGTGAGACAAAAACTCTGGAAGTTTTTATCCGACTCCGCCCCACTCCTCCGCCCTTGTCAGTTTCTCATAAATAGTCTGGCCTGACGCCAATCTATTCTTATTGTGTGGAACCTTCAGAGGCATACTCCACGCCAGTTTGAAGTGTGATTTTGACGCTCGAATTTATCGGAGTACTTATTGTGTGGAGCCTTCAGAGGTATACTCCACGCCAGTTCAAAATGTGATTTTTACGCTCTAAAATCAGTGAAGCTAATTTATTTTCTGAGCTCTGGGGAGCTAAAGTCGTAGCGTTTGCAGTATCGAATTTTAAAAGCTATAATACATTTTGTTCTAAAATCAACTAAATTGTGTGATCTAAATATTTCACGCCAGTGCGTGATAAACTGTAACATTCTTTTAAAGACGACGAGTTCAACTTTAAGGGGGAAGTATCGTATCACCCTAATTAGCGCTTACCAGAACCGAAGTCCAAGACGGGACGGAAATACCGGACGAGATAGCGACTGCTGGTGCAGCCAGGATTTTGAACTTGTTAACGAGCCAGTGGCGCGGACTCGAGATGTATATTTTATGTATAAATTGTGTGTATTGTATGTGTGTTTTTTATAGTGCGTATGTGCGATATAATTAGGGCCAGTCTTCGCTATTAATCGCAGTAGGACAATTGTGGGTGAACTGAGTAGCCTGCAAGCGATTATAGATAGGCAAATATTTAACATTGAACTTTTCTGCCAAGGAGTCGAGACCAAGATGATCAGCACGTGGTTTGAAGTTGGGATGAGCTTCAAGAAATCAACGCAGACGACTACTATGGAGGGCTAAATTGTCCATAGGGCAATGGGTTGAGGAGGATGTCCTTAGTCCTACATGCAGAAGCGGTGATGTACTAAAATTGGATTATTTCAATTATGTAGTTAGATTTGGCCGGGGAACTTTGTAAATAGTCATGTTTTTCTTTCTTGTTTTATAGCTGTTTTCTTGTACCGACACTATATGTTTAAATGTCCGTTGGCGCGTGGCCAATGTGTTTGTTGATATTTTGATTTTTTTCGTGAGTCATGTGTAATGTACGCGGCGTGCGTGCGTGATTTTATCCTTGCAATTGCGGAACCCGTTGCATTCGATAAATGGTGCTTTATTAACGTTAATATTTGAAATAGGAATGGGAGGAAATGATTGTAAAACATTTTGCTGAACAGGTTATTATTCATGTTAGGGTAGCCGAGTGCACCAACTTAAAAGTAATTGTAGAACACCTTCGTTCTAATTTTGATAGATTTTTCTTGAGTCCTTTTCAGGTGACTAGTCACGGCATAGAACGATGGCGCCAGCATGTGGATATTATTTGTGTCTTTTATTTCAGGGTCTGTCACAACCCATACGTGTGATTAAGTGTGTGTTGATGTGTCTAGTGTGTGTTGATTCTACGTGAGGAGGGGGTAGTTGTCCTACCGCCCTTATATATTTTTTGCTGCTGTTGTATTTTAGATGGAAAGACAGAGTGCTCTTGGGAGACTGCTGATTCTTGTCCATATGTTTTTCTGACACACGTATTATTGTGCTTTGGGGCACATTTCTTCGAGGTTCGACCCCATGCTCTGGGAGGTCGAGGTTATTGACACGTGGGTTGACAGACATGCAGAGTTCCACAAACCGCCCGTTTTGCCTGTGACTTATTTTGATAGGCAGTCCTATTTGTCCGACTGAACCCTGTAAGCTTTCATGCAGCAAACCTGTTCATTGTGATGGCTAATTTTAAGCCATAATTAAATGGGGAGTTCGCCATGTGTGTAACGGATTGTTGTACCTTGTATGGATAAGAATATTGTGATTAACGTAAATGTTGGCTGTTTGCCTATTGCTTTGTTGATGACTCGATTTCATGTAATTTTGTTTGTCACACCCGTTTGGTGTAGTGGTAGAGTATTTGTAAATTTTGACAGCGGTCATTTGAGTATGTTTCTATTGGTCACGTGTTAATGTACTTGTGTTGATTTGTGTGAGAAGTCCTAAGATTTTAGGCAGTAAATGTTGCTACGGCAATTTAAGTCCAATTTCACGCGGAAATTTTGTGTTTGTTTATAGTAGATTTAGGAAGTGTCGGTTTAACTTAAGTATTGTTGTTGTGTTCCCTCGTGTCGGTCTAGCTCTAGGAAATGCGGATTCGTTGTTTGAAGGGTCATTCTGGATGATAACGAATCACGCATTCAAAGTACACATCGTGGTGCATGTAGAACGGCATGCGCACTTATATGGTCACTTTTTGGTATCGTTTTATTTAAGGACACTTGGTCCAGGTAATTAATCTCTCCAGAGATATCGCCTAGTTTTTGGCATTTTTATTAAGCGGGAGTCAGTTGGGAGTTTTTGTCGTTAATTGTTTATGTGTAAATATGGTGATTTGTTATTAAATTCAGTTGTTTTTTTAACCCTGGCTTCACTCTTTCCTGCATGTTATTTTGTTATATGTTACCCTGCAAGTTAATGAAGCGCCCTGACAGCAACTTACGAATATGACCTGTTACGCCCCGAATCTGAGTCTCATATGCTTCTTTGCAAGGGTTCATAAAACAAAAATGGCGCCCAACGTGGGGCTTGTTGTTGTTGTTGTTGCTTCGCTGATCTCATATTTATTTCGTTGAGAAATGATGCCAGGTCAAGCGGACATGTAAATTCAGTAAATGGAGGCGATGTTGTACCGCCATGTGCATTAGTAAAATCACTGAGTTCCTAAAGTTAGAAATATTGAACAAGGTTAGAATTTGATTTGGTATTTGTTGTAAACTTGTTCTGGCGCCCACATTAAAATTAGAAATTTGCATTATTGATGAACTCAGTCAAAGCAGGAAGATGTTGCCTTATATCTGACATTTAATTGACTTCGGTTAATTGGTGTTTCGTAAATTTTGTTGGTTAGGAATTTAAAAGCAGATCACTAGGGGTTATTTTGTTGTTTGGGAATAAATGTCATTGTATTCAGTAAATTTTGTTACTGAAATTTTCATTAAATTAGAGCCAGTAATATTTAAATGTGTGACATGTATGTGCGTATAGGGCTGAAACCTTAGCCCATAACCCTGTTTTTCTCTGAATATATTCGTGTGTGTGAAATGGCGATTGTTGATGAAATTAAGGCATTGTTAGAACAGATGTCGATCCAAATGTCCGCGAAAACGGAGGAACAATTAGAACAGATGTCCGCGAAAACGAAAGAACAATTAGTGCAGATGTCCGTAAAGACGGAAGAACAATTAAAAGAACAATTAGAAGCTCAGCGTGAGCATAGTGAAAAACAATTACTTGATATGAGCGGTAACATTTCGGTCCAGTTAGAAGTCCAGAAATTAGACACTGACAAACAATTCAATGAACTAAACCACAAATTGTCACAACAGGCGGTAACACAAACCGAACAGTTAGGAAAAATCACAAATGATATTAATCAGAGCGTTCAAAAAGTAGAGAAACTGGCAGGCGAGGTTGCGGAAAACAACATCAAACAGTTAGGCGAAATGAAGAAATTGGAGGCGAAATTTGATAACAAATTAGTACAATTTGACGAGATGGTGGCAGATAAACTCAAGCAGATAGAGGCAGCATGCGTCAGTAACACCGCGGGAGTGAAGAAGACCCAAGAGAAACTACAGCAGCAAATTAATTCGGTAGATAACAACGTGCTGGAATTAATAAAGGAAATAGATAAAGTCGAAGTTAAGGCTGAAACCGAGCGGATACACTTGCGGGAAAATTTAGAGGAGCAATTAGGCAGAACACAAGAGATCATAAGAAAAGAGATGGAAGGCCAGCTAATAAACACACAAGAGGTCATAAGACAAGAAGTAGGGGAGCAGCTCGTCAAAACTCAGGATAATTTGGAAGAACAACTAGTAAAAACGCAGGAACGGATACGTGAAGAGCTAGAGAAAAATCAGGAGAGGAACGAGGAGAAAATAAATAGCTTAAAAAGTAGGATCCGGCGAGATTGGGACCAGCAGGCTCATGCGAATAAGGAAGACAGGCTGGCAGTTTTAAAGCGAATGCAGGCACTGGAGGAAAATATGAAGTCGAAATTACAGGAACACTCAGAATTAATCATAAAAAACGAGATTAGATCGTTAGAGAATGCGACATTATTTTCAAACGAAAATATTCCGGAAAAGCAAACAAGTATTGGAAGTCCGGCAGGTTCGAAGTTGGCTGAGGACACGAGTCGGGGTCAAAGTCCCAGACTAACGACTAATGCATTCCAGCAGTACAGGGGGGAGACTTCAACTCCGCAACCGAACTTGGCACCAGCCCAAGTCATCCAAGTCATTCGGGGTAATGATTTTAAGCCCGATACGTTTAAAGAACATTCAGGAACCACTCCCAAAGCATTTCTACGGCAATTAACTGACTACTTTAATGACCAACACATCGGCCCGGAGAAACAATTAAGACTGGTGGAGAAATTTTTAGAAGGACCTAGCCTGACCTGGTTTTTAAGTTTCAAGTACACGTTTACAGACATGGCTCAATTCCGCGAGGCGTTTTTGAAGAAGTTTTGGAGTCCTTCGTTACAGCAGGGGTTAAGAATGGACCTGTACACGCGCAAATACCACAGTACACATCCAACCCGTTTTTCAGAATTCTTCAGTCAGCAATTGGTAAAATTCAGGGATTTTGATGACCCGCCTAGCGAGCCGAATATGGTTCTAACCATCGGAAAACAACTCCCAATGCATATCCAACAATTATTAGTCGCAGGAAATATTCAGACCGCAGTCCAAGCCGAAGAATTACTCAGACACTTAGATGAGACGAGTATGGTAAGCCCACAGACAGGAAGAAGGAATTTGGAATGTGTCAACACGGCAGAGGTAGTTCAGGGACTCCAAAATAACCACGGCCAGGGGAACCAAAGTAAGACACAGTCCACAGGGACACAGTTCACGCCAAGAAGACAAGATTTTGACGGCCGAAACCAGTTCCATAACAACAATCAGAATTATCAGAATAACCGCGGGAGATATCATCAGAATAACCAAAATCAAAATAATCAGTGGACGTACCAGCGGGAATACACGAATTGGAGGGGAAACCAGAGACAAGGCAGACCTTACCAAAGAAATGGAGATGGTAGATGGAGTAACGGCAGGGACTATCGCCAAGAAAACAGAGGGGATTATAGGAATAACTGGGACGAACGATATATTGAATCCCGTAAATACTTGGATCAATTAAGTAATGAAGAAGCGGAGAAGGAGAAGTGGGGGCGTGCCATGGCGAACAGACAGAGCCCAGACAACCATCAAGGAGAGGGGGCAGAGAGTTTACTGAGGCAACAGGAGCGACAGAATGATAACCGGCGAAACACATCTAATGGGGCCCGGGATAAAAAAATAAAAAAAACCAAATGAACTGAAAGGAGACAGGCTAAAAACGGAGATCGCCAGGGAGCAAGAAGAGATGATAGTGGCCAATATAGAAGAGTGGGTAGCATTCCCAGACGACTGCCTGGAGGAAGTGGTGAAGAACCGTGAAAATGTTATCAGACAGCTACCAATTATTTACGCGCATATTGGAGGTATGAGGGTGAGATGTTTGATTGATACAGGTAGCCAGGTGAGCTTAGTCACTGAAATTTTGATTAAAGAAATAGCAAGAAAACAGACCGTTCCTATTATGCCGGTACCGCTAATGAAAGTCAGAGGTGTCATTCCTGACAAAACTATGAATTGTAAACAGCAAGCATTTCTAGATCTGGAAATATTGAACCATACTTTTTCACAAACATTCATTGTTATTCCAAAGATGAACTACAATATAATTTTAGGAGCCAACTTCATCTGCGATTTTCATGTTGTAATTGATTTACATAACAACACTGTAAGCTTCAAACAAGTAGAAGGATTGGATCATATGGGTTTAAATATGGAAGAGAATCCGCTGGAGAGAGAGGCCAATACTTGGGTTGTTGAGGAATGCACTAATGAGGCCGGAGATAAGATCTTGAGGGGAGAGCAAGTCAACCAGACAGCAGTGCTAGAAATGGACAGCCGAGATATTTCGCAGGAACTTTGGGTGCATTTGGCGGAAGAAGAAATGGGCGGAACCAAATTCGAAATTCTACTTCAGGAGCGACTTAAGGAAGCCATCGTAGGGGAATCTGATAGAAGAAGATTGGAAGAAATTTTAAGATTACATAAAGGAGCGTTTGACACCGTACCTGGGAAAGTTTTAAATTTTCAATATGCGATGCAGGTAACAGATTGGACCCCATTCAAAAGTAAATTGTACCCGATCCCAGAGAAGCATTTTTCTCAGGTGAAGGACATTATTACTAACTTATTAGATTCTGGCATGATAAGGAAAGCTGCAACTCCTTATCTGAACGCAATATTGGCTGTGACCAAGCCAAACGGATCAATTAGGCTATGCCTAGACGCGCGAGTTTTAAATAGCAAACTGCTAGTTGAGCACGACCAAGCACCGAGGATCAAAGATGTTTTGAAAGGCTTCCGCGGGAAGAAGATATACTCAAGTGTTGATTTGACGAATAGTTTCCACCATCTTGAACTTGAAGAAAAATCCCAACTGTTGACGGGATTTTTATTCGATAATCAAAGTTATATCTGGTGTCGAATGCCCTTTGGCGTGAAAACTGCGGAATGTGCACTCATTAGAGCACTCGATAGAAATCTGACTGAGGAGGTCAAGAACTTCACCACGAGATATGTTGATGACATATTAATCGCTTCTGAGACAATGGAAGAACACTTGATAAATTTAAACAAGAGTTTAGTGCTTTTCAGTCGGTCAACACGAATGTACCCAAAAGAGATGGGTTATGCCCTAATCCTGAAATAAATTACATGAGATTAATAAAACACTAGGATGACCAGTTTCGATCGTCAAGCGATCATCATCAGATCCAATACACTTAGGCTATAAAATCTATGTTTGAAATACAGGTGAAAATATTTACAATATGTACAATTATTTAGTTGCAGTATTGGTACTGCAACTGTCAGTGTATGCTAAATGCAGTATATATGTTAGGTGAAATGCTAAATGGTGATGGCTATCCGGAGATTGTACTTTAGAGAGATTATATGGTTGTAAACTATGGTTAAACTATAAAATTTTAGGCTAACTACTTATCTGATTGTCTTCCGTACTACAGCTATTCGCAGTTTCCGTGCTACTTGAACTCGCTGTGCGGTCGACTGCGGTGGTTATCTTAACGACTGGTTTTTCCCTGCCTTCCCCCCCTGTCCCTACGTGCTGTGGGGAGTGATCGCGATGTGTTTATGTGAGGTGTTGCCAACCTAGATAAGATGTATGTTATTGAATGAGGTGGATCTACAACTATTAAAGACCGTGGATTAGTCCTCGCCACGCGTGGAGCATAACCCATTCGAACTAAGCGTTGACGGTCTTATGAGGACGTCCCGGCACCTTTAATACTGCCTCTAATATGGGCCTTGGTTTATTGCAGAAGAAAAGTACATCGTACACCTGATCCAGATAACATTTACCTATTAAAAACCCCCTAATTTCCCCCCTTTTTTATCTAGCTTGGCTGTGTCGCTAAATTGTGTTTTGTTTCCGACAGGGTGTGTTTTTAGTAGCGTGAAGAGGGGTGAGCTCTCCATGAACGTGTGTTCATTTAGATTGTTGGGATTGTTTCGTTTGGCTAGGTGTATCTCGATTGCTTCCTTTATGTCAAGAGCTCTGCCTTTCGATTCGTGATGGATTATTTTAAGGTCCGACTCTATGTTGGTAAAGCTATGCCCTGCGTCACACATATGTTCGCACACGGCTGAATGTGTTCCGTATCTTATCGCATTTCTATGTTCATTATAACGTGTGTCTACTCGCCTTCCACTCTGCCCGATGTAATTAGCTTGACAATCGGTGTCTTGGCACGTTATAGAATATACCCCTGACCTTGAATACGGGTCACGTTTATTTAGATTACTATTTAGGAGGTGCCTAGCGGTTGTGTTTTTCGTCGTGAAAGCTATCTTTATGCCTTGCTTTTTGAATAGGTTAGTGATTTTATATGTATTCGCATTCACATAGTTGAAACGCGCAAATTTTTTCTCATTACTGTCCGGTTTGGGAATCGTTTTATCTTTATTTTTATGTTTGGCTATAATTTGATTTATTTTGCTTGGCGAGAAGTTGTTTTCCTTTGCTATTTGCATAATAGTTCTTATTTCCTTATTATAGTTGTCTTTTGACATGGGTATGTTTAAAGCCCTGTGCACCATTGAATTGAAACCCGCTAGTTTGTGCGTACTGGGGTGATTAGACTGATTGTCGATTGCATGCGAGGTTTGTGTTGCTTTCCGGAATATGGAATATGAAAGGTCGTTGTCTTTACGTTCAATAGTTATATCGAGATAATTTATTTTCCGGTCTATTTCGGATTCCTTAGTGAATTTGATAGAATGGTGAAGGCTATTAATGGATTGGAGAATTGTTTCTTCGCTTGTTAGTTCAGTATCGTAGATGCAAATTACATCATCTACGTATCTTTTCCATATTACTATACCCTTTGTTGAAGTCTTTTCTAAGAACGCATTTTCTAGTGCATTGATGAAGATGTCAGCGATTAACCCACTTAGTGGCGATCCCATTGCTAGGCCTTCTCTCTGTGTGTATATTTTATTGTCGAATTGAAACACGTTTTGGGTGAGAACGACCCTCAGTAATCTCACAATCTCTTCAATTTCTTTTACCGAATTGTTGGAATTTAAGTTGTTTTCGATAGTGTTGATTGCTTCAATAATCGGAATATTGGTGTACATGTTAGTTACGTCGAAGGATACTAGCCTGAAGCTAGGTTTCATTTGTAGGGTGTTCAATGCTGTTACTAGTTCTGTTGTGTTCTTTACAGAGTTGTTTTTGTCGTTGGAAAGACGGCATTTTAAGATTTTTAGTAACTCTTTGCTGATTTTGTAATTAGGGGCATTCCTACAATTGACTATTGGTCTCATTGGGCATTCCTTTTTGTGTATTTTTGGTTGTCCCCTCAATGACGGTATTTTCGGGTTCATGTTTATTAGTTTTGATTTTTCAGCTTTGGTCAGTATGTATTCTGTTTCTTTTAGCGCACTTTTTATTTGTTTTTGGAATTTGTTGGTGGGGTCTTTTGTTAATTCCTTGATTTCGTTGTTGTTTAGGAATTCGACTGTTTTTTCAATGTATTCTGTTTTGTTCAAAATTACTGTAGTGTTTCCCTTATCTGCTTTTGTGATGATTAAGTCATGTTCTTTTATTTTTTGTTTCAACGACTTTATTTCTTTGATTTGTTTGTTGTTTTGAATGTTATTGCTATCGCCCTCTCGTTTGAGGATTTTTTTGGCTTCGTTGGTGGCGAGATTTTTGGTTAATTCCCTGTCTTCTGCTGGGAGCTTGTGACTGGCTATCTCAATATCTGTGATTAACTGTTTTATATTGTGGTTCGTGTGTGCGTCTGTGCAGTTGTATTTCAAACCTTTGTCTAACATATTCATTTCACCTTGAGAAAAGGTTACGTTCGTTCTGTTGTTTACTCTGCTGTGGAAATTGAATTCATTGTTATTCGTGTGTTGTTCGTTAGATTGATGGTTCTGTGTTTCTCCTAGTTTTCTTAATTTATTTTCTAGCGTTTCATGCTTCCTCGTTGCTCTGATTTTGATGGTGTCATGTAGGTGTTCGGTGAAGCTGTCCCATTGGGCTGCGTGCCAGAAATTACTTAGTTGCAATTGAATGTCGTATAATTGTTGGTTAATTTTTTGCTTTCTTATGTATGCAAATCTTAATTCGTTTTTTATCCAAAGCGCTTTGGCTTGTTTAGTTGAAATGATCGAGGCTGGTGTGTTCGGTACGGTTTTAATTGGTACGTATTTAGGGGTGAGGTTTAGTTCTATACATTTTTTGTTGAACCAAATTGACTTGTCTAAATTCATGAGTTTAAGCCTGAGTGATTTGAATTTCTTGGCTTCACGATTTGCCTGACTAGCCGTGAACATTGTGGTGTTTGAAGCCATATTTTCAGTGTTGCCTTAGTAAACAAGAGTTTAGTGCTTTTCAGTCGGTCAACACGAATGTACCCAAAAGAGATGGGTTATGCCCTAATCCTGAAATAAATTACATGAGCTTTACCAACATAGAGTCGGACCTTAAAATAATCCATCACGAATCGAAAGGCAGAGCTCTTGACATAAAGGAAGCAATCGAGATACACCTAGCCAAACGAAACAATCCCAACAATCTAAATGAACACACGTTCATGGAGAGCTCACCCCTCTTCACGCTACTAAAAAACACACCCTGTCGGAAACAAAACACAATTTAGCGACACAGCCAAGCTAGATAAAAAAGGGGGGAAATTAGGGGGTTTTTAATAGGTAAATGTTATCTGGATCAGGTGTACGATGTACTTTTCTTCTGCAATAAACCAAGGCCCATATTAGAGGCAGTATTAAAGGTGCCGGGACGTCCTCATAAGACCGTCAACGCTTAGTTCGAATGGGTTATGCTCCACGCGTGGCGAGGACTAATCCACGGTCTTTAATAGTTGTAGATCCACCTCATTCAATAACATACATCTTATCTAGGTTGGCAACACCTCACATAAACACATCGCGATCACTCCCCACAGCACGTAGGGACAGGGGGGGAAGGCAGGGAAAAACCAGTCGTTAAGATAACCACCGCAGTCGACCGCACAGCGAGTTCAAGTAGCACGGAAACTGCGAATAGCTGTAGTACGGAAGACAATCAGATAAGTAGTTAGCCTAAAATTTTATAGTTTAACCATAGTTTACAACCATATAATCTCTCTAAAGTACAATCTCCGGATAGCCATCACCATTTAGCATTTCACCTAACATATATACTGCAACTAAATAATTGTACATATTGTAAATATTTTCACCTGTATTTCAAACATAGATTTTATAGCCTAAGTGTATTGGATCTGATGATGATCGCTTGACGATCGAAACTGGTCATCCTAGTGTTTTATTAATCTCATGTAATTTATTTCAGGATTAGGGCATAACCCATCTCTTTTGGGTACATTCGTGTTGACCGACTGAAAAGCACTAAACTCTTGTTTACTAAGGCAACACTGAAAATATGGCTTCAAACACCACAATGATAAATTTAAATAAACTGCTGGACAACCTGAGAACCATGAACTTCAAGATCAACTTAAAAAGTCACATTTTTGCCAGAGCGAAATTTTATATTTGGGACATATAATTGATGTCGAGGGCGTGCGGCCTAATCCAGCCAAGATTGATGCTATTAAGAAATTTCCCACACCTACCAAAGTCAAACATGTTAGAGCATTTTTGGGAGTGACAGGTTTCTTCAAAGAAAATTGCCCTGGTTACACAGAAACAGTAGCGCCTATGCAGGAGATGTTGAAGAAAGCGAATCGATGGTCGTGGAACGAGGAGTGCGACAGGTTTTTTAAAGCAACGAAGGATTTATTGGAAAACTGTGTGAAACTTGGATATCCGGATTTTGAGAAACAATTTATCATTCAAGCAGATGCTTCGTTAATTGGGATTGGTGCTATGCTGTACCAAGAGGACGCTGAAGAACCCAAGAAGAAATCCTATTTGGCATTTACGAGTCGTAAATTACGGAAACATGAGAGGAACTACACAGTTACGGAACTTGAGCTACTAGCAATTCTATATTCTCTCCAACAGTGGCGCAAGATGATCTATGGTTATTCCGTCATTGTTAGAACCGACCACCATGCACTGACATTTTTATTTAAGACAACAATAGCAAGTGAGAGAGTTACGCGCTGGTCCATCTACATACAGCAGTTTGACATCACAATAGAGCATTGTCCTGGGAAATTGAACGTCATACCAGATGCCTTGAGTAGAAACCCTGAGGACGGAAACGAAGTAACAGCGGAAGTTCACAATATTACCTTGACACCTAAGGCTCGTGAGTTTTTGGCGAGATTGAAGGATATTCGGAAGGAGCAAGAAGCTGACCCATGGATGATGATGATGATAAAATTCTATAGGAAGGAGTTACAACCAAATTCACCGGAGTACCGGGAAGCCAGTGCTAAACAAGCGAGATTTCACTACTTGAATAACTTGTTACATAAGTACGTGGATGAGCATCATACTAAACTGCGGATCTTAGTTCCAGCATCACTACAGAGGGGATTAACTTGGCATGTTCACGAGAGCCTAGCACATATCGGCACGGATAAGACTGAAGCTACGATAGGGGAGACCTTTACTTGGCCCAAGATGAGATTCACCATTGTTGAAGTAATTAGAACGTGTGACGCTTGTCAGCGCACAAAGCCGAACAACTTTATTCTGAAACAACCTCCAAGACCACTATTACCGCAGAAACCATGCGAGATGCTCGCGATTGATTGCTTTGGTCCTTTGGTAAAAGGAAAGCGTGGATGCCGACACCTCTTGGTATGTGTCGATGTATTTTCGAAGATGGTCGTGCTATGTCCTATTCAGAAGACGACATCAAGACAAGTCCTTAGTCGAATTAAGAACAAAGTCATTCCGATGCTTGGGAAGCCGGAATCCATTCTATCAGATCACGGTACCTATTTCACAAGCAATGTTTTTAGGCAAGGTTTGGAGAGCCTAGGAATAAAACACATATTTTCAAGTATTCGTCATCCTTGTGGAAATCCGAGCGAAAGAACAATTCGCTGTGAGGCTAAATACTACAGAGTAATGATTCCTAACGAACACAATAAATGGGTAGACAAAGTAGGGGAAATTGAGATGTGCATGAACACTACTAAGCACGAGTCGACGGGTCAAGTCCCACTGATTGTACACCACAACAGGTTGCCGGAAAGAACTTGGGACAAGATCATTCCTTGCCCAAGGGATCCATTATTAGCGCATGATTTGCGAATCCAGCGAACGAGAGAGCACATGAGGAACCAAGCGGACCGAAGGCTGAGACGGTACCGAGGAAAGAAGTTTCACCGAGAGTTACAAGAACAAGAATTAGTGCTGGTTCGTAGACCACCGATCTCCGACCCTAAGAACAAAGTCTTCGCCAAGTTCTGTCCGAAATTCATTGGCCCGTTCCGGGTAATTAAGAATCTGGGTAACAATGCCTACAGATTAGAAGAAGTGAGCACTGGTGCAAAATCTGTTTTTAATAGCGCCAATTTGAAACCGTACTACAGAAGGGAACCATTTGATGATTAGGAAAGATGATATGTGCAGAATCTGTATTGCAAAAAAAAAATTTTTTTTTTGAAAGCAAACACTCAAATCCACGGGGAGCGCGTGAGTACGCACTTTGTTTGTAAACAACGAGCAGCTGAGACGACGGGAGTGGCAACTACGTGAGGAGAAGGGGGAGACCTAGAGAAAATATGAATGACATTCCAGCGAGAAGGGAGCACACTAATTGAGTCAGAGGGGCATACACTCGAGCAGCTGAGTGAGATTTAAAGAGATGTGTTGTTACTACAGTGGATTTTGTTTTTGAAATCCAAACCAATAAATTGTTTCGAATTTCAAAACCTTGCTGAGGATAAATGAACCCTTATTGATCTTCGATAAATAAGTATTCATATTTATTATTATTATTACTACGGCCCAGGCAGCACATAAGGAAGTCGACTTGGATATTAGGGAGGCCAGCATTTCGTAATGATTGCAACAGAAGCTGAGTTGGTAGCTATTCCTGGGGGACGGCCAGAATTAGTCGAGTTCAAGGCCAAATTGTGCAACTACTGTACCGAAATTGGAGACATAAAGGAAGAATCACGAGGTCCTCTCAACGAACATACGATTGAATCAGCCAATCGCAAGAGACCAAGCCGTGACCACGAGGTGGACGGCGTCAGTAGTAAAAAGCGCGCGGAAGTGTGTATCTAAGGAACCGCCGAACGGATTAATCTCCGCTCGAGTAATTTGAGACGTTGGATTTATTTGGAGAAGAATGACACTAGCCCCATCTTTGTGAGACAAAAACTCTGGAAGTTTTTATCCGACTCCGCCCCACTCCTCCGCCCTTGTCAGTTTCTCATAAATAGTCTGGCCTGACGCCAATCTATTCTTATTGTGTGGAACCTTCAGAGGCATACTCCACGCCAGTTTGAAGTGTGATTTTGACGCTCGAATTTATCGGAGTACTTATTGTGTGGAGCCTTCAGAGGTATACTCCACGCCAGTTCAAAATGTGATTTTTACGCTCTAAAATCAGTGAAGCTAATTTATTTTCTGAGCTCTGGGGAGCTAAAGTCGTAGCGTTTGCAGTATCGAATTTTAAAAGCTATAATACATTTTGTTCTAAAATCAACTAAATTGTGTGATCTAAATATTTCACGCCAGCGCGTGATAAACTGTAACATTCTTTTAAAGACGACGAGTTCAACTTTAAGGGGGAAGTATCGTATCACCCTAATTAGCGCTTACCAGAACCGAAGTCCAAGACGGGACGGAAATACCGGACGAGATAGCGACTGCTGGTGCAGCCAGGATTTTGAACTTGTTAACGAGCCAGTGGCGCGGACTCGAGATGTATATTTTATGTATAAATTGTGTGTATTGTATGTGTGTTTTTTATAGTGCGTATGTGCGATATAATTAGGGCCAGTCTTCGCTATTAATCGCAGTAGGACAATTGTGGGTGAACTGAGTAGCCTGCAAGCGATTATAGATAGGCAAATATTTAACATTGAACTTTTCTGCCAAGGAGTCGAGACCAAGATGATCAGCACGTGGTTTGAAGTTGGGATGAGCTTCAAGAAATCAACGCAGACGACTACTATGGAGGGCTAAATTGTCCATAGGGCAATGGGTTGAGGAGGATGTCCTTAGTCCTACATGCAGAAGCGGTGATGTACTAAAATTGGATTATTTCAATTATGTAGTTAGATTTGGCCGGGGAACTTTGTAAATAGTCATGTTTTTCTTTCTTGTTTTATAGCTGTTTTCTTGTACCGACACTATATGTTTAAATGTCCGTTGGCGCGTGGCCAATGTGTTTGTTGATATTTTGATTTTTTTCGTGAGTCATGTGTAATGTACGCGGCGTGCGTGCGTGATTTTATCCTTGCAATTGCGGAACCCGTTGCATTCGATAAATGGTGCTTTATTAACGTTAATATTTGAAATAGGAATGGGAGGAAATGATTGTAAAACATTTTGCTGAACAGGTTATTATTCATGTTAGGGTAGCCGAGTGCACCAACTTAAAAGTAATTGTAGAACACCTTCGTTCTAATTTTGATAGATTTTTCTTGAGTCCTTTTCAGGTGACTAGTCACGGCATAGAACGATGGCGCCAGCATGTGGATATTATTTGTGTCTTTTATTTCAGGGTCTGTCACAACCCATACGTGTGATTAAGTGTGTGTTGATGTGTCTAGTGTGTGTTGATTCTACGTGAGGAGGGGGTAGTTGTCCTACCGCCCTTATATATTTTTTGCTGCTGTTGTATTTTAGATGGAAAGACAGAGTGCTCTTGGGAGACTGCTGATTCTTGTCCATATGTTTTTCTGACACACACGTATTATTGTGCTTTGGGGCACATTTCTTCGAGGTTCGACCCCATGCTCTGGGAGGTCGAGGTTATTGACACGTGGGTTGACAGACATGCAGAGTTCCACAAACCGCCCGTTTTGCCTGTGACTTATTTTGATAGGCAGTCCTATTTGTCCGACTGAACCCTGTAAGCTTGCATGCAGCAAACCTGTTCATTGTGATGGCTAATTTTAAGCCATAATTAAATGGGGAGTTCGCCATGTGTGTAACGGATTGTTGTACCTTGTATGGATAAGAATATTGTGATTAACGTAAATGTTGGCTGTTTGCCTATTGCTTTGTTGATGACTCGATTTCATGTAATTTTGTTTGTCACACCCGTTTGGTGTAGTGGTAGAGTATTTGTAAATTTTGACAGCGGTCATTTGAGTATTTTTCTATTGGTCACGTGTTAATGTACTTGTGTTGATTTGTGTGAGAAGTCCTAAGATTTTAGGCAGTAAATGTTGCTACGGCAATTTAAGTCCAATTTCACGCGGAAATTTTGTGTTTGTTTATAGTAGATTTAGGAGGTGTCGGTTTAACTTAAGTATTGTTGTTGTGTTCCCTCGTGTCGGTCTAGCTCTAGGAAATGCGGATTCGTTGTTTGAAGGGTCATTCTGGATGATAACGAATCACGCATTCAAAGTACACATCGTGGTGCATGTAGAACGGCATGCGCACTTATATGGTCACTTTTTGGTATCGTTTTATTTAAGGACACTTGGTCCAGGTAATTAATCTCTCCAGAGATATCGCCTAGTTTTTGGCATTTTTATTAAGCGGGAGTCAGTTGGGAGTTTTTGTCGTTAATTGTTTATGTGTAAATATGGTGATTTGTTATTAAATTCAGTTGTTTTTTTAACCCTGGCTTCACCCTTTCCTGCATGTTATTTTGTTATATGTTACCCTGCAAGTTAATGAAGCGCCCTGACAGCAACTTACGAATATGACCTGTTACGCCCCGAATCTGAGTCTCATATGCTTCTTTGCAAGGGTTCAATATCTAACACATATTCAAATTTGGTTACTGTAGCACAACGTCTTTGAGATTTGTGATACTTTTAAGTCGAAGTTTCCCTCGTAACCCGCCAAAAACCGATACTTTTTACTTCATACCTGCCATAAAAGATATTAAAATATGTTTCTAAAAGTTACCTTTATCATCAATCAACGCAGAAATAAACAAGGAAACTGGTGATGTTACTTGTTATTCTGTAGGCCTTTTGGTTATTTTGCTATTTAATTCAAACTGGGGTGCACATAATTTCTGCACCGACAGTAGAGGGGCAAAAGGAGATGAAATATTTTCCGGTGCTACAGAGCTGTAAGGACTCCGCCCGGCATAAGACAACTGCCTGCACACTTCGTCCCTCTCAAACCGCCTACAAGCGTGCCAGTCCCCTTACGTCTCACCCCCCCTCACGGAAAGCTGAGAGTCTGTAATTCTATCCTGACGAGTGAACTGCGCTGAGCTTGATAACACCAAACACAGTCTTCCTTAGTGATAGAGCTACAGACTTATAAAGACATGGAATCTTTTTAGCATCGTTAAGAGATCAATTTTTGATTTAAAATATCAAGAGAAAAAAAATGAAAACCACCTTTCGTTCTCTAGGAAGGCCAGCCGCTACTGCATCTACATAATAACATGTTAACAAAACAGGACCCCTATTCAAAATCAGGGGTATACTAAATTTCTTGCTAAGAAACTGGGCATCAAGTGAATTATGAGGGACAAAGTGGAAGATGGGTGGACACACATTATAAAAACACAAAAATGCCATTAACCGCTCGACCGTGTATACGCGTCATAGCACACTGATCGCACGTTGCATGAGCCGCTTCTAAGCGTCAGCCCATTTCTAATGTACTTCGCACGTTGCGTTAATCGCTCCTAGGCATCAAACATACTGTATTCGCTTCTGCCATCTTTTGGGAGTTATTCGTACTTGTTTGAACGTTTGCCACCTATTGGGAGTTAGTCGTAGTTGTTGCTGCGTTCCCGCCAAGCCACTACTACTTTGTCTGGCGGGCAATCATTTCGCCATGGCATCTTGTAATGGTAAGTGGAGTAAAACAAAGCTCAAGGAATTAGCTGAAACGGATGTAGCACGTATGCTATTAGATTCGGAAGAAAGTGAAAGTGACAGTGATAATTACTTTAGTAATTTGTATACTTACCTTTGGAACCCTGCGAGTAACACTGTCTACATGAAATTTCTGACAGACCACTCCATCCCCTGCATTTAGGCCCCTTGGCAAAAATCTACACCGTTTCACCGATCTGAACCAAAATTCGTATACTTACCCTCTGGAACCTTGCTAGTAACGCTGTCTACATGAAATTTCGGACAGACCACTCCATCCCCTGCATTTAGGCCCTTGGCAAAAATCCACACTGTTTCACCGATCTGAACCAAAATGTGTATACTTACCCTTTGGAACCCTGCGAGTAACACTGTCTACATGAAATTTCTAACAGACCACTCCATCCCCAGCATTTAGGCCCTTTGGCAAAAATCTACACCGTTTCACCAATCTGAACCAAAATTTGTATACTTACCCTTTGGAACCCTGCGAGTAACACTGTCTACATGAAATTTCTAACAGACTACTCCATCCCCAGCATTTAGGCCCTTTGGCAAAAATCTACACCGTTTCACCAATCTGAACCAAAATTTGTATACTTACCCTTTGGAACCCTGAGAGTAACACTGTCTACATGAAATTTCTGACAGACCACTCCATACCCTGCATTTAGCTTTTTCATGCACCTCGCCATTCTTAAAAAGGAGCTAAAATGCCCATATCTTTTTTGTTTTGTCTCAGTTCTGTTTGCTATTCCTATGAAATGTTCACAACAAGATTTTATCTTTATTTTTAAACATTATTGGGAAAGTAGGCTATATGTTTAAACTAAAAATCCTAAAAAGTCATATGTTAACTCATACACCTACCTCTATACCACTCTCATTCGAAAAATAGTGTATTTTTTCAATTTTTCTAAAAAGTATTTTCAAAATGGGTTATATTTTGGAAACTATCAATTTTACAAAAATGTTTGTTTGACATAAATCAATGGTCCATACCCCCTCTACCTGTAAACCAAGTCCAAGGACTGAAGGACAAAAACCAAAACAGTTCAATTTTGAAAGTAGGCGGTATTTCCTAAATTAGGAATTTTACAAAATTATTAGTTAGACATAAATTAATGGTCTTTACCCCCTCTATCCCATGCTCAAGATGGTCGCCACACTGAGACTATGGATGACGTCACAGGGAGAGTTTGGTCGCGTAGTTACTAAATGGAATATTTATTATTATTATTATTGTTAGGTAATTATGCATTGATCATGTACAAACAAGACCAGCCTTATATTGTCCACTTTTTGGTGTAGTGGCTAGCATTCTTGGCTATTTCTGCGAGGTCTGGGTTCGATTCCGGGCTCTGTCAAGAAATTTAATTCTGGTCTCAGGACTGGGACAGGGTACACTCAGCCTTGTGAGACAAAACTGAGAAGAGACGGGTTTAATTCCTTTCTCACCCATTCTGGAAGTATTCTTCTGTGGTTTACCACTACTACTCCAGGCAAATGCTGTGATAAATCTTATCTGACCTTGAACGCCTCTTTTCCAATCCTCATTTGAATTACAAGTACCCACACACTAATACAGCCATTACAATAACACAGGTCATTAGACAGCTTTTACATACACCCAAGTACACGGGGCTAAATGATCACGATGTCAAAGGCCCCCTCAAATGAAAACAAACACAAAACTATATGTCAACCTTGTGGTGTAGTGGCTAGCAATCTTGGCTGTTACTGTGGAAGCCCAGGTTTGAGTCCTGGCTCCGTCAAGAAATTTAATTCTGGGCTGGAACGGGGTACACTCAGCCTTGTGAGGGAAAAACTGAGAGGGCCGCCGTGGATGGTGGTTAGAGTCGGTGCAGAGCAGTTAAGATAGCGAGAAAGTAGCTGAGTGCAAGCATCTTTATTCGTCAACCAAAAACGATGGTCCCTTTTGTCTAATCCCTTTGGACTGACTCCTTTTGACTGATCCCTTTTGATTGATAGCTATGTAGAGACGAAACGATTAGCTCAGGACAGGGAGGCATGGAGTGCTGTGTTAAACCAGTCGAAGACTGAAGACCTAAACAGACATTACACGCACGGAGATGTATATATAAAAATGATTACAATGTACAGTATGCCTTGCCCTGACCTGGCTTGGTAAGAATATAACGTAGCTTGCAATGCCCCGCTCTTCCTCTCCGCAACCCACGGTCGCCACATAACAAGGCCCTACGTCTAACCGCCACACGGCAAGAATTCTGAGCATGCTTCACACCTACACCCTGTATTTCGAAGGAAAGAACGTGAAGGATATGTCGAGAGCTTGGAACGGCTGAGCTGTGTTGCCAAGTTATTAGTGTTGTTGTAAATCAACTGATTCGAATAACACAAGCGCTACACTTCAGACATTATTTCTGTTCAATTATACGTAATATACTGTATTTTAAAAGTCGATCCTGAGTCAACGCCGAGGACATTCAAACAGAGAAATACGGTACTTAGATGAATACATAAATTACACACCGAAGCTATGATACCTTTATCATCGGTATTCAATTCAATAAATACGGCAAGGAGGGCAAACACTCTACAGCTAATGAATATAAAAACACCGACCATGCAATGATTATCACAAAGGTAAAGTTTGTAACGTGTTTTTCGAGGGGTTTTCATGCCACTGGCATAAGTCAGTAGGAAGCCATTCTATATTTATTTACGCGGCAAATTGTTCAGCCAAGAGAATTTTACATGTTAATTTATTATTATTATTAATTTATTATAATTATTATTAAGGTATTTTTCGGAGTATTTTATAAAAATTATAAGCATACAGATAGGTTTTCTATGTCTTAGGAAACACTATCAAGCAAATTATTACGAACGACATTATCATAGAAAATTATATGATTACGGAATTTTACGGAGTTTCGTCAGTTAGGGTATATTGAGAGACATGACTCACTGGGAATTCAAATACAGGCTTATGCTTGTCAAGTAGTATGACGCAAGGCTGGGTCACATCGTCAAGAAAAGGCGGATGTATGGAACGGCAAACGACTTCACCCTCCCGCCGAGTGTAATGAGCCAGAAGAGGGAGTAGCGCGTGAGGGGTCAGCCAATCAATGGAGACCACGTAAGCTGGAAGTCGGGACTGGAGTGGGAGACCGACGAGTGCATATATGGTTGGCACGCCGTGGAAACGAGGACTATCGTTATAAAATTTAACCAGTATGGTTGCACGAGTGAGTGGCTCCGATGTTCAGTGGAGTTAGCGACTATCTTTGTGAAACTTAACCGTTGTGGTTGTACGTGTTGGTTCCGATGTATGGACCATAAATCTTCATATCTACAAATATATCATCAACAACGAAGAAGATGACGACGTCCAGGAGGCTATGGGAAGCTCACTTCAACATCCAGTACGAGGGAAATGCTACGGCAATTTCCAGTGGTAAGCGCGAATGACACATAACTACGCAATCTCTCGTCTTTCTTTGTTTCATATTCAGTAATTCAGAAAATTCATAGCTTGGGAATAAGAGTAAAAGCAGTAATTTATCCGACTCCGTTTTCACGTAATTTTCTAGCGGTAATATTTAAATCGCAACGCTCCAACTTAAATTCAAACCTATTATTATTATTATTAATTTTGCTATACTTGTTTTTTATACAATAAATACATTTCTTTTAACCATGCAATCTTTGTTTTCAGTAGGTAGCATTAGATATAGACCAATTCCTTCTCCTGATACAATTGTTTGTTGGGTTAATGATCCAATCATACCACGATCTGAGAGTAAAGATTCTTGAAGGTGTTCTACCAGAGCTAGGTGTTGTTAAATACAAATTTAATTTCAACTTAGCGTTGAGGTCTTGGCGCCCATTAAAACATATCTTAGTAGAAAACAGTATATTTGTCACACAGTGAGGGCTATAGAAAACATTACATTTGGCGCCCAACGTGGGGATGAAAACCTAATAACATTTGTGGAAGGAGAAGGGTATATATTTCTGTGCCTGTATTTTGGGGGTTTTTCATTTATCGGTGTGTATCAGCATGGGTAGTGTTGAGGAAGAGATGAAGTTGCATAGTGGTCACCAGTTGGATAGTGAAGATACGAGCAGTATGGCTAGTCTTGGAAATGAAAGCAGTACAGGGATGTCGGAGGTAAATCCCGATACTGAGGGGGGTAATCAAAACAGTCAAGCAGGGTTAGAGAGTTTGCTTCTCCAATTTATGCAACAAAACAAAATTAGTACTGATGCTTTAAACTCTAGACTTGAACAAAATAGTAGGGAAAATAAAGAGAGTACTGAAGCTTTAAACGCTAAACTCGAACAAAATAGTAGGGAAAATAAAGAGAGTAGGGAATTGAGCGATAGTTTAAATACTGAACTTGAACAAAACAGTAGGGAAATTAGTGATAAATTTGAGCTGATTAGAGGTGAGATCAGAGGGGTGATGGAAGAGAAGGCTAAAGAGATTATTGCAGATGAGTAGTGGGGTGATACCGATTCCAACTCACTCCAGAACCCCCCTTGCTCTACTACTAAGCCTCAGCCATGTTAAATATCTCTCGAACGCATGGTCCGATTTTGACAAATGAGGTATCGTTGGACTCGGGCTGACGTTATCTTTGCTATGGACTATTCGTTATATTTTTAAAAAAAAATTTGAAAATTTTTGTTTTTGAAACTAGGTGATAGTTTGAAAACTAAACATGATAGAACGTTGTGCCATAGCTCAAACGAATGGTCTTTATGCCCTTTATTTTCTATAATGAAACTTTTTTACTTTTATGTTTTTTTTGAAAACACTCGAATTTTGAAAATCCTATATGTTGGAAACTAGGAACTCTACAAAAACGTTTATTTGACATAAATGAAAGGTCCCTATGCCCTCTACCCCCAAAATAAATGTCAAGTCTCTAGGATGAAAACCTGTAGTAGTGTAGTAGTGTGGTAGTGAGAGAGCTGGACCACTTTTTATTGAGCCACCCTCGTATTTGCCCCGAAGCTGATATCTCGCTAACCAATGGTCGGATTTGAACATACAGGGTGTCCTAGCACTCGTAGTGATGCCCCCTACTTTCCTATAGCCTCTTTATTTGATTAAAAGACCAAAACTAAAAGGTCATGTGCTTTTAATATCTCGCGAACCAATCATGCTAGAGGCATTTTCGATAAGTCCAAGGACTCGGGGTGACGTCCTCTCTGCTATGGACCGCTCGTTATAATTTTTAATTAATTTGGGAAACGCGATTTTGGGGTAAACACGTGTTTTTGTGATTTTGCCGATATCTCACGAAGCAATAACGCTAGAGGCATGTACGATGGGTCCAAGGATTCGGGCAGACGTACTCTTTGCTATAGACCACTCGTTGTAATTTTTTAAAATTTTGGAAACGCGATTTTGGGGTAAACACGTGTTTTTTATGATTTTTGCCGATATTTCACGAACCAATAACGCTAGAGACGTGTACGAGGTGTCCTAGGACTCGGGCTTTCGCCCCCTTTCAAATGTGGTAGATATTTTTTTTCCAAAAAATAATTCACAAAGGGCCTAACGCCATACATGTTGAAATAACGTTTTCTTTTTCTTTACTTGTTTATAATGTTTATGAAGCGTGGTGGTTGAGAGAGACGATACGGCTGGGTGTGTGTGTTTCAACGAACCTGTCGCTAACCACAAGGACCATGCTTAATAGAACAATCGCTATTTCGGCTGGTCGGTGTATGACAGAACAAGCGTGCGTTTTCTGATATTTTACCTTTAACGTGTAAACGGTGATGAGAACTTGGTTCTATGTTGATCGAAGCGAGTACAGAAAACAAACGAGCAGGAGGTGAAGGTCATTTGAGCTTATTGGAAGGCGTTGATCTGACTTGACAACAGGTGACGCTTGAAGGTGAAATAATCTGACCATTGTGCTGGCAGGGAAGTGCGAAAGGCGTGCACACATGTGTGAAACCACATGTAGGCTAAACCAGTGACATCCTGTCTTGCTTCGTACGTGACAAAATGCAAGTCCGGGTGAAATTTGATCTACCGCAGGTGATCCTGTTTTGCTTCGTACGTGACAAAATGCAAGTTCAGGTGAAATTTGATTCGGCACAGGTGTTCGCTTGGGTGTTATCTGTCCACGTGCACGATAAGAGAATGTTCAAAGCGTGGGAATCGCTGAATCAGTAAAAAGTATGATGCAACTTGTCGGAATGATGTCACAACCAATAGAGAGGCAAGAGCTGCAAACAGCAGTGGTGGGAGGTGAAGGGAGGGAGAGGGGAGGGGGTGATTTATGAGAGAACACAGGAGGAAAGGGAAAGACAAACATGTATGAACATGCATGAAGCGCGGAGCGCTGTATACATAGAGCTATAGGTGGTGTACAACATGTGTGAATAAATAAAAAGTACACAGGTTCACACAACATGTAGTTTATTGATCCAAGAATTAAACGTAGAGTTAAACCCTAACCATTTGACGTAGAGTTTATTTCCTTTTTGTTTCAACACTTTTTCCACAAGATAATGCTGAGGAAATGATGTTTTCTGAAGTTCATGGAGATAAAATCTACCTTTTATGGGTTGATGGTTGAGGTCCTCGAGTAAATAGGTGACTGGACTGTCCAAGTAGACTCGACGAATTCGAAATAGTTCAGTCCCCCACTGAGGCGTGTAGCCCTTATTGAAGGCAGACTTAAATTTGCTCACACGAACAAAATCCCCAATGTTCAGTCGGTGACGTTTAGGATCGGCTGTTTTTATGGGGTTAAACAGTTTATCCAATCGCTGAATATTTTTAGTTACGAGACGTGGCTTGGTCCCAATCGTTCTATGGTTGGTGTCATTGTAACGTGACACTAGCTCAGGTAACATGTCCAACCAGCGATAACTGCCCTGAGCGGTAAACGCTTTCCACATATGGGTTTTCAATGTTCGGTTGAACCGCTCGACCACACTGGCTTTGAGATTGCTGTACGTGGTGTAATGGTGAATATCCTTAGATTTGAGAAAACGGGAGAAGTCCTTGTTGAAAAATTCTTTCCCCTGGTCAGTTTGTAGCAGTTGAGGTTGACGTTGGGAGTGTTGAATAATTTGTTGAAAGGCCTTGGTAACTAGTGGACCAGACTTGCGACGCACAGGTTCAACAAAGGCCATTTTGGAATAGACATCAATGACGGTCAACATATAGCGTACACCGTCGTTAACGCCAGCATAGGGTATCATTTCAACCAAGTCAGCCTGCCAAAGTTCATCCACACCTCGTGAAATCACCTTGAGTCGTGGATAATGACGCCTAGCTGGGCGATGCAACTCGTGAGCAATACCCATTTTAATGGGTGAGGGCTTAAACAATAATTTTGGCATTTCGAAGTTCTTGTTCAATTTCTTGAATTTCCCAATCGTGACCGGTGTGGCCAGCTTGACGTGAGGCATGCAACAACTGTAGCCGCTGGACGAGCTTATTGGGATTGTGCCAGTAGGTAACATCCACAAGGGGTTTTAATGGTTTAAATGTCACTCCCGAAGCAGATGCTTTACGACGAGTACTTTGACTGGTGGGAAACATTTTTGCAATGATGGTTTTATATTTTTGAGATATATTGGCATTCACTTGTTGCGTGGGATCATACTGTCTTTTGTGAGCATGGGTATCCAATAAAATGGATTTATATTTGTCAAGGTCCTCTGACGTATAATCATGGGAAGAGGGGGTCCGAGAAAAGAGCAGCTTTAACAGTCCTGGTGTTAATTTATAGTTGATGTTTTTAATGACAGCTTTAGTACGAGCAAATTTAATGGATGAATCGCCAATTTTAAAACTATCATCCTCATAGCGAACACCATACGTGGTATCTGTGTTTCCAATAAATAGATCGGTGAAATAGGGTTCCAATGTTGATCCATAATATTTTATTAAAATGGTTTTCAGTTGAGCTTTATGTTGAGGGGTGGCCAAGAGTTGTGAAAACGGAGACGCTCTGGAAGGGCAAGGTGTTTCGACCATGGCCAAGGATTTCTTTTTTCTCAAAAACTCTGCAAGGGGTGCGGCCTTTTTTTGAGGCGTAAACACGTGTTCCTCCTCATCCTCAACTTCACTAACACTAGTCAAATCTTCCTGTTCCTCTTCCTCAGGGTCCTCGTGCAGCGTCTGCGTGGCTTGTGAAACGGTGGGTAGCGTTTCAGATGGCTTGAAAGAGGGTTTCAACATGGCTTTTAGTGGAGGTGCTAAATGTTGCTGAATAAACAAAGCATGATTGGCACGTGATTGTTTCAATTGACGAAACTTTTGGCGAATAGTATTTTTTGCTCTAATAATATGCTTTTTCAATTGACTCTCTGCTAACGCCATGGTGTCTTGACAAATGACTTGCCGGGGAATGAGACAAGGCCTTAAATAGCAATAAAATGATCAAACCCTAAGCGATACCGTCCTTGGTTGAGTTCACTTTGTTTGTCAATCACTAAACAGGCATGACGTTGAGTGTTCCAGCACTTGGCACACAATTCTGTAAACATTTGAAAGGTCATATCCGGATTCACATGTTCATTATAAATGTGACGACTGTTCCTCTCGTCCTGACGAAATAAAACAATGACATTGGCATTGTCACGAATCAACTGTTTGGACATTTTAGAATACGTTTGCCCAAGATAGAAGCAATCGATATGTTTGTGTCGACCCATGCTGAAATAGCTTTGAATGATGCCTTGACGTTCAGTGGATACATCATCGAAAATCATGAGTGAATCAGGCTTTACCTCATCCGGTGAAATCACATTTTCTTGCATGGAAAATGTAAAATAACCCATATTCTCTTTTTGTAATCCAGACATGACTTGATCCAGAATCACGTAGAGGGGTTGGTAGAGAGATTTTGCAAAAATATAAATATTTTGAAAACGCAGACCATTGGGCGCTGTAATGAGGGTTAGCAAAAGATTAGTCTTTCCACAGCCGGAAGGCCCCACAATGATGCAGCGAATGGAAGATGGAAACAGTGAACCATGGCGTTGTTCACGTGATGTGGGACAGAGATGGGAAACCATGTCCCCCACGGGGAATGACTCTTGCTGCTTAATAATCTTCATGTCAACTAAGGCTTAGACAGGCTAGCCGGCTGTCTATATACAGGACACCGAACCTTGTCATAGAAACAGTAGACTGCTACTACAGGTTGACGATGGATGTCTTTGGACGTGCGTTGATGGCCAAAGATAGACCTGTCCTCATACATGATCCTAAACAGGAAACAGATCCTGCTAATAAACACTATGTGGATAGGTCAGTAGTGCCACGCACAAAACAGGGAGATTATGACTTTAAGGGAAAGCGGTTAACCCATGTAAAACATCCTCAAGTGTCTACAGACGTTACTACGAAAAAGTATGTGGATAACAAAGTGTATGAGTTTTATGACAAAGTGCCCCAGCTTATGGTGAATGGCTATAGCGCTAATCACCATCGGATTATTCACGTGGAAGACCCACAAGACGAAGACGATGTTTGTACCAAGCGTTACGTGACCCATGAAATGAAAAGGCTTTATAAATTTATCCCATCTGTGTTTTTAGTGTATCTGACAAATGAAAAACCTGTGAATGACAGAAACCATTTACCGCTAGTCCATGATCAGCACTTGACCTATGCGCTTGCTTCGGGTTTAAGCCACTATCGATTACACTATGATGGAACCATTCACATCAAATATGCCATACCTGATGAGAACCATTTACAAATAAAGATAAATGGTCATAGGATGTTGGTCCATGACCATGAAATGGTCAATGCTGGTGACGAATTATCCTTTCACCTCATGTTGACATGGGATGAAAAGCAAGCGGGAAAAACCATAAACGACTTTCCACTTTATGTGGAATTGGAATATACAGCCATGAAATAACCATCTGACGTTAGTTGTGATTTAAACTTTCTTGTGAAAGGTTGTGGGTCATTATCATCATGGTGAAACAAAGGTATGCAGTGAGAAAGACTAAAAAAAGGACTTTGTCCTTGGCAAAGCCTGGGCTTACAACATTCGAGGACAAGCCCTTGCGAAAGAAAAAAAGA
Source organism: Meconema thalassinum (assembly GCA_946902985.2). NCBI lineage: Eukaryota > Metazoa > Arthropoda > Insecta > Orthoptera > Tettigoniidae > Meconema > Meconema thalassinum. The sequence goes on from OX336389.2 coordinate 676,010,675, forward strand.
AAAAATAATGTATTGACCATAAGGAAAGCCCTTCGAGCAGCACAGAGACAGGTTATTCCAAAACGTCGGCGACAGGTTTCAAACCAAGGGCGAGTGATTCCCGTCCCCAAACGAGCGGGATTTTTACCTGCATTATTTGCCGGGTTGGCTGCTCTGGGCTCACTTTTGGGCGGTGCCAGTGCAGTGGCGAAAACCATTAAAGCCGCGCAGCAGGGCAAGCAACAACTCAAAGAAAGTCAGCGACACAATGAAACGATGGAAGCGATTGCCATGGGGGCTAGAAATGCTAATTTAAAGCCAGCCTTTTATCAACAAGGATTTGGGATTTCACCATTTCGAAATATTAAAAAAAAAAATAACCTCAGCCATAGCGAGACATGCCCTGACGCATCAACAAGTGGAAAGCTATGCTAAACAACTAAAGCTTTCTCATTTTCGAGGTGTGTTTATGCGAAACCAATTACCCCCACGACCCTGGAAACAGGAATGTGCTGTTGTCAATTTGGATGATCACCGAGGACCAGGAACGCATTATGTAGCTTATGTCAAAGAGGGATCCACGGTATGGTACTTTGACAGTTTTGGGAATTTGCCTCCGCCCATGGAACTAGTGACCTATTTTGGAAACAGGATCAAGATATATTATAATGTGAAACGAGAGCAAACGTTTAACAGCCAACAGTGTGGACGTTTGTGTTTAATTTTTTTATATAAGACGCAGCATAAGCAAAAACGCCACCAGTATGTCGGCAGAAAGTAAAACGTTTACATTGCATGGACGTGGACCTGAAGTCAGCCTAGACTTTTACCCGCCTATCGAATTGAGTGAAAAACCCTATGGTTTAGGACTTGTTTCTCTTGAAACGTACAATCGAATATACAACATACGTGAAAATGTGAACAACAAGTTTTACTATGATGATTCTGTGCTCACCTTGAACTCTGGTGGATACACGATCGATGATATTTATGAACACATTTATGTGGTGTTGATCAATCAATATGGTTTAAAGTCATTTCTCGACGGAACGCACAAGTTTGAACTTGTAGGCAATACCAACACTCATCGCTGCAGTATTTTCTCTACCTTCAACATTGACTTTAAAACACACCCCGATTCCGTTGGTCCATTACTAGGATTTAAACCACGTGTGTTGGAGCCCAACAAAAAACATGAATCAGACCATGAAGTGAAATTCATTGAGGACCATCATGTGTCGGTGACGTGTAATATTATTAGCCAAGTGTACACCAATCAAGAACCATCGCATTCGCTTTATGACTTTATTGTGACATCGCCCAATGGCTATATTATTCGTGAAAACCCTCCAGTGGTGCTTTTTCATTCTGTGGCTGTTGATAGTATTAGTAATATAACATTAAGACTGATCAATAGAGATCAACAACTCATTGATCTAGATTCTACCACACCAGTGACTTACAAGTTGGTGCTAAAGCCACTATGAAGTTTGTGTATAAAGCAACAACACCGTCTAGGAATGGTGTTAGTTGTTTGCCACGTGAATACACGTTAACATCTCAAGGCAAGCAGATTTTACAGCATTTGGGTTACCACGTCAACCCTCATAATGAATTCTATCCTAGAGATAGCGAACCACATCGAGGAGCAACCAGGAGTGGTAAGAATTGATCTCCATTCCTATCAAGCTCAAACACCTGGACTCAATAACAATGACGAGATTCAATTCATCATTAACAACCAAGATATTTACACCCTACCTCATGAAAGTGTCATTCAGATTGAAGGTCGGCTCACCAAAGCCGATGGCTCTACACCCACCACATCCAAGTTGGCCAACCATGGTTTGGCCTTTCTGTTTTCTGAAGTGCGGTATGTCATTAACGATATCGTGGTGGATAGCACTCGAAATGTGGGCATTTCCAGTGTCATGAAACTATACCCCTCTTATAGTGAGGAAGAAGGTAAAACACTTTGCATGGCAGGTTGGTGTCCTGACTCGACCAATGACTGGATGGTACACACTGATGGGACCTTTACTGGTTATTTACCTCTTAAACTGATTTTAGGCTTTGCCGAAGATCACCAACGCATTGTGGTCAACGCAAGGCAAGTGCTTTATCTAGTGAGAGACAGGAGTGATAATAATGCACTCAAGGGGGCCGACAATGCCCCCATCGATTCAAAAATTCAACTACAACGCTTGCTATGGAAAGTGCCTCATGTGACCCTTGAAGATAGCAAAAAACTGGACATACTCAAAATGGTAAAGAGAGATATGCCTCTACCCATGGAATTTAGAAGCTGGGCACTCCATGAGTATCCGCTATTGCCCACCACCAACACACACAGTTGGTCTGTAAAAACAGCTCGCTATACAGAGAGACCTCTCTACCTGATTGTGGGTTTTCAAACGAATCGCAAGTATCAACAAACCAAAGATGCCACGCAATTTGATCACCTGCAATTGAGAAATGCACGTCTTTTCCTCAACGGAGCTGTGTTTCCCTATGAAGGACTGGATTTGGATTTTTCAAAAAATAAATTTGGCCCCCTGTACGACTTGTTTTCTAAATTTCGATGGTCGTATTATCAAAAAGAGAACGGCCCCATGCTACTACCCCAAGCGTTTAAGGCAAGAGCGCCACTGATTGTCTTTGACTGTTCTTACCTGGAAGAGTCTGTCAAGCCATCCAATATCGACATTCGACTAGATTTTGAAACGCATGACAATGTACCAGCCAATACGACGGCCTACTGTTTAATTATTCATCACAAACAAGTCAACTATTATCCACTGTCCAACCAAGTGACGAGTGTATAAATAACAGCTCAACCCACGTCAAGTCGCTCAGTCATGTCTTGCTTTAAAGCCTCAAGAGACGTTACATCCATGAATTTGAACTCTGAGGAACAACGTTTCAAGACTTTTGCCACGTGGCCAGTGCCTTTCATAAACCCTCAAGCCTTGGCGGCCGCTGGATTCTACTATTTAAAAACAAGAGATGAAGTGAAATGTGCCTTTTGTCCCATCATCATAGACCAATGGCAGGAGGGCGATGAACCCATGCAGGAACATCAGCGCTGGTCACCCACCTGCCCCTACCTGTGTAGAATGGAAGTGGGAAATATACCCTGTCATTCAAGCTATCCCTCACTTGTGTCACTGGGTGATGAAAAAAATACAAGTTACGATACGTGTGGACCGTATGGTATCCATGGTGCTTCAGTGAGCAGCTCACCATCAAAAACACCTAGTTTAGAGACATTGGGACATCATCGGTGTTATGGACGTTACAAACACAAGAGACTATATTGTTGTATCAGTTGCTATCGTCCTTATCCCAAAATGACAAAGGCCTGTAAGACGTGTTATGATAATAAAATGATGTAATTCTTAAATTCTTATTTTTTTTGCTTTTGCCTCTGTCCTACCCTAACCTTCTTTTTTGGAACTAGCATGGCAGGTAAGTCCATGCCATGATCACACCTGATCGTCAGTCAGTCGTCAGTTGAACTTGGTCCAGACAAGCGTCAACATGTTGCGCACACTCATTGTGGATTGCCAAGGGTTTAAAATTGGTGACAACAAATTTATCTTTAAACAAGTGGCCGTGATCGATTGTACCACGTTTTGGATATCACAAGCTACGCATTTGCTATTTAAACCACCCCATGCTTTTGATTTGTTGTGTGAAAAAGACCGTAAACAAACCCAGTGGATTGAAAATCATAGGCAACTAGACTGGAATCAGGGAACCATTTCCTATAAATATTTGGATGTGGTTATGAAAGCACACTTGTCCTCGGCCAATGTGGTATTTGTGAAAGGTAATGAAAAACGTCAATGGTTGCAACCATTTTTGGCGTCTTACTGCCAATGTATCGACCTCATGGAGTTGGGCTGCCCCTCCCTGCAAACGCTCATGGATACTTGTTCCTGTGGCAACATTACCCATACAGCCCTATCGCATGCGTGGCATCTCTTTCATTGGTTAACCACTCATGCCTGCTGGGAGTTGTTGAACAAAATTATAACTCAAGATTTACCTGTGAATGACGTCAGTGAGATTTCTACAAGCGACGTGTAAACATCTACAGCACGTGATACCATGGAGAAAGGCAATGCTACGGACAAAGCCATCGGCAAGTTCTTTGTGTGCAAAAAGAAACTAGACAGTTTTACCAAAGAGGAACTCTTGGCGCTGCCCAAGTCGTTCATTTATTATGTGGCCGCCAACGCAGTGAAAGAAATCTGGCAACATGTACCAAAATCATGGACTCAAGACCCTGTGTTGAGTGAATTGCAACCCTGTACGGATTACGATCACCATAAGCAAGTGGCCATGGCAAAAATACCGTCTATGCGTCAGTGTGCGACATGCCAGCTAGTGAAACTGTATCACGGTCATAAGAGTCCATGTAAAGACTTTGTTGAATCATTCCACGGGTGTCATGGCGAGAAAAAGCAACAACAACAAACACAAACATCGTCCACAGAGGAGGAGGAAGACCAAACCTTTTTACCATCGATGGAAAAGGATATGCCAGACCTGTACTGGCAATGGCGTCATTGACAAAGTGATTCAATACCTACCTTTCGAAATCCATCTTCCAGGTTATCGTTTTTGAGGCCCTGGAAATCGTCTCGAAAAACGTTTACAACGTGGTGATGTACCCATTAATCTTTTGGATCAAGCATGCAAGGAACATGACCTTTCTTATCGCCATAGTCATCCTGGTTTAAGACATGTGGCAGATAAATTGTTATTGAAGAAAGCTAAACAACGTTTCACATCCAATGATGCCTCAGTGGGTGAAAGAATGGCAGCCCTGATTGTCATGAGTGCTATGAAAGGAAAGTTGATGATGCATGGACATAAACATTGAGGAGTGAGGAATTGGGATTTGTTTGTATTCTATTTTTCTTTTGTCAATTCACTATGACTATGAAATAAAAACAAAAGTTTTCCAGAGCACGATGTTTTGTTATTTTTAATTTTAAGAAATCGTGATGTTGATGGCTGATTTTTTTCATTTTACACATTTCACACATGATGAATTCCACACACTGTCATTTATCATTTTGCAATTTACAGTTTTTGAAAACGTTCGTTTCAAGTTTTATGATTTGATGAAATGGATTTTTCCAGTTTGTTAATGACACTTTTTAAACAATGTCTGTTTGAAGTTTTTGAATTTTCAAATTTCACACATGGCCATTTCCAGTTTTTAAAAATGTCCGTTTTAAGTTTTGCGTTTTTGGTGATATGGAAACATGGATTTTCCATTTTGCTGTTTTCACATTTTTCCATTTGGTGTATGTCGAAAGTTGAGATTTGACAATGATGTTGATGCGAGTGCTTGACCTTGATAATACTGCAATGTGCTGATGCGTGTTTGGAGAAACGTCGAGGTCTACGACTACTGCAGGTAAGACTGTTTTTGCAAAAATAATGTCTATTGTCTGCCACATTTCAATGAAAAACGAAACTATTTAAAACAAAATGAGTATGTAAGTGACCATTTACCCCCTCCCCACCCACCCACTCTACCTCATCGTGTTTGCTCTGGTCAATCATACACACCAGTTTTCTCTCTCCATTCATACATTCACACCTGTCTTTGGGAACAAACACAACCACTTTATTTATTCCCAAAAGCACATTCTCGACATGCTCACTCATCCCAAAAGAACTTTTTTATTTGATCATTTACATTTCGAAAAATAATTAAATACTAGTTATTCAAGTTACTAAAAATCTTACTTATTTCATATTTACAAAAAAAACTTTGTACAGCGTTAAAAGAATCATACTATTTACCAATCAAAAAAAATTAAAAAAATAAGTTTGCATAGAACTTTTTTTTTAAGAGCAAAAGGTCCAAGTGGATTGCCACTATTTACAAAATCTACTATTTACAATGACAAAAAAACAATATTTACAAAATACTAAATCTACAAGTTACATAAAGCTATGTCCCATAAACGATTAAACAGTGAAATCACACCTCCTCCTCCTTGCGATCATAACCCCAGGGCAGGCTGGTGAGCAGGTCATCAGCCCACACACGTTTGTTATCCATGGAAGCTAGGGTGCGTTTTCTCTGTTCCACAAGATACAAATGATGGTTGCTGGATTGTATCCTGCACTGTGTATGAGACATAGCTTTGCCCGTGCGTAAAACCGCTAGATAGTCATCAACACGTAGCGATTTTACCACTGCTCTACCTACACCTTTTGCTCTTTTGGATTCCTTACAGTCGAGTGTGCGATAAGCATACATTTTCGAAGCCAAACCTACGAATTCCGTCATAATGGAATCACCGCATTCATCTTTTAAAACGCCCATTTTCTTTTTGTTTTTTATGGGCAGCTTAAACACGTTGTCAGCGCTATAGCAAGAGGTGTCGAACCAGTCACTATGTTGCCTCATGACGTCATAGGGGTTGCAGTGGCGAATGTGGTAAATGAATGAGTCCGTGTCCATATACAAAAGAGAGACGTCCTCAAAATGGCGTTTGGCAAACTCATAGTGGAATCGATACATGACCGATTTAGAAAAGTCTAAAATGACTTGACCCAAGTAAATGGGTTTATCCATGGTCACGCTGGTCTTACTCATTTCAATAGTAGCCAAATCCTCATCGATAATTTTGATCGATTTGAAATTTGGCTTGGCAATGTACCGCCGGGCACCCCACTGCCCCTCCCAGACATTCACCAATTTAATGTCACGGTATTTGCGGACATTCTCCATAGACTTGCCATAGATGCAGTTGTTCATTAATTTAAAAAAATTAATTTCAAACTGCTGTGTTGCCATTTGTCGGTGCTCTGTGTTGAGTCGCATGTATGGCTCAAGCCATGCTTTTTGAGCAAAAGAAATACCCCTGTGGACTTTCTTCAACACCAAGCCTTGGGCGAGGCATTGCACCAACATTTGGATATGTAGCACATACCGATTTTTGTTGTAAAGTGTGCCCATGAGTTTTTCAGTTTTCACTTTACTGTCAGGGGGAACCATTTGCTCAAGGCAGAATGGGAAATCGGCATGTTCATCATACAAGGATGAGGGATATTCAATATCCACTTCTAGCACATATCCACGGCCTGTTTCTTGGCTAGCCATGTTCACATCAAATTCTGACACTTGTTTGTCTGTCAGCCAAGCAAACTTCCCATAGGGCAAAGGCTGACTCATGGCGTAACCGTACAAATTATTCACGTCATAGTACATTAAGTACGATTCTTGTTTTTCCGGTGAATAATCAGGCATGTAGACATTGTTCGCTTCGGCATGGCGCTGGTTAAGTGACACAAAGCCGCCACGAATGCCCTTTTCAAAAAATAAAACCATGTCTACGTCAGTGAGTAAATCCAATTCCACTTGAGTGTATTTCAAAGCGGCATCAATCGAGAGTCCAGGACTCGTATAATAGTGAGCCGGGTCAAGACCGTAAATGTGTTGACACAAGTTACGGAATTTTTCAAACACATCAGTGAGCAGCAATACATCCAGTTTTAGGTAATGCATAGCATATTCACTTAGCGTGTTCATGCCAAACACTCGCCAAACTTGACATGCATGCGCATAGTCTTCATCGGAAACGGTACTGCGTGTTAGTTTTGAGTAAAATTTCTCTTGTGGAGGGAGTTTTCTTTGCTTTAACACGTCCCAGCTGTTGCAGAAATCATACGGGAATATACCTTTCCGAATGCACAATTGAAATTGCTCAGGATCATTAAAATGCATTCTAGTATTTTTTAATTCCTCCTCATTCAAGCCATTCACAAGGCTGTCTAGCGAGGATGCCATAAACTTAAAGGAATCCAAAAATCGAATGCTAAAGTTGCTCAACCTCCATGTCAGGGCTGTAAAACGCTCATGGTTTTGGGGGATAATGGTAAACGAGCCCTTGTTGACATGACCCAATTCACGAATCAAAAACTGAATGTCATAATTTGCCAGATTGTGGAAAAAGACACTGATGAAACGAGGAGCTGGAAAGTTCAAGTTACATTTACTATGCGCAGCTCCACGAAACTCCCCTGTAAAATGCGAGTGGTCTCTGACTTTTTCCTCTCCACTTAAAATAGGCTTTTCGCAAATATGGCATGTCATGGCATGCTCATACTGCTGCTGTTGTTCTGGAGATAGGCTCATGGGTACTGGGTGGTCTAGTAATTCCTGTACATGATCGGCCAAC